>CM046453.1:8528775-9203775 GCA_025506515.1 Flaveria trinervia
CCACAGTAAGCAAGGCCAAGGAGCCGTCTTCATAACAAGAGTTGAGAAACCTGTTTGCACTGTGAAGCACCGCCTCTGCACCATTAGGCATCCCTACCCCAAATTGAAAGTCCCCCAAATGTTGGGCCATGTCTTTCCCGACCTTCTTCATCACCACCTTAGAAACCAACCTTCGCCAAATACACCCCACAGCAATAGGCCGAATTCCTTTATCAGGCTTCAATAAGGGGGTGAGGGGGGCCGACGCAACAAACTCAGCAAGCACTTTAGGGCAAGATCCCTCAAGAAATAGTTAACAACTTCAGTAATGCTCGTAAGCAAAACTGAGGGAGTCACAGAGCCCTCGCCACCAATAGCATCCAACAAGTGTTGGGCCCGCATCCCGTCCCTACCACATGACGTCCCTTTGGGGAAGGATCGGATACATTTGAACACACACTCCTCATCAACAACAGAGTGGGTTGGCTAAAGGTTTGGAAGGCAAGGACGGGGGTGGCACCACTGGGTGTTTATCAATAAGAGCTTTCAAGGTCGACTCACCAAAAGGGGCAACTCACTAGAGCATAGGACCTTAATCGCAGCCGTGAAATGCCCATCTCTGACTTTTCGAAGACATTGCTTAACATTAGGGTCCCTTTCCTTGTCTTCCTCTCTCATGCATTCCCCCCTAATAGCACCAGCCTCTCCCACGCTATCCAACAAGGACGAGACCAAAGTATCAAACCCGGACCCATTTTTCCAAACTATTAGCGCGTGCAAGATGTTACTACACTGCAAATATTTCCTGTTCCCTGATCTACGCTCTCGTCTGGTGGATGGTCTGACCACCCGCAAGGTGCAACGTGGTAGCAAAAGCAATTGAACCCAATTTTCAACGGAACCTGGCGACCCCACCACTTTACGCAAAGCACCAGTTAAAACCTGAGCAACAACAACCGACAACTGGGGGGAATGCTTTTAACAGTCTGAATGGGGAGTGAAAAAATCCGCTCGAGGAGGTTAACATCACCCCCGAGCCCTACTGGGACGTGGGTTTGTTTCAACCACCACTTGACATGGTTTCCGGATCCCAACAATAAAATCTTCAACATCCCCCGAGAACATGTCAAACGACACGACCTCATCATCATGCTTGCACCCCCTACTGAGTGCATGCACCTTCCACACAACCATTTATCACCAGCCTTAAGAACTTCCCCAACATCCAAAAAAAGCTCTAAATCCTTGGAGATAGCCTCCTTCAAAGACAGCCTTCGGTTTTCTGTCTTGAGGTGGGTGCTTTGGATGTGTTCAAGTAGGCGGAAAAAACCCCCAGACCCAGGTTTGCCGTCTTTACATTCGTGGAAAGATTTGAAGGGGCATGTCCTTAAACCACTAGCAGGGCCCTGCACTGAGCCCCTTGGCTTAACATTCCGACCCCTCCTTGTAGGAGCCATGCGCGTAGGTTAACTGCCGAACTCGAGATGAGTTGTGAGGGTTAGAATACCGACGGAACCCTATACAAGCCGAAGGAGGGCAGCAACCGCGAGTTGCCCACCCTCTAGATGGTACCCCACATGACCCCTCACACCATGGCCGTTAGTTAAAGATTAGCAACCCAACAATACGATGAAAGATTAGAAGAGCCGAATTTGAATTTCAAGATCAAATCACCTAAACAATACCCACTTCACAAGATTACTAAAAAAACAAGCTTTCTCAAACCTTCACTTTATAGGGGCATTTGATCGAACACCTTGTGTGCAAATCATCCAATTTCAAAAACAAGCTTTCGAAAACCTTCACTAATCTTAATGTGATATAATTTCAAATTTTAGGTTAAGAACAGACTAGGTGGTCGGCTTCGTCTTATCGTATCAGGAGGAGCTCCATTAAGCAGTGAAGTTGAAGAATTCTTGAGATACGATGAACTAACCGCAGCTGCAGATCATTAAGGTTAATGGAGGTCTTTTACAGTACAAGATCATCAGCAAAGAGAGACCCACAAAACATATGAAAATGCTGATGAAGTTAAACAACATGATCTGAGGTTAGCAATCATATAAAGCAGCACCAGCAGATTGCTAGCAGTGTGACCCACTATGGCATTAAAGAAGTTTCTTTGGGCACATTAGTCCATCCATCAGTTTCATACTAAGGTTAGTATTAAGTTATGGATCAATCGATAGATGTACCGGTTAATGTTTTCTCTATCAATTATATGGATAATCCACATGAAACT
Source organism: Flaveria trinervia (assembly GCA_025506515.1). Taxonomy (NCBI): domain Eukaryota; kingdom Viridiplantae; phylum Streptophyta; class Magnoliopsida; order Asterales; family Asteraceae; genus Flaveria; species Flaveria trinervia. Next base: position 8,530,997 of record CM046453.1, read on the forward strand.
ATATGTTTGGCACCGGTTCAATTTAGGCTCCATTAAACATTTTCAATTTCATGATTATCTTTCTTAATAGTATACTCTGCAATTTTAATTTTCTAGATTTATCCATAGCGTTTTTGTAATGCTATTGGTTGACTTTTGATATATCAATGTAGTTGGTTGTTTTAGATTGATTATGTTTTCAAAGATGGCATAAATGGTTTTTGATGTTTTCAAACAGATTTCATCTAAATATGAAAGTTAATCTCTGGCTATTTTAAGCATAGTATAGATTAAATTATAGTTGATAGGTTTTAGAACATTGGCAATTAATCTAACAGTTGTAGCGTAATCCAATAGGTGTTTGTCTTGTAGCGAATGCATATGCCGAGTAAGCTTTCTTCATTTAGGCTAATGTATTATGTTAACTCAAATCACTGTTGGTTTTATGTTGCTAAAACATAAGTGGAGTTGAGAGTGTAGGTTTTAAACTTGCAATTTGAAGAGGTTTAAGATATCAAGATTTTGTTTCTCTTGGGTTTCATTATGCAAAATTGTTAGTTCTAAAGTTACTGTTGAGGTTTGAAATTCAAATCGTCCATAACGAAACTGTGGGAAGGACTCGAAAGAATGAGCTTAAAACTTGTACTCCTTAATCTATTTCTATATGCTTAAAGGTATGTTTTCAGTAATCAGCAATTTATTGCATGTTTTTTACTTAACTTGGATGTAAAGATTATCATAACCTTATGTGATTATTTTATTTTTAAAAGCTATATAGATGAAAGTTTAATCATCTATTTATATCTTTCAACTCATTTGTATGCTTCTTTAATAGTTTCATTATATATATATATAAATATATATATATATATATATCTTTAAGGTGATTGCATAATTTTAGTTTATTCTCAAAACCATATCTATTTTTTAAAATTCTATATATGAAGCTTAGTTATCTATTCATATCTGGCAAAAGTTTTTAACAAGAGCATGTTATGGTGTGTGGCTTGCCAAGAGTTAGCTTTTATTATAACTTAAGATTTTTTAGACTTAAAAGTCTAACAAATTCAATATAAGAGTCGATTTGAGATGAAATTGATGTCAAAATCTTGAATTGATCGGTTATGTTTTTTTTCTTTTTGCTATAGAAATCTAAAATTCTGGACAATTTGAAAAGCAAGAAAAAACCATACGGTCAATTGCCCCAATTAAAGTAATTAATTGTGTATTTACTTTTGTTGTTTCAGGCCCTTACAAACACCCACTTAAAATACACACAAACTCACGTATGTATTATATATGAAAGTAAATTTACAGAAGAGAAAACATGAAAGACCATACTTTACTCAATAAGGTAGATGATTATAAATAGCCTTACAGAAACACAACATGGATGAATCAAATATAACAATAAAATACTAACTACTCAAATTTATCTAAAGATCTAAAACAAAAATCGTGACCCACTCTTTTACCCAATTTACCCTCAAGAATCGGTCAAACATACTACCAAGTTCTTCCCCAAGACACATTAACTATATGGTGATCCATTTACCTACCGACCCATATGACCCGTAATTGTAACTCGTTAACAAACCGATTAATCCAACAACTTTACTGTACCTGATTCTGAATCTAGAATATTGTTTCTATTTTTCTATGTTGGGATGCAGAGAGAAGACTAACGTGCCATTAAGCTTGACGTGATATAAAAAAGTTTTACTCATTAAAATTGTAATTGATAGTGTAGAACGAATGGGATTTTGAAAAGTGTGAAATTTTTATTTTTTTTAACTACTTTAATTACCACCGATCACTCTATGGATGTTGAATCTATAATATTAATCATCTGAAATCTTATTTAACCCTTTAAACCTTATGATTACAAATTCTTATTTTTATATAATTGATTTAAAATAAAAACAACAAGTTTTAATATTTTTGTTTACATATTTGAATTATATATATATATATATAACTTTTTGCCTGTATATTACACGGGCTAATAACCTAGTACAAACTAAGCCCGTCGATTTTATCTGTACCCGAAGAAACCCGACCCAAATAACCTGTTATCCGAACAACCCGAAAACCGATTAAACGATTCTAATTCGGGTTGTGTTTCGGATAAAATTTCTAATTTCAAAAACCCGAATAACCCAAACCGATTAACTCAAAATCCGAATAGCCCGATCAACCCATATTATTATTAGTAAATTATATGTATACACTTGTTTATACTATCCTAACTGATCAAATTGTTTGTATATAAATATATATATTTAAGCACATTTTATAAATTATAGAAGTAAACTAATTTAAGTCTACTAGTATTATAAGATTTCATACTAAAATCTACTAAATTGAGTCTATTGTTTAATACCCGTAACCCGAACCGAACACCCGAAAACCGATTAAACCGACTGTTATTCAACGTTGAAAAACCCGAATAACCCGAAACCCGATTAACTTACCCGATCATCACCGGCGCCGTCGCATCTCCGCCTTCATCGGCGGCGACACACCAAACTCGCCTGCACCAGCACCCTCAACAACTTTCAATCCACCACCGCCCCGATGCAACTCCGAGCGATTCTCCATGACGCCACCTCCAAAACTGTCTCCCAACAATCTCTATCAGAGATCTCGATCTCCTTCAACATCCTCAAATCAATTTCCCCTCCTAACTTCCTTGTATTCGGGTTAGGTCACGATTCCCTCATGTGGGATGCATTTAACCCTAACGAGTTGACCCTATTCCTCGAAGAGGATCCGAAATGGGTGCAAACGGCTCTCAAAGACGCTCTGGATCTGAAAGCGGCGCACGTTAGCTATTGTACGCAATTGCAACAAGCGGTCGAGCTGATGAGAACCTACAGGTCAGAGTCGGAGTGTTCGCCAGAGAAGACGTACATTAGAGCTATCGCACAGTGGTGATGGAGGTGTTGTGTACTGGCGGTGGTGTGTGGTGGCGGTGATGTGTAGTGGAGGTGGTGTGTGGCGTCGGTGGTGTGTGGCAGCGGTGGTGTGTGGCGGCGGTGGTGTGTGGTGTTGTGGAGAAAGAAAAAAGAAGGAGAGAGACCCTTAGAGGTATTTTGGTCATTTTTAAATAATTTAACAGAAATTATTAACACCGTTAGTCAAAAGGACTAAAATAAAAACGGCTTTCAAAACTCAAGCCAATAATAAAGACAAAATAAAAGTTGGTACTCAAATGAAGACAATTTGAAAAACTCAGGGACGAAAACTAATATCAACTCTATATATAAATATATATATATATCTATATATATATATATATATATATATAATATATATATATATAGTTAAAGAAATTAAAAAAACATTTTCTACCGTGGAGAGCGGGTATTTCGGGTACTAGAGCTACATCCACACCAGTGACCTGGTTACATTAATCAGGGTTATTGCAACGGGTATTACTCACCAAACACTAGGAATGGAAACTATGTGAATGTTTAAAAGAGTTATTAGACTACTTTTCTAAGTTTTCTTTTTTCATGTATGAATATAAATGAAATTTACGATCGTTTTGAGCCTCCAATTCTTTTAGAAATGCATATTGACATCACCTACTAGTGTTGTTTAGGATGCAATTGAAGTTGCCAAGTATTATTGGTTGAATTTTAGGGTAATAGAGGGTAGTGGAAGGAACACCCCGACCACCATTACTTAAACAATATAAAAAACATCACTTGATTTGATAGCCAAGCGGTAATAGTCCAATCATTTTAAAACTACGCATAGTTTATAATGCCACACATGGAGCTACCACACATGGAGCTATCACACATGGCTCTACTACACATACACATGCTTATTCTTATTTATGTTTTGAGTTGGTCAACGTTTCGACGTAGTTTTGTTTAGAGTCGCATAAAATATAATATGTTTTCATTCGACGTTATAAATTATAATTACTTTATATTTTGACATAAATTTTGTTCGGAAACAAACCAGGTCGACTGTAGTCTACAATTTATCACGACACGTACGTTGCCGTCGCAACACGCGAATGGTGATAAAACATAGTTAATTTAATATATCGTACAATAGCCAATATTTTATGCTTCTTAATTTAAAAGTGATTCACTATATTTTTTTAACTTCTTTAATTTAGACTATATGTTACGAATGAAGAAATAAATAAGAAAGTGAATTTTTAGTATATGTTTGGTTAGTAAAATGATGTCACTTAAAACTCATGAATTACGAGTTTATGAAAACTCGGTTAATACTTAAAAAGCGACTAGCCTCAATTTTTAGATTTAAATGTTTGCTTCATCTCATAGGTTAAAGAAATATAAATATTTAAGAATTTAAGAATGCTCGGCGTTTATATTTAAGTTTGAAAACTAATCGAACGAACACAATAATAAAACCGTGGAGGAGGTCCCTTATAAATAACGAATAATAGGTTTGACCATAACCAAGTGGCGATGATCGAGTAAGTTTTCATAGAAACTAAGAAACCTTGCTAACAACATATGTAATCTCTATTAGGATCTTTTAAAGGGAATTAACAATGCTATGGTAAAACAAGCATAGGTACACCAGAGTCTTGTGAGACTATCTACAACATAACACCTTTAGCCCCTTCCATGCCGCTCTTCAGAAGGGTTGCGTTGAAAGGCTTCGTTAGAGAAAAAGAGAGCTAAGAGAACAACGCTTGAAGGGCTTGCTTAAGTCCATAAAGTCCCTTCTAATACAATCAAACATAATGATGTCAAGTAGAGATAACAAAACAAGAGGTTGTGCCATCTATATGGCCTTCGTTAAATCTCCATGAAGAACCCTTGTTTACATCTACATTACGGATATCCCACCCACGAGACCGCGTGTTGAGAAGTTAAGGAAGAAACATGAAGAAAATGAGAAGGAATGGGTGAGGGTGATGTCGATGGATGTTTGATGAAACAGGAAAATAGCTTTTCAATGAAGTTTCGAAATTGACTAAACGGATCAAGTGTTTGAAACCAATAAGTCGTCAATGGATACATCCACGTAAACCGACTAAAGTCATCATTATAAGACTACGATCACCAGAATGAGATACAATGGATTAGGGTCTCCATGTGCCATAATAAATGATATGTAATGATAAAGTGCAACGTGATTAGGTTGTAAAAAGGATAATCTAGTGAATTTGGAAGTACCATGAGCATTAGGTAGACGTAACAGTTGAAAGAGAATAAAGTTTTTGCGGTCAAGACGATATACAATGAAGGGTTTGATCCGTAGAGTTAGAATAGACAACCTACGAAATAAGAATGTTATATCAAGAGGATGACTAAAAACTATGTTATAGACAAATGATCGACTTTTTGAAAAGAAGGTGACTCGAAATCGTGATGAAATGGCGTTATAGTGTGTTGTGGTGCCTTGCGGTGGTATTGGAATGTGGTACGGTGCTTTGTTGAGGTGTTAGGGTGATTTACCATATGATATAGTGCGTCGAGGTGTGGTTATGTTACATTGTGGTGAGGTATAATGCGATACGGTGCGTTGTGATGTGGTGCAACGCTTCATAGTGGCATATCGATGCATTGCGATTGCGGTGGCATTTTGATGCATTTTGATGGTTTGTAGTGAGATGCATATGTTGTGATGCGGGGCTGTAAGTGTATACTAAAGGAATAAAACCACACCGTATCTAGTATGAGAAATGACAAATGACATACAATTGTCTACCATAATTTTTTTCAAACTGAAATAAGGTGTTGCATCATGCCATCATAGACCGTAGCAATATTTGATTTCATGTGAATAGTGTTTTAATTAAATAATTCAAGTTTTAAAAGTGTTCCAATTAGATCATTGATTTTTATATTTTATACAAATTAAAAGTCATAACATATTTTTTAGCATGTTATACTTTTGGATTCAGTTAAAAAATATTTTTTCTGTCTTTTGATGTTGATATAGAACGTTGACGTAAATTTTAGGCACTTTTTTTTATTTTTTTTATAATTAACATGTTTTTTTTTTATTTTTTAATATAATTTTATATATTGAAAATTCCAACTTCAATGTTTTTTCCATCATTACTTTCTGTCATAATAAAATTTGGTAATGACTCGATTTGATCGTTTGGAAGTCCAATTTGAGAAAAATATACACGAGTGACTAAATTAAAACACTTTTGAAATTTGGTTACTATTCTGTGACATTTTTCCTAAAATCAAATATCTATTTGCCAACCATATACACGTATCTATGAAAGAAGTAGGCTCAACTATTAAACTAAAATAAGACAATCCAAATAGTAAAATATTTGAGCTTGTTTAAATTTAATTTGTATTGTAGACAAAATTAATACATTGAACAAATATATCAAACCCATTAATATATCATTCGTTTTTTAATTAGATTTGTATATATTTTGTTTTTTTAATTTGTAATTAGACTACAAAACTCAAGTTGTGAACAAAAGTCACGTGGATGAGAATTGGAGCTAGGGTCTTTGTGCACACTTCGTTTTTTTAGTTAGATTTGTATATAATTCTTTTTTATAATACCATACCCCAATCAAAAAAATCAATTACATATTCTCTTCTTAAAACATATATGTTACACATTTATACATTTATTAAAATAACCTATTAAATGATTAGTTTATCTTGTTTTTATTAAGGAATTTTTACATGTTGATGCTTTATTATTTTAATTGTTTAAACTTTTTAACAATTATGTTTTGTATTTGGAGGTTATTGAAGTTTTAAAATGAAGTTTTAAATATGATGTAGTTTTGTGGTTTCTATTTTTATTGAAGAGTCTAACTAATTCAATAAAACGGATAATACGCAACACGCACGCACACGCACACACAGATATATATATGTGTATATATATATATATACATGTGTGTGTATTATATATACACATGTGTGTATATATGTATCTATATATATGTATGTATATATATACATACATATATATAGATACATATATATACACACGTGTGTGTGTGTGTGTGTATATATATATATATATGTAGATGTATTATATATATACATATATATACTTATATATATACATATATATATGTGTGTATATGTATATGTATATATATGTGTGTGTGTGGTAGGGGAGGGTTCAAATGGAACCACTTTTTTGTGAGAACTCTATAAACCAATATGAGTCACTCATTTTTTATCACATGTCATTCCCCCATTTTTTAAAGCGTTCATAATTTTTTTTCACGTCATATATATATATATATGTATATATATGTATCTATATATATGTATATATATGTGTATATATATATGTTATACATATATATATATATATATATAGGGAAAAGTTCCCCTAAGAATAATTTTTTCTCTAAGAAATCTAAGAAGCATTTATAGCCACTACTTTCATGTTTAAATGCATTTCCAGTAATTAAATCAAATAAAAAAATAAAAGGGCATTATGGTAATTGACAATATTAAAGAGAAACACAAAATTACGATTTCAAAACCCATCGTCTTCTGTCTATTCTTCTCATTCATCGTCATTCAACAATCGAAATCAAGTAAGTTCTTTAAATTATTAGTGAAATCCATTCAATTATTGAAGTTATAGAACTGATTCTATGTTTTTTTTGCTGAAAACAGAATTAAAACGACTTAAAATGAAAAAAAAATCGACAATTCATAGCGACGGTAAGTTCCTTGAATTTACTTACAAATTCGATTAATATGTGTAGTGACTACTAAATTTCAAACCGAGATTCATATATCTATTGCATTCTAAACTTGATTTGTTGCATGTTTGTTTATATAAGATGATTAGTTTAGTTACAAAGTCTATTTTCATATATGTACTATATTCAAAAACTTGATTAATGTAGTGTTTTCAAACGAATCAAACGAATGTGTTGTGATATTCATATATGTACTGCATTTTCCTTCATTACACATTATATATATTGAAATTAGGTTATTATGTTTCCAAGTCGAAGCATCTATCATTAATGTATTGCATTATAAATTTCAAATGGATTTTAATAAATGTACTGTATTCTAAACTTGATTTGTAATGTATAAGTATGAACATAGATTTATCATAAATGTGTTGTATTCTTGGAAAACATCACACATAATAAAAACAACACACAAATAAAGTATAAACATGGATTTATAACACTATATGAACATGTTGTGCTGTATTTCAACAGATATGTACTATATTCTAAAATCTCATGCATATATCTTGTTATCTTGTGCTGTATTTCAACAGATATATAGTATAATTTTAGGTTTTAATATTATAGGTTAGATTTTTGTGTTGCACATGTACTATATTATTTACAAAAACAATGATCCAATTGCTAATGTTATAAACTATCTACAGCTATTCTGATATCAGAGCAGACTGTTTCAGATGATGATTTTGAAAGACCATTGAAATCACTAAAACAATCTGTACCTATGAAAAAGCTCACGAATACAAACAAGGCATTAAAACCATTTGTCAAATTTGAAGAAAACGATAGACTGCGGATACGAAACCCACCAAAAAACCTTTGCGATTTAGTTGAGAGCTTAACTAAAGGACAACAAAAGGCTGTTGAAGATATGGGATTTGGGAGCATAAACTCTTACTCCATAAAATGTCTACCTTCTAACCTAGCATATTGGTTGCTATCAAACTATGATCTTGACACAAACAACTTGAATGTCGGTTCACACGTTATAAAGATAACACGAGAACTAATGCATGAAGTTGTTGGAATTCCAATGGGAAATGTAAAAGTAACTGAAATAAATAAGCCTACAGGAAGAGATCCAGTTGTAGCAGAATTTAAAAGTCAATTTCATGGTATTCGTTTGCCTTCTGTAGCTGACGCTATTAAAAAAGTAAAATCATCCAATTATTCAGGACGGTTATTCCAAATCAACTTCCTAGTAGTATTTGTTATAATTTTGTTGAGAATGACACAAGGATCAAAAGTAAACATGGAGTTTCTCACATCATTAGTAGAAGGAAGAGACATAAAATCAGTGGATTGTTGTTCATATATAATTACATGTTTGAACAAAACAAAAAGAAAATGGAATGGAATTCAGCACTACAATGGACCTGCTACAATTCTTACGGTACGTCATACTATATACACCTATATTTTTTAATCTAGTACAGTGTACAACATATAAATAATCTTTTAACAGTTCGTATATGCATATGACTCGTACAAAAAGCAACCATAAAGATAAAAGGATCCCCGCAATATCATATAATACATTTGAATCTCTTATGGATCTTGCTGGGAAACAAGGTTTACAAAATGATGTGGTAACAAGGGTGAAGGACAAACAAGAAGAAAGAAAAGTTAAAAAAGTATAAAAAAGGTTGAGGCATGAAGAAGATCCAGCACATGTGCAACAAGAATCTATAAAGAAAAAAAAGTGAGCAACCAAAAAAAATGAAATTGAGCATCGTTAAATCTATACCAACGAAAGGCTGAAGCTCAAGATAAAGGTAGATGAAAAGAAAGATGTTGAGATAATATCAAAGGTTGAAGAAGAAATAAAACTAGGTGATGATGATCAATTGTTGTCATCTCCAACACAACAGAAGATTGATAATATAGCAAGTAATGAACTGGATGACATAATACCAACTAATGATGATTGGGAGAAACAGTCATTCTTTTAAGAAACAACTGGTTCCCTAGAAGGATTGTCTGCTTATGTATCACTTCAGTTACGCAACCAACGAGTACATCCAAGGAATGAAAAGGTATATGCATTCTTATAAAAACTATCTATTATTTTTATTAACAATTTTATATGATATGTACCACTGCACTGAATTTAGAAAACAATCTATTAATAATGAATTATGAGCTGCATTTGTTCATTCTACTAGGTTTATAAAAACATAACTCTTTTGTAAAAGAGTACAACGATTTAACAACACATTTTGTAATATGTATATTGTGCTGCATTATAATATGTACATTATGCTGCATTATAATATGTACATTATGCCGCATTACGATATGTACATTGTGCTGCATTTATAATTGCAACACATTTGAAATGTTATGTAAAAAAAATATATATTAAAGTGATTATAATACAATTCATCAAGATGGTTTATGTGTTGCATGTGTAACACACTACTATATAAACAACGTGTGCTGCATTATTAAATCAAAATAGAATGTATATTGTTCTGCATTTAAATATTCAGTATTATAAGCCACGATTTACAGTGTTATAAGAGCATATTATGTTCTGAATTTTCACATCTTTATATCAACCAAACAACAACAATCTTAAAATATAGTACTAGTAACAATAACTATGTATACTATTTCTTTGATGTTAGGAGTGGGCATATCTTATAAGGAAAAAAACAAATGATCTTGATGAATTTGTTGAGGGTGTTGACCGTTTAATCGAAGAATGCATTGCAAAGTATGATTCAAATGATGAAATATTCAATGCTTTAGAAGGATGGATGTCAAAGCTAACAAAATATGAAAAAAAGGAAAAGAAAATAAAATGAAAGAAGCTGCAGATGGAGATGGAGAAAACATCAAGAAGGGATGTGACATCCGGTAAATTTCCGTTACCAAACTCCGTTAGTTCCGTTAAGTCTTGTATACACGTGTCGTGAGCACACACTAGTTGTCGTTGAGCGTTGGTGACCTAATAATAATGAATAATGTTATTTGATGTGAATCAAAGTGATTATGTGAGTATTGGTTTATGTTTATGTGTTTACACATTTATAAACGATTAATTAAAGAATTTATCGCGTACGCGGAAACGTGCCTATTTATTCGTATGTCTTGTGTTTTTATAAAGATAGATATATAATGAACTTATAATTTATATCTTTATATTATGAGGTTAAAAACATTTACAAAGAGTTAAAAGCTTGGTTTTTATAAAATACCAAACACAAGGGTTTAAAGGGTAAATATGTAAATTAAATTAATTAAAACAAACCCAACCCTAGCCAAACCCCCCTTCGGCCGCAACACCTCTAAGCACCTTCACCTTTGCGAAAATCAGCCAGAACAAGCATCAAAACACAATTTGATTCGATTACAAGGCATACAACACGTAGGAATCATCAATTTCAAGCAATTACAAGTTTAAAGGTTAGTTTTTGCGAGTTTTTGTGAAGGGTTCATTATGGCCGAACCCTAATTCGTAAATTGGTCTTTGTTGGTCGAATTGGTTGTTGTTTGATGATGTTAACATGTTAGTTAGATTGTATACATGTTGTTAACGTCGATTATGCAAGAATTCTACGTTTTTAGTGATTGATCATGAAATTGGTTTTGAAGCAAACCCTAATTCGGATTATTATGATTATCATGATGGATGATTGTTTGATGAATGCTTGATGATTATGGGTTGTATGAATGTTAGAATACGTTGATTATGCAAGAAAGTTAGGATTTGATGCATTGTTCATAGGTTACTAAGAATAGTAACTTTATTTTGCATGTAGTGTGATCTAGTGATGGAATGATGTTATGGATGAGTTCATGATGATAATTAGATGCTAGATTGTGTTATGAATGCTAAATCTTTAATTTGATGATGTTGATCATAGCTTGCCAAAAGTAGAAACTTTTGTTTATGAAGATTGTTAGATTGAGGTGTTTAAGTGTTGTTGATCATGTTTAGATATTAGTATGAGCTTGAATTGGTATATTGTTGATGAATTCATGCATACCTTGATGTTTGATAGATTTTGGATATTCTTTCCCAAAAGGGAAACTTTATTTGTGTAAACGTTGAAGTATGATGTTGTGATCATGTTTGAGATGTTAGGAACTTGCTATTATGTTCAAGAGGATTCTAGTGTGATAGAACGTGTTAATTAGTTGTATGGCATTTTGGATAATCATGGGTGATGATTGGAATTGGTAATCATGTATGGTTTGGATGTTGTGTAGTAGTAGGACATCATGTTTGGTCTGATAATTGATTGTTGTAATGTTGTGAATGCAATGCATATGCTTAAAGATTTTGGTTGTGATCATTATACACGCGTGCGGATCTAAGGCCCCTACTTAGTAGGATTGGCAGGTTTAGGATGTGAAGTCGTGAGTGGCTTCACATGGCATGTGATGAATGGTTGAACCTTGTGTGACATGTTATGTATGATAGTTAGTGGATATGTTAATGTTCTAGATTCGCATGACTTGTATAGTACTTAATTGTATGATGATCTATGTGATACACTTGGTTGATATAACATATGTATGATACTATTTGAATGTTAATCATGTGTGTTGTATGTGCTCATTGGCTTTAGTCGGATTATAACTCATAATGTCACCAACGGGTCAAACGGGTCAACTAGGTCAAACGTGTCTATTTGTCTGGAAGCTTGAGTATTTGATTTTGGTATGATTAGGGTTTCACATGGCTTTTATTTACACGTACTTATGTACTCACATGATCTAGGTAACCTGTGAAGGTTGGCTATCCTCTCGTTTCTCAAAATAAACCCTAAGTACCTTTGCATACATCAGGTGAGTTCATGCCCCCACTTATTTAATCTCTTTTGGGGGAGATAGCATACTGGTATTTATACGAACGCTTTTATTATTTAAGTTGTGTATAATATTAATATAGTGCTGTTTACCATGGGAAAAGTCCTCACACTTTTGAATTGTTAATATTTAATAGGGGGAAACTTGGGTAGTACTACTGGGTCTGACGAGCCCCACCTGTTGACTCGAGGTCAACCGGGTGCAATTTGTCCTAATGAACATTGTCACGACATGGTAAGTCGTGACAGGAGGCAACAACTATCACAATCAGCTTCAATTGCAAAATCACTATGTATTAATATTTATTGATAATAGACTAGCTATCTATTACCATACACTGCTTATATATATCGCAACTGTTTACATGTTTATTGAACTCAAACTCTTGAACTCACCAACCTATGTGTTGACATTTTAGTATGCTTTTCTCAGGTCCTTAACTTGCTTGCCATAGGAGCACTGCATGGTTCACTGCATTTTAAAACACTTTGCTTCAAGACAAGTTGATATTTTCAATTGTAGTTTCTTTCTGGTTTGGCACTTGTTTTGCCATAAGTTATACTTTATTGTCTTGGGTTGTTTTCAAAAACGCTTCCGCATTGTTTAAAGTTGTGTTTTGGTTGATTTTTTATGTTATGGCATATAGAGTCGTTCTGAGTAACTATTGACTGTGATCCTGGTTTGTTCACACGCCTCGCGGTAAAACTCCGCAAGTGGATTTTGAGGGTGTGACAGATTGGTATCAGAGCCATTGGTTATAGGGAACTAGGTTGCATACACACTAGACTATAACCACACACAGTTAATTAGTTACCTGTGCCTTACTCTCATCTACTGTATACTCATTGGCATACACGTCACACTCTCTGCAGCATGGCATCGTCTTCAAGAGCTCCGGGTAAACGACCCGAATCACCTACACGATCTGAATCCCCACCTCCTGCACCTGTACCTGATGATGGATTCGATTGGCCCAGACTGGCTTATCCCCGAGAGGAGATTGACTGGGATCAACCATTCGCGTTGATGAAGCGTGACCCTCCGCGACTGGCGTTCTTATCCTAGGTTTGTTGACCACATCATGTTTAGGGACGCGTACCTGTTCTAAAGCCAAGGACTAGGAACAATGTCAATCAACCCATGCTTTCACTCCCACGAACGACGCAGTCTAACGAGCAACTGATTGCTGCACTAATGGCTGCATTGGATACTGAACAGCATCGCGTAAGACGACTCACGGGTGATGTCTGTACACTACAGCAAGAGGTGTACAACCTGAGACATCAATTGGACGAACTCAAGGGAGAACACGGGAAGACGCTGAACGGTTGTCACCATCTGCAAGATGGTGTTATGGCACTCCAAGGACGCGTGACTGCTCGTGAACAGCGGGACGCCATAGCCGATAATAGGATTGCCATATTAGAAGCTCAACTTGCAGCACTCCAGATTGCTATAGCTCCTGCTCCTGTCGCAGACTCTGAGGATGAGGAGGATCCCGAGGAGGGACCCGAGGAAGAGGAACCGGAGGAGATGGAGGATGATAGTGATGGGTCAGACATTGTCGATTGAATTCTTTATATGACTTAGACTACGTAGTGTTTTCTTTTTGAAACCTATGTGGGAAGGGTTGTTTCCCCACACGAACGACAAAACTTCAATTTTGACATTGCTAAATACATTGTGACTTATTGCAATTTATTTACTTTGGTTATTATTTTTGTTATGAATGTTGTGGTTGTGATGATACGTTTTCTTCTTTCACTTTTACTGTTACTACGCTTCAATGAGTTAAATGTGTATGATGTTACTCATTATTGTATTGTGAATTAAAGTGAAAAGAATGGACGCTCGTGGACGTGGACGTGGACGTGGTCGTGGACGCGGACGTGGACGTGGCACCGGGGAACAGGGTGGTGCTATTAACATGACTCCTGCGGAATTGGCTGCTCTAATTAATGAGCATGTTCAGGCGGCAGTGGCTGCTGCCCACGTGGGTCAGCCAGCAGGTAACAATGACAGAAAAACGAATCTGATATCCTTTATAACTGTAGGGGATGTTTGATTAATGTGTGTTGTGTTAAAACAGGACCACCAGTGTGTACATACAAGTCCTTCATGGACTGTAAACCACACACCTACAGCGGTACAGAGGGTGCTGTAGGGCTTGTACGCTGGTTTGAGAAGACTGAGTCCGTTTTCTCCAAATGTAACTGTCCACCGGCGGATCAAGTAAAGTATGCCACCGGGACTTTGGAGGGTGCTGCCCTGTCTTGGTGGAACGCGCAAGTCCAGATGCTTGGACAAGCGATGGCAAATGGACTCCCCTGGAATGAGTTCAAGGATATGATGATCGAGGAGTACTGTCCTCGAAATGAGGTGCAAAAGTTGGAGATGGAATTCTGGCAGCTCAAGATGAAGGGTTCAGAAATTGAGGCTATACAACCCGTACTCATGAGCTGGCCACATTGTGTCCAGGAATGGTTAATGAGCGCATAAGAGAATCGAGCACTACATACGAGGATTGGTGCATGAAATCCAAGTATGGTAATGGCTTCTAACCCGACTACGATTCAGCAGGCCATCCAATTGCCCATAAACTTACTGATCAGGCGGTAGAGCAAGGGCGTCTACCCAAACCGGGCGCTGTGGTGAGCGTGCCCGACAACAAAAGGAAGTGGATTCTCCCAGCAACAGCAACAACAAATCATCACATCATCATCGTCTGGCGGTCAACAACAATCCCAACAGCAGCAACAACCAGTCCAGCAGCAGCAGCGGCGGTTCGATAATACCGCAATTTCAACCAAACTACCCCAAATAACCAAGGACCCAGCGGTTACGGCGGAAGACATCCCAAATGCCCATGGTGTAACTACCATCACGTGGGACGGTGTGATAACTTCAAGTGTCAACGTTGTGGAAAGATTGGACACGCTGCGAAGGATTGCCGTGGTGAACTAATGAAGAGGCCACAACAATCTCAAGAAACCCCCAGGGTTTTTTTGAGTGTGGGAAAGAAGGGCATTACAAACGAAACTGCCCACAACTAAGAAGGAACGGAAATGGCAACAACAACAACAACAACACCAACAATCATGGGAACAACAACAATGGTAATAATATAACAATGGTGGAAATGGCAATGGAAATGGCGGCAATAAAGATGGAGCCAAAGGGAGAGCCTTCGTCATTGGCTCAGGTGAGGCTCTAAATGATCCCACAACTGTTACTGGTAGATTCCCTGTTAATGGTTGTTTTGCTACGGTACTATTTGATACTGGAGCCGATAGGAGTTTTGTGTCCTTAAAATTCTGTAGTCTTTTAAGTGATATACCCTCTGCTTTAGAATCTAAGTACACTGTGGAAT
Source organism: Flaveria trinervia (assembly GCA_025506515.1). NCBI lineage: Eukaryota > Viridiplantae > Streptophyta > Magnoliopsida > Asterales > Asteraceae > Flaveria > Flaveria trinervia. Next base: position 8,546,881 of record CM046453.1, read on the forward strand.
TAGCCGACGGTAAACAAATCCATGTAACGCATATCCTTAAGGACTGTAGGATAGAACTTGCTGGTCATACTTTCGCTATAGATCTCATGCCTGTTACGCTGGGGAGTTTTGATGTTGTGATAGGCATGGATTGGCTCTCTAGCAAGCAAGCGGAAGTCATATGTCACGAGAAGATTATACGGATCCCGGTTGACGATCACATTCTTACCGTCAAAGGTGATAGGAGTGGTGCTGTGATAGGCATCATATCGTATATGAAGCTCAAAAGTTGTTACGGAAGGGCCGCGTGGCTATCCTAGCACTTGTAACCGATAAGCAAAAGGAGGAAAAGAGAATGGAGGATATTCCCGTAGTACGCGACTTTCCGGAGGTGTTCCAGAAGATCTTCCTGGGTTACCACCGCACCGTCAAGTGGAATTCCAGATTGAGTTGACTCCCGGCGCAGCTCCGATTGCTAGGGCACCTTATCGATTAGCACCCAACGAACTACAGGAGTTGTCGTCACAACTTCAGGAGCTTCTGGATAAGGGTTTTATTCGACCTAGTACATCACCTTGGGGAGCTCCTGTACTCTTTGTTAAGAAGAAGGATGGTACATTCCGGATGTGCATTGATTATCGAGAGTTAAATAAAGTAACAGTCAAGAACCGATACCCTTTACCTCGTATCGACGACTTGTTCGATCAGCTTCAAGGATCAAGCTATTACTCGAAGATTGACTTGAGATCTGGTTATCATCAACTCAGAGTTCGAGAAGTAGACATTCCCAAGACTGCATTTCGTACTCGTTATGGTCATTATGAGTTCTTGGTCATGCCTTTTGGGTTGACTAATGCACCTGCTGTGTTCATGGACCTCATGAACCGCGTGTGCAAACCTTATCTTGATCAGTTTGTCATTGTGTTCATCGACGATATACTGATATACTCTAGGACCAAGGAGGAGCATGAAGAGCACTTACGAATAATCTTGGAACTGTTGAAAAATGAGCAGCTGTATGCTAAACTCTCAAAGTGTGATTTTTGGATAAGAGAGGTACAATTCCTAGGTCACATTGTTAATGAGAAAGGAATACACGTTGATCCTGCCAAAATTGAGGCGATAAAGATTGGACTACACCCAAAACACCAAGCGAGATAAGGCAATTTCTTGGATTAGCAGGATATTACCGCCGATTCATAGAGGGATTTTCTAAGATCGCACAACCTCTCACAGCCTTGACTCACAAGGAATGACATACAAATGGGCTGAGAGTCAAGAAGCAGCTTTCCATTATTAAAACAAAAACTCTGTACTGCCCCGATATTAGCACTACCCGAGGGAACAGATGACTTTGTGGTGTATTGCGATGCATCCATTCAAGGATTGGGTTGTGTCTTGATGCAACGAGACAAGGTGATAGCTTACGCCTCGAGACAACTAAAGGTTCACGAGAAGAACTATACTACCCATGACTTAGAATTGGGCGCAGTAGTTTTTTGCCTTAAAGATCTGGAGACATTATTTGTACGGTACCAAGTGCACTATCTACACCGATCATAAGAGTCTTCAACATATCTTTGAGCAAAAAGAGTTGAATATGAGGCAGCGACGTTGGTGGAACTACTAAATGATTATGATTGCGCAATTAAGTATCATCCGGAAAGGCGAACATAGTTGCCGATGCTTTAAGCAGGAGGAAACAGCTAAACCCCGACGGGTGCGAGCTTTACAGCTTACTATCAGTACCCAACTGCCCGAACAAGTTAAGGAGGCACAAATAGAAGCTTTAAAAGTGGAAAATATTGGTTCTGAATTGTTACGGGGAATGGATAAGCAGCTAGTGATGAAGGAGGATGGAATTCAGTATTTCATGGATAGACTTTGGGTGCCTGTTCATGGAAATCTGAGAGATTTAGTTATGAGCGAGGCACACAAATCTAAGTATTCTATACATCCTGGATCCGACAAGATGTACCATGACCTAAAGGCTCACTATTGGTGGCCTAACATGAAAGCAGATGTAGCTACGTACGTGAGCAAGTGTTTGACCTGCTCGAAGGTGAAAGTGGAATATCAAAAACCATCCGGACTATTACAACAACCGAGATTCCAATGTGGAAATGGGAACAAATCTGCATGGACTTTATTACTAAACTACCCCGGACTAGTACCGGTTGTGACACGATATGGGTTATTGTGGATCGATTGACAAAGTCTGCTCATTTCCTTGCAATAAAGGAAACCGACAAGATGGAGAAGTTAACTCGCCTGTACCTCAAGGAGATCGTTTCGAGACACGGGGTACCGATCTCAATTATCTCCGACCGTGACGCTCGTTTCACGTCACATTTCTGGCAATCATTGCAGAAATCTTTGGGTACACGTTTGGATATGAGTACTGCATATCATCCACAGACGGATGGTCAGAGTGAACGTACTATACAGACGTTGGAGGATATGCTACGTGCTTGTGTGATTGACTTCGGAATAACTGGAAATTCACCTGCCATTGGGAATTCTCTTATAAAAACAGTTATCACACTAGTATACAGCAGCACCTTTCGAGGCGTTGTTTTATAATGCGTACATACTCTAACACTGTTATCATGTATAAGAATAACATATTTAATACAGTACAAGTAATTATTTTTTGGAACATCCTTTACATGTAGGGGCATTTTAATGTGAGTAAAAAGTGTTGCAAACTGAGTCATTGGAGAACTTCAGTATGAATGTATAACACACTCTATTTGATTCTACATTTGGTTCAATTAAAAAAGTAGACATGTGTTCATCCTAATTCTCCAAGATACGCACTATTATGTCATCTGTTTTGATTTCAAAACACCTTTAATTGACATAATGGACAACATGAAGGAAAAAATCAAACCGAAACAAGCCACACACATTAAAATGGTGGTAATATACTATTTAAAACTCATGTTGGTTATCACACAACATATCATCTAAAATTTAAATTATGTACTAATTTATATATTCTGATTTCAGAAATCAATTATGTTTCTATACTTGAAGGAATAAGACACTAAAAAGCATGAAAGAATAAAAACATTGAATCCAGCGAGGTTAGCTTTACCATGGGAAACCAAAAAACTTTGTTGATTGTGGCATCTTTGCAATGCGACACATGGAACATACTTTGGTAAACATAAGAAATGGAATTGTGGTCTTTCAGAAGAGTGAGATCAGCAAAATGCTGAGTTGTATGATCTTAGAATCAAATATCTAACAAAAATATTATTATCGGATATCAACTTATCGAAGGAAATAATGACATCTGATGTACTGAACTTTAATAAAAAAGATGATGCTAAGAAAAAGAAACTGAAGGAAACAACAAGGAAAAGAATAGAAGAAATATTAAATAAATCCTTTGAATGAAATAGTTATATAATCAAAATATGTTTTATTTTGTTTATCAGCAATAGAAAGTAGTACACTTTGTATTTTGTGGTACATTTTGTGGTACATTTGTGGTACATCATACGTGTTGAATATGTAGTAACATGTGCTGTATTTTTGTATTGTATTTTGTACTGTATTATAATAGAAGGTATTTTGTATTGTTTTTAAAAATGAAGCACAACTATAAAACTATGTATGATTGAAGAATAAAATTGATTTCTTTTACATCATACGTATAAAATTAAAAAGCAGCACATCATATGTGTTGAATATGTAGCAGCATGTGTTGTATATTTGTACTATATTTAAAAATGAAGCATACTATAAAACTATGTATAATTGAAGAATATAATTGATGTCCTTTACATGAAACATATGAATTTTGTATTAAAAACATCACATCATCACAAATTCTAAGAACTACCAAACATAATATCAAGTACTATTTGCATTATCAGAACCACCAACAACATTCTTTAATGTACAACTTCGCTGATTATGGCCGCTCTTTCCACATATCACACAACCCTAGTCTGTTTCCCTATTTTTTCTCTGAAGATGATATCTCTTGAAATGATTATACGTTTATAAGAATCCTAACCTTTGTTTTTAATTCCAACAGGTCTTCTAATCGTAATAGATGATGGCTGATCAGAACCAGGAATATTTCCCAACCTCTTATTCTTAGATACTGGTTTTAAAGGAACAGGTAAAGAATCCACATTCGCTTGTGTTTTTTTACTTCTTCGAAGTAAATTTTTAACTGATCCATGTTGAAACAAGTTTGTTGATAATATAATCATGCCTATACGCAATATCACAAACAATGCGTCAAAAGAATCAACATTGTCACCAGCATAATCTCACTCAATAACAGTACGCATTGACTTATTTGCAGTAACATCTCGGGTCCATCTTCTCATAATATATCTTTGAGGAAACTGTTTAATACCACAAGCTCTTAAAACGTAGGAGATATGCCGACATAACAAACCGTATTGCTCGTTATGTTGCAACTACATATAATTATCATATCATTTTGTCTAAATAAACCTACATCAGAAAACATAACAGTTAGTAACAATTGTAAAATGCAGCACACATAAATTTATGAAATTGTAAAACAAAACCAAAACAAGAACAAATGCAGCACATGTATAAAATATGTGTGTTGTATTATAAAACTAAAACAAAATAGTACAAAACAGATGATTATATAAAAGTGTAGAGATTAATGAAGAGGCTGATGGAATCTAAACATCTTAAGTCTATCCTGCATGCTGCACAAGTACATTAAAGAAGAATGCTTAGGAAGTTTAACACATGAAACAGAAAATACTCTAAGTGTGAAATCTTCCGATGCCAAGACCAATATCTTCCGAAGCCAAACATGAAGTCTTCCGAAGCCTCAGAGACAAAGTCTTCCGAAGCTTCAATTCATGAAGACAGATTTCTTCCGAAGACTTTTAGTAACATGCTTTATCTGATGTACTGTTCCATAAAGCTGGACACCTTTCCGCTGCATCTCTGCAAGTCACCAACTTACATGAGTTGGTGAAAAGGTCCATGCTTTGGTAACTGTACCTTGAGGTCTTGAGTTGTAACTTTATACTTTATGTACTTTATCCTTTTTATAATAGATGAGGATGTGAGCTATGGCATGTCATAGTCACAAGTCAAAAGGCAATCTGCCTTTTGACTCTACAATTGATTTTGTTTATGTCTAGTCAATTGTATCTAGCTGGCTTTTAAAGTATAGCCGGCTGTAGGATGTAGTATAAGTATCTCATGTTCTTGTATCTTTCTATTATGCTTTGTAACACTTGTAATAGAACATAGAGAAGGCAATATACTGCATTCTTGAAAACCATACACTTGTGTTCTTTATGTTCTGTCTCTTACATTACTTGTGTTCCTAGTGTCTTAACTTGGTTAATCCAGTTTACTGTTTGATTAAAGTTTAGTTAATTTCCTCTTTATGTTGTTGTGTTGTAACTGACCCCCTTCGACGATCCTGCATTAGTATCAGAGCTTTCCAGGCTCTTGATATAAGATCTCACCATCTTAAGATCCCTCACACACACAAATACTAAACTTTTCAAATGACAACCATTTCCAAAACTGATATGGAAACTGGAACCATGAACAAGTCCCCACTGATCACTCTTGACAGTTTGACACCTGGTGTTTAAGAATGGAAGGTTTCATCAGGTTTCTTGATTCAAGAATGTGGGAGTCTATTGAGAATGGACCTTTCATACCCAGCACCCCTTCTGCTACTGGTGCTAGTATGATCCCCAAAGACGTGGCTAACTACTCTGATGAAGATAGAAAGAGAGTAGAGATTGACAGAAAAGCCATGACAGCTCTTCAAACTGTCCTTCCAAACTCCGTGTACAGAGGTTTCAAGAAGTGCAAAATAGCCAAGCAGCTCTTCAAGCTGTGGGATGCACTGAAACTGATGTATGAGGGTTCCTCTGAAGCCAAGGAGAACAAGAAGGATCTCCTGAAGCAGCAGTTTGAAAACTTTACCTTCAAAACAGGTGAAACCATGACTTAGCAGTACTTCAGGTATGTTGAGATTTTGGATACCCTAGTGGATGGAGGAGTTTCTCTTGAGAATAGAGACATTGTAAGGAAGTTAACGTCCTCACTTCCTCACTTCCTAGGCAATGGAAACACTACTGTGTGGTGATCAAGAGAACTGAAAATCTCAAAACTCTTACTCTGACAGAGTTATATGGGATTCTCAGTGGCTACCAGATGGAGATGAACATGTAAGGTTCATCTGGAAACTCCAACAATCAAATGGGTTCAACCCTACATATGGTTGAAAGGGATAGCATAGAACCCAAACATCATCTCATATGCTACCCTGACAACTCACCAAAGGGTCCTTTCATCACCTTCCCAGAGACACCAAGGGAGAACTACACTCAAGGAAGCCCATTCCAAGAGACAAGCTCTTCTCAAGCATTTGTGTCTTCTGATGAAAGATGTGGCAACCCTCTTTTCACTCTTGAAGATCCGGACTGTATCCATCCAGATGATCTGGAATACATGGAAATAGTCCAGCAGATGGCTCTTCTTACTCACAGAGCCAAGAAGTTCTATAAGAGGACTGGAAGGAAGTTTCCAAGCAATGAACCAGTGGAAAGTTTGGACTGGACAAAGGCAAAGTCAAGTGTTACAACTGTAACTTGATGGGCCACTTTGCCAGAGAGTGTAAGGCACCTAGAACAAATGGTGGCCAAACATCCAGACTAAACTGCACTGACAAAGCTCTCCAGAATGAGAAGTCAAAGCAGCAGGCTGCTGTTGCGGTTGAAGAATGAGGCTTTGACTAGAGCTTTCAGGTGGAAGATGCTTCTCTAAACCAAGCATTAATGGCAGATCATGATGTAGCCAAGGTATTGGAACATCTCTGTACTCCTGAATGCATTGCTAAAGTTAACAGATACAGGTCCTATAACTTGGAATGAGATCTGATCTTGAGTCCTTAAACATTTTAAAATCTGATTTTAGAAAATCTGAAAATGATTATAAACTGAAGATAGAAGACTTAGAGAAAACCATTTCAGTTCTAAAACATGAACACACAGATTTAGGACTCAAATCAAAGATCTCATAACCAAGTTAACTGAGTGCCAGGCTAAGCTTGTGATCAGCAAAGCCAGGGTAGAAAAGAGTGTTTTTGAAGAAGAGACCTTGAAGAACATGATATCCTCATCCCTGCACAACAAAGTGTGCTATCAAAATAGGAAGGGACTAGGATCCAATGAGATAGCTCCTCCACACACAATCTTGTTAGTAAGATCTCCTAGGTGTGGAACTTGTGAAGATGAGCTTCCCCTCATAGATCCTATGAGTGAAGAGGATGAAGAAGAGATAGTGAAGAATTCCTCTGAGAAGAGTGAAGAGGAGGATTCCAAGAAGGGCCACTATCCTTCTGAGGAGAAAATGAAGACTGTGATGACCAAGTCCATGAGAAAGAACTTGATCAGAAAGAGCAAAAGAAAGGCAAGGAAGGCTAAAGAGATCAAGGCTAATTTTGACTCTAAGCAGAAGCAAGTTTTTATCTCTACATGGTTTAAAGTGGTAGGGACTGAAGATATCAACCAAAACTCTTCTGCTAAGAGTTCTGGTTCTTGTTCAACTTATCTCAGTAGCAAGAAGAAGATTGATCTACTGTGTACCACTGCTGCAGAGCCTGGACCATCAAACTCCAAGCACAGTTCTCAGCCCAAGAGGACTGTCTCAGCATCTGCAAAGATGAAGGTGGAGAAGGGATGTGATCAAAGATAGTCTTGTTCTCAGGAAAAGGCTCTTGTGAAGAAGAAGATGAATTGTGTTATGTGTGACAACACCACTCACATTGCTAAGGATTGTCCGTACAATCCTAAAGGTATTGTCCATATGACTAAAACAAAGACTTCAAAGGGTCTCAAGAAGATTCCAGCTTCAGAAGAAAAATCTGTTTCCCTCGAAAGCTCCAAATCTAAAAAGAAGGCAAGTGGAAAATTACCTTTGGAAGAAAAGTCGGTCTCGGAAGAAAGGAGTTCTTCCGAAGCACTAAAGTCTGCTGCAGTGTCTGAAGAATTTTCCGAAGGATCAGTCATCAAAACTCCCGAAGTTCCAAAAGCTTCCGAAGCTTTAAAGGTCAAGTCCAAGACTCCAAAGGTGGTGTGGATGTCTAAGAAAGACCAAGTGACTGAGATTTCTTCATCAACAACAGCTCACGATCCTCTTAGTACAACCATAGGATCTATTACTGTTGAATTACCTTTTGTAAATGAGCCCAAGACAATCAAGGCTTGGGTTTCCAATGTAACTCATTTTCCTTGTGCAGGGACATCTGAAGACAAACAAAAATGTCTGGATCATAGACAGTGGCTGTTCTAGGCACATGATAGGCAATAGGTCACTACTCTAGAACTTTGAAAGGATTGATGGAGGACCAATTGCTTTTGGAGGAGATGAAGGTGGTTACATTTCTGGAAGGGGCAATGTCACAAATAGTAAGCTCAGCATAGAAAAGGTAAACTTTGTCAAGGAGCTTGGATACAATCTTCTGAGTGTATCTCAATTTTGTGATCAGAGTCATAACATGCTCTTTACTGAGCATGAGTGCATAGTTCTTAAGCCTGGTGTGGTCATTCCTCATGAGCATATCCTGCTTAGAGCCCCCAGGAAAGGAAACATGTACAAGATGGACTTGCAAGAAACCTCTCCCTCTGGAGAAGTTTCATGCGTACTGTCTAAAGCCAATAGTGATGAGTCTTTCCTATGGCATAAAAGAATGTGCCATGTAAACTTTAAGAACATGAATAGATTAATTAAGCATGATTTGGTAACTGGAATGCCAAAGAAAGAGTTTACAAGTGATGACCACTGTGTTGCATGCCTGAAAGGGAAGCAACATAAGGTTTCTCACAAGCCTAAGGAAAGAAACTCTATCACTACACCCCTACACTTGTAACATAAGGATCTCTTTGGCCCCACTAGTGTAATGAGTTTAGGAAGGACTTTTTACTGCTTAGTGATCATAGATGACTTTACAAGATTCACTTGGGTCTTCTTTCTCAGAACTAAGGATGAGACTCCTGAGATTTTGAAGAATTTCATCTTAAAGATTGAGAATCAATCTGATCACAAGGTCAAAATTATAAGATGTGATCAAGGAACTGAATTTAAGAACCAAATCCTTGATACATTTTGTGATGCAAAGGGTATTACAAGACAATTCAGTGCTCCCAGGACTCCTCAGCAGAATGGTGTTGCTGAGAGGAGAAACATGACACTAATTGAAGCTACAAGAACCATGTTGTTTGATTCTAAGCTGCTCATCACCTTCTGGGTAGAGATAGTCAACACTGCCTGCTATGTGCAGAACAGAGTTTTAGTAGTTAAGACTCATGGCAAGACTCTTTATGAACTTTGGCACAAGAGGAAACTTTTCATTGGTTTTCTCAGGTCATTTGGATGTCCTTGCACCATCTTGAATACCAAAGATCAAATTGCCAAGTTTGCTGAGAAATCAGATGATGGACATTTTATTGGATACTCTTTTCAAACTAAGGATTATAGAGTATACAATCTCAAAACTAAAATTGTTGAGGAGTCAGCCAATGTGACTTTCAATGAACACACACCCTGTGTTGCTGGTTCTGGTCCGGATTGGTTATTTGATCTTGACTTAGTTACCAACTGTTTTAACAAATCTTGTGAGAATGTTTTAGGATGTGCAGAAAACTTAAATACAGGTGATCCTGATCCAAGATTTGAGCTTAGAAGACCTTCAAGTCATACATCTTCAGCTCTAGTTGGAACTACTTCTGCTAATGAGGTTTCTATCAGCACTTCAATGACAAACTCAGCTGATATATCTGGGGTGCCTTCAAATTCCAGCTCAAAGGCTCCACAACCAGATAAGAACACCTCATTTGTAGAAGACAACAATGGTGGTGGTGATAGTGACCAAGAATTTCTTGATGCCACTAACCACACCATAGATGAGAACATCAATGATGTCACACACTACTTGGATCAAGTCTCTCTTGAAAAGTGTGCTGATGTGGTGGGAGAAACATCCATGCTAGATCCAAATTTCTCTAATTTAGATCTTTCTCAGCAACTTGTTGTGATCCCTCGGCTTAGGATCCACAAGTCTCACCCTACCACAAACATCATTGGAGATGTTGTCATAGGGTAAGGATAAGAGGACAAACCCACGAAGCAAATGTTTGTCTTTACTTTTGTTTCTTATCCCAGATAGAGCCAAAGAAAGTTGATGAGGCTCTAAAGGATGGAAGTTAGGTTGAAGCTATGCAACAAGAGCTGCTTCAATTCAAAAGGCAGAAAGTTTGGAACCTATGTCCTCTTCCCTATGGAAAGACTACCATTGGAACCAAATGGGTATTTAGGAACAAGAAAGATGATAGAGGCATCATCATCAAGAACAAAGCTAGACTGGTTGTTCAAGGATACACACAAGAGGAAGGGATTGACTACACTGATGTCTTTGTTCCAGTGGCAAGATTAGAAGCTGTTAGGATATTCCTGGCATTTGCTGCATCCAAGAACTTCAAGGTCTTTCAGCTTAATATGAAGTGTGCATTTCTGTATGGAGTGATTGATGAAGAGGTTTATGTCAAACAACCACCTGGTGTTGTAGATCCTGATCATCCTGATTATGTCTGCAAGCTTGACAAAGCTCTCTATGGGCTACATCAGGCACCTAGGAAATGGTATGAGACACTGTCTGAGTATCTCTGTAAACATGAATACAGGAGAGGTACTATAGATGGAACTCTCTTCATCAAAGGACAGGGAAATGACATATTGCTAGTTCAAGTGTATGTGGATGACATCATATTTGGTTCAACTAATCCAAATCTCTGTAAAGACTTTGAGAAGCTGATAAAAGACAGATTTAAAATGAGTGCCATGGGAGAACTCAATTTCTTTCTGGGAATTCAAGTGAAGAAAGTTGAAGATGACATCTTCATAAGTCAGTCAAAGTATGTTCAGGACATACTCAAGAGGTTCAACATGACTGACTGTAAGATTGCTAAGACACCCATAGCCAGAAACCACTCCCTTAGACTTGATCTTGAGGGAGAGTGTGTAGATGAGCACTTATATAGGGCTATGATTGGGTCTTTTATGTATCTTACTGCTAGCAGGCTTGATATTATGTTTGCTACATGCATCTGTGCAAGATATCAAGCCAACCCTAAGATGTCACACCCTGACCGACGGCGGAATCATCGGGGCGGACGAATGGGAGACGATTGCTCATAGCACATGGAACTAATTAAGTTAAAATAATATTAAATGTCATTATTCATTTAAACAATACAAGACCAATAAGTAACTACAAAACAATCAAACATACAACCAATAACGTAAGTCTTTCAATTTAAACTAGGTCCAAGTCCTATATGAGCACAAGAAGGTCTTCAAGCATCAAACCTGAAACATGATAAAAATAAAAGGTCAACTAAAAATAGTTGGTGAGTTTTCAAGGTTTTCATACATAATATAACAAGGTTACAAGTAGCAATTCATGTCATAGGTTATAAGTTAGTAAGGTTATAGAACACATATCGTTACAACCAAACCTCGACTTGATTACAAGTATATAAGATTGGCTAAGTGTATTTGGTTCCCATGATGAACAAGCATATATCATTAGGAGTTGGCAATACATCGACTTTAGCACCAAATAGGCTTGTCAGCCCCAAAAATCTAAGACGTCGCCAGGCTAGTAATAGTTAATAATTGTAAATAAACTATGTATCTCATATAATCACTTACAACACACAAATAACCATGACAAAATATAAAGATGAATTGCAAGTGCATTACAAGTCTCAAACGTTTATAAGTGTATGATGTATGAGTATCATGTTTCACCCCAAAATAGTGTGAAATAAAGTAAAAAGGGGCAAGGAAACTCACATGAAAATAAGTATAAGAATGATGATAAGAGATTAAACGAGGCTCCAACGATTTCTTTTACAAGTTACCTAAACGTATATATTCCAAGATCAAATTTGATAATATGATTATCAGTTAGACATGAACTAGGGTTCCAATTGGGATTTGGGGGTTTAAATAATTAAATAAAAAATAATAAATCGTTTACACTTTTATTTAATATAAATCAATTAAGTCCAAGAATGATTAAAAAGGTCTCAACAATTTAAATTATTGATTTAATAGAAATTAAGTATAATATGTGAAAAGAAATAATTAATTTAATAACTAATTATTTAAAACTTGATAAAGAGAATTAATTAAATACTTATTTAAATGCCGTTAAAATTATTTAAAATCATTTTATAAAGTTTTGAGCTTTTAAAATGATTTATCATAAAGGTTTTATAATACAAAACCTTAAAAATAAGAATAAAGCAATTATATTGTTTTATAAATTTCAAGAATTTAAATAAAATTTAACGAATAAATTTATTAACTAATTATGATATAACATGCTTAAATGATTAGATTAATAATTAACATTTATTTAAATAACCATTTTTATAATTAAACATTAAAATATTTGAAATATGTAGTTTTGAAGTGTTTTGGAATAATACAAGTTTGGACTATAATATATTTATATCGTATAAACAACTTAGTAATATTTTTATGATCTTTTTATTGTTTAACAAGTAATTAAAGTTAAGAGTTATAAATTTTAAAATATTAAAATTTAACTTAATAATTTCTGAAATGTTTTAGTTAACAAATAATATTTATTTAGATTTATTATTATATTAATAGTTTTTCTGATTTAATAATAAAAAAATAAAAGAAAACTACTAGAATAAAAACATGGCAGGGGCAGGGTTCGAACCCCTGGCCTACCATGTGTAAGTGTTTGTTGTAAACCATCGCACCAAAGTCCGTTTCTTATTTTAAAACACAAATTAATTTTTAAAAACCATTCTTCAAATAATTTCCGCAAATCCTTATAAACCCTAGAATCGTGTGATTCCAATTGAACATCAGATTGATGTTGATATGAAATTAAACTTGGGGCTTTCATTGTCCCTGTGAAACCGAGTGTGTACAACTATTTAATTACCATAACAATGATCGAATTGAAGTTATACGATGAAGAACAAGTCGCGAAGGGTGGAAGTCGGTTTGTTGAGTTGATCATAAACAAATTCCTTGAGTGTGTAGCATCCTTAGGTAACAGAGAGTAATAGCCCCTTATCAATTTTGATCTAAGTTGCTTCAAACGTGGATAACGACTATGTTGCAGGTCGCGAATGGGGTGATGGTCGAACTCGATGTTCGTGTGAGTTTCATGTGAAATTGGAACCGGTAAACGTTTAGGGTAGATATACGATCGTTTATGTTCGATTAATTGGATTATTATGGAGTTTTATTGTTCGAACGACTCTAAGGTTTAAGGCTACGGTTACTACACTCGATTAAGCTTTGTAACCGATGTTTACATGTACATAATTGTTGTTTACAGGTTCGAAACGTGTTCTAGAAGGGATGTGAAGCGGTTTGGGGTCATGAATCGATCCAATTTGGGGGTTTTAGAGGTCGTCAGAGCCGCGCCGGGGCTTGCCGGCTGGCGACCGGAAAAACGGGGTTGGGGTTGTTTGGTTTGGGTATTTTTAATAAATTACAGTTTCGGTCCCTGTGGTTTAGTAAGGTTATTATTTTATGCAAAAAATTTTAAAACCAAGTTTCAAGAATTACATTTTGACCCCCAAACTTAATATCTCCTTTGTTTTCAAATTATTTAAAACTTTCTTAAATAAATCACTACTTTATGAAACTTTTATAGACTTCACATGTTTTTGTAGAATATCAATAATTTATTTAGTTTGATAATTTAAATTCGTAAATGAAGATAAGACATCATAAATATATAAAACTTTATTTTATAAATTATATAATATTCTATAAGTCATAAAATTATAATACCTTGTTTAAGTGGTTTGATAAATAATATTCGAATAAAATAATTCGTAATATTTATTATATTGTACATTTAATGCATTTGATTTATTAAGTAATAAAAACTAAAATAATTTAATAATAATATTTTTCATTGCATGATAGTTCAAAATGGAAACGGGTTTGGATTTTAAATTACCAATTTTACAAAGTTAGTTATATAACACATTATCGTTTAAAAAAAACCACTAAAATGAAAGAAGTAGTTTAAATGATGTGCTTGATTTATATAATCAACAAAACGGGTTCGAATTATAATTTGAAAATTGGTGGATGTTACATAAGATGTCTCACCTCATCACTGTCATGAGGATTTTAAGATACCTCAAAGGTGCTTCAACACTTGGTTTATGGTACCCTAAGAATCCTGATTTTAATCTGGATGTTTATACAGATAGTGATTATGGTGGCTGCAACATGATGGAAAAGTTTACATCTGGGGGATGTCAGTTCCTTGGTGAAAGGGTTGTCTCATGGCAATGCAAGAAACATCATGTGTCTCTGCATCAACTGCTGAAGCTGAATACATTGCTGCTGCAAGCTGTTGTGCTCAAGTATTTTAGATTCAGAATCAGATGCTGGACTATGGTTAAACTTCAAGGAGACACCCATTCACATAGACAAAACAGTGCTATCTCAATCACAGAGAATCCTGTGCAACACTCAAGGACAAAGCACATCAATATCAGGTATCATTTAATAAGAGATAACTATGAAAATGGATTAATTAAACTAATCAAAGTTCACACAGATGAACAATATGCTGATCTGTTTACAAAGGCTTTTGATGAATAGAGATTGAAGTATCTAATATTAGCTATTAGGATGATCAACTTTGAGTAAGCTTTTTTTAAAACTAATTCTTATTATTTCTTAAAATATGTGTGTTCTAAGTTGTCTAGTTCATCACTTTCATAAGCTCATGTTTTCTTTGGATAAAAATCTCTTTTTGAATACTTTCCTTAGATTCTTTGATGATTTTTGATACTTTGGAAGTTATGCTTTTAACTTCGGAAGCAAATCATGCCTTCAAAATATTTAACTGTCTAAGAAATTTACCTTCGGAAGAGGTTTCAAATCTATATTCCGAAGCTTAATTATTTGTCCAAGACACTTACTTATTTTCAAGGACCATTTACTTCCGAAGCAAAATTAACTCTTGGAAACTTTGTTGATTTCTATATAAAGCACTCAAGTTTTAATTTCTCTTCCGAAGCAAAATCCTCAAATCTCTCAGGAAAATCTTCCAAAGTCATTTTAGCTTCGGAAGCTTTTTAATTAAAACTTCTGAAGATAATTAACTTTCAGAAGCTTTTTGTTTTCCAAGAAAACTACTTTTTGAGCAAAAGTAAACTACTTTTTCAGAGGTGGGACCGATATTCGTATTTCAAAATTTATCCTCTTTAATTAAACTTTATCTGAAATCCTTCTCACATATAAACCCAATGGTTTCCCCTCTTTCTATCATCTGTTCTTCCTCCAAACCTAAAACCCCAAATTTCTCTCTAAAATTTCTTTCTTCTTTCTTCATCTTTAAGCTACCTCAAAATGGCTAACCTTACTCACAGAAATGATCCCAACTTTACCATGCAGTTACACAGACAACATAATCAGGTTGCTCTGTTAAGCTTTGAGAAAGATCCTCATTTCTTAAGGTTTGCCATTTCTTAACTCTGTCTAACTACTTCACCTTCCTATCCATTGATCCTCCACTTTATGAGGATCATCTGCTAGAATTCTGGAAAACCTGCCAAGAGGTTGTTATGGATGGGGAGAAGGCACTGTTTGCCACAGTGCAGGGGAGAACAGTCTTTATCACTCCGGCCATCATCAACATGCATCTTCAGCTAGATGATGAAGAAGGTGAGGTGTTCTTCCCAAAGGAAGCTGCTAACCATTCCTTTGAGCAGATGGGGTATGAAGGAGATTTCTCTGTAAAGACCTTTAGGAAAGGGAAGGTCTCATCCCAATGGAGATTCCTGCTCCATGTGGTCATCCCAAGCTTATCAAACAAGCATGGTGGATGGGACCAGATTCATGAGGATCTCTCCTTCATCATCCATGGAATGATTCAAGGGGTCAAGTTCAGGTATTCTCAGTTTGTTTATACCAATTTACTTGCTAATTTAGACTCCTTAGAATATTACATGTTTCCTAGATATGTCCAGTACATTCTTAACTATGAACTGGGCTCACAGTTAAGGGAAACAAGTAACATTCTTAAATTGGGACAGATGAAGCCCGACATCTTTAAAATACTAAGAAAGCCCAGTGTTGGCTTCTCTGGGGTAGAAACAACCCTAGTCCCAAAAATGTTAGAACTCATTGCTCAAGGTGAAAACCTAGCAACACAAGGTAGTGTTGAACCCACACCTGCTACTTTCCAACCACCCACACAGCCTCAAATCACCCTCACTTACCAAAGAAAATCCAAACGAACCCCTGCTCAGACTATTCAGTCTGTGGAGGCCCCCATATACTCACCTATACAGGAAGAAGTGGACACTGGAGCTCCCACTTCTCCTGCGGAGCAAACCACTCCCATCTCTTCAAGAACCAGTTCTGAGGTTCCTCATGCTCAGCCTGATGAGCTCATAACCCAAACTGCCTTAAGCCATCACTCTGAGTCTCAACACTTTAGTGATCAACCTTCAGGGGACAGTTACCATCCCCAGCCTATAGATCTCAACCAACTAATTCCCAACCTTGATTTTTATACTGGTGAAGATCTAGGTTTCAGTGAGTATAATGAGTCTCTCTTCTTTTCCCCTACTCAAAGAGAGATGAATACTCCTGAGTCTCCTATATCTATCCCACATCAGTCACCTACAACTGAGGTGGACACTCCTAAACTATTCAGGATGTCCATATGGAAGAGGCTCTCACTTCTGCAAGTGATAACATCTTTAAGACCTCAACCTTGGCAACTCAGCCCACTAACATCTCAACTGAGATTGCCAGTGAGCAGAGGAAAACCACCAGCCAAGAACCTCAAGCTGGTGGTGAGAGAGAGGACTTTGGTCCAATCATCTTATCCCCTAATGAGTCTTCTGATGAAGATGTGACATCCGGTAAATTTCCGTTACCAAACTCCGTTAGTTCCGTTAAGTCTTGCATACACGTGTCGTAAACACACACTAGTTGTCATTTAACGTTGGTGACCTAATAATAATTAGTATTGTTACATTATTGATAATCTAGTTAATTGTGTGATTATGGTATTATGTTTATGTGTTTGCATGTTTTAAATGTTAATTAGGAAATTAATCACGTAACGCGGAAACGTGCCTATTTATTCGTATGTCTTGTGTTTTTATAAAGATAAGATATATAATGATTTTTATTAGTTTATATCCTTATATTAATAAGTTAAAAACACTTTACAAAGAGTTTAAAGTCTAGTTTTGATAAAATACAAATTACAAGGGCTTAAAGGGTAAATATAGAAATTAGAATTGAACAAAACAATCCCAAACCCTAGCCCCACCCCATTCGGCCGCGATCTCTATCCCCACACCCTCACAACTTCGAATTCGACCTAGAAAAAACAAGAAGTCATGAAATTGGATCGATTTCAAGCAATAAAACATGTTGGAATCCTCAATTGCAAGTTAACACACGTTTAAAGGTTAGATTTTACAAGTTTTTATGGAATTATTGTTATGGCCGAACCTAAATTGGTGAATGGGTGTTCACGGAGTTGAATTTGATGTTAATTGATGATGTTAATATGTTAGTTGGATTGATACATGTTGTTCAACGTTGATTATGCATGAATCGTACGTTTATAATGGATTGATTATGAACTTTGATTTTAGGCAAACCCGAATTTGAAATTAGCATGATTATGGATGATTGATGATTGTTTGATGAATGTATGATGATTAGTAGGTTGTATGAATGTTAGGATACATTGATCTTGCAAGAAATTGATGAATTGAAGTTGGTGTTCATAGGTTACTAATAATAGTAACTTTATTTTCATGACATGATGATCTAGTGATGGATTGATGTTTTTGATGGGTTCATGATGATAATTAGATGCTAGATTGTTGATATGAATGCTAGAATCTTAGAATGAATGTTGTTGTTCATATCTTGCCAAAAGTGGAAACTTTTGTTCATGATGATTAATAGATTATGATGATTAGTGTTAGGATCAGTGATCTACGTTTGATTGATTAGAGAGTATAGCAGCGGAATTCTAACAATGAATTAGCCAATTCACAAGAACGAAAGGATATTCAATGAAGAACAAAAACGGTTATAGATAGAGAGAATTCTGCAAATAAATTTCATTCAATATTCGCTTTCGTGGTAACGAATGTCACACTTACAATTAGGTCGACACCTCTTATATAAGAGATGTGACGTCTGCTGATGTCACTTGATAGTGACATCTAACAGAATTATTCCAACTGAAACACAACTACTGAAGATGTCAAAACAACTGACATCTTCTTACAAAAAATACTAAGTGTTTTCAGTTACTACAACTACTGAAAAACATAAAACTACTGACACTACAACGACTGAAGAACAAGCTCTTCAGTCGTTTTACAAAACTACTGAAAGTAAAAACATAAAACTACTGATATCACAACTACTGAAGAAGTACTCTTCAGCTGTTGTGACAAACTACTGAAACTTCAGTACTTGGTCTTCAGACTTGAACTTCAGACGTTTCATCAGCTGATGACTTCAGTAGATATCATCAGCTGATGTCTTCAGTCTTTGTCTTCATACTTTGTACGCCAGTTGTTGATCTTCAGCACTTGTAGACTCTTCAGCTGTTGTACTTCAGTACTTTGGTCTTCAGCTTCAGCACTTGTGTTCTTCAGCTGTTGAGCTTCAGCACTTGTGTTCTTCAGCTGTTGAGCTTCAGCACTTGTGTTCTTCAGCTATTGAGCTTCAGCACTTTAGTCTTTAGCTGTTGAAGTCTTCAGTACTTGATCTTCAGCTGTTGAAGTCTTCAGCACTTGTCGAACTGCTGATGAAGCCTTAAGCAGTTGTTGTGATATCATGTGGGACTTAGAGGTTTTCTGATCTTGGCTCATTGGTTCTTTTGGTCCAACAAACTCCCCCTGAACCAATGCAGCCAAAACCTCTAATTGATTTATTTTCACACTTATTGTTGGCAGAATGGTTGGTCTTTTTCCTTCTTGATCAGTTGAGAAGATGACCCATATAAGCACTGGCCTGGGAAGAAATCTCAGAGATTTGTTTGGCAAGGTATGAATGGGAACTCTGTTTTGGGGAACTGGACACAGAGTTGTTACCCCATTCATGAGATCTACTTCCCCATTATGAGTCTGTACGACTCTCGAACATAGGCCTCAAGGAGAACAACCTGTTCCTCCTTGGAGAGTTCTTCTACTCCTCTTTCAAAGAAGAACTCTGGACCATAGTACTCAGATAAGTACTTTACAGTCCTGCCATTCTTCAACTCCACAGTAGTTACCTCCCTATAGACAAATTCATCAGGATGAGTGCCCTCAAGGAGTAACTGGAGCTCATTCTTCTTAATGTCTTCAAGTTTCTTATATAATAACCCCTTTTTGATCATCTTGTTTTCCAGTAAGGCTTGAGGGGTCATTTTTGATTGATGAGCCTTCTTGAATTCATTGATTATTTCCCATGGTGAGACTACAATGGCCAACATGATTGTAGAGTCTAATGTTTTTCTAACCTGGCCATTGTATCTATGAGGAATGGATCTTTTGTGGATTCTAGAACTCACCTTGTGGTCTGGCCATACTCTCACTCTCTCCTTCTGATACTGAAATGTGTGTCTGAGAGTGTATAGCCTCTGAGCATGCCCTTTCATGGCTTGTATAGATGATGACTGAGGAAATTCCTTGTCAACCATCTTCAGTAGTTGCTCATCATGCTGCTTTTGCTGTTCTTCATCTTCTATTTTGACTCTAACCGTTTCCCTTTGAGAGTCAGGTGTGATCATGAGTTGACTCCTGGGTTCTGGTAGCCTTAGAACAGCAGAGAGTGGCAGACTATCATCTTCATCCTCTTCTTCTTCATCTTCTTCTATCCTCAGCACCCTTCTCCTCCTTCTAGGTGCATCACTGGATGATGGTTGGGTTGGTTTTTGTGGTAAAGGAATTGGTTTTGAAGGTTGAGGATGTTTGGATTTGGGTTTTGAGATTGGTTTGGAGATTTGAGGGGTAGGCTGTTTTTGAGTGGGTGATTGGGAAGGTTGTTAAAGCATTTTGGTTGTGAGTTTGGCTTTTGTGAGTCTTGCCATTTCAAACCTTTTTCCAGCCCCAGCCTCATCAAGTGCTTCAATGATAATCCCCTTATGAAATTGCTCAGACAAACAGATTCTGGTGGCTATAGCCAGAATACTGTCTCTGGTCCATGAACGAATCTCCATCAATGATCTTCCTAAGTATTTGGCTATAAATCGAATCATGATCTCCAATCTCTCTTTCTCCAGCACATTGTACCCAGCCCATCTGTTTTGAATTTCCTCTACTTCCAACCTCCTGATCTCACTGTCTAGTGTGGCTGTGTCAAAGCCTTGCTTGAAGAGTTGCTCAATGATTTTGTCCATGGATCGGTTGTGTGTATCATCTGCATCTTTTACCAGCTCTTCCAAGGATTTTTTTTCAGCATTCGTTTGATCACCAGCACTTTTCTTTCTTTTGTAAGTGATCAGTTGTTGTTCCTTTTCCTTTTCCAACTCCTGGGTTTTCTCTTGTGCCTTCTCATCCTCAGTTCTTTTTCTTTCCTTTTCTTTCACTGCAGTACTCTCCCCCTTTTTGGATGCATTGGTGACAGGGGTTTGTACCTCAGAAAGTTTCTTTTGCACAGCATCATCAATGAGTGGTTGTAGACTTGAGAGATCCTCTCATCAATGGCTTTATAAACAATGTCATTGATGATGGGAGTGATGAGAGGTAGGGATTGTTGGAATACAACAACTATCTGCTCAGGGGGTTCTGTCCCGGAGAGATAGTGCCAAAAGCAGAGGTTGGAGGCTCAGTGAAGTGAGAGGGTAAAGTGTTTGGGGGACCTTCAAAGGAAGGTGCCATCTGTGGGTTGGTGGAGGCAGATGGACTTACATCCTGAGACTTCTTGGCAAGCAGTTCTTGTAGTCTGCTTACCTCAGCCTCCAGGATGGTGTTGTGGGCTAGAACGTCATAGAAAAAGCCCAGGTCATCATCAGCAGATGCTGAATCACCTGACCT
Source organism: Flaveria trinervia (assembly GCA_025506515.1). Lineage (NCBI taxonomy): Eukaryota > Viridiplantae > Streptophyta > Magnoliopsida > Asterales > Asteraceae > Flaveria > Flaveria trinervia. The sequence goes on from CM046453.1 coordinate 8,567,985, forward strand.
CCTGCTTGTAGCAGGATTACATGCACTGGGTGTAGACCAGTTTTAGCATGTGCCCCTTTTTCTTGGAACTGGGGACTTCCAGCCTCAGGACTATGTCCTTCATCAGCTGTTGCCTCTAGTGAGGTCTTAGCTATGTTACCAGCCTCATTCTGATCATGTGCTGATGCAGAAGAGGTGGCAGCCTCACTAGATGTTCTAATCTCCCTATCCACACTAGGAGATAGAACTTGTAAACCCCGGTGCTGTGGGTTTTCAGAAGCATGATGATCCTCTTCCTCAATATCTGTGGTTCTCCCCTTTGTTGGTGGTTGTTGGGGAGGAGGAGAGGCATGCAACTGAGTCAGCATGTTTGCAATGATTGTGGTTGGACTTTGGGGGCCGGTTGCATGGGGAGATGGGGTAGAAGCAGTGTGCACCTGGGGAGGATGGTGCTCTTCAATGGCAATCTCCTCAAATGAGGAAGATCCCAGATGTGTGGGTACCCCTTGTGTGGTGGCTGCAGGCTCTTTTTGAGAGGAATCCTGAGCGGCTATGGCTGGTAGAGTCTCTGATACTGCTGGGGGTTTAAGCCAGCAAGTATATCCTGCCTTGGTGGTACAGGAGCATCTTTAGGGGACTCATCTCCCTAAATAGCTGTTTTGGGGTGTTTTGGTTTTGGTTTAGTGGGGACTTTGGTTCTGGTGGAGGAAGTTGTGGGTTCCCTGTGCTTGGCTTTAGCATTCGGGTAGCTTCTTTGAGTGTAAGGTCTGAGTTGTGCCTGGAGTATACCTCAGCCAAAACAGCTGGTGCAGGGACTCCAAGGCCATCAGATTTTAATTCATCTAAAATAATGGCCATCAGAAACCTGGGATATAATGGCCATCGGTTTGCCACAGGTTTCTGAGCCAAGTTCTTTATTTCTAGAAACACGATTTCAGAAAAATTTAGCGGTTGGTGTTCTAGAATAGAATACAATACCTGTTGCCATTGGGATGACATTTGATCCCAAGAAGATGTCTTGGAGGCTAAGCAGACATTTACCATGTGAAAAATGACTTTCTTAGCGTCATGGAAATGTTTCTTTAAAATGGTTGTAGCCCGAAGATCACCTTCATACCCATGATTGATAATGACATATCTGTTATGCCCTTTGGGTATTCAGTCACAGCGGTGGAGTCGTGTAAGTGTAATGCCTGACGAATGATGTCGGCTGTGACGACCACTGGTTTCTGGTTGACAAGGGACCGAACAGAGATCTGGCCGGTAGACTCATCAGTATGAACAAAAGCATTTGACCAGAATTGACTGAGGGATTCAGGGTAGATGGTTAGATTCAAGAGAAAGGCTGTGCGATATGGGGAATCCACCATTAAGTCAATGGCATTATCATATTTGTTCCAGAAAGCCGACTTTGTAAGGTAAGCAATGCAGTTATGTCGTGGTTTCAGACTCATGGTCGCCATGTTTGAGAGAGAGAAGTTCAGAAAATAACGGCTAATGAAACATTAGAGAAGAGGACAGGTATTTATAGGGTAGGGTGAGAAAATGACTGAAGGGTTTGGTGTTAGTCATCAGTAGTTTTAAACCGACTGTTGACATGGTATTACCCTTTCAGACATTGAAACAGCTGAAGTCGTGGTTTTAGGTATCAGCAGTTAGAAAACTACTGAAGACCCTGGTTTTGACTTCAGATGATGAAACAACTGAGGACTTGGTGTTTGTCATTAGTATTTGTGAAACTACTGAAGACAGTGGTTTTGTCATCAGTTGTTGTAAACAGCAGAAGACTTGGTATTAGTCATCAGTAGTTAAAAACTACTGAAGACATGGTTTTGCTTCAGTTGTTTAGAATGAAACAGCAGTTGTAGAAACAACTGAAGAGAAATTTCTCTTCAGTAGTTTTTGTTGGACCAAAAGAACCAATGAGCCAAGATCAGAAAACCTCTAAGTCCCACATGATATCACAACAACTGTCTGAAGGCTTCATCACCGCAGTCGACAAGTGCTGAAAACTCCAACAGCTGAAGATCAAGTGCTGAAGACTTCAAAACTGAAGACTAAAGTGCTGAAGTCACAACAACTGAAACAGAACACAAGTGCTGAAGCTGACAGAACAGCTGAAGAACACAAATGCTGAAGCTGAACAGCTGAAGAACACAGTGCTGAAGCTGAAGACCAAAGTACTAAGTACAACAGCTGAAGAGTAACAAGTGCTGAAGATCAACAACTGTTGTACAAAGTCTGAAGACAAAGACTGAAGACATCAGCTGATGATATCTACTGAAGCCATCAGCTGATGAACGTCTGAAGTTCAAGTCTGAAGATCAAGTACTGAAGTTTCAGTAGTTTTTCACAACAGCTGAAGAGCACTTCTTCAGTAGTTGTGATATCAGTAGTTTTATGTTTTTACTTTCAGTAGTTTTGTAAAACGACTGAAGAGCTTGTTCTTCAGTCGTTGTAGTTTCAGTAGTTTTATGTTTTTCAATAGTTATAATAACTGATAACACTTAGTATTTTTTGTAAGGAGATGTCAGCTGTTTTGACATCTTCAGTAGTTGTGTTTCAGTTGTTATAATTCTGTTAATGTCACTATCAAGTGACATCAGCAGACGTCACATCTCTTATATAAGAGGTGTCGACCTAATGTAATTGTGACATTCCGTTACCACGCAAAGCGAATATTGAATGAAATATATTTGCAGAATTTTCTCTTTCTATAACCGTCTTCGTTCTTCATTGAATATCGTTTCATTCTTGTGAATTAGCTAATTCATTGTTAGAATTCCACTGCTATACTCTCTAATCATCAAACATAGATCACTGATCCTAACAAGTGGTATCAGAGCAGGTTAATCATTGATCGATCTAACAATTGATCATTGAAACTGCTAATTGATATTTGTGTTTGATTGAATTAGCATATTCGCAGAATTGGTTATAGATTATTGAATTTCTGTCGCTTTCGTTCATTTATTTGAGATCTCTTTTGGTTCAATTGTTGTTGCGTTTTGTTTCTAAATCTGTTTTAGCTTAATCGAATTGATTGAATCTGAGATGACTACTCCTTCTAATGATCCTCACAATACCGGTTCCTCAACTCAAGCCTCGATGCTGGTTAGGACCGAGTATAACATATGGCAACGAAGAATGCTTCATCACCTATCTGTTAACAGTTCAGGTTGTTGGACATCTGTGGTACATGGACCTCATAAGCCTATGGTGAACAATCTGGAAACCAATCAAATGGTTCCGAAGAAGAAGGAACAATACTCTGATGAAGATCGGAAACTGTTTGAGATGATGCAAAAGCCCATGGAATTCTGGCCATGGCACTGCCTAATGAAATCTATTCAGGGCTTATGCATCATGAAACTGCTCATGATCTCTGGAATGCCCGAAGGAACAATTCGGTGGCACAGATGAGGTCTTAGCAAACAATAGAGAAATCCTTGCCCAACAATATGAGACATTCTCTCATAGAAAGGGTGAGACACTGACTCAACAGTTTGAGCGTTTTTTTCCTGCTTGATATCTGAGCTGAAAATGGTGAACAGGAATACACCAATAGCCAGATGAACAACAGGTTCCTCAGATCACTGCCTGAGAGATGGGACACATACACTATTGTCCTACGCTCCGGTGCAAATCTGGATGGCCTATCTCTCACCCAACTCATGGGAACTGCTTACATTCGAAAGAGAGATAGAGCAGAAGAGGAAACTATCCTCATCAGGAAAGCTCACTGATGACTTTGTACCAGTGAATACTGCCTTGGTTGGTCATGAGTCAGAATATGCTGCATCTGAAAGCAATTATGATGAGCATATTGATTTCTCTTCAAATAGTTCTGATCATGCATTTGTGGTATTGAGAGTCATTCTGGCAGTAATAGTGACAATCAATGCTTCATTATGGATGATCTGAAAGGAATAGCTGATGATGATCTAGAAGAGATGGATATTCTGAGCCAAATGGCATTGATTAATATCAGATCTCAAAAGTTCTATAAGAGAACTGGCAGGAAATTTCCTAGACTCTCTGGCAAAACCAAAGTTGGTTTTGACAAGAGTAAGTTGAGGTGTCACAAATGCCAAAGGCTGGGACACTTTGCAAGGGAGTGTAGATCAACTGATCTAACTCTTCTGCACCCTTTGTGACTTTTCCTAGTACTAGTCCACAAAACAAAGGGCAACATCTTGCTGGTTCTGGTCATCATTCACATCCTAATCTCCTGCATACTTTGTTCCCCAGGGTCAAATGTCATATCCTTATCCCTGCTATTATATGCCTCAACCAAATCATGTTCAAGCTCCAATTGCACAACAACCACAAGCATTGCCTGAACCACAACCTTCCCAATCTCATCAACAAACTCAACCTCAACAACACAGCTTCTTCACCCCAGGAGTTGTTGACTGAGCAGTTACCAGATGACTTGTCTGGTCATGAACAACTGTTCTCAGGTGCTGTCAACATGGTGGTGAAAGTCCCTTTGGAAATCTAGCTCTTATGGCTTTGGATTCTGCTGATACTTCATCCACTAATGCCTCTACACCAAAGGTATCACAGGTATCCTTTGAGAAAAGCCAAATTATGTTCTGAAACATGCATAGCAGCATTTGCATCTATTAGAGAAGCAAATGTAGCTTTAATCAACAAGAACATTGAGCTAGAACAAATAATTTCCAAAAGCAAAGCTGAATTTGAGTCTGTGCTTAATGATAAGAATGATGAGATTTACAAACTTAAATGCCAAATAACTGATGATAAGGCTAGGGAAGAGATACTTCTAGAGAAGTATAAAGATCTCAAAGAAACCCTTGCAGTTACCCAGGTAGAGTGTGATAGATGGGTACAATCATGCAAAGGTTTTGAAATGCTTCTTAGTAAGCAATCTGCTTCCAATGTGAAGTTTGGCATTGGTTACAATCACACTGCTCCACCTACAGATTTTACTCCCAGAGCAGAGGTAGAATCTGATGGTGAGAGTAATAACAATCCATCTCTTCATGTGATCTACTTTCTGATACCAATCAGAATAGAAGTCAACATTAAGCCCTCTCGAACCTATCAGCTGATGTTGATGGTTCCACTGCTGACACTCACATGATCAATGAGTTGATCAACTCAGAGTTAATTCTGAAAGTCCTAAAGGACTAGAGAGCAGGATTTACCACCTGAAGTTCAAACTCCAACTACTGCCAGTACTGAAAAAGAAAAAACTGTCAGTAGAAAGAGTTTGAAGACTACTAAAGAGGAAGTCAAGAAAGCAAACATGCTTCCAAAGCACTGAAGAGCAAGTCTTCAGTTGCTTCACCCTCTTTAGTTGATGATCAACCTAAGATGAAGAAGAAACCATGTGAAGTATGTGGTTTGTTCAATCATCTTACTGATGATTGCTGGTACAAAAGAGGTTCCAAACTCAAACATAAAGAGGAAATTAAAGAAAAAATGGTAAAAATGAAAACTGAGTTTGAGACCACATTTGTATCACCCATCAAATCCTGTAACCCTTAAGTCCTCAAAGAATCCAAAATGAGGGGTTAAACAGTGACAGCTGAGAGTGCTCAGAAGAAGAAGTGCAACATAGGAATTTATCAAACCCCACTGGCAATGTGTCTGATGAGCTGAAAGCTTTATCACAAAATCACACCGCTGTTATGATGGTTCAACATCTATTGGGAAGAGTTAACCAATTAGATGCTCCTATGTTGAAACCACAGAAAAAGGAGGTCCAAGCTAAAGGATTCCTCTTCTCACCATCTTCTCCTCTCAGGCTGTTGTTTCCAATAACCTGTTAGTTTACCATCTATCTGTTGATGAGACCAGGCCCAAAACCAAAAAGGTTTGGGTCTCCAAAACTAACTGATTGTTTATTATTGCAGGGTTCTCCAACATGCCAAAGTAGTATCTGGTATGTAGACAGTGGGGGATCTATGCACATGACTGGGAACAGCTCTCTTCTTCATGACTACTCTCAAGGAAAGAAGGGCTTTGTTTCTTTTGGCAATGATGCTAGGGGTTACATCATTGGAAATGGCTTTGTCTCCAATGGAGAAATCAAGTTTGATGATGTTAATCATGTGGAAAATCTCAAGTACAATCTCTTGAGTGTCAGTTAAATGTGTGATAAAGACCATGTTGCTCTTTTCACCAGTCAGAACTGTAGGATTTTGTCATCTAAAGTTCTGCATTTGATTGATAAGGTGTTGGATGATCACACCCTCCTGAGAGCCAACAGGACAGGAAGAGTGTATGCCTTAGATCTTTCCAAGAAAATAGATCTCAGAGGCAATCCTTGCCTATTTTCCAAAGCCTCTTCTCAAGAATCTAAACTGTGGCACAGACGGCTGGGTCATGTTAATTTCAAAAACATGAATCAGCTATCCACAATAGTTTAGTTAGAGGCTTACCATAAAGGAGTTCCACTGTGATGAAACCTGCACTGCTTGCTTCAATTACTGCATATGGATCTATTTGGTCCTGTGAGAGTAATGAGCATGGCAAAGAAGAAATACTGTCTGGTAATTGTGGATGATTACTCCAGATTTGTATGGACTTTCTTTCTACATTCAAAGGATGAGGTTGCTCAGAAGATTATTCACTTTGTGTTGTATATTGAGAAGCAGTATTCCCTTCCAGTCAAGTGTATTAGGAGTGACAATGGAACTGAATTCAGAAACCATACACTTGATGAATTCTATCTTTCAAGGGATCAAAAGGCAGTTTAGCATACCAAGGACTCCAAAACAAAATGGAGTAGTGGAGAGAAAGAACCGAACCCTAATTGAAGCTGCAAGGTCCATGCTGGCTGACTCTGGTTTGCCATTGACCTTTTGGGCTGAAGCTGTTAACACAGCTTGCTATGTGCAGAATAGAGTCTTAGTAAATCAGAGGTTGATGAAGACTCCATATGAAGTTCTCCATCACTTGGCTCCTCTAATTTCATTTTTCAAAGCATTTGGGTGTCCTTGTTTTATTCTCAACACAAAGGATCAACTCCATAAATTTGATCCTAAGGTGGATGCAGGGTATTTTCTTGGTTTTTGTTATATTCATCTACTTGCAAGGCATACAAAGTCTTCAATTGCAGAACAAAGATAGTTGAAGAGACTTTGCATGTGAAGTTTAATGATTCTCCTTTTGACAAGATTCCACAAAACCCTGTGGAGTTGTTTGATTTGGACATACTGCAATATGTTCCTTATCAACCTCCAGCTGTTGCAGATCCTGTGGATAAATCATCTTCTGCAGCATGTCTTCCACCTGGTGGTATTGATGATGATGATGATAATATCAATACTCACCTCTTCAAGTTTAGTGACCAACTACCTATGTCTGCTAAATTTGATGTTCCTGTAGCTTTAGCAGTTCCATCCACAACAAATGCGGATGAGATCTCTGTTTCCTCTACATCTTTTGAGTTACCATCTAATTCTTGTTTCAAGAGTCTGCATCAACATCTGCTACTGCTGAAGTCCTACAAACACTTGCTCAGATCTCATTGTTTATCAAGAACTGAAGAATCACCCCATGTCTCAGATTATTGGTGATATCAATGCTGGTGTTTCAACAAGAAGTCAATTGTCTAACTTCTGCTTCTATGCTCTCTTCATCAGTCAGCTAGAGCCAAAGAACCTAATGTTGCTTGGAGAGACAATGGATGGGTTGAAGCTATGCAGCTTGAGCTACTTCAGTTCAAGAAACAGCAAGTGTGGGAACTGGTTCCTCTTCCCCCAGGTAAGTGTGCAATAGGCACTAAATGGGTGTTTGGAATAAAACTGATGCAAATGGGCTTATTATTAAGAACAAGGCTAGACTGGTTGTACAGGGTTTTTCACAAGAAGAAGGTATTGACTATGATGAAACCTTTGCCCCTGTAGCCAGACTAGAGGCAATCCGATTGTTTTTAGCCTATGCTGCATTCCACAATCTTAATGTTTTTCAAATGGATGTCAAAAGTGCATTTTTATATGGTAAAATAAAGGAAGAAGTTTATGTGTGTCAACCACCAGGTTTTGATGATAATAAACATCCTGAATGGGTGTATAAACTTGATAAGGCTCTTTATGGGTTGAAACAAGCTCCTAGAGCCTGGTATGAGACACTTTCTACTTTTCTTCTTAAGAATAATTTCACTAGAGGCTCCATTGATAAACTTTGTTTATTAAGAATGTGGATCAGCATAAGCTACTTGTTCAGATTTATGTTGATGATATCATTTTTGCATCCTCTGATCCCCAGTTGTGTGATGATTTTACAACATTAATGAAAAAGAGGTTTGAAATGAGTGCAATGGGAGATTACAGTTCTTTCTAGGCTTGCAATTAAACAAAAGGCTGATGGAACCTTTATTCATCAGTCAAAATATACAAAAGATCTTTTGAATAAGTTTGATTTACAACTGTAAGCCCTGTTCTACTCCATGTGCAACACCACACAACTGGATGCTGATCAGAAAGGTAAAGCTGTTGATGAAACACTTTACAGATGTATGATTGGGTCCTTGATGTATTTACACTTCTAGACCAAATATTATGTTTGCTACATGCATGTGTTTGCTAGATTTCAGGCTGCTCCTAAAGAGTCTCATTTGATTGCAGTCAAGAGAATCTTTAGATATTGCAAGGTACACAATCTCTGGGTTTATGGTATTCCACTGGACACTCTTGCAAATTAGTTGCTTTTTCAGATAGTGACTACGCAGGGTGCAAGTTAACTAGAAAGTCAACTTCTGGTGGTTGTCAATTCCTAGGCAACTGTTTGATTTCTTGGCAGAGTAAGAAACAAACATCTGTTGCTACATCAACTGTTGAGGCCGAGTACATTGCTGCTGCAAGTTGTACTTCTCAGGTACTCTGGCTTCAGAACCAACTTCTGGATTATGGCATTAAGAGACTAAGACTCCATTATTAATGGATAGTGCTTCAGCTGTGTATTGTCAAAAATCAGTCCAGCACTCTAGGACCAAACATATAGAGATCAGACATCACTTTATTCGGGATTGTTTGAAAAAGGTCTGATTGATCCTAAGTTTGTGCCTAGTGCTGATGAACTTGCAGAGTTTTTACTAAGCCTTTGGATAGTTCTACTTTCCAAAACCTTGTGTTAAGGCTTGGTATGCTGCAGCTAGAATAAGTGACAACTACTGATGATTTCAGTATAATTACTGGTGATCATTGGTAACCATGTCACATATAAGTACTGATGAGTCCTTTCACCTTCAGTAGTTTTATAACTACTGATGGCTAAATGCTTCACAAGCACTAAGTACTTTATCTGTTCCAACTACTGATGTAGTTACAACTACTGATGTAGTTACAACTACTGATGTAGTTACAACTACTGAAATCAGTACAAATAGATAAGTACTGACGTCCTATGAAACACCTGAAAAGCAGATGCAAAGTCTGATGAGTAAGTGTTGAGGACAGTATGAAACAGCTGAAAGGCTATGAATTGACGAAAATACTGAAGAGAACTTTCTCTTCAGTTGTTTCTCCAACTGCTGTTTCATTCTAAACAACTGAAGCAAAACCATGTCTTCAGTAGTTTTATAACTACTGATGACTAACACCAAGTCTTCAGCTGTTTACAACAACTGATGACAAAACCACTGTCTTCAGTAGTTTTCACAACTACTTGATGACAAACACCAAGTCCTCAGTTGTTTCATCATCTGAAGTCAAAACCATGGCTTTCAGTAGTTTTCTAACTACTGATGTCTAAAACCACGACTTCAGCTGTTTCAACGTCTGAAAGGGTAATACCATGTCAACAGTCGTTTAAAACTACTGATGACTAACACCAAATCCTTCAGTCGTTTTCTAACCCGTACCCTATAAATATCCCTGACCTAATCCTTTAGAGCTTCATCTTCTTCAAACCTAACGTTTATTTCTCCAAAACTTCTCTCCAAAATGGCGTCCATGCAACTCAAACCGTGACACAACTGTGTAGCTTACCTCACCAAATCGCCATTCTGGGCTAAGTTCGATAATGCTATTGATCTTATGGTCCAGTCACCCTACAAAACGGCCTTTCTTCTCAATCCAATCCTTCATGCCGAATCCCTTAACCAGTTTTGGATGAACGTCACCCTCACCACTGGGGAGAACAACACAGCGTCTCTCCGGTCGGTCGTCAACAACCACGAAGTGGTCATCACTCCCGATATACTTCGTCAAACTCTACACCTGGATGATGCCACTTCTCCTGCTGGATATCCAAAGGGCACAACTGATTTATCCTTTGCCCACCATGGATATCAGGGAAACCTTAGTGCCTCCACCATACTGAAGAAATATTTCCATGATGCTGAACGTCTAATCTTTCACATGGTAAATGTCTGTTTGGCTCCTAAGACTTCGTCTTGGGATCAAATGTCTACAAAGTGGCAGCAGGTAATGTACTCTATTCTTGAGCAACAGCCTTTAAATTTTTCAGAAATACTATTTTCAGAGCTCAAGGATATGGCACAAAAATAAACTGCTAACCGTTGGATATTATATCCGCGGTTCATAATGGCCATAATTACAAACCAGCTTCAAGCTGAGGGACTTGTTGGCCTGGGAGTCCCTGCTATGGCTATTTTGCCTGAAGTATACTCCCGGCACAACTCTGACCAATCACTCAAACTGGCTGCCAAGCTGCGCAAACCCACGCAGCTGGAACCCCCAGCCACCACCTCCAAATCAAAAGTCCCCACCAAACCCACCAAAAAGAAAACCAAAAAGGCTACTCAGGGAAATGAGTCCCCTGAGGATGCCCCTGCAACACAAACGCAGGCTATATCCACTGGTTATAACCCCCTAGTGGATATAAGGACTCTTCCAGCCATAGCCGCTCAGGATTCCTCTCAAAAGGAGCCTGCAGCAACCATACAAGGGGTACCCACACATCTGGGATCTTCCTCACTTGAGGAGATTGCCATTGAAGAGCACCTTCCTCCCCAGGTGCAGACTGCTTTTACCCCATTTCCCCATGCAACCGCCCCCAAAGTCCTACATTGCTTGTTGCACAAGTGCTGACTCAATTGCACTCCTCACCCCTCCCCAGATACCAATTACTACTGGGAACACCTCTACCATTGAGGGGGAGGACCAAAGTGCAGCTGAGAACCCACAGCATAGGGGTTACAATGTTCCTTCTCCTAGTGTAGCAATGGAGATTGGAACTTCTGGTGAGGCTGCCACTTCTCCTGTGTCAGCATATGATCAGGTTGTAGTTGGTACCATTACTAAGACCTTACCAGAGGCAACTACTGATGACGGACATAGTCCTGAGGCAGGAAGTCCCCAGTTCCAAGACAAAGGGGCACATGCTACAACTGAGCTACACTCAGTGCATGTTCATCCTGATCCTATCAGGAGGTCAGGTGATTCAGTATCTACTGATGATGACCTGGGCTTCTTTTACGATGTAATCGCCCAAAACACCATCCTGGAGGAGGAGGTGAGCAGACTCAAAGAGCTGCTTGCCAAACTTCTAAGGAACAAAGACCATCTGCCTCCACCAACCACAGATGGCACCTTCAGTTGAAGGTTCCCCAAACACTTTTACTCTTACTCACTGAGTCTCCAGCTTCTGCTTTTGGCACTATCTCTCGGGACAGAACCCCCAGAGCAGATGTTTGATGTATTCCAACAATCCCTCCCTCTCATCACTCCATCATCAATGAAATTGTTACTAAAGCCATTGATGAGAGGATTTCCTCAACTCTACAACCAATCATTGATAATGCTGTGCAAAAGACACTTTCTGCGGTACAAACCCCTACCACCAATGCATCCAAAAAGGGGGAGAGTACTGCAGTGAAGAAAAGAAGAGGAAAAGAACTGAGGATGAGAAGGCACAAGAGCAAATCCAGGAGTTGGAAAAAGAAAAGCAACAACAACTAATCACCTACAAAAGAAAGAAAAGTGCTGGTGATCAACCTACTGCTGAAGAAAAATTCTTGGAAGAGCTGGTAAAAGATGCAGATGACACACACAGCCGATCCATGGATAAAATCATTGAGCAACTCTTCAAGCAAGGTTTTGATACAACCACATTAGATAGTGAGATCAGGAAGTTGGAAGTGGAGGAGATTCAAACCAGATGGGCTGGGTATGATGTACTGGAAAAGGAGAGATTGGAGATCATGATTCGTTTCATTGCCAAATACTTAGGAAGATCTTTGATGGAGATTCGTGCATGGACCAGAGACAGTATTCTGGCTATAGCCACCAGAATCTGTCTGTCTGAGCAATTCCACAGGGGATTATCATTGAAGCCCTTGATGAGGCTGGGGCTGGAAAAAGGTTTGAAATGGCAAGACTTAGAAAAGCTAAACTCACAACCAAAATGCTGGAACAACCTTCCCTTTCACCCACTCAAAAACAGCCTACCCCTCAAATCTCCAAACCAATCTCAAAGCCCAAATCCAAACTTCCTCAACCTTCAAAACCAACTCCCTTACCATCTAAACCAACAGCCGATGATGCACCTAAGAAGAAGAAGAGAAGGGTGTTGAGGCTAGAAGAAGAAGAAGAAGAGGATGATGTGGAAGAAGATAGGCTGCCTCTGTCTGCAGTTCTAACATTGGCGAAAGCCAAACCCATTCCCATCACTCCCACCTCACAGATGGATGCTGTGAAAGTAAAGATTGAAGAAGAACAACAGCAAAAGCTTCATGATGATGAAATGCTGAAAAACATTGACAAAACTTATGCTGCTTCGTCATCAATTATTAGTATGAAGAAAGAAGCTCTGAGGTTGTACACTTGCCAACACATTTCAATATAGAAGGAAAAGGTGAGAGTATGGCCTGATCCTAGGGTGGCTCACAGGATTGTAAAGAAAGACATTCCTTCGAGATACAAGGGCCAAGTCAAAAGGATCGTAGATGAAGAGATCACAGTGGCCCTTGTAGTATCACCCTGGGAGATTGTCGAAGACTTCAAGAAGGCCTATGAGACTAAACAAACCCCAAAAGATGTTAGAGAACAGAATTATTAAAAAGGGGTTAGTCTACAAGAGGCTTGAGAACTTCAAACAAAATGAGCTCAGTCTGTTACTTGAAGGGACTCATCCTGATGAGTTTGCATACAGACAGATTACAACAGTTGAGCTCAAAAATGGTAAACAGGACAAGTACATCTCAGAGCTGTATGGGCGAGAAGGATTGTTTGATGGTGAAGCCGAGAACCTGACCATGGAAGAACAAATCATGTTTCTCAGAGCATACACCAGAGAATCCTACAGGCTATACACGGGAAGTAGATCTCATGAATGGGATAACAACTCTGTGTCCAGTTCCCCAAAACAGAGTTCCCATTCATATCTTGCCAAACAAATATCTAAGATTTCTTCCCAGGCCGGAGCTTATATGGGTCATCTTCTCTACTGATCAAGAAGGAAAAAGACCAACCTTTTGCCAACAATAAGTGGGAAAATAAATAAATTAGAGGTTTTGGCTGCATTGGTTCAGGGGGAGTTTGTTGGACCAAAAGAACCAATGAGCCAAGATCAGAAAACCTCTAAGTCCCACATGATATCACAACAACTGCTGAAGGCTTCATCAGCAGTTCGACAAGTGCTGAAAACTCCAACAGCTGAAGATCAAGTGCTGAAGACTTCAACAGCTGAAGACTAAAGTGCTGAAGTCACAACAACTGAAGAACACAAGTGTTGAAGCTGAACAGCTGAAGAACACAAATGCTGAAGCTGAACAGCTGAAGAACACAAGTGCTGAAGCTGAAGACCAAAGTACTGAAGTACAACAGCTGAAGAGTTTAAAAGTGCTGAAGATCAACAACTGGTGTACAAAGTCTGAAGACAAAGACTGAAGACATCAGCTGATGATATCTACTGAAGTCATCAGCTGATGAAACGTCTGAAGTTCAAGTCTGAAGATCAAGTACTGAAGTTTCAGTAGTTTGTCACAACAGCTGAAGAGCACTTCTTCAGTAGTTGTGATATCAGTAGTTTTATGTTTTTACTTTCAGTAGTTTTGTAAAACGACTGAAGAGCTTGTTCTTCAGTCGTTGTAGTTTCAGTAGTTTTATGTTTTTCAGTAGTTATAATAACTGATAACACTTAGTATTTTTTGTAAGGAGATGTCAGCTGTTTTGACATCTTCAGTAGTTGTGTTTCAGTTGTTATAATTCTGTTAGATGTCACTATCAAGTGACATCAGCAGACGTCACATCTCTTATATAAGAGGTGTCGACCTAATTGTAATTGTGACATTCCGTTACCACGAAAACGAATATTGAATGAAATATATTTGCAGAATTTTCTCTTTCTATAATCGTCTTCGTTCTTCATTGAATATCGTTTCGTTCTTGTGAATTAGCTAATTCATTGTTAGAATTCCGCTACTATACTCTCTAATCAATCAAACATAGATCACTGATCCTAACAGTTTTCATCAATTCATAGCCTTTCAGCTGTTTCATACTGTCCTCAACACTTACTCATCAGACTTTGCATTTGCTTTTCAGGTGTTTCATAGGACGTCAATACTTATCTATTAGTACTGATTTCAGTAGTTGTAACTACATCAGTAGTTTAGAACAGATAAAGTACTTCAGTACTTGTGAGGCATTTAGCCGTCAGTAGTTATAAAAACTACTGAAGGTGAAAGGACTCATCAGTACTTATATGTGACATGGTTACCAATGATCACCAGTAATTATTACTGAAATCATCAATAGTTGTCACTTATTCTAGCTGCAGCATACCAAGCCTTAACACAAGGTTTTGGAAAGTAGAACTATCCAAAGGCTTAGTAAAAATATCTGTAAGCTCATCAGCACTAGGCACAAACTTAGGATCAATCAGACCTTTTTCAAAACAATCCCGAATAAAGTGATGTCTGATCTCTATATGTTTGGTCCTAGAGTGCTGGACTGGATTTTTGACAATACACAGAGCTGAAACACTATCCATTAATAATGGAATCTTAGTCTCTGTAATGCCATAATCCAGAAGTTGGTTCTGAAGCCAGAGTACCTGAGAAGTGCAACTTGCAGCAGCAATGTACTCGGCCTCAGCAGTTGATGTAGCAACAGATGTTTGTTTCTTACTCTACCAAGAAATCAAACAGTTGCCTAGGAATTGACAACCACCAGAAGTTGACTTTCTAGTTAACTTGCACCCTGCATAGTCACTATCTGAAAAAGCAACTAATTTGCAAGAGTGTCTAGTGGAATACCATAAACCCAGAGATTGTGTACCTTGCAAATATCTAAAGATTCTCTTAACTGCAATCAAATGAGACTCTTTAGGAGCAGCCTGAAATCTAGCACAAACACATGTAGCAAACATAATATCTGGTCTAGAAGCTGTTAAATACATCAAGGACCCAATCATACATCTGTAAAGTGTTTCATCAACAGCTTTACCTTTCTGATCAGCATCCAGTTGTGTGGTGTTGCACATGGGAGTAGAACAGGGCTTACAGTTTTGTAAATCAAACTTATTCAAAAGATCTTTTGTATATTTTGACTGATGAATAAAGGTTCCATCAGCCTTTTGTTTAATTTGCAAGCCTAGAAAGAACTGTAATTCTCCCATTGCACTCATTTCAAACCTCTTTTTCATTAATGTTGTAAAATCATCACACAACTGGGGATCAGAGGATGCAAAAATGATATCATCAACATAAATCTGAACAAGTAGCTTATGCTGATCCACCTTCTTAATAAACAAAGTTTTATCAATGGAGCCTCTAGTGAAATTATTCTTAAGAAGAAAAGTGGAAAGTGTCTCATATACCAGGCTCTAGGAGCTTGTTTCAACCCATAAAGAGCCTTATCAAGTTTATACACCCATTCAGGATGTTTATTATCCTCAAAACCTGGTGGTTGACACACATAAACTTCTTCCTTTATTTTACCATATAAAAATGCACTTTTGACATCCATTTGAAAAACTTTAAGATTGTGGAATGCAGCATAGGCTAAAAACAATCGGATTGCCTCTAGTCTGGCTACAGGGGCAAAGGTTTCATCATAGTCAATACCTTCTTCTTGTGAAAACCCCTGTACAACCAGTCTAGCCTTGTTCTTAACAATAAGCCCATTTGCATCAGTTTTATTCCTAAACACCCATTTAGTGCCTATTGCACACTTACCTGGGGGAAGAGGAACCAGTTCCCACACTTGTTGTTTCTTGAACTGAAGTAGCTCAAGCTGCATAGCTTCAACCCATCCATTGTCTCTCAAAGCAACATGGTAGTTCTTTGGCTCTAGCTGACTGATGAAGAGAGCATAGAAGCAGAAGTTAGACAATTGACTTCTTGTTGAAACACCAGCATTGATATCACCAATAATCTGAGACATTGGGTGATTCTTCAGTTCTTGATAAACAATGAGATCTGTGCAAGTTTTTGTAGGACCTTCAGCAGCAGTAGATGTTGATGCAGACTCTTGAAACCAAGAATTAGATGGTAACTCAAAAGATGTAGAGGAATCAGAGATCTCATCAGCATTGGTTGTGGATGGAACTGCTGAAGCTACAGGAACATCAAATTTAGCAGACATAGGTAGTTGGTCACTAAACTTGAAGAGGTGAGTATTGATATTATCATCATCATCATCAATACCACCAGGTGGAAGACATGCTACAGAAGATGATTTATTCACAGGATCTGCAACAGCTGGAGGTTGATAAGGAGCATATTGCAGTATGTCCAAATCAAACAACTCCACAGGGTTTTGTGGAATCTTGTCCATAGGAGATTCATTAAACTTCACATGCAAAGTCTCTTCAACTATCTTTGTTCTGCAGTTGAAGACTCTGTATGCCTTGCAAGTAGATGAATAACCAACAAAATACCCTGCATCCACCTTAGGATCAAATTTTTGGAGTTGATCCTTTGTGTTGAGAATAAAACAAGGACACCCAAATGCTTTGAAAAATGAAATTAGAGGAGCCAAGTGATGGAGAACTTCATATGGAGTCTTCATCAACCTCTGATTTACTAAGACTCTATTCTGCACATAGCAAGCTGTGTTGACAGCTTCAGCCCAAAAGGTCAGTGGCAAACCAGAGTCAGCCAGCATAGACCTTACAGCTTCAATTAGGGTCCTGTTCTTTCTCTCCACTACTCCATTTTGTTCTGGAGTCCTTGGTATGCTAAACTGCCTTTTGATTCCCTTTGAAAGATAGAAGTCATAAAGTGTATGGTTTCTGAATTCAGTTCCATTGTCACTCCTAATACACTTGACTAGAAGGGAATACTGCTTCTCAATATACAACACAAAGTGAATAATCTTCTGAGCAACCTCATCCTTTGAATGTAGAAAGAAAGTCCATACAAATCTGGAGTAATCATCCACAATTACCAGACAATATTTCTTCTTTGCCATGCTCATCACTCTCACAGGACCAAATAGATCCATATGCAGTAATTGCAAGCAGGCAGTGGACTTAGGCTCTTCAATAGGAGGGAATGAGACTTTGTGTTGTTTTCCTTTTAAACAAGCAGTGCAGGTTTCATCACAGTGGAACTCCTTTATTGGTAAGCCTCTAACTAAACTATTGTGGATAAGCTGATTCATGTTTTTGAAATTAACATGACCCAGCCGTCTGTGCCACAGTTTAGATTCTTGAGAAGAGGCTTTGGAAAATAGGCAAGGATTGCCTCTGAGATCTATTTTCTTGGAAAGATCTAAGGCATACACTCTTCCTGTCCTGTTGGCTCTCAGGAGGGTGTGATCATCCAACACCTTATCAATCAAATGCAGAACTTTAGATGACAAAATCCTACAGTTCTGACTGGTGAAAAGAGCAACATGGTCTTTATCACACATTTGACTGACACTCAAGAGATTGTACTTGAGATTTTCCACATGATTAACATCATCAAACTTGATTTCTCCATTGGAGACAAAGCCATTTCCAATGATGTAACCCCTAGCATCATTGCCAAAAGAAACAAAGCCCTTCTTTCCTTGAGAGTAGTCATGAAGAAGAGAGCTGTTCCCAGTCATGTGCATAGATCCCCCACTGTCTACATACCAGATGCTACTTTGGCATGTTGGAGAACCCTGCAATAATAAACAATCAGTTAGTTTTGGAGACCCAAACCTTTTTGTTTTTGGGCCTGGTCTCATCAACAGATAGATGGTAAACTAACAGGTTTATTGGAAACAACAGCCTGAGAGGAAGAAGATGGTGAAGAAGAGGAATCCTTTAGCTTGGACCTCCTTTTTCTGTGGTTTCAACATAGGAGCATCTAATTGGTTAACTCTTCCCAATAGATGTTGAACCATCATAACCAGCTGTGTCTGATTTTGTGATAAAGCTTTCAGCTCATCAGACACATTGCTAGTGGGGTTTGATAAGTTCCTATGTTGCACATTCTTCTTCTGAGCACTCTCAGCTGTCACCTGTTTAACCCCTTCCTTTTTGGATTTCTTTGTGGACTTAAGGGTTACAGGATTTGATGTTGCTGATACAAATGTGGTCTCAAACTCAGTTTTCATTTTTACCATTTTCTCTTTAATTTCCTCCTTATGTTTGAGTTTGGATCCTCTTTTGTACCAGCAATCATCTGTAAGATGATTGAACAAACCACATACTTCACATGGTTTCTTCTTCATCTTAGGTTGATCATCAACTAAAGAGGATGAAACAACTGAAGACTTGCTCTTCAGTGCTTTGGAAGCATTGTTTGCTTTCTTGACTTCCTCTTTAGTAGTCTTCAAACTCTTTCTACTGACAGTTTTCTTCTTTTCAGTACTGGCAGTAGTTGGAGTTTGAACTTCAGGTGTTAAATCTTGCTCTCTAGTCCTTTCAGGACTTTCAGAATTAACTCCTGAGTTGATCAACTCATTGATCATGTGAGTGTCAGCAATGGAACCATCAACATCAGCTGATAGGTTCTGAGAGGGCTTGGTGCTGACTTCTACTTCTGATAGTGCTAAATCAGAAAGTAGATCACATGATGAAATGGATTGGTTATTACTCTCACCATCAGATTCTACCTCTGCTCTGGGAGTAAAATCTGTAGGTGGAGCAGTGTGATTGTAACCAATGCCAAACTTCACATTGGAAGCAGATTGCTTACTAAGAAGCATTTCAAAACCTTTGCATGATTGTACCCATCGATCACACTCTACCTGGGTGACTGTAAGGGTTTCCTTGAGATCTTTATACTTCTCTAGAAGTATCTCTTCCCTAGCCTTATCATCAGTTATTTGGCATTTAAGTTTGTACATCTCATCATTCTTATCATTAAGCACAGACTCAAATTCAGCTTTGCTTTTGGAAATTATTTGTTCTAGCTCAATGTTCTTGTTGATTAAAGCTACATTTGCTTCTCTAATAGATGCAAATGCTGCTATACATGTTTCAGAACACAATTTGGCTTTTGCCTCAGAGGATACCTGTGATACCTTTGGTGTAGAGGCATTAGTGGATGAAGTATCAGCAGAATCCAAAGCCATAAGAGCTAGATTTCTAAAGGGACTTTCACCACCATGTTGACCAGCACCTGAGAACAGTTGTTCATGACCAGACAAGTCATCTGGTAAACTGCTCCAGTCAACAACTCCTGGGGTGAAGAAGCTGTGTTGTTGAGGTTGAGTTTGTTGATGAGATTGGGAAGGTTGTGGTTCAGGCAATGCTTGTGGTTGTTGTACAATTGGAGCTTGAACAGGATTTGGTTGAGGCATATAATAGCAGGGATAAGGATATGACATTTGACCCTGTGGAACAAAGTATGCAGGAGACCTAGGATGTGAATGATGACCAGAACCAGCAGTATGTTGCCCCTGTTTTGTGGACTAGTACTAGGAAAAGTCACAAAGGGTGTAGAAGAGTTAGATCCAGTTGATCTACACTATCTTGCAAAGTGTCCCAGCCTTTGGCATTTGTGACACCTCAACTTACTCTTGTCAAAACCAACTTTGGTTTTGCCAGAGAGTCCAGGAAATTTCCTGCCAGTTCTCTTATAGAACTTCTGAGATCTGATATTAATCAGTGCCATTTGGCTCAGAATATCCATCTCTTCTAGATCATCATCAGCAATTCCTTTCAAGTCATCCATGATGAAGCATAGATTGTCACTATTACTGCCAGGATGACTCTCAATACCAACAAATGCATGATCAGAACTATTTGAAGAGAAATCAATATGCTCATCATAATTGCTTTCAGATGCAGCATATTCTAACTCATGACCAACCAAGGCAGTATTCCCTGGTACAAAGTCATCAGTGAGCTTTCCTGATGAGGACAGTTTCCTCTTCTGCTCTATCTCTCTTTCGAATGTAAGCAGTTTCCCATGAAGTTGGGTGAGAGATAGGCTATCCAGATTTGCACTGGAGGGTAGGACAATAGTGTATGTGTCCCATCTCTCAGGCAGTGATCTGAGGAACCTGTTTTTCATCTGGCTATTGGTGTATTCCTGTTTCACCATTTTCAGCTCAGAGATCAAGCAGGAAAAACGCTCAAACTGTTGAGTCACTGTCTCACCCTTTCTATGAGAGAATGCCTCATATTGTTGGGCAAGGATTTCTCTATTGTTTGCTAAGACCTCATCTGTGCCACCGAATTGTTCCTTCAGGGCATTCCAGAGATCATGAGCAGTTTCATGATGCATAAGTCCTGAATAGATTTCATTAGGCAGTGCCATGGCCAGAATTCTATGGGCTTTAGCATCAATCTCAAACAGTTTCCGATCTTCATCAGAGTATTGTTCCTTCTTCTTCGGAACCATTTGATTGTTTTCCGGATTGTTCACCATAGGCTTATGTGGTCCATGTACCACAGATGTCCAACAACCTGAACTGTTAACAGACAAGTGATGAAGCATTCTTCGCTGCCATATGTTATACTCGGTCCTAACCAGCATCGGGGGCTTGGTTGAGGAACCAGTATTGTGAGGATCATTAGAAGGAGTAGTCATCTCAGATTCAATCAAATTCAATTAAGCTAAAACAGATTTAGAACAAAACACAACAACCAATTGAACCAAGAGAGATCTCAGAATAAATGAACGAAAGCGTCAGAAATTCAATAATCTATAACCAGTTCTTGCGAATATGCTAATTCAATCAAACATAGATATCAATTAGCAGTTTCAATGATCAATTATTAGATCGATCAATGATTAACCAGCTCTGATACCACTTGTTAGGATCAGTGATCTACGTTTGATTGATTAGAGAGTATAGCAGTGGAATTCTAACAATGAATTAGCGAATTCACAAGAATGAAATGATATTCAATGAAGAACAAAAACGGTTATAGATAGAGAGAATTCTGCAAATAAATTTCATTCAATATTCGCTTTCGTGGTAACGGAATGTCACACTTACAATTAGGTCGACACCTCTTATATAAGAGATGTGACGTCTGCTGATGTCACTTGATAGTGACATCTAACAGAATTATTCCAACTGAAACACAACTACTAAAGATGTCAAAACAGCTGACATCTTCTTACAAAAAATACTAAGTGTTTTCAGTTACTACAACTACTGAAAAACATAAAACTACTGACATTACAACGACTGAAGAACAAGCTCTTCAGTCGTTTTACAAAACTACTGAAAGTAAAAATATAAAACTACTGATATCACAACTACTGAAGAAGTACTCTTCAGCTGTTGTGACAAACTACTGAAACTTCAGTACTTGGTCTTCAGACTTGAACTTCAGACGTTTCATCAGCTGATGTCTTCAGTAGATATCACCAGCTGATGTCTTCAGTCTTTGTCTTCAGACTTTGTACACCAGTTGTTGATCTTCAGCACTTGTAGACTCTTCAGCTGTTGTACTTCAGTACTTGGTCTTCAGCTTCAGCACTTGTGTTCTTCAGCTGTTCAGCTTCAGCACTGTGTTCTTCAGCTGTTGAGCTTCAGCACTTGTGTTCTTCAGCTGTTGAGCTTCAGCACTTTAGTCTTCAGCTGTTGAAGTCTTCAGTACTTGATCTTCAGCTGTTGAAGTCTTCAGCACTTGTCGAACTGCGATGAAGCCTTCAGCAGTTGTTGTGATATCATGGGACCTAGAGGTTTTCTGATCTTGGCTCATAGTTCTTTTGGTCCAACAATTAGGTACTGTTAATCATGTCTAGATGTTGTTATGAGCTTGAGATGGTATAATTGTAAGGAATTCAGGAATACATTGAGTGTTTGATAGATGTTGGAATGTACTTTCCCAAATGAGAAACATTATTTGCACAACGATTGAAGGATGATAGTTTGAACATGTTTGGGATGTTAGGAGCATGTTAGTAAGTTCATGGATGAATTCTATTGTGATAGAACATGTTAAATTAGTTGTATGGGATGCTTGGATAATCATGGGTGATGTTTGGACTTTGATGAGCATATATGATGTTGATGTTGATTGGTAGCTAAGACATCATGTTTGGGACTGGAAACTGATTGTTGTGGTGTATGTTGAATGCAATGAACATGGTTAATGAATATGAATGTGATCATCATACACGCGTGCGAATCTGAGGCCTCTACTTAGTAGGATTGGCAAGGTTTAGGATGTGAAGTCGTGAGTGGCTTCACATGGCATGTGGTGCGTGATTTGATCTTTGTATGGCATGTTAGTTGTGTTATAACTAGTGGACATGTTAATGTTCTAGATTCGCTTGACTTGTATGATACTTGGTTGTATGATGATCTAAGTGATACACCTGGATAATATAGCATACATATGATCTATTGAATGTTAACCATGTATGATATATGTGTATGATTGCTTGAATGTTTTACAACACATAAAGTCACCAACGGGTCAAACGGGTCAACTGGGTCAAACGTGTCTGTTTTTCTGAAACCTTGAGTCCTTGGTTGTAGTGTACTTAGGGTTTCACATGTTCTCGGTTTGCATGTTCTCACGTATTTATATGATCTAGGTAACCTCAGAAGGTTGTCTGTCCATTCTGTCTGTCAAGTAAAACTCTAAGTGTCTATCACGCATATCAGGTGAGTTCATGCCCCACTCTTTACTTAATCTCTTTTGGGGGAGATAGCATACTGGTAAACTACAAACGCATTATATATTCAAGTTGTGTATAATATTAATATAGTGTTGATATCATGGAAAAGTCCTCACACTTCGAATTGTTAATATTGAATAGCGGGGAAATTTGGGTAGTACTACTGGGTCTGACGAGCCCCACCTGTGTGACTCGAGGTCAACCGGGTGCAATTTGTCCTATTGAACATTGTCACGACCTGTTAAGTCGTGACAGGAGGCAACAACGTAACACAGTCAGCTTCAATTGCGAAATCACAATGAGTTAATATTTATGTTAATGGACTAGCTATCTATTACAATGCACTACTTTTATACCTCTACTATAAACTGCTTATGTTTGAATATCACTCTTGAACTCACCAACCATTGTGTTGACATTTTAGTATGCTATTCTCAGGTCATTAGCTTGCTTGCCATTAGGAGCACTACATGGTTTCACTTGCATTCTAAGACTCGGTCTTCAAGACAACTTTATTGTTTTAATGGTTAATGTTTACTCTTTTGGGTTGGCGCATGTTTTGCCATAGTATACATTTTTATTTCTTTGGTTTGTTTTACAAAACACTTCTGCACAGTTTAAAGTTTATACTTTGGTTGATTTTATTTTAATTATGGCATATAGAGTCGTTCTGAGTAACTATTGACTGTGATCCTGGTTTGTTCACACGCCTCGCGGTAAAACTCCGCAAGTGGATTTTGAGGGTGTGACAGATTGGTATCAGAGCCATTGGTTATAGGGAACTAGGTTGCATACACACTAGACTATAACCGCACACAGTTACTTAGTTACCTGTGCCTTATTCTCATCTACTGTATACTCATTGGCATACACGTCACACTCTCTGCAACATGGCATCATCATCGAGAGCTCCGGGTAAGCGACCTGAATCACCTTCACGATCTGAATCCTCACCTCCCGCACCTATACCTGACAATGGACTCGATTGGCCCCACTAGCTTATCCTCGAGAGGAGATCGACTGGGCTCAACCTTTTGCATTGATGAAGCGTGACCCTCCCCGAGACTGAGTTTCTATCCTAGATTCTTGATCATATTATGTTAGGGAGCGCGTACCTGTCCCGAGGCCCAGGACTAGGAACAATGCCGACCAACCATGCCTTCACTCCCACGGACGGTGCAGTCCAACGAGCAACTGATTGCTGCACTGGTGGCTGCACTACACTGAGCAGCATCGAGTCAGGCGGCTCACGGGTGATGTCTGTACACTGCAGCAGGAGGTGTACAAACTAAGACATCAACTGGATGAACTCGAGGAGCAACACGGGAAGACCATAAACGGTGTCACCATATGCAAGATGGTCTCACAGCACTCTGAGGGCGTGACTGCTCGTGAACAGCGGGACGCCGTAGCCGATAATAGGATTGCTATTTTAGAAGCTCAACTAGCGGCACTTCAGATTGCTATAGCTCCTGCTCCTGCAGCAGACCCTGAGGATGAGGATCCCGAGGAGGAGGAACCGGTGGAGATGAAGGATGACAGTGATGGTCAGATGTTGTCGATTGATTTTCTTTATATGACTTAGACTACGTAGTTTTCTTTTTGAAACCTATATGGGAAGGGTTGTTTCCCCACACGAACGACAAACTTAAATTTTGACATTGATAAATACATTATGACTCATTTACAATTTATTTACTTTGGTTATTATTTTTGTTATGAATGTTGTGGTTGTATGATTCATTATTTCCTTATTTACTGTTTACTGTACTTCAATGAGATAAATGTGTTTGATGTTACTCATTATTGTATTTGTGAATGTAAAGTGAAAAGAATGGACGCCCGTGGACGTGGACATGGACGTGGTCATGGACGCGGACGTGGACGTGGCACTGGAGAACAGGGCGGTGGTGCTATTAACATGACTCCCATAGAATTAGCTGCTCTAATTAATGAGCATGTTCAGGCGGGTGGCTGCTGCCCACGCGGGTCAGCCAACATAAACAATGATAGAAATATAAATCTGATATCCTTCATAACTGTATGTGATGTCTGATGAATGTGTGTTGTGTTAAAACAGGACCACCGGTGTGTACCTACAAGTCCTTTATGGACTGTAAACCACACACCAACAGTGGTACAGAGGGTGCTGTAGGGCTTGTACGATGGTTCGAGAAGACTGAGTCTGTCTTCTCCAAATGTAACTGTCCACCTGCTGATCAAGTGAAGTACGCCACCTGGACTTTGGAGGGTGCTGCTCTGTCTTGGTGGAACGCGCACGTCCAGATGCTAGGACAAGCGATGGCTAATGGACTTCCATGGGATGAGTTCAAAGCAATGATGACTGAGGAGTACTGTCCTCGCAATGAAGTGCAGAAGCTAGAGATGGAGTTCTGGCAACTGAAGATGCAGGGCTCGGAAATCAAGGCCTACACCACCAGAACCCATGAACTAGCAAATTTGTGCCCGGGAATGGTGAATGAGGTGCATAAGAGGGTGGAGCATTACATACGGGGATTAGTACCCGAAATCCAAAGTATGGTAACTGCTTCCACCCAACCACAATTCAGCAAGCCATCCAGCTAGCTCATAAGCTAACTGACCAAGCCGTGGAGCAAGGACGTCTACCCAAGCGGGGCGCTGTGGCAGCGTGCCCGACAACAAAAGAAAGTGGGATAACGCCAACAACACCAAAGCATCATCATCTTCTAGCGGTCAACCTCAACTCAACAGCAACAACAGCCAGTTCAGCAACAACGGAGGTTCGACAATAACCGTAACTTCAACCAAACGGCTGCAAATAATCAAGGATCAGTGGTTATGGTGGTAGACATCCGAAGTGCACTCGGTGTAATTACCATCATGTGGGAAGGTGTAATAACTTCAAGTGTCAACGCTATGGAAAAATTGGACACACTGCTAAGGATTGTCGTGGTGAGCTGGTAAGGAGGCCACAACAACCTCAAGAAACTCCCAAAGGTTGTTTTGAATGTGGGAAAGAAGGGCATTACAGGCGAAACTGCCCATAACTAAGGAGAAATGGTAATGGAAACAACAACAACAACAACAACGGTAATAACAACAACGGTGGAAATGGTACTGGTAATGGTGGCAATAAAGATGGAGCCAAGGGGAGAGCCTTCATAATTGGCTCAGGTGAGGCTCTAAATGATCCCACAACTGTTACTGGTAGGTTCTCTGTTAATGGTTGTTTTGCTATGGTACTATTTGATACTGGAGCCGATAGGAGTTTCGTGTCCTTAAAGTTCTGTAGTCTTTTAAGTGATATACCCTCTGCTTTAGAATCTAAATACACTGTGGAATTAGCCGACGGTAAACAGATCCATGTAACGCATATCCTTAAAGACTATAAGATAGAGCTTGCGGGTCATACTTTCGCTATAGATCTTATGCCTGTTACGCTGGGGATTTTTGATGTGGTGATAGGCATGGATTGGCTCTCTAGCAAGCAAGCGGAAGTCATACGTCATGAAAAGATCATACGAATTCCTGTTGGTGACAACATCCTTACCGTCAGAGGTGATAAGAGTGGTGC
This sequence comes from Flaveria trinervia, assembly GCA_025506515.1. Taxonomy (NCBI): domain Eukaryota; kingdom Viridiplantae; phylum Streptophyta; class Magnoliopsida; order Asterales; family Asteraceae; genus Flaveria; species Flaveria trinervia. The sequence goes on from CM046453.1 coordinate 8,594,474, forward strand.
TGTGATAGGAATCATCTCATACATGAAAGCTCAAAAGTTATTACGAAAGGTCGTGTGGCTATTCTAGCACTTGTAACCGATAAGCAGGCAGAAGAAGGAGAGATGGAGGATATTCCCATAGTGCACGATTTTCCAGAGGTGTTTCCAGGGGATCTTCCTGGATTACCACCTCACCGCCAAGTGGAATTCCAGATTGAGTTGACTCCCAGCGCAGCTCCGATTGCTAGGGCACCTTATCGATTAGCACAAACGAGCTAAAGAGTTGTCATCACAACTTCAGGAGCTTTTAGATAAGGGCTTTATTCGACCTAGCCATCACCTTGGGGAGCTCCTGTTCTTTTTGTTAAAAAGAAGGATGGCACATTCCGGATGTGCATCGATTATAGAGAGTTAAACAAAGTAACAGTCAAGAACCGATACCCTTTACCTCGTATCGACGACTTGTTCGATCAGCTTCAAGGATCGAGCTATTATTCGAAAATTGACTTGAGATCTGGTTATCATCAACTTAGAGTTCGAGAAGAAGACATTCCCAAGACTGTGTTTCGTACTCGTTATGGCCATTATGAGTTCTTGGTCATGCTTTTGGGTTGACTAATGCACCTGCTGTGTTCATGGACCTCATGAACCGCGTGTGCAAACCCTATCTTGATCAGTTTGTCATTGTGTTTATCGATGATATACTGATATATTCTAGGACCAAGGAGGATCATGAAGAGCACTTACGAATGATCTTAGAACTATTGAAAAATGAGCAGCTGTATGCCAAATTCTCAAAGTGTGACTTTTGGATAAGAGAAGTGCAATTCCTAGGTCATATTGTTAATGAGAAAGGGATACATGTTGATCCTGCCAAAATTGAGGCGATAAATAATTAGACTACACCCAAAACACCGAGCGAGATAAGACAATTTCTGGGATTTGCAGGATATTACCGACGATTCATAGAAGGATTTTCTAAGATCGCACAACCTCTCACTGCCTTGACCCACAAGGAACGACATACAAATGGAATGAGAGCCAAGAATCAGCTTTTCAATTATTAAAACAAAAGCTCTGTACTACCCTGATATTAGCATTACCAGAGGGAACGAATGACTTTGTGGTGTATTGCGATGCATCCATTCAAGGATTGGGTTGTGTCTTGATGCAACGAGATAAGGTGATAGCCTACGCCTCGAGACAACTAAAGGTTCATGAGAAGAACTATACCACCCATGACTTAGAATTGGGTGCAGTGGTTTTTGCCTTAAAGATCTAGAGACATTACTTGTACGGTATCAAGTGCACTATCTACACCGATCACAAGAGTCTTCAACATATCTTCGAGCAAAAAGAGTTGAATATGAGGCAACAACGTTAGGTGGAACTACTAAATGACTATGATTGCACTATTAAGTATCATCCAGGAAAGGCGAACGTAGTTGCCGATGCCCTAAGCAGGAAGGAAACAGCTAAACCCCGGTGCGAGCTTTACAGCTTACTACCAGTACCCAACTGCCCGAACAAGTTAAGGAGGCACAGATAGAAGCTTTAAAAGCAGAAAATGTTGGTTCTGAGTCGTTAAGGGGAATGGATAAACAGTTAGTGGTGAACAAGGATGGAATTCGGTATTTCATGGATAGACTTTGGGTGCCTGTTTATGGAAATTTGAGAGATTTAGTTATGAGCGAGGCACACAAATCTAAGTATTCTATACATCCTAGATCCGACAAGATGTATCATGACCTAAAGGCGCACTACTGGTGGCCTAAAATGAAAGCAGATGTAGCTACGTATGTGAGCAAGTGTTTGACCTGCTCGAAAGTAAAAGTGGAATATCAAAAACCATCCAGACTATTACAACAACTTGAGATACCAATGTGGAAATGGGAACAGATCTCCATGGATTTTATTACTAAGTTACCCCGGACTAATACTGGTTGTGACACGATATGGGTTATTGTGGATCGATTGACAAAGTTTGCTCACTTCCTTGCAATTAAGGAAACGGATAAGATGGAGAAATTAACTCGACTGTACCTTAAAGAGATCGTTTCAAAACACGGTGTACCGATCTCAATTATTTCCGACCACGACGCTCATTTCACGTCACATTTCTGGAAATCATTGCAGAAATCTTTGGGCACATGATTAGATATGAGTACTACTTATCATCCACAGACGGATGGCCAGAGTGAGCGTACTATACATACGTTGGAGGATATGCTACGTGCTTGTGTGATTGACTTCGGGAATAACTGGGAAATTCACCTGCCATTGGTGGAGTTTTCTTATAAAAAGTTATCATACTAGCATACAGGCAGCTCCTTTCGAGGCACTGTATGGGAGAAAATATAGATTACCAGTTTTCTGGGCAGAAATTGGTGATAGTCAGCTAATAGGTCCCGAGTTAATTCATGAGACAACCGAGAAGATTGTGCAGATACGAAACCGTATGGCTGCAACGCGAGACGGACAAAGGGTTATGCTGATAGAGAACGGAAACCTTTAGAGTTTCAGATTGGTGACAAGGTTTTGTTGAAAGTCTCACCATGGAAAGGCGGTAGTTTGGTTTGGTAAGCGAGGGAAACTAAATCCGAGGTACGTTGGACCATTTGAAATAGTGGAAAGAATAGGTCCAGTGGCCTATCGACTAGCCCTACCTGATTCACTAAGTGGAATCCATGATCTATTTCACGTGTCAAACCTGAAGAAGTGCATAACCGATGAAACAATGGTCGTACCACTAGAAGAAGTTCAAGTGGATGAACAATTGCGTTTTATTGAAGAACCAGTCGAGGTGATGGACCTTGAGGTGAAAACACTTAAGCAAAGCAAGATACCCATTGTCAAAATCCGTTGGAATTCGCAACGTGGACCGAAATTCACATGGGAACGAGAAGATCAAATGAAGCTTAAGTACCCTCAACTATTCGAAAGGACGATGCCAGCAGACGAAGGTATTGATTTAAATTTCAGGACAAAATTTCTTTCAACATGGGGATGATGTGACAACTCATCCAAAACTCACTCGATTTCGATTTTTGTGTGCCAATGCAGTAGACCAGTGATGGAACACTCTCACCATGTAACGCAATTTTCGGACGAAAATTCTTTCAACATGGGGATAATGTGACATCCGGTAAATTTCCGTTACCAAACTCCGTTAGTTCCGTTAAGTCTTGCATACACGTGTCGTAAACACACACTAGTTGTCGTTTAATGTTGGTGACCTAATAATAATTAATAATGTTACATTATTGATAATCTAGTTGATTGTGTGATTATGGTATTATGTTTATGTGTTTGCATGTTTTAAATGTTAATTAGGAAATTAATCGCGTAACGCGGAAACGTGCCTATTTATTCGTATGTCTTGTGTTTTTATAAAGATAAAATATATAATGATTTTATTAGTTTATATCCTTATATTATAAAGTTAAAAACACTTTACAAAGAGTTTAAAGTCTAGTTTTGATAAAATACAAATTACAAGGGCTTAAAGGGTAAATATGGAAATTAAAATTAAACAAAACAATACCAAACCGTAGCACCACCCATTTGGCCGCGATACTATCACCACCCACCCCACACTTCGAATTCGACTTAGAACAAACAAGAAGTCACGAAATTGGATCGATTTCAAGCATAGAACATGTTGGAATCATCAATTGCAAGTTAACACACGTTTAAAGGTTAGATTTTACAAGTTTTTATGGAATTATTGTTATGGCGAACCTAAATTCGTGAATGGGTGTTCATGGAGTCGAAATTGATGTTAATTGATGATGTTAATATGTTAGTTGGATTGAATACATGTTGTTTAACGTTGATTATGCATGAATTGTATGTTTTAATGGATTGATATGAACTTTGATTTTAGGCAAACCCTAATTCGAAATTAGCATGATTATGGATGATTGATGATTGTTTGATGAATGTATGATGATTAGTAGGTTGTATGAATGGTAGGATACATTGATCTTGCAAGAAATTGATGAATTGAAGTTGGTGTTCATAGGTTACTAATAATAGTAACTTTATTTTCATGACATGATGATCTAGTGATGGATTGATGTTTTGATGGTTCATGATGATAATTAGATGCTAGATTGTTGATATGAATGCTAGAAATCTTAGAATGAATGTTGTTGTTCATATCTTGCCAAAAGTGGAAACTTTTGTTCATGATGATTAATAGATTATGATGATTAGGTATTGTTAATCATGTCTAGATGTTGTTATGAGCTTGAGATGGTATAATTGTAAGAATTCATGAATACATTGAGTGTTTGATAGATGTTGGAATGTACTTTCCCAAAGGGAAACATTATTTGCACAACGTTTGAAGGATGATAGTTTGAACATGTTTGGGATGTTAGGAGCATGTTAGTAAGTTCATGGATGAATTCTATTGTGATAGAACATGTTAAATTAGTTGTATGGGATGCTTGGATAATCATGGGTGATGTTTGGACTTTGATGATCATATATGATGTTGATGTTGATGGTAGCTAAGACATCATGTTTGGGACTGGAAACTGATTGTTGTGGTGTATGTTGAATGCAATGAACATGGTTAATGAATATGAATGTGATCATCATACACGCGTGCAATCTGAGGCCTCTACTTAGTAGGATTGGCAGGTTTAGGATGTGAAGTCGTGAGTGGCTTCACATGGCATGTGGTGCGTGATTTGATCTTTGTGTGGCATGTTAGTTGTGTTATAACTAGTGGACATGTTAATGTTCTAGATTCGCATGACTTGTATGATACTTGGTTGTATGATGATCTAAGTGATACACCTGGATAATATAGCATACATATGATCTATTTGAATGTTAACCATGTATGATATATGTGTATGATTGCTTGAATGGTTTACAACACATAAAGTCACCACGGGTCAAACGGGTCAACCGGGTCAAACGTGTCTGTTTTTCTGAAACCTTGAGTCCTTGGTTGTAGTGTACTTAGGGTTTCACATGTTCTCGGTTTGCACGTTCTCACATATTTATATGATCTAGGTAACCTCTGAAGGTTGTCTGTCCATTCTGTCTGTCAAGTAAAACTCTAAGTGTCTATCACGCATATCAGGTGAGTTCATGCCCCACTCTTTACTTAATCTTTTTTGGGGGAGATAGCATACTGGTAAACTACAAACGCATTATATATTCAAGTTGTTTATAATATTAATATAGTGTTGATATCATGGAAAAGTCCTCACACTTTCGAATTGTTAATATTGAATAGCGGGGAAATTTGGGTAGTACTACTGGGTCTGACGAGCCCCACCTGTGTGACTCGAGGTCAACCGGGTGCAATTTGTCCTATTGAACATTGTCACGACCTGTTAAGTCGTGACAGGAGGCAACAACGTAACACAGTCAGCTTCAATTGCGAAATCACAATGAGTTAATATTTATTGTTAATGGACTAGCTATCTATTACAATGCACTACTTTTATACCTCTACTATTAAACTGCTTATGTTTGAATATCACTCTTGAACTCACCAACCATTGTGTTGACATTTTAGTATGCTATTCTCAGGTCATTAGCTTGCTTGCCATTAGGAGCACTACATGGTTTCACTTGCATTCTAAGACTCGGTCTTCAAGACAACTTTATTGTTTTAATGGTTAATGTTTACTCTTTTGGGTTGGCGCATGTTTTGCCATAGTATACATTTTTATTTATTTGGTTTGTTTTACAAAACGCTTCTGCACAGTTTAAAGTTTATACTTTGGTTGATTTTATTTTAATTATGGCATATAGAGTCGTTCTGAGTAACTATTGACTGTGATCCTGGTTTGTTCACACGTCTCGCGGTAAAACTCCGCAAGTGGATTTTGAGGGTGTGACAGAAGAAGAGGGAATCTAAGACTAATGGTGCACAAACTGTCCAAAACATGCACTTACCTAGTCCCAAAGGTCAGTCACCTTGTATCTCAGGTGACTACCTTACACAACAGGGTCAATGATCTGCAACTTGAGATTTCATATCTTAAGGAAAAACTAGCTGGGAGACCTTTAAGAAGAGCTCAACCAGGAACACAAGAACCTGTGAATGTGATTGACCTATCTTCAGCTCACCTATGCAAGTGGGTGATGCTACCAAAAAGGGGGAGAAAGTCATTGTAGCCACATAACCTGGGAGTCCTTCAGAGAGAGTGGACATTGAGGACTCACCAACCTCACTTGCAATTGTGCATTCTCAACAACCTCCTCAAGTTCATATTGATGTGGACTACACAGACTCCTTCATATAGAGTCTGTTTAAGGATGGGATACCAAGGGCTATGTCATCTTCACCATCTTCCAATCACATCATTAGGTGGAGGTATGACAATATCAGGAAAGCCCAAATTATCATAAGAGTTCAAGGACAGCAAGAAGTCTTCAGTTTTCAGACTTTGAACTACTATGAAGGCTTGGATCTAGTCAACATGTCACTTGTCAATCCAAGCAAATCAAGACAAGCTGACAGATTGGCTCAAAGTATCCAAGACAGGATCACTACAGAGTTCAACTTAAGAAGGAGACTTAGGCAATCAGGCAATGCCATCAGTCAACTGGATGTTAAGGCAGACCCTAAGATTAGTTTTATAGGGGAAACCTTGACTGAAGGCCCAGTGGCAGAACCTGAGACCCCTGTCTCATCATCACCAACTGCTGCAGAGATCCACATTCCTTCTGAGACACCTGCTGGTGAAGGTGCTTCTCAACCTCTCTCTGGCCTGAGCTCAGATGCTGCAACAAGCAATAAAGGCCAAAGCTCTCTCCACCCTGAGTCACAAAAGTCTGTGAGTGACAAAGGGAAAAGAAAAATGACATCTGAGGAGATTGAGGAGGAGGAGAGAGAGAGAGGGGAAAATGAGGCTAAGGGGAGAAATTTCCTCTGTTGAGTCTTCAAGACTCATGGAGTCTCCTATCAGGGCTGCCCCCAGACCAGATACTCAGAATGATGAGTTAAGGGCAGTCAAGATTAACTATCTGCAGACTAGGAACTATGATATAGACAGTGTCATTTCTCTCCCTTTAGATGAGTTGAATGAACTGGTTGACCTGGAATGATCAAGGGAGAAGAAGGAGGCAGAAGATGCAGAACTCCTAGTACAAGTCAAAGAAGAAAGAAGAAGAAAAAGATTGTACAAGGATATGCCTACCCTCTCCCCAGTTCAAGAAAGTCCTGTACAAGAAGATGTGGCTCAACAAGAACCTCAGGTAGACAAAGAAGAAGACATGATCAAGATGATCAACTACCTGAGTGCCACAGGCTTCTACCAGGTATATGCACTTCTTCCCTTGTCCTATGACTATGTTGAGTTTGATTACTTAAAACAACTTGAGCTTGAGTTAGTCAAGGACAGAAAGACAACTAAGAAGAAGCTAAGGGAAGAAGCTGCAAAATCAAGAGCTATCATCCAAAAGAGCATGAAGAAGTCTGCTGACAGGCAAAGGATGATGAGCTTCTTGAAGCTATATGGATTCTCCGGAAGGAGACTTGGCCCCATGTCTCTATCCACGATGGATGAGCATATTGGGGTGATCAAGCAAAAGACCAAAAGTGGAGAGCTCATTGACTTAAACTCTACTCCAAGTCAGGCTCCACCTGAAGTGGAGGTTAAGGTTGAACAACCAGAGAAAACACAACCTGGACCTCCTGCTGAAACTCAGCAAGCTTCATCTTCTGATCCACAGCAGGGTCAACCTCCCTCTCCTTCTGAGCTTGAGAGAGAGGAAGTCCTAACTGAGAAAGACAATAGAGATCAATCTAGTACTCCACGCCAGTCTTTTTAGTTAAAACCTGCAAAGAGAAAGAAGAGGATGGCTTCTAAACCAAAGCCAAAAAGAAGAAGACTGCACCCTCTTATAAACCCCAGGATGAGTCAAAACATCTTGAGGTTATGCTGCCAAAGGATGCTACATCAAATCTAATTCAAACAGCTCCTCTAACATCAGGAAGACCCATCTTGTCTTAGACATACACCACAAATCCAGAAAGATGGCATGTCATTAGAGATCAAGGCATTGAAGACATTTACACATGGCAAGATATGTTTCAGTTGCCTCTGCATGACCTCTTTGATATGAGAAGACACTTTGACAGCCTGAAGGATCATGATCACCTTATGAAAAAAGGAATGGTGATCATCCTAATAAGAACTGTTGATATCTGAAGTCTACTAAGTGTTTCGGTAGCATCAGCCTAGGGGGAGTTTGTAGAGATTAATGAAGAGGCTGATGCAACCTAAACATCTTATGTCACACCCCAACCTTGACGGCGGAAACATCGAGATGTGAGGGTTAAGATTGTTCACAACCACATAACGCTATAATTAAATGTAAATATAAAATTATAAGTTTCAAAAGGAAATACAAACATAAGTCTCAAACGTGAACTAAGTTCAAACATAAATCAAAACATAACATAACATTTTATTTATTAAACTAGGTCCAAGTCCTAGTTTTATTGCAAGCTTCAAAAGTCCACTTTAAACTTGGGGATTTCCTGAAACATGATAAAAATAAAAGGTCAACTATAAATAGTTGGTGAGTTTCCAAGGTTTTCATACATAATATGATAAAGTTACAAGTAGCAATTCATGTCATAGGTCATAACTTAGTAAGGTTATAGAACATATATCGTTACAACCAAACCTCGACTTGATTACAAGTATAAAAGATTGGCTAAGTGTATTTGGTTCCCATGATGAACAAGCATACGTCATCAGGAGCCGGCAATACCTCGGCTTTAGCACCAAATAGGCTTGTCAGGCCCAAAGATCTAAGACGTCACCAGGCTAGCAATAGTTAATGATTGTAAAAAAAATATGTATCTCATATAAGACTTACAATAACACAAATTACCATGACAAAAAGGTAAAGATGAATTGCATGTGCATTTACAAGTATCAAGATGTTTACAAGTGTAAGTTGATTAAGTTAACATGTTTCATCCCAAAATGTATGGAATAAAGTAAAAAGGGGTATGGAGAACTCACATGTCAAATAAGTATATAATGAAGATCAATAAGAATAATATATGTCGTTCCAAGATAAAACGTCACAAGGCACCTAAATATATAAATATTACAAGATTTAGGTTAATAATAAGATTAACAAGTTAACATGAACTAGGGTATTAGAATTTTGGAGATTTTTATAAAGTTAATAAATTCTTATAAAAATACCATTTAGGAAATTTATAAAATTTATTTTTAAGGAAATTGATCCTTTGTAAATAACTTGTGATTTTATTATAAAATTATATTTAAATTCTATAATTATCATGATAAATACTTAAACATAAGGTCTAATATTAATTTAATATCTTTAAGTGTTATATAACAATCTAATTTTTATAAAAAATGTTTAATTATCCCATTTATAAATAATTTTACATTAAAATATTAAAATATTTTACAAGAATAAATTTTTAAGAAATATTTAGATGGCTTTAAAATATTTGGGGTTTATAAAAGTCATTTTTATAATTATTATAAATTTTTTATAATTAATTTAAGGCCAAAAAGGCTTTAAAAAAATTACATGAGGGTGCCCGGGTTCGAACCCGGGACCTCATGTATGTGGGGAACAAGACTTAACCAGTGAACCAAGGCTCTCAGTCGCGGTAGATCTTGGTTTTAAAACATTAAAAACCCATATAAACAGAATCCCCAAATCCCTAGAACCCTAGTTCGAATTTGAATCAAATTAAGTATTAAATCGATGTTGTTAATGGTAAAGATCATGGGGCTTTTGTTCCCCATGTAAAATCGAGCATGTACATGTATTTAATTACCCGATTCGAAGATGTATTGGTGATGAACAGACGAAGAATAAACCGAAGAACAGGCGCGATTTATGTCGAATCAATGAACAAGAATTTGATGATGATAATCAAATTCGTTGCACAGGTAGCTCCTATAGACTCCAATGAACGAAAGCCCTCGGTTAATTGAGGGTGAGATTATGAAGAAAGTTGAGTTCGTCTAGCTACAGATCGCGACGAGCTCAGGAGTTGGTTTTTGGTGTCCGATTGCTTCTCAGGTGAAATTGGAAGTGTAGATAGTTTAGAGATAGTTAAACGTTTGTTTATGTTTGATTAATTTGGATTATCATCAAGTCTTGATTAGTGAACCGTTGAGGTGTTGAGGCCGACGGTTACCGGGTTCAATCGGCAACCCTTGTCGTCATTAAACTCGAATTAATGTTCACTTAAGGTTTGAAACGTACCCACGACTCTAATTGGAACGGTTAGGAATCAAAATTTAATGGATTTAAGCATTTATAGAGGTGGTCAGAGTTCGTCGGAAGTTGGCAGGAAGTGGTGGCTGGAAAAACGAGTGAAAGGGAAAGATTGTTTGAGTTTTGATATTTGACACTAATGGTCCTTGCAGTTTCAAGCTTTATTATTTCATACCCAAAACTTCCATTTTAAGTTTCTAAAATGACAAATTAACCCCCTTAATCTTTTTAAACTTTAAGATTAATTAATTTTTATAACTTATCATTATTACTCTTTTATAAATGTTGATACATGTATGTCCCTAGATCATGATATGAATGTAATAGATCTTGTTCGTCTGATTCTGAGGTAATGCTTGAAATGATATTTCTTGTTTGATATTTATAATGTTTCATATTTCATTAATGAGTCGACATTGAATTGGTTAATTAGATTTGTGGTTGTTTGAAGTGTTATACATAATGTTATATTAATTAATTAATGCATTCAAACTTAACAGAATGAAGTTCTCATGCGAGTGGCCCATCCGAATGGACCATACGCATGAATAACTTCATACGAATGACTCGGTCGCACGACGGAACCAGGAGACTGGATCAGTCGTATGATTATAACATGAGATTGACTCGGTCGCACGACTGAATACTCAATCGTGCGAATGAATCAACCGCATGGTTCAATCGCACGACTGAACCATACTAATGGTTCAGTCGCACGAATGAATAATACTAACCTATAAATACAACCCAATTCGTGAAAAATAGACAGCTTTGATTACTTACGACTCCAGACGTACCCTAGCCATCCAGAAGCCTCACAATTCGTTCTCCAAGTTCATAGAACACATTAGATCGATTCCCAATCGATTTCTAACGTGAATTTCAATTCTTGATTGATTCTTCGTGTGTTCTCACTGATTGGATCGCCAATCAAATAGGATTCCGCACTATTTGACCTGGTTTACACGCTAATCACTAGGTATTTCGTTCAAATACCAGGTCCTAACAATAAATCATTGTCATCATCTTTAATTTACCTTGTTATTACCTTCATTTATTTATTGTTGTTGGTATTGTTATTAATGTTAATATTCTTATTATCAAAATCATTATTAAGATTTTTTTTAATTATTATGTAATTATTTATGTGATCAACTTTCAAGTTAAAGAATTAAAACAATAAGCATCAGTAACCCATAGATTCTCATCAAAGGCATAAATAATTTAACAAAGTTAACTTTTTAAATTAACGAAACTACGAGATGTTACAGTCTCCCCAACTTAAAAGAATTTCGTCCCGAAATTAAGAGAAATGAAACTATATAAATAAGAACGGGTATCTCTTCTTCATGTGCTCCTCGCGTTCCCAAGTAAATTCAACGCCACGTTTATTTTCCCAACGAATCTTAACGATTGGGGTTGTTGTGGTTCTTGTCTTCTTCATTATGCGGTCCATGATCTCAACAGGTTTCTCGACAAAATGCAATGACTCATCAATCTGAATGTCTTCCAACGTAACATGCAGACTTTCATCAGCCAAGCACTTTCTCAAATTTGAGACGTGAAATACAGGATGAACTCCACTAAGTCGGAAGGTAACTCCAGTTTATAAGCCACTTTCCCAATCCTTTTCAGGATTTTGAAAGGTCCTACAAATCTTGGAGCCAGTTTGCCCTTCTTTCCAAAGCGGAGAACACCTTTCCACGGTGAGACCTTTAGAAGAACCATATCCCCAATTTGAAGTTCTAATGGCTTACGTCGCTTATCAGCATAGCTCTTTTGACGACTTCTCGCCACTTCAAGGTTCTTGCGGATGATGGAAACTTTATCGGTTGTCTCTTGTATAAGTTCAGGACAAGTGATGAAGTTTTCACCAATGTCGGTCCAACAGATCGGTGAATGACATTTACGACCATAAAGTGCTTCAAACGGTGCCATCTTGATACTCGAGTGATAACTATTATTATACGAAAATTCCAAGAGCGGTAGATGCGTATCCCAATCACCACCAAAGTCAAGAACACACAAGCGCGTAACAAATCCTCCAAGGTTTGGATCATTCACTCGATTTGACCATCAGTTTGAGGATGGTAAGTCGTGCTTAGGTCCAATTGAGTACCCAAGAGTTCTTGCATAGACAACCAAAAATGCGAAGTGAAACGAGCGTCTCGATCGGATATAATGTGTAGAGGTACCCCATGACGACTTACAATCTCATCAACGTATATACGTGCTAACCTTGATGTCTTGTAAGTGTCACGTATGGGTATAAAATGTGTCGATTTGGTCAATAGGTCAACGATCACCCATATGCTATCATGTCCTTGAGAGGTTCGGGGTAGTTTAGTTATGAAATCCATGGATATGTGTTCCTACTTCCACATAGGAATCTCGGGTTGCTCAAGTAATCCACTTGGACGTTGATGTTCGGCTTTAACCTTCGTACACGTGAGGCACTTAGCTACATATGTCGCTATATCTTTCTTCATTCCAAGCCACCAATATTGACCACGTAGGTCCATGTACATCTTTTCGGAACCAGGATGAATAGAATAACGAGTTTGATGAGCTTCATGTGACATCCGGTAAATTTCCGTTACCAAACTCCGTTAGTTTTGTTAAGTCTTGCATACACGTGTCGTGAACACACACTAGTTGTCGTTTAACGTTGGTGACCTAATAATAATGGATAATGTTAATTTAATGTGAATCTAATTGATTATGTGATTATTGTGTTATGTTTATATGTTTACACGTTCTTAAAAGGTTAATTAGAAAATTAATCGCGTAACGCGGAAACGTGCCTATTTATTCGTATATCTTGTGTTTTTATAAAGATAAGATATATAATATTTTTCATTAGTTTATATCTTTATATTATTAAGTTAAAAACACTTTACAAAGAGTTTAAAGCCTAGTTTTTATAAAATATAAATTACAAGGGCTAAAAGGGTAAATATGTAAATTAAAATTAAATAAAACAACTCCAAACCCTAGCCCACCCTCCCTTCGGCCGCGATCTCACCATCACACCTCTCTCTCTTGCGAATTCGACCAAGAACAACCTAGTACCTGTGATTTTGGTTCAATTACAAGGCAAACAACTCGTGGGAATCATCAATTGCAAGCTATAACACGTTGAAAGGTTAGATTTTTCAAGTTTTTGTGAGTTGTTCATGATGGCCGAACCCTAGTTGCGAAATTGGCCTTCATGGGGTCGAATTTTATGTTGTTTTATGATGTTAGGATGTTAGTTGGATTGATTACATGTTGTTTAACGTTGATTATGCATGAATCCTATGTTTTTAGTGGATTGATCATGAACTTTGATTATGAAGCAAACCCTAGTTCGAAAATGGCATGATTATGCATGATGGATGATTGTTTGATGATTAGTAGGTTGTATGAATGTTAGATACATTGATTTTGCAAGAAATTGGTGAATTGAAGTTGATGTTCATAGGTTACTAATAATAGTAACTTTATTTTTCATGTAATGATGATCTAGTGATGGATTGATGTTATGGATGTGTTCATGATGATGATTAGATGTTAGATTGTTGTTATGAATGCTAGAAATCTTTGAATGGATGTTGTTGTTCATAGCTTGCTAAAAGTAGAAACTTTTATTCATGAAGATTGTTAGATTATGGTGATTAGGTAATGTTGATCATGTCTAGATATTGTTATGAGCTTGAGATGGTATAATTATGATGAATTCATGAATACATTGGGGGGTTGATAGATGTTGGGATGTACTTTCCCAAAAGGGAAACTTTATTTGCATAAAGTCTGAAAAAATGGTAGCTTGAACATGTTGGGATGTTAGGAGCATGTTAGTATGATCATGGATGAATTCTAAGGTGATGAAACATGTTAAAATAGTTGTAAGGGATGTTTTGGATAATCATGAATGATATTTGGACATTTATGATCATGTATGATTTGGATGTTGATTAGTAGTAGGACATCAGGTTTGGGATTGGTAATTGATTGTTGTGATGTTGTTGAATGCAATGCATATGGTTAATGAATATGGTTATGATCATCATACACGCGTGCGAATCTGAGGCCCCTACTTAGTAGGATTGGCAGGGTTTAGGATGTGAAGTCGTGAGTGGCTTCACATGGCATGTGGTGAGTGATTTGATCTTTGTGTGACATGTTAGTTGTGTTATAACTAGTGGATATGTTAATGTTCTAGATTCGCATCACCTGTATGATACGTGGTTGTATGATGATCTAAGTGTTACACCTGGATGATATAGCATACATATGATCTGTTTGAATGTTAACTATGTATGATATATGTGTATGATTACTTGAATGGTTTACAACACATAAAGTCACCAACGGGTCAAACGGGTCAACTAGGTCAAACATGTCTGTTTTGTTTGAAATCTTGAGTCCTTGGTTGTAGTGTACCTAGGGTTTCACATGTTCTTTGATTTCACGTACTCATATACTTATATGATCTAGGTAACCTCTGAAGGTTGTCTGTCTATTCTGTTTGACAAGTCAAACTCTAAGTATCTATACGCATATCAGGTGAGTTCATGCCCCACTTTTTATTTACTCTCTTTGGGGGAGATAGCATACTGGTAAATCACGAACGCTTTATAAATTCAAGTTGTGTACAATATTATATAGTGTTGATATCATGTAAAAGTCCTCACACTTTCGAATTGTTAATATTGAATAGCGGGGAAATTTGGGTAGTACTACTGGGTCTGACGAGCCCCACCTGTGTGACTCGAGGTCAACCGGGTGCAAGTTGTCCTAATGAACATTGTCACGACCTGTTAAGTCGTGGCAGGAGGCAACAACGTAACACAGTCAGCTTCAATTGCGAAATCACTATGAAATAATATTTATTGTTAATGGACTAGCTATCTGTTACAATACGCTACTTGTATATCTCTATTATTAAACTGTTTATGTTTGAATATCTCTTGAACTCACCAACCATTGTGTTGACATTTTAGTATGCTATTCTCAGGTCATTAGCTTGCTTGCCATAGGAGCACTGCATGGTTCACTGTATTCTATGACACAGTTTTCAAGACAATTTTATCATTTTAATGATTAATGATTACTCTTTTGGGTTGGCACATGTTTTGCCACAATTATACTTTTATTTCTTTGGGTTTTTTCAAAACCGCACTGTTTAATTTATTTACTTTGGTTGATTTCATTTAAATTATGGCATATAGAGTTGTTCTGAGTAACTATTGACTGTGATCCTGGTTTGTTCACACGCCTCGCGGTAAAACTCGGCAAGTGGATTTTGAGGGTGTGACACTTCATTCATGATAAAGGTACGAAGATTATCACGATTTGGAATCCAAATTCAATTTGCGAAGTACATCAACCCATTGGGTTTCGTTTCCAATCGGGTTAAAAGATTAGGCTCCAGCTCATCCTTCACTCTTCCTTCTTGTTGCACCACTTGTTAAGCCTCCAAGATACTAGACTCGATGTCACTATCTATTCTCAAGTTTTGTAGCAGTACGGTAGTCTCGTTGACATCAAGTCGGATCTCAGTATCGAACTCACCCTAAGTGTCAAACCATTGACGTCGATCGCGAATTTCTTGGAATGAGATCATCTTGTTGTGAGTCTTTCGACTTAGTGCATCGGCTACAACATTTTCTTTACCAGGATGGTAAAGAATGTCACAATCATAATCACTAATCAACTCCACCTAACGGCGTTGTCTCATGTTGAGATCTTTTTGATTGAAAATGTTTTGAAGGCTTTTGTGATCGGTGTAAACTATACACTGCGTACCATACAGGTAGTGCCTCCAAATCTTCAAGGCAAAGACAACAGCACCAAGCTCGAGATCGTGTGTTGTGTAATTCACCTCGTGAACCTTCAATTGTCTCGATGCATAAGCTATGACCTTCCCTCGTTGCATGAGAACACAACCAAGGCCTTGTTTAGATGCATTGCACAACTTGTGCTTTAACGCTTCAAAAGCTTCTTCTTGCTCGGAACCCCACTCGAACGGTTTATTCTTTTGTGTCAAAGAAGTGAGTGGTTTCGTGATCCTTGAAAAGTTGGCGATGAATCGCCGATAGTAACCAGCAAGACCAAGAAAAGAACGAACTTCGGTAGGAGTCGTAGGAACACACCAATTCTTCATAGGTTCCACCTTTGCAGGATCAATGTGAATTCCTTGGCTATTAACCACGTGTCCTAGAAATTAAACTTCCTCGAGCCAGAAGTCACACTTCGAGAACTTCGCATACAATTGCTCTTTCTTCAACAACTCAAGAACCAATCTTAAATGCAATTCATGATCGGTGTTGAATTTAGAGTAGATAAGTATGTCATCAATGAAAACGATCACAAACTTGTCTAGATAAGGCTTGCATACCCGGTTCATGAGATCCATGAAGACAGCAGGAGCATTGGTTAAACCAAAAGGCATCACCATAAACTCATAGTGCCCATAACAGGTACGGAACGCGGTCTTTGGGATGTCATCATCATGAACTCGTAATTGATGATATCCAAAACATAGATCAATCTTCAGAATATAGCTGCTCCTTGAAGTTGATCAAACAGGTCATTGATGCGAGGAAGAGGATAACGATTCTTGATGGTAAGCTTGTTAAGCTCACGATAATCGATGCACATACGAAACGATCCATCTTTCTTCTTCACGAAAAGAACAGGTGCACCCCAAGGCGAAGAACTAGGACGGATGAAGCCCTTCTCGGATAGCTCTTGAAGTTGACTAGAGAGTTCTTGCATTTCAGATGGTGCAAGTCGATATGGTGACTTAGCCACGGGGTTTGCTCCCGTATTAAGTCAATTTTAAACTCAACTTCACGCACAGGAGGTAAACCACTAAGGTCATCAGGAAATACTTCAGGAAAGTCTCGTACGATAGGGACATCCTTAAGTTCTTTCCCTTTGACTTTCGTGTTGACCATGTAAGCCAAGAAAGCCATATACTTCTTGCTTAAGCATTTTCGGGCTTGAGTGCAAGACATGAGTTAAGTCCTTTGGAAGATTTTTCACCGAACACCTTCAAGGTATCACCAGAAGGTAACGGTATACGGATGCACTTCTCGAAACAAATGATCTCGGCATGGTTTTTGGCTAACCAATCCATACCAATGATGACGTCGAAGCTTCCAAGTTTCATAGGGATAAGATCGATAAGAAAATCATGCGTGTCAAGACTTAAGATACAATCATGAATAATGATGTCAACGGTGATGGGTTCTCCATCGGCAACTTCAACGGTAAGAGGTCTTTCTAGTTTCGTATGTGGCTTAGCAAGTATGGGTTCAAACTCTAACGAAACAAAACTCTTATCGGATCCAGAATCAAGTAGGACATAGGCGTAATTTTTATTAATACGGAACATACTTGTTCAATTTTTAAGGTATTTAACGATACAGGTAAAGTATGGAAAGAATCGGATCACAAAATTTAAAGGTGAGTTAACATACCATTCACCACATCGTTGTTTGCTTGTGCTTGGTTAGCGTTGATGTTGAAAGCACGTCCTCGGGCTTGTGGAACATTACCCACAAGACGAGGGCATTGTGGGCGGAAATGACCAGGTTCCCCACAGTTGTAGCAAACACGGTCTGTGACCACGGCGGCATTGTTAGGTGCACGGTGGCAAGTCGCCACCAAATGACCATATTTACCGCATAAGGTGCAGATGCGGCATGGTTGATTCCCCAGATGATGATACCTACATGTGTTGCACATAGGTTGAGGACCAGCATAAGCCCTAGCCCCAGGCACTTGTGCCATAGGTGTATCCACAGGTACAAGTTGTCTTTGGGGTTGTTTGGGTGCAGCCACGGCATAGTTGCGTGCCGGGGTGAACTTGCGCTTCTTGTTGTTGTTAGACGGTTCAGCTTTGGACTCCTTAACGGCCTCGGTAGTCGTCTTTTCCACCTTCTTTGCACCCTTCACAAACATGGTGCCCGCTCGTATATGGTTCTCGGTGAGTTGAGCGGTGATAGTAATGGCTTCTTCCAAAGTTGTGGGTTGGCTACCCACCACAGCATCTTGAATTTGGGGTGGTACACCCTTAATGAACTTCTCAATGTTGCGGGGGACAGTATCGACCATGTGAGGCAGCATATACTCAACTCATGATGCCTAGTTGAGTAGGCCAAATGATCACCATCGTTTTGCTTCAAATTCCAGAATTCCTCCTCCAACTTTTGCAGTTCGCTTCTCGGGCAGAACTTCGTGATGGCGATGTTCTTGAACTCTTCCCAAGTAAGTGCCAGAATAGCATCGGGCCCACGATTTCTCTTCTCGCTATTCCACCATGTGAGAGCCCTTTGCTGGAGCATGCTAGTGGCATAACGAACTTTGAGTGCCTCGGGACACTCACAGTTGACAAAAGTGTTCTCCATGCTCTCGAACCACTCAAGAAGACCAGTGGCTCCTTCCTTGCCACTAAAACTAGTGGGTTTACATGAGTTAAAGTGCTTGAAAGTGCAAGTTTGGTTGTTGCACCCTTGGTTAGCACTATTCTCCCCATAACCATTGTTGCTAGAGTTGGTCGTTAAAGTGCTATTGAGTTCGGCAACCATGGTCGGGATGACAACAGCCATTTGTCGGGCAATCATGGTGGCTAGCTTACGATCGAAACTTCCATGCTTCCCATGATGACGAGACATGCTGGAATATGCAAAATGAATTAGATACGAGGAAAAGAATAACAAGGATTATAATTCAACAAGGATAAGACAAGAGTTGTAAGGCACATGGAATGGTTCCATTTGATAACGCATTACCATTTGGAAACGTTGACACGTCAAGGTAAGTTGACCCATTCGCCTTAGGAATTTGTGTATGTTGACCATAGTTTATCACTCATCCAGAAATCCCCAGGTAAGCATAACTAGTCCCGTAGGATTTATGCGATATGTTTGCCTTAGCCCGAGGGCCTTTTGCCAGGAAATCTAGAATACAGGTGTTTATGTGTCACACAAATTTCTTAGGTTCATGAAATCAAAACCTTGATGAGATTTATATAGATTAGACGTAACTTCTAAAGATCCAAATCATAAGCATAAGCATAGGTTTCCACGTGTTGACGAGAATAAGATTAAGAAGTTTCATTTGTCGAGGAGAGTCAAAATGTCAAAGATAAGTTTAGGGAGACAAGTAACAAAGTTTAAACAATTACAAGGCAAATCTATACTAAGGCATCAAGTTGCACATAAGTATGGTATCGCATTATGTAGCATGTAAACAATATATATATTTCCAAGAATATAAATATTGTTCTATGAGGTTCATGCATAAGCTATAGTCTAGGTCACCATTTCTAATAACCTAAATCCCTATAGTTATGGGCTCTGATACCAATCTGTCACACCCCAACCTTGACGGCGGAAACGTCGAGATGTGAGGGTTAAGATTGTTCACAACCACATAACGCTATAATTAAATGTAAATATTAAAATTATAAGTTTCAAAAGGAAATACAAACATAAGTCTCAAACGTGAACTAAGTTCTAACATAAATCAAAACATAACATAACATTTTATTTATTAAACTAGGTCCAAGTCCTAGTTTTATTGAAAGCTTTAAAATTCCACTTTAAACTTGGGGATTTCCTGAAACATGATAAAAATAAAAGGTCAACTATAAATAGTTGGTGAGTTTCCAAGGTTTTCATACATAATATGATAAAGTTACAAGTAGCAATTCATGTCATAGGTCATAAGTTAGTAAGGTTATAGAACACATATCGTTACAACCAAACCTCGACTTGATTACAAGTATAAAAGATTGGCTAAGTGTATTTGGTTCCCATGATGAACAAGCATACGTCATCAGGAGCCGGCAATACCTCGGCTTTAGCACCAAATAGGCTTGTCAGACCCAAAGATCTAAGACGTCGCCAGGCTAGCAATAGTTAATGATTGTAAACAAAATATGTATCTCATATAAGACTTACAATAACACAAATAACCATGACAAAAAGGTAAAGATGAATTGCATGTGCATTTACAAGTATCAAGATGTTTACAAGTGTAAGTTGATTAAGTTAACATGTTTCATCCCAAAATGTGTGGAATAAAGTAAAAAGGGGCATGGAGAACTCACATGTCAAATAAGTATATAATGAAGATCAATAAGAATAATATATGCCGTTCCAAAATAAAACGTCACAAGGCACCTAATATATAAATATTACAAGATTTAGGTTAATAATAAGATTAACGAGTTAACATGAACTACGGTATTAGATTTTGGAGATTTTTATAAAGTTAATAAATTCTTATAAAAATACCATTTAGGAAATTTATAAATTTTATTTTTAAGGAAATTGATCCTTTGTAATAACTTGTGATTTATTTATAAAATTATACTTAAATTCTATAAATATCATGATAAATCCTTAAACATAAGGTCTAATATTAATTTAATATCTTTAAGTGTTATATAACAATCTAATTTTTATAAAAAAAATGTTTAATTATCCCATTTGTAAATAATTTTACATTAAAATATTAAAATGTTTTACAAGAATAAATTTTTAAAAAATATTTAGATGACTTTAAAAATATTTGGGGTTTATAAAAGTCATTTTTATAACTATTATAATTTTTTTATAATTAATTCAAGTCCAAAAAGGCTTTAAAAAAATTACATGAGGGTGCCCGGGTTCGAACTTGGGACCTCATGTATGTGGGGAACAAGACTTAACCAGTGAACCAAGGCTCTCAGCCGCGGTAGATCTTGGTTTTAAAACATTAAAACCCCATATAAACAGAATCCCCAAATCCCTAGAACCCTAGTTCGAATTTGAATCAAATTAAGCATTAAATCGATGTTGTTAATGGTAAAGATCATAGGGCTTTTGTTCCCCATGTAAAATTGAGCATGTACATGTATTTAATTACTCGATTCGAAGATGTATTGGTGATGAACAGACGAAGAATAAACCGAAGAACAGGCGCGGTTTATGTCAAATCAATGGACAAGAATTTGATGATGATAATCAAATTCGTTGCACAGGTAGCTCCTATAGACTCCAATGAACGAAAGCCCTCGGTTAATTGAGGGTGAGATTATGAAGAAATTTGAGTTCTTCTAGCTACAGATCGCGACGAGCTTGGGAGTTGGTTTTTGGTGTCCGATTGCTTTTCAGGTGAAATTGGAAGTGTAGATAGTTTAGAGATAGTTAAACGATTATTTATGTTTGATTAATTTGGATTATTATCAAGTCTTGATTACTGAACCGTTGAGGTGTTGAGGCCGACGGTTACCGGGTTCAATCGGCAACCCTTGTCGTCATTAAACTCGAACAAATATTCACTTAAGGTTCGAAACGTACCCACGAGTCTAATTGGAACGGTTAGGGATCCGAATTTAATGGATTTAAGCGTTTATAGAGGTGGCCGGAGTTCGCCGGAAGTTGGCCGGAAGTGGCGGCCGGAAAAAACGAGTGAAAGGGAAAGATTGTTTGAGTTTTGATATTTGACACTAATGGTCCCTGCAGTTTCAAGCTTTATTAATTCATGCCCAAAACTTCCATTTCAAGTTTCTAAAATGACAAATTAACCCTTTTAACCTTGTTAAACTTTAAGAGTAATTAATTTTTATAACTTATCAATTATTAGTCTTTTATAAATCATTGTCATCATCTTTAATTTACCTTGTTATTACCTTCATTTATTTATAAATTATTAGTTTTGGTATTGTTATTAATGTTAATATTCTTATTATCAAAATCATAATTAAGATTTTTTTTAATTATTATGTAATTATTTACGTGATCAGCTTTCAAGTTAAAGAATTAAAACAATAAGCATTAGTAACCCATAGATTCTCATCAAAGGCATAAATAATTTAACAACATTAACTTTTTAAATTAACGAACTACGAGATGTTACATCTTAAGTCTATCTTGCATGCTGCACAAGTACATTAAAGAAGAATGCTTAGGAAGTTTCACACATGAAACAGAAAATACTCTAAGTGTGAAATCTTCAAAAGACAAGACCAATATCTTTCGAAACGAAACATGAAGTCTTCCAAAGCCTCAGAGACAAAGTCTTTCGAAGCTTCAATTCATAAGGATGTGAGCTATGGCATGTCATAGTCACAAGTCAAAAGGCAATCTGCCTTTTGACTCTACAATTGATGTTGTTTGTGTCTAGTCAATTGTATCCGCCAAGCTTTCAAAGTATAGCCGGCTGTAGGATGTAGTATAAGTATCTCATGTTCTTGTATCTTTCTATTATGCTTTGTAACACTTGTAATAGAACATAGAGAAGGTAATATACTGTATTTTTGAAAACCATACACTTGTGTTCTTTGTGTTCTGACCTTACATTACTTGTGTTCCTAGTGTCTTAACTTATTTAATCCAGTTTACTGTTTGATTAAAGTTTAGTTAATCTTCTCTTGTGTTATTGTGTTGTAACTGACCCCCTTCAACGATCCTACAAAAAGTCACCATATTAATGGATAAGACAATTTGTATTGCATTAAAATCTTTGTATAAATAGCACACGAAAGAATGAATTAATACCTCAAAGGTGGCCGAGACATTAGCATCTAACTCCTTAATTGAAAACTTGACAAAGTCACCAGCCGGTTCAAAGCATTTACATATACATTCATGAACAGCACCAATGATTTCACCTTGAACATCATAAAATATCTCTGTCGTATAAATTTTTTCAGCTTGATATTCCAACTCAAAATTAGTTTTTATCTCAGGTGTAGTGTATCGTGTATTGTGATCATTTTTATGACATGTAAACCTTTGAGCTCCATAGCAATATCAAAGTGACTTAAAAACTCTAACAAAGACAACTCTGTGTTGCTAAACTGACCAAAAAAGTGGTTTTCACTCTCGGACCTAGATGTAGTACGCATAAGTCTAAACATGTATTCATGACAATAATATGCAGGTATCCAATCTTGTCTCAATAAGAACATGTCTAACAACCATTTGTTAGATTGTATGTTATACTCAACCATTATATCAGTCCAAGATTTTTCAAATTCAGCAGGTTGAATAGCATCAGTCCAAACAATGTCGCACAACTTACGCTTAAAGGACTCGTCTTGGGATAACTTGGGTCCAACCTATTATAAAAAATAATTTTATTGGACTAAAGAAAACAACACATTTAATAGATCATATATAAAAACACTATCAAAAAGTAAAATCGACCTTGGATGAAACTTTGGTCATAATATGCCAAATGCATAGTCGGTGTCTACTAGTTGGGAAAACATCTTGAATTGCAATCTTCATGGCCAGGTCTTGATCAGTTACCACAACTTTAAGTGCTACACCAAAAGATTTCAAAAAAGCAGCAAGTAACCACTTATATGAATCTATGCTTTCTGATGCTAACAAGCCAGCTGCAAACATAATGTTGTGATCATGATTATCAATTCCAGTGAAGGGAACAAAAACCAAGTCATACCAAGAAACAATAAAAACAACACACACAAATTAGTGTGAATTAAACAAATATAAAATATAAAAAATAACAAAAAATTTAAAACAGTAAAAAGCAGCACAAAAAAGATACATGTTAGTACGAAATATAGCATCAAAAGATATAACATCACCAAACAAAACATAATCCCGCTTCATATCCTCATCGGCCCAAAATAAACCAGCAAGAGCACATTTCTCTCCAGTTACATATTCACAAGAAAAATCGGGTAAATACTCCTTTTTCTTTAGAAGACGATTTACGGCCATATCAACTTCAAATTCACCAAGAAATAAATTAAGGTCTCTTTTAAAGTTTTTGCAATCAACAGCAGTCACACCAACATTCTCAAACCCACCACACATTACTCTCATAATATTAAACGCCTTTACTGGACCAACATTCATTATAGAAAAATCAGTTTTTAGTTGTTGATGTGTGAATGACAAATCTCTTGCTACACATAATAGATGGTAGTCCTCAGGATCAACAAAGCTATGGTTATGCTCCTCATAAAAACCATAAGGTATAGTATTTCTTATATTTACTTAACCTTAAACGAATGTGAGCCTTACAACCGGTGCGTTTAGATGGACGGTTTTTTCGATCTTTTGATTTCTTATCAGAACCATCACTATCATTAACCGTGTCAATGTCATGAAATGTCTTATGACCCTCATTTGCACAAACTATATATTTAATTTTAATAACACGGTTGATGTGCATTGAGTATGCTTCCGTGCCTCAAAACCTCCTAACTTGGCATAATTTTTGTAAAACTCAAACGCTTCATCAATTAACAAAAACTTCATACCAACTATTGGTTTGGATGAATCTGGAACATTAGGAATATAATTCTTTTTTCTAGAAGTATGGGATATATGAACACCTGAAACATAAAAAAGAGAACATTTAATTACAAATAATGATTTAATGATTAATACATATAACAAAAATAGCACACACATATATTAAATACAGTACAATAGAAAAAACCATACATCTACAGAAGGTATTTTTAATTTAAACAACACATATAAGGAAAACATCACACATAATAAAAACAACACACATAATAAAAACAACACGCTTAACGAAGACAACACATTTAATGAAAAAAACACATATAATGATAATACATAGAAACGAATACAACACACACATATATAACAACGAAACAAATACAGCACACGCATATATAGATACAACACAATAGAAAAAACCACCGATTCACATAATATATTTTTAATTTAAAACATCACATATAAGAAAAGCAATACACATAATGAAAACAACACACATAATAAAAACAGCACACTTAATGAAAACAAACACAGTTAATGAAAAATGAACATATAATGAAAACCGCACACATAATGAAAACAACACACAACACAATATAAAAACCATATAAATTGATAGATACATACAGAAAACAATTAACAACACAAGTGAATTGTAAATACACGTCGAAAGGTATTTAAACTCAAAACAGCACATATAACGAAAACATCACAGAAAGGAAAACAATACAATTTCATAAAAACAACGTACACAACTAAACAAAACTGAGTATATTAAAATTGTAATCGGAACCTTCATTGACTGCATTGGAAGACATTGTAAGTACAGATTAAAAGAATAACTTGATTCTCGCTCCAAAATTGATAAAAATCACGATCTACGGCTTTGGTTTCGTGAAACTGAAGATCCTTATGACTGTTTCAATGATCGAACGCTGCAATAGTGGTATTGAAATCGGTTGGAATTGAAAATTATAATAAAAACTCACGATCTCAGGATTTGATTCGTGAAATTGATGACGATGACAACTTGATTCGATCAAAATCGCCTCGGATCAGAATATGATTTCATCCCGACCGATGCAATACTGATTAGACATTGAAATCAATTTGAATTCTATAGTACATGAACTGATCGTGGATTCGAGTGTGAAATTGAGGTCGATCCGCGCTGAAATCGTGAATTCTGTTGTTGAAGAACAATGAATTTGAAGAATATCTTAATTCCAAAAATACCCTTCATTACTAAAAATTAAAAATGCCACATGTCACCATGATATTTATTCTTAGGCAACTTAGGCAACTAATTATTCTTACTTGAACCTCTACTTCTATATATACATATATATATATATATATATATATATGTATGTATGTATGTATGTATATAATGAGTTTATGAAGAGAAAATATATAAATAACCTTTTTTTCTAAAACTTCATTCCCTTAATAGAACTAAGGCTGCGCAGAAGCTACAACAGTCCAGCAACCCAATACATAAGAGTTTTGCCAAAAAGAAATCAACCAGAACATGAACATGGACTCCAAATAGAAAGAAAGAAAGAAATAGTATGGGCCAGTAGACACGCCATGGGTGTTTGTAATATCATGAAATTCAAACACATTCGAGCATCTTGGCTCTTTATTATTATCTTTATAATTATAATAAAAGTTACTATATCTTTTATCTTTCTTTTTCATTTAAATAATATTTTTATATCTTTATTATTATTTTCTTTCTCTCTTCTTCACTCACGATTACTTTAAATATTATTAAAAAATTTATAAGGGGTGAACAATGTTTCCTTCAATTTACAGATGAATAGTAACGTTTTTTTTATCCTCCATTCACATCACTAATAACCATTCCATATAGTTTAAGGACATTACTCACAAAGTTTTAAGAAACCTACTGTGAATGTTCAACTATTATTTTTTTTAAAAACAAAGCAACTTATTTAGAGCTAAGACCAATACTAATGATAAAAATTGTTAATTAGCAACATATAACAAAATATAACATGTACATGTTTCACTTACCATCAATCTATAGACGTTACAAAGGAACTTTTGCGGTTACGGACATGAAACAACACAGACAAACTATACATAACTCAAAATAACGAGAATTCACCAATAGCGAATTCATGAATTATATATGTAAGATTTTAGTTTTTGTAACACCTAAAGAGTTTTGCCAAGTAGATATACAAACACCAAACTAGATTGTAATAAAACACTTTAATTTAATTAGATATAACAAGTACAAAAAACGTTGAATAATTTACAACTATATTAAAAAGCATCATAGAGTATATTGAAACATCGTCAACGATATCATGTACAATGATGAATAGCCATGGGGTGTTGATCTAGCTTATACATGTGTACAAAAAGAATACGATAAGCTTATACGAGTACCTATTCATATAGAAATAAAAGAAAAATTACTATTTATGCAAGAGATAAACATATATATCAATTTTAAAATCTATATGCTTTTTTCATATTAGACTGTAGGGCGACGTTGTGACACATCTGTATGCATATGTGGCATGAGTACTACCTGGGAATACCATCACTCTCATATACTACCCATGCGGTATGGGGATAAGCGTTATGTTTGGGTCAATGATGTCACGTAGGGTGGTTGAATACTGATATACAACCATAACACCAATACAACCAAAAAACCTAAGGGGTGAAAAAGATGAGAAAGATTATCGTTTTCTTAGTTTAAGGCTGACTAATAGATGAAATGAAAATTTTAACTTGACGTTGATGTAAAAGAGAAAGAATATTCTAAATGTGAGTTGTAAAATACCATAACTCTACATTGATGGATATGGTAAATCACATAACTCACATTCTCGTCACATTTGTTTCGGTGAAAACAATTGATTATATATGAAAGGTATAACGTAAAACATAATTGTGCGTATTATATAAGTCATCAATCCACTCGTACGTCTAATCCCCATCATTCTTAATAAATATAAATTTATACCTTAAACTTATTTATTTATTTTTTTGAAGCACTCATAAATTTTTTAATTATTATTGTTTTTCTCTTATGAATTTTAACAGTAATGTTTTATAAAATTCTGAATATACCATAGTGATGCGCTTATTTTTATCTATATTTTGGTGTATGTTTCATACAAAATGGAATAAGTTGTGATATCCAAGCCACTAAAGCACATAAGTATAAGTCGTTAAAGCTGATTTAAAATTTTGATTTTGTTTCCTCCAAGATTAACTTATGATTTCTATAGAATTTAAATTTGTACGTGTGTATTTTTATTAACGTTGTAGTTTTAATTGTTTGGTGTTTTAGACTCGTCGCATTGTATGAGTTTGTAACAGTTTCATTTTGTTATATAAAATCACAAGTTGGTTTTTCTTACCTTCAAAGCAAATGTTTCGACGTTCATTTTTTCACGGTTTTGTACATCTCTCGTAGCACTGGATTTTTAATAATGCTTTATAATGATAAAAAAACCTCATCATACCTTTCATTCCTCGTTTTTTTTGTCTTTAACGTTACTTGACAACATTAAGAATTTACTAAAGCTACTTTTGTCGATCTTTTTTATTTCTCTTGGCCACCATCTATTATACCCGCTAAAGACCAATCCATTTTGAGCAATGGGTCCCAAATGTTCTTCCATAATAAATCCCTAAATATAAAGGTCTTTCATGATTTACCCAATCAAAAGCAAGCTTTGCAACTACTAATTTTCACTAATTATATCATATTAATATAATAAATCTTTTCCATTTTTCAATCTTTCTAAAAGGAAATATGACTTGGTGATGTAACATCTTTGAAGATACAAAGCAAGTAGTTAGATTTTATTTATCTATATAATTTTGTACTCTTAGCTATATGAAATTTTTAGTTTTTGTATTTTGGTCACAAAAGTTTTGAGGTATTCATATTTGGTCATTTTAAATTTGCCAAGTTATTTTAGTAATGACAAATTATTCTAAATACCTATTTATTTGATTTGTATCATAAAATATGTGAAACCTTGTGTTAATTCCACGCATTTGTTAAGTTTATTCTATTATGTTAATATTATCTCTTTCTTTCTATTTGCTTAATGTTTTCGAATGCAAGTCGAAGTGATAGCCATTGCTATATTTTTTGCATTCTGGTTTTCATATGTAAGTTTGTGATGTAATTACCGCGCAACGCGCACATGATCATTTCTAGTTATAAAAAAATTAAAATGTGTTTTGACAGTTTTGTATAAGTCCATTATTTTAAGGTTTCACAACACAGTTGTGAGATGACATGAGATGAATCCACGGCACCACATCACAAAGAAAACAAAGAAGAGTTGTGAATGTTCACGACGACACAATGAAAACAAAAGAGAGGCTATAAGGGTGCGGTGATATCCTAATGATGTGGCGACTGTGGTGGTGTGGCAACATTGCTCCCTTGTGCAATGGTAACGGTGGTACGGAGGTGCATCATAACCATTATACAGAGTCAAAGTATGAGTTCTTTTAAGTTGCCTTATTTTTTGTTTATTATTCATTATACGCGTATTAAAAACTTTCACGTTATATTATAAAATTATTAAGATAATAATAAGAAACGAGATATAAGTATATGTATATATATATATATATATATTTCAAATTGTAAGTTATTGTTTTCAACATAATTATTTTATGTTATTTGTCGATTTGTCATGTATATTTTGTAATATATAAATCATTATTTTTTAATACTATGATATAGACAAGATGTGACCCCCTTGATGAAAAGAAATGTAGAATTATGCATTTCGCTAGGTGGCAACTTCAAAAGTTATGTTGAACCCATCATTACATGGTCTTGTGGGAGCCCAAAAGAGCCCATTAAAATGTGGTCATCCATCCAAGTTGTATTATCCTTTTGTACTATGCTTTTGCCTCCTTTATGCTTTATGAGAAATTAATTAGAAGTCTGTATCTTTTAGTATTTTACTTTACTTTTAAAGGTACTTAATGACACTAATGATTTACACTCCCATGACCTTCAATGCTAATCAATCAATAATCCAAGTAACTTAGAAGTTCATTTTCTCCTTCTTCATAATTTAAAATCAAGTTTTCGACGTTAATGTTTGGTCATCATCTATGTTGTAATTGGAACCTGAGACATCCGATTCTAAAGGTTGTGAAAAGAAAATGTCTAACATGTTAAAAATGGCATGTTATAATAACCAATTAGAGCGTTGTTTTTTATGTTGGGATTCGGTGTTATTGTAGCTTATTTTCATTACTAGGTTATTTGGTTGATAAAAGTTGTTGGTAAAGCAATTCATCAAAGGAAATGTAATTTCTATTCTGTCAACAAGATACATTATATATTTGATTTTCTTTTTATACATTCAAATTCCAAGTCCTTTAACAACTTCTTAATTCCTTTGAAAAAGTTGTGAAATTAATACCTTGACTTTGATACGTTAAACTTAAGGAATTACAAATAGTATCAGTATAACACATTATTATAATTATAAGACATAATCAGTTACACTCGATACCATAAGGATATTGCTTATGATCCCATCCCATTTCACATGTGAAATATAATTTTACCCCTTAATATAGGTTTCACATTGATTACCATCAAATTTCATCATGTTTCTATAGTTGATTTATAGATTATTACTTATTTTTTCAAAAGTAACAAGTTAAACATAAGTAATTATCTAAAATAATAACTAGATATGTATCAATAGACAATAAAAACATGACATTTCTAGAATTGATGGATTAGACCTTTTATTTGATCATATAAAATCTAAGGAGTTGGCCACGTTGAAGCTTATGAATGTGGCAAAACATATGGCCCCAATGGCCTTTGCTTTAGGGGAAATCACAAGCTCAATTGGCCCCATTTCACAAGCTTTCTAATGATATATATTATGTGAATCTCTTCATCCCAACTCATAACTCACCATGGAGAATCATCATAGGCACAAAAGCAGTTCCTCCGGCGACAACTTCACATTCCCGGCCATGTCACCGGACATCGAAATCGACTCCGAGTTAGCCGATCATTTGTTCTCCAATGGCAAGTTCCTACTCCACACTTTCCCTCTAAAACCAAGAAGTTTAACAAGTTGTAACTTGTCAAGAACATGTAGTATTAGTAGTAAAGACTCACTAGTGTCCTCCCGGAGCACTAGTACAAACAGTCGAAGTAGCAGTAGCAGTAGCAGCAGCAGTTGCACTAGTGCAAGAACAAGCACTAGTGAGGCTTCCACCGCCCAAGTTCCTACAAGAACCACTATTTTCTCGGGAAGTGGAAGCCGGAGCCCGGTGCACTACAATAACAATTATTATCTTCCGGCTCAACAGTGGCAGTTCATGGCGCCGGTTCCTGTACTAAACCGTCGAACCTCCCAAAGAAGGAAAGCCGACCACGAGAAGCACAACGGGTCTCCGGAGAAGAAGAAATACAATAAGAGAAAAGGGTACTACTGGAGGTTTTTCAGGTGGCTTGTGTCAACATGCATAGAATGCCATGCTATGGAGCCATCCAAGAAAGAGTTTTGACTGTGCTTTAATCTTTTATAATCTTTTTGAACCTTTTTTATTCTAATTTTGCTAATTTGGTGGTGGGATTTGGTTATTTTGTAATAAAGTTTACTAATTTAACGAATTCAAGAAACATAAACATGTAAAAGACCAAAAACAACTACAAGAAAACACAGATTGCCAAGAGTTCTATTCCAAGATTCATCACAGACTTATCGCGTAACTGATTGATCACTCCTAGAAGTTCTCCATGACATCGTTGTACATACCCGCCTCATGTTTTTCATGATTAAGGTCATGACCACCTTCGGGCTTGCTACCAAGCCCTTCTGTTAGTGCATTGAAGAAGGTTAACCCATTAGGCCATTTGATGTCATTATCAGCATGGTCATGACCCATCATGTTTCCCATGTGTGGCTCGGATGAATGAGGATGGAGGAACATGTGTGTCTCATCTTTAGGCCCAAACCCAAGTCTTGTAGCTTTCTGAAAATTTGGCGATTGCACACGGTTCTGTGGGGCCCAGTTGAAGGCCGGAGGCTGGTAGGCCGGGACCGTTGGTTGCTTTAGTGGAACACCAGTTGATGAAGGTGATGATGTTGATGCAAATAGTTGGGATAGATAGAAGCCACATTGGTAGCTTAGTGATTCAAATGTGTGTCTCATTCTAAGCACAAAATGAAGATCTTCAGGTACCTAATCACACCGAAAAACACATCAAATCACGTTCTTTCGTGTAATTTTTTTTTTTTGGTGATTGAGACCAGTTCAATGATACTCACAATCTTGCAAGAACCAAGTTGTAAGAGTCCATGACCAGCTTGAATCACAGCTATAGTCTAGTGAAATGAAAATTAAGAGCATAAATCAAAAGGGTATTCTTAAATGATAAAAAGAAAGAAACTTGCAAAGTCTTGATGTATAAATTTCACCTGGATTCCTGAATCAAACTGTTCATTCCACTCTGTTGGAAGCTGCAAAATCATCAATAGTTTATGAATCCTAATTATTTAGAAATGATCAAGTGAACTAACCAATGAATGGATGCCACATTGCATGACAAAAAATGAACCCTTTGAACCCAAATTAAAAGGGGTGTAAAATTTTTTTAATCCTCTACCCAATCAATTGGTGCCACCTCACACCAAATAATTAAACACCTCCTTCCTCTCTCAATCTTTCATCGGGTTCATGAACCCGCCCAACCCCAAACGATATTTCAAGAAACTTAAAAGAACCGATTGTATAATATGTAGACACCCAGATGGACTCGTTTATATAATATAAGTCAAGACAAATGAACCCAAATGCAAACTTTATTACCCAAATAACCTATTCCTTAAAGAGTGAAACGAGTCACGATCCAATAATTTCTTCTGAGCGTTATATAATTGTGTAGACCCAAACTGACCCGTTATATGAATCGAAAAATAAACATAAATCATAAATGTAAATCTTTTCTAAACATATCAACCCATTTTTTCAAAGAATGGGTCATGATTGCTACCCTAAAGTAACCACTAAAGTGTGTGTGTGTGTGTGTGTGTTTTTAAAGGTGTAAGTATGTGATCTAGGGAAGCATACAGCATCAAAAGAGCTTTGCCAATAGTTAGATATGCTCTGATCACACTCTGAAGGTTCTTTGAATACCCATTTATGACACTTATCAGAAGCAACTTTTCCCATTAATCTGCACTCATTAAAACCAACCATTATCAGCAAAATAACAAAACAAATTAGTAACTTTTTTTAACTTCTTTTAGTTTTAAAAACTTTACTGTTGTTGATAAAGATTATAAATCTTGAAAATCAAAATCAATAAACACCTACCAAGTACCCACCCTTCTCCATAATTATACAACTGAATTGACATCTTGCTGAAGGCTTTTCTCACAGGATCTTCCCCTGCATCCATTTCTTCTAAGCAATCCAACATTCTTCCTCTGCAAAACCCATCTTCCCACATCAACATCCTGCAATTAAACATCACAAATCAAACCCAAATCCCACAAAAAATAACAAAAACAATCACACAATATGTTATTAATATGCTGTTAATTTGTTATTATGTCAATATCCTCTGTTTTTGTACATACAGGCTGCCTATATCATCTCCAACTTTGCACCCATTACCACCTCTAACTCTCCTGCAAAACAGCATAAAACAACACCCATTTGAGCAAAGATCAACACCATAACAACATAATCATTTATATCGATTCGATTCGGGAATTTACGGGCGAGGGCGTATGGTCCAGAAAACAGAGTAAGTCCAGTCTGAATTGAAACAAACACTTCTTAGAGCTTCATGAAGAGCCAACATTCCAACTGCTTCTTTGTTTCTATCTGTTGATCCTGAGCCCACCATGACTCTGTTTTTTGTGGTAATTTCTTAGGTGTTGTAGCAGCTTTGATCTTCAAGATTTTGAAGTTCACAACAGGGGAGAACACTGGTGGATCATTAGTTCATACTCATGCGGTCAACTTGTGCTAATTTGATCAATTAAAGGAGCTAAAATAGGGAGAAATGGAGGGTATTTGAGTTCTGTGAGCTTGTTGTTAGCTTGTTATGAGATGATTGTGAGGTTGGATTTACTAAGGGGAAGAAGAAAGGCGGTGAGAGTTTATATTTATTTGGTTGTAAAATGTAAAAGGGGTTTGGTTCACCTTTACCTTTAACAACTCCTCTATAATTTGTTTATTTACTTTGTGAGTTAAAATTCATTGATTAACCCACCGAATTCTTTGAAATCATTAAATATCACATTTTTAATAACTTTTGGTTTTCTTGTGTGGGATAATGATTTAAGCTTAGATTTTTAAAGTTTTACCGTCTCAAGTTTAAATAGCTCAAGAGAGTTTTCTTTATAGTGGTGGTTTTTTTAATAGTGTCGGAGTAAATCAAG
This sequence comes from Flaveria trinervia, assembly GCA_025506515.1. Classification (NCBI taxonomy): domain Eukaryota; kingdom Viridiplantae; phylum Streptophyta; class Magnoliopsida; order Asterales; family Asteraceae; genus Flaveria; species Flaveria trinervia. Next base: position 8,628,426 of record CM046453.1, read on the forward strand.
TTTAGAGGCGGATGATATCATGTTTCAGTAAGATTTATTAGGGTATTAGGGGTAGTTTCAAATACCATTCAAAAGAAAATAAAGTTATAGTAAAATTTTAGAACGACAATTCACACATATCAACTTCTAGTCCTAAACCATATCGTATCATGATCTGAACTTGATTACCATGATTTGAACCCTAATACTCTTTTAGGAGTTTGACTCTAACCATTTAACTACTAACCCAAATAACCAATTATATTACTTTATGATATGATTAATTTATTTATCAATAACAATATAGTATGATTAATTTATTTATCAATAAAAATATGGTTTAATAGGTTTTCAAGAAAAATTATTGGATGGTCTAACTTTTTAATCTAGGTTTAAACATAATGTGTAAACGAGCAAACTGAATCGAAACATACCACCCGTCATCTCATTCTCATGTATTTGTGTCTATGGTATACTCGTCTCCTCACATATATAATCTTTATTTGTATTTGATTGATTGTTCATACCATTATGGTTTTACCTAGTACCCAATTTATTTTTCCCTTTTATGCAATATGAAAGTTCCAACTTTTGCAACTATAAAAGAGTGGCAAGTGATGTCTCAAAATGGTAATGAGCTTGGGGTTGTTTGGATGGTGCAAAAGTGACCTTAGCAAGGTCACAATCCATGAACAAACACACCCCTTAATGGTATGGTGGAAGGTTTGTTAAGGACATTGTGGGTTTGGCAAAATAGAACCCTTAGTGGTCAAAAGTATGAAAGAGATCTTAAAGACTAGATTTAGAATGTTATTTTATTAGGGTATGGTCCTAATAATAGTATCATGAATTTGTTAATGTATTAATAATAAATTGTATTTGTAAGAGATAAAGCACGAAAAACTATACCTTTAGATCCAAACATTGATGCTTACATATTAATTAACTATAAAGAATTCGTATTCTAACTTATTCTACACTTGCATCATTTAGATTTGCGTGCTCTATTTATAAATTAGAAAACGATATTTTTAAAATTTTGCATAAAAGTCATTCCAATGTATACCTGACGTGACTCCATCCATTTTAAAACAGATACACCTACAACACAAATCATATCTAGACCTATGACTTTTAAATGTGCAGGGTTGATGTTTATATGCTGTAATTTTTTATGAGTTAAAAGTTTTATCATAATAGATTTTTGATTTATAGATTTCTTTTAAAATGATGGGTGGTCCAGATTCCTAACTTCATCTGTATACGCATCACATTCACCCGAAGAAATGACAAATTTAATAGTTTGATATATCTATTGGATATGTGTTAAGTTAACCAATATTTTACATATCTAACTATAAATACACAAATAAATTAAGTGCATTCACTTTATACTTATATGTTGTCTTTGTCCACTCATTTTGTATTCAACAAAAGTATTCTTTAACCCTTAAGTAGCATTTGGTATGTAAAAATGAGAGGCAAAATGAAATGAACCATTAAAAGTGAATGAATAAACATATGTATGGTTGGTGGAGGTAATAGAATGAACCATTACGTAGTTGATTTCATTCCCTTAAATTCATTCCATCCACTTCTCATTCTTCTTTTTCGTAATATCCCTTTTTCATCATTAGTCATCAACACCACCCACTCACCCGTCACAACAACCACCATCGACCACCAAGATTGCTCGTCTGTAACACCCGAATATTTATTATTTTGAAGCCGGTGAAGAAAGAAAATAAAATAAAGTTCAAAGTCGAGGGACCAGACTCGCCAACGAAGAAAAGTTGGAAAATGTGGTGATATTAGTAGGGAGAGGGCAGCCCACTCTCCCCACACACCCCACATTTCAAACTTCATAGAGAGAAAGGAGAAGAATAAGAGAAAAAGAGTGGTTCGGGTGATTCGGGTGGCCATACTCGTTGTGTAGCAAGTCAAATCGAAGCCCTTAACGTTGTGGTCGTTTATGTGAGTTCTAGGACCCCACTTTTACTTGTTTTCAACTGATTTTGGGGCTCGAAAGCATAAAAACCAATTTTTGTATGTGTATGTGTTGACCCATATGGGTGTGATGTGTGTGATGCGTTTCGTGTATGTTTCCGGGCTTGTGTGTGCTTGTATGGTGTTATAGTATGCATTCCTAAGGTCCAGGAGGGTTACTTTAGGCTTAAAATGGGTTTAGATGAGTTTGGAGGCTGAAAACCCTCGGCTGCAGTCGGGAAGAACTCCATTCTGCATCAGCTAGGGCTAGGCGACCGAATGGAGGCCATACGGCCGACTGAGGGGCGATTGAGGGTCATTCGCACGATTGGGATTCATTCGTACCATTGAGGATTCAATCGCACGACTAAGGTTTCAGTCGCACGACTGGGAGTCCAATCGCATGGGGAGTCATGCGACTGAGGGTTCAATCGCATAAGTGCTTTGTCGCATGAGTTCATTCGCATTAGATCAGTCGCATAGGTGCCCATTCGCATTTGTTCCATCCGCATGAGGTTCATACGCACGACTGGATGCCCATTCGCCTAAATGTTCATCCGCTTGAGTTCAATCGCATGATGTTCAGTCGCATGGAGGCCATTCGACTATTGGGTGTCCATACGCACGATTAGGGCTGTTGCACTCGAAGAAAGTGTAGTTAGACTTCTGGCTTTCGGGGGAAAGTGCAGATGTAAGTCTTGACGTAAAGGTTTCCTGTAAGAGCATGTAAGATAGCAGATATGGCCTTAGAAGCATGTAGGGCATAGAGATGATGATGTGGCATGTTATGTATGTATGATGTTGCCCTGTATGATGTGATGTGGATGCATGTTAATGTTCCCTAGTATGATGTATAATATCTTTCCTATGGCTTTACTTATTATGAGGAATGAACGAAGTATTATGTAACGTAAAGTGAAAGATAATGAAAGAGGAACATGATGATGAATACATGCATTAATGAACGAATGAAAGAAGTCTTGCAAGCATTGGATATCAGGGTCCTTCTTTGTGATTGACCAAACGTGTAGTGCCTCTACCGCTTACCCCTAGTACTGTGGCATACGTTTAGCTGTTCATTTATTGACTTCGACCCAGTAGCTAAGACTGATGGTTACTCCTAGTACCGTGGCATACGTTTAGCTGTTCATTTATTGACTTCGGCCCGGTAGCTAAGACTAGCCGGGGTGTAGCACATGGTATTGGTACGGTTGATGTCCGATGCGCAAGTAAAGTTATATAGAACGAATGGACGAATGAATGAATGAAGAAGATAATAATGATATTATTTATGCGTACGTATGATGTGTGATCATGTAAAAGTAACGAATGGTTTTATATGAAAGTAAAGTAAGTTTTATAATAAAACTAGGACTCACTCAGCAACGCTGACTTTTTATATCTTTTCCAGTTGGCAGGAAATGATTGCTGAGGATGGCACCGTGAAGCTACTCAGCTCCTTTTGGGATGGCATTCTTTTGATTGATGTTTTTGCATTGTAATGCGAATAAACTATTTTTTAATGAATGTTGTATTAATTTGGAAAAGCATTTACATGGAAATGAAAGATTGTTATACAAATGTAATTATAGTTTTATGTGCGATGAGAACCCAGCTGTAAGCGTCCCGATTTTGGGGCCTTACAAGTTGGTATCAGAGCCAAAGTTTAAGTGATATGGGTAAATTTTCAAAATAAACCTAATCTTAAACTGAGAATGGGACGAAAAAGGAAATGGAATGCCAATCTGAGTAGCTGCGTGCCATTAGGTATTTTCTTAAAGTTAACCGGTTTTATGTGCGCATGGTATGTGGTTATGTGTTGTATGTAGATTTAAATACTGATGTAGTCAGGACAGGTAATACTTGGGGTATGAAGAGTAAAGTAAGTGGCTAATCACAACTGGCCACTGTAATTAGGGACTTACTATACTTGACATAAACTGAGTTGTTTCCTTGAATGACCGTGTTGGTGTTTGGATCTTTCAGTGTGAGTTAGAGAATGGCTGGAGACAGATCTTTAAAAGCATCTAGAGGTGGAGGCCGTGGCGGGCCTGATGTTGAGCCGCGACCCAAGAGAGGAAGACCAAGGGTCGAGAAGGTGGTTCTTGAAGAACCAGAGACTCCTCATCTAGAAGCGGGGGATGAGAGTGCAAACCTGAGGGCCTCAGTAAAGGAGGCTGTTGTTGAAGAAGTACATCAGGTCATCCAGACAATCTTACCGTCTGTGGTGACCGAAGTTATTAAGGCTGTACGAGAAGGGGAAAGAAAAGAGAGAAACAGGCCCTCGAGAGAACGAGAACAACCGGAGCCGGAAACGGTTCTAACTGATGATGAGGAGGAAGAAGAAGAGCCCGTGCAGGAGGTGGCACGAGGCTGTAGTTATGGGGCGTTTATGAGATGCAAGCCCCCTACTTTCGACGGTAATGGCAATGCTGCCGCTGCTCACCGATGGGTGAGAGAGATGGAGGTCGTTCTCGACATCAGCGAGTGTCGGGAAGATCAGAAGGTGAAGTTTGCCACTCATTCATTTATGGACTCGGCACTATGTTGGTGGGACAACATTGTCCAAGCAAAGGGTAATCGGGCAATCGGGAGAATGAAATGGCCCGAGTTGAAGAAGATGGTGATTGAGGAGTTCTGTCCTCACAGGTAAATGGATAAGTTGGAAAGGGAGTTTCTGCAGTTGGAGGCTGGAACCATGACACACCAGCAGTATACAACAAAGTTCAATGAGATGGCACGATTGGTGCCAGATCAGGTGACGCCTCTATCTCGGAAGATCAAGAGGTACATTCAGGGCTTACCGGGGGATGTCCGCAGGCATATGATCGCCACCCGACCAAGCACGTTTAGGTCGGCGGTTGATTTGGCAGGGAGACTGTATGACGAGCGGGAGGTGGTGGTGACTGAAGCGAGTAAGAAGGGTGGTGGTGATCGGAACTGGAATGGGAGGAGGTTTGGTCGGGGTGATGCCTCAACGGGTAACAAAAAGGCACGGGTGGATGACCGTCGTGTGGCCACATCGGGAGCGGGATCAAGGAGGTGTGGTAAGTGTGGAAAGGAGCATGCGGAAGAATGTAGGCTGGGTTTGAATGTGTGCTTCAAGTGTGGGAAGACAGGGCATATGGCGAAGGATTGCCTGTCGGGCAAATGTTTTAACTGTGGGGAAACTGGTCATATGAGCAGAGATTGTAAGAAGTCGAGGGCTGAGGGTTCTGGGGTGAAGAAGATGGGAAGTGATGGACCGAGGGCGAGCGCCAGGGCATTCACCATGACACAGGAGGAGGCTAGGACGGACCCTGACGTTGTGTCTGGTACGTTTCTAGTGAACCAAACTTTAGCTTCTGTGTTATTTGATTCTGGTGCTAGTAAAAGTTTTATTTCTGCTGCTTTCTGCGCTAAGCTGCCTGTTAGTAGTAGACATGTTGATGCGCCCTTTGAGGTAGAAACTGTCATAGGTAAGTCTACCAGGATTTCTGAGATGATAGAGATTGTGATGTGGAACTTGAGGGTCATAAGTTTCCTGTTAGACCATTCGTGATGGCCTTAGGTGGTTTTGATTTGGTTCTTGGGATGGATTGGCTAGCGGACTTCGAGGCGAACATTGTGTGTCGCAAGAAGATGATTCGGTTGTTGGCGCCTGACGGTAGTTCAGTAACGTTTATGGTGATCGGGTTACTATGATTCCGAAGGTGATCTCGATGGCGGTGGCGGGAAAGTGTATGAGGCGTGGATGTAGTGCTTACTTGGCCTATGTAAAAGATGTGGATACGCCAACACCACAACTAGCCGATGTACCGGTTGTTGTGACTTTCCAGACGTGTTCCCAGAAGACTTATCAGGAGTGCCACCTGACAGAGAGATTGAATTTCAGATTGATCTGATACCGGTGCCCAACCTGTTGCCAAAGCATCGTATCGGTTGGCTCCGACCGAGATGAAAGAGTTGATGGAGCAGTTGCAAGAGCTGCTTGATAAGGGGTTCATTAGACCGAGTATCTCTCCTTGGGGTGCTCCGGTCCTATTTGTAAAGAAGAAGGACGGTAGTATGAGGATGTGCATCGACTACCGCGAGCTGAACAAGTTGACGGTGAAGAACCGATACCCCTTACCGAGGATAGATGATTTGTTCGATCAGCTTCAGGGTGCCAGTTGGTTCTCAAGAATAGATCTTCGATCTGGTTATCATCAGCTGAAGGTGAAGGAGCAAGATATTCCTAAAACAGCTTTTCGTACGCGCTATGGTCATTACGAGTTTCTTGTCATGTCTTTTGGTTTGACCAACGCGCCAGCTGCTTTTATGGATTTGATGAACCGTGTGTGTCGGCCGATGCTGGATAAATCAGTGATTGTGTTTATTGATGATATCCTGATTTACTCGAGGAGCGAAGTAGAGCATGCCAGTCATATTCGGGAGGTACTAGAGACGTTGAGAAGGGAGAAACTGTATGCTAAATTCTCCAAGTGCGCGTTTTGGTTGCGTGAAGTTCATTTTTTGGGTCATGTGGTGAATCCTGATGGGATAATGGTGGACCCGGCGAAAGTGGAGGCGGTTATGCAATGGTAGTCACCGAAGACGCCATCCGAGATCCGTAGCTTCTTGGGTTTGGCGGGCTACTATAGAAGATTTATCCAAGACTTCTCTAAGATTGCTTCTCCACTGACTAAGTTGACCCGAAAAGATGTAAAGTTTGTTTGGGGTCAGGCTCAAGAGAAGGCGTTCGAGGAACTGAAGGCGAGGTTGACTCAAGCTCCAGTCCTGTCCTTACCAGATGGAAGTGAAGATCTAGTGGTTTATTCTGATGCTTCCTACTCGGGGTTGGGGTGCGTGTTAATGCAAAGAGGAAAGGTTATAGCCTATGCATCTCGCCAGCTAAAGGTTCATGAGGTCAATTATCCTACTCATGACTTGGAGCTAGCAGCCGTGGTCTTTGCGTTGAAGATTTGGAGGCACTACCTCTACGGGACGAAGTGCACCATATTCACTGACCACAAGAGTCTGAAGTACTTCTTCGAGCAGAAGGATCTGAACATGAGGTAGAGACGGTGGTTGGAACTTATAAAGGACTATGATTATGAGATCCACTACCATCCGGGCAAGGCCAATGTAGTGGCTGACGCCCTTAGCCGGAAGGAGAAACCCGAGCCGATTCGGGTGAAAGCATATCAGTTGATCATGACCTCCGATGTAATGAAGCAAGTCAAAGAGTTCCAAGATGAGGCGTTGAAAGAAGATCATCTTAACTCTGAAAGAATGAGAGGTCTGGTCGCGGAATTGGGTGAAAACACACTCGGTGTTAGTACCCGATTCGGTCATGTGTGGATTCCTCGTTTCAAGGATCTACGGGTGAAGATCATGGATGAAGGTCACAAGACTCGATACTCCATTCATCCTAGTGCCACGAAAATGTACCATGATATGAAGAAAGATTATTGGTGGCTGGGTATGAAGCACGGCGTGGTGGAGTATGTGAGTAAGTGCCTTACTTGCTTACAGGTGAAGGCCGAGCACCAAAAGCCGTATGGGAAGATACAACCTTTGGATATACCGGAATGGAAGTGGGAGCACATCACCATGGATTTCATTACAAAGCTGCCGCGTACCCCGAAAGGGTATGATGCCATATGGGTGATAGTTGATCGCTTGACGAAGAGTGCTCACTTCCTACCGATCCGCGAGACATGTTCGTCAGAGAGGTTGGCTGATCTGTTCATCAAGGAAATTGTAACTCGTCACGGTGTGTCGGTATCTATTGTGTCGGATCGCGACACCCGGTTTACATCTAAATTTTGGAAGAAGTTCCACGACGCTATGGGGACGAGGTTACATATTAACACGGCTTATCATCCCTAGACTGATGGTCAGTCAGAAAGGACCATTCAGACACTGGAAGACATGCTCCGGGCATGTGTGATCGATTTTGGTGGAAGTTTGGATGACCACCTACCGTTAGTCGAATTCTCATACAACAACAGCTATCATGCCAGCATTGGCATGCCTCCATATGAGATGTTATACGGTAGGAGATGCAGAACACCCGTTTGTTGGGGTGACTGGTCAAAAGGAATTGGGGAGCGTCGAGGTAATCGAGGCTACGACTGAGAAGATTGAAAAGATCAAAGCCTTTATGAAGGCAGCCAAAGATAGACAGAAGTCGTATGCTGATAAACGACGCAGGCCGATTGAGTTCCAGGTGGGTGACCGGGTTATGTTGAAGGCTCACCTTGGAAGGGTATTATCCGATTCAGAAAGCGGGCAAGTTGAGCCCAAGGTATATAGGCCCTTTCCGAATCATTGCTCGAGTAGGAGAGGTGGCCTATAGACTGGAGTTACCGATGAGTTAAATGGAATTCACCCAACATTCCACGTATCTCATCTAAGGAAGTGCCTAGCAGATGAAGATATGATTGTCCCATTGGAAGATATCGAAGTAGATGAACGGCTCAGTTGTGGAGCAACCAAGGGCAATCATCGACCGAAAGGAGAAAAGGCTAAGGAATAAAGTGGTTCCTCTTGTGCGTGTACAGTGGAAGCACAGGAAGAGATCCGAGTCAATGTGGGAGACTGAGGAAGAAATGAGACAATATTATCCACGTTTGTTCGACGAATAACAGGTTTCGGGGACGAAACCTATTTGAGGGGGGTGGACTTGTAACACCCGAATATTTATTATTTTGAAGCCGGTGAAGAAAGAAAAGAAAATAAAGTTCAAAGTCGGGGACCAGACTCGCCAACGAAGAAAAGTTGGGAAATGTGATGATATTAGTAGGGAGAGGGCAGCCCACTCTCCCCACACCACCCCATTTCAAACTTCATACAGAGAAAGGAGAAGAATAAGAGAAAAAGAGTGGTTAAAGTGATTTGGGTGGCCATACTCGTTGTGTAGCAAGCCAAATCGAAGCCCTTAACATTGTGGTCGTTTATGTGAGTTCTAGGACCCCACTTTTACTTGTTTTCAACCGATTTGGGGCTGGAAAGCATAAAAACCGTTTTTGTATGTGTATGTGTTTGACCCATTGGGTGTGATGTGTGTGATGCGTTTCGTGTATGTTTCCGGGCTTGTGTGTGCTTGTATGGTGTTATAGTATGCATTCCTAAGGTCCAGGAGGTTAATTTAGGCTTAAAATGGGTTTAGATGAGTTTGGAGGCCGAAAACCCTCGGCTGCAGTCGGGAAGAACTCCATTCTGCATCAGCTAGGGCTAGGCGACCGAATGGAGGCCATACGGCCGACTGAGGGGCGATTGAGGTCATTCGCACGATTGGGATTCATTCATACCATTGAGGATTCAATCGCACGACTAAGGTTTCAGTCGCACGACTGGGAGTCCAATCGCATGGGGAGTCATGCGACTGAGGGTTAGTCGCATAAGTGCTTTGTCGCATGAGTTCATTCGCATTAGATCAGTCGCATAGGTGCCCATTCGCATTTGTTCCATCCGCATGAGGTTCATACGCACGACTGGATGCCCATTCGCCTAAATGTTCATCCGCTTGAGTTCAATCGCATGATGTTCATCGCATGGAGGCCATTCGACTATTGGGTGTCCATACGCACGATTAGGGCTGTTGCACCCGAAGAAAGTGTAGTTAGACTTCTGGCTTTCGGGGAAGTGCAGATGTAAGTCTTGACGTAAAGGTTTCCTGTAAGAGCATGTAAGATAGCAGATATGGCCTTAGAAGCATGTAGGGCATAGAGATGATGATGTGGCATGTTATGTATATATGATGTTGCCCTGTATGATGTGATGTGGATGCATGTTAATGTTCCTTAGTATGATGTATAATATCTTTCCAATGGCTTTACTTATTATGAGGAATGAACGAAGTATTATGTAACGTAAAGTGAAAGATAATGAAAGAGGAATATGATGATGAATGCATGCATTAATGAACGAATGAAAGAAGTCTTGCAAGCATTGGATATCAGGGTCCTTCTTTGTGATTGACCAAACGTGTAGTGCCTTTACCGCTTACCCCTAGTACTGTGGCATACGTTTAGCTGTTCATTTATTGACTTCGGCCCAGTAGCTAAGACTGATGGTTACTCCTAGTACCGTGGCATACGTTTAGCTGTTCATTTATTGACTTCGGCCCGGTAGCTAAGACTAGCCGGGGTGTAGCACATGGTATTGGTACGGTTGATGTCCGATGCGCAAGTAAAGTTATATAGAACGAATGGACGAATGAATGAATGAAGAAGATAATAATGATATTATTTATGCGTACGTATGATGTGTGATCATGTAAAAGTAACGAATGGTTTTATATGAAAGTAAAGTAAGTTTATAATAAAACTAGGACTCACTCAGCAACGCTGACTTTTTATATCTTTTCCAGTTGGCAGGAAATGATTGTTGAGGATGACACCGTGAAGCTACTCAGCTCCTTTTGGGATGGCATTCTTTTGATTGACGTTTTTGCATTGTAATGCGAACAAACAATTTTGTAATGAATGTTGTATTAATTTGCAAAAGCATTTACATGGAAATGAAAGATTGTTTTAGTTTTCCGCTGCGATTTTATGAAATACAAATGTAATTATACGTTTTATGTGCGATGAGAACCCAGCTATAAGCGTCCCGATTTTGGGGCCTTACATCGTCACTAGCAACCACCACCGGCTACCACTACCTCGGAAACCACGGCCGCCAAAAAACCACCACCGGCCACCGTCGCCGCCGAAAACCACCTCCAAATGCCACCGCCGCCGCCGGAAACCACCACCGTCGGAAACCACCGTCGGCCACCACCGCCAGCCACCACCGCCGCCGGAAACCACTGCCAGCCACCACCCCCACCGCCACCACCACCCCCGCTCGCCATCACCATTATAACTACTTTTATATTTCATTGTTTTGTTTTTTCATATATAAAAAAAACAAATAATAATTCATATATTACTAAAGTGTAATTAAACATGACAATAGAATGTAATGATTCATTTTCATTCTTTCATTCATTCCATTTCATCATTCTATCTATTTCTTCGTCCACTCTATTACCACATAACTACCACACCCCTAGAGTGATGCATTCCATTTTGTATTTCAAATTACAACATAAATTCAATATCAATGTTCTACGAGTAGAAAAAATCAAATATTAATGATATTTAGCTTAATTGATTAAGGTTAACTACTCATGACATGTAAATAATAGGATGTTAGAAAGTCAAGTCTCACTCTGAGTAAAAATGTTTAGAGTTAAATCATTGTGTTTTTTTAATAATGGGTTTTCTTTTGAAGGTTGATAGTATGGTCCTGGCTGGAAAACAGATAAATGGACCCGATTAAAATAACACATATTATCCGAAGTAAAGTCTTACATTTGCCGTTAAAAAAAAGATATTCGAATAAAAAAAAATAAGAAAATACAAAACCCGTACAGCTTAGTTATTTTATTTCTTAAAATAGTTAATAAAATTGTTTCATTTCTATTCCCTTAACCTCTATTGAAAAATATATTAATAATTTTATTTCTTAGACTAGTTAATTCACACACACCCCCTAATCATACTATTAATTAACACAATTGTTGGTTACAGAACTTAAACATTCAACCCATTGAAAAAAATTACTTTTTGTATGAGCAATCGTGACGCTTGGTAGAGGTGTACAAAAATACCGGTTTGGATTAAAAAACCATAAAAAAACCGAAACAATTTGAAAAAAAAAACGATTTGTAATCTGCCACCTAAAATCAGTTTGTAAATCAGTTTCAATTAAATAAACCGGTGAAACCAAAATAAAAACCGGATTTTATAATAAAACCCTATTTACATACAAGTTTAAAACAGTTTGAATGTTTTGAGAATTTTTTATGAAAAAATGGTTCTGGTTTTATTAAAACCCGGTTTTGTAGATATTCAAAAAACCAGACTAATTTAAAAATCAAACCAATTTGATAACTTGTCTACAAACTTTGTGTATTTACAACTTTTATACTTGGTGTGTGTTTTCAAACATTTTACAAAGAAAAACCAATGGTTAACTTGTGACCATTAAAAAACTGAAAGGAGATTAAGGTGGTCACGTGCACACGTGCCATGGCCGTGCGTCGGTGCATAAAAAAAGTCTGTTGCACTTGCAGAAATTGCGGGGACACATTGCGTCTCTTGTCTTTTAACCACGCGCCGTGGCACTCACGCGCCATAAATGAACCAGCGAGGGTTTGAAGTTGCACAGGAAATCGCTGTGTGCGCGTGGGTCAAAAATACTTTGGCTCCGGTTTGACCGCCCAAGGGTTCGGCTGTGGGCCCCACAAACGTATCTTTGTGGGTCCCAGTTTCTCATATTTTCATATTAATCTTTTTCGCCTGAATATTTCTTGGCTCGTTTTCCCATTATAACGGTCCGTGTTTTAACGTTAATTAATCATTTGATTAGACTATGATTATATAATAAATATTATATAATATAATTCTCTTTAAAAACAAAAAAAATAATGATAATATAATTGTAGTAGACAATAAGAAGAGACATTTTTAGAGTTGGTGTGTCCAATATTCATAATAATATATTTTCTATAATAAATATTGTAAGTGTATATGTTCGTGAAATTATTAGAAATAAAAACGTACTCTCCTGCTACAAATGGAACGGGAATATCAAATTAGTTGAAGAGTATAGAGGGTTACATTGAGGGGAGAACATATTTGCTCGCGTTATGGGGTGCCGTTGGTCATAGAATATTGTTCTTATAGATGAATGTTCTATCTTACACACATTATTACAGATATGAAAATTTAGAAAACGAGTCGAACTTACTTTTAAATTTTTGAAAGCATAGTTGTTACGAGAATAGAAAATCAAGAATACGCAGAGTTAGCTCAAGAAGAAACTTGGTCAAGAAGATTGATAGTAGAGAATTATGATGAGTCTTGATCATAGATCACAGAGAAAAATGAAACGATCATATATCACAAAGAAGAACGATGATTATGACATGAAGAAGCTTAGGTCCAAAATGCCAAGAAAAAAATGAAGATAAGAATGAGTTGTAGTGATAGAAGATCAATTTATACCTTACAACTTGCAATGTTAAAATGTATGAATTACCAGTAAAATCACCGTCCCATAATGATAAAGTGATTTTCTCAGATACATAATAGTTGTATGTATATAACTCATTTTAACATTATAATTGTAATCTACATACAAGTTAAAGTCATGTTAATTGGTTAAAGTCTTAAAGTTCTGATTTGTGAACTTAACATATCAAAGTATCAAACTATCAAAGAAGGTTGGAAATGGATCGGACCAAACACAGAACAATCAAAAATAGAAAAATGATTAAAAGTTAGCCCATTTAAAGGTTTCAATAGGCCCAACCCAACCTTGAAACTCACTCTTCTGATTTTAGATTTTACCTACAAGTCCACCTAATTTGGCTGTCACGGCAGAAAAAGCATGTCGCCGTAATTTACTTTGTTTTTGTTAAACTTTATGAAACAATTAATCAATGTTTTCAGAACCGGATCGAATATCTAACCAAACGTTTTACTGATTTGATGATTGGACCAGATTTAAAAACCAGATGACGTCATAATAATATATTGTATATTATATGAGTTATACATATAATTCAATCTAAGTGATTTATGTATATATTTTATAGTTATATATAAAATTTAACAATAATTTTATACTAATTTATTGTTTAACCCATCGTTATTACTAATAAACAAAATTAAAATCCTTCACGGATTTGGAACGAACTAGCCGGTCCAACCCCTCCAAAACGAACTGGCCTGAACCGGTTCGCCCACCCTCCGATTCCTAGTCGGACAGGTTCGACCGGCCGGTCTGATCTGATCTCAAAATCATTGCAATTAATAGAATTGAACTAGACCCCTACACATATCTACAAAAACTTATACACCTATCTAATCTACTTTTAATCTACACAAAAATTTATTTATTACTATACCTTAAAATAGCAAGGTCGGTGGGTTGCCACCGGCCTTGCCACATGTATGATTCCTATTCGATGGTGGTTTGTTAATTTTTTTTTTTGATTTTTCAGATTTTAAGTTATTATAAATAACAAACTATTGAAAAGATTAATAGAAGTTATTGTTGCCAGGATGGTTAAGTGCATCCCCTCCCTAGGGCTGTAAACGAGCCAAGCCAAGTCAAGCCAGGATGGGTTCGAGCTCGAGCTCGAAGCTTATCGAGCCGAGCCGAGCCGGCTCAAAAATTTTAACGATCTCAAAACACCGACTCGAGTTCGGCTCGTGAAAAGCTCGAGCCAGCTCGTGGCTCGTTCGAGCCGGCTCGATTTAAATATTTTTTTTTTATTTTTTACATTAATTTATATGAAAACACCAAAAATATATATTAAGGTTTTTACATTTTGTTGTGTACTCCGTATTTATGGGAACAAATATTATTATTTTGAATATAAACAATTTACTATCAGTTATATATTTTTAAACCAAATACTTAATGTTTTTAAAAAGAATCCATTTTTATTTTTAGAAAACATTTTTAAAATCATAATATAAAAACAAAAATAATAAAAATAATAATAATTATACTATATAAATATATATACATATATTATATGCACCGAGTCACGAGCCGAGGCAATGAGCCGAGCCACGAGCCGAGCTCGAACCGAGCTAACCCTAGCTCGAGTTCAGCTCGTTTAGAATTCGAGCCGAGCCGAGCCGGCTCGTTTAGATTCGAGCTTTTTTCGAGCCGAGCTTTTTTCGAGCGAACTTCGAGCTACGAACTTTTTGTACAGCCCTACCCCTCCCACACGCTCCACCTTGGTTCGAGTCAACCTCTTATTTTCGCTTTCTTTTCTAAGTTCTGTTTTTTTTCTTTTGCTTTTTTTTCCTTTTATAAATCACTTTTTCTTTCTTTCTTTTTTCTTTTATAAAGAACTTTTTTTCCAAAAATGGTTATTTAATTTGTTATTACTTTCTAGCGCGTTGTCGTTTCAATGTTAGGTTCAGTTTACGTTTAGATGTAATTTGAAATGACTTGGTCAAATGTAAAACATTTCCAAACTTTAATCTATACACTTTAAGACTGTATATGTTTTGATGTAAATTTTGTTCCGAAATGAGTGGGTCAAATATATAATGTTTTCGTGCTTAATTTTATATACGATTTGAGTTGACCTATGTTTCAACATTGGTTTGTTTGAAAACGCGTCTACTCAACACAATACTTTTTCATTTACTAAACTTAGTCCAGAAAAGATCGGAGCAATTGGAAGCCTATGATTCGGCATTAATTTCCATCGGCTTGATTGTAATATATACTTTATCACGTCACGTACAATTCCGATCAATACGGGACAGGTAATAAACTTAGTTGATCTGTGGGGCCCGAATCTTTGACCCTGGGGTAATCATCATTCTAACTCCAATGGTTCTATT
The DNA here is from genome assembly GCA_025506515.1 of Flaveria trinervia. NCBI lineage: Eukaryota > Viridiplantae > Streptophyta > Magnoliopsida > Asterales > Asteraceae > Flaveria > Flaveria trinervia. The sequence goes on from CM046453.1 coordinate 8,643,782, forward strand.
ATTCGATCGACCATCCACCCCCAAAGTATTAATTAAATATGTTGGTAAAATGATAAATTGTACCATTGACCTACTTAGACTATGACTTGCAATGCATAATGCATCTAATATCGTAATGTAAATTTTTATATCAGTCGTTATGTCAAGCTCCCAACTCGGAAAGAGACAATTGATTTAACAAAGTATTAGTATATTCTTAAAATAACCGATTTAGTAATATCACATGTATAGCCAACTATTAGTAATTGCTTGAACCCACGTCGTTTTTACAGCAAACACCAAAGCATTAACCAGGTTATGAATTGTTAGTTATAGTTAATTGTGCAAATGCCTACGGTATATGAGTACATTGTGTTCATGATCTGAACAAATCAAACCAATACAACCACCATCGGTTTTTCCTTATGAGAAAACTAGAGACCGAGCCGGCATTTTTCGTCGAACCAAGTTGATCCGGAACATGGTTTGGCCATATGGGCCAACTTTCATTTGAGAGCATTGGGTTTAAGTATAGCTAACTTTCAAAGACTCTAAAATGGGCATAGGGATCAATTGCAAAGTGAAGTACTGAAGTTTTAAAGACTTTAAAGTGGGCATAAAGAGCAACTTTCAAATTTTACCCATTCGACACCAAAAAGTATAAAATACAAAATTATTACACCAATGATCCAATCATACGGCAAGGGTTGTTTGTTTCTAGTCTTTTAATGGTTCGAATGTGTGAATGGTTTAACACGTAATGGTTCAGACTGTTTGTTTCATGAATAAATGTTTAAATGGTTCACACATTTACCTCTAAATGATTAAGCATTATACTAATGCTAAATGACTAAGACCCTATATCTAAATTGATCAGACATTTGCTTTTGAATAGTTAAACGATATACTAACTTTTAATGGTTTACACCTCTTAATGGTTCAACACTTAATGGTTCTGATCTCTTATTGGTTCAGCAATTACTCTTTCAAAAATTGTCAAACTACCACTAAATCCGTTTAACATCTTTCGGATGAATTTGAACATCAAAATCAATAATTATTCATCAACCACTTTTTATAAAATTCATATATACATAATATGAACATCAAAATTCAATAATTATTCAATAACTACTTTTAATAAAAAACGTTATACGTAATACTTTTAGTGACATTTCAATAGAATCATATCATATTATTAGATTTGGGTTTTATAAGTATAATATTAGACGTGAAAACGATATGTTATTGATTTAGGTATACGCATTTATTGTTTAAATAAGCAAATTCACAGCTACTTTAATATAATAGTCACGACTTCTAGTCTCATTTTAACCAACTATACTAAAAATAAATGGTTGTGTTTAATTCATATGCACGAACAAACAAACATACCCAGTAATATCTCAGTTTTTAAGTAGGGTCTGAAGGGTGAGCCGATGGCAAATCTTACCTCTATTTTGTAAGATCTTACTCCATGCAGAAAAGAGTCGACATATAAGCTGATAGACAGAGAATTAAAGATATGCCAAAAAACTGAAAAAGTAACAAAATTGATGGCAAATCTAATCAAGTGTATGTCGATAACGGAATATCAGTTCGGACTTAAGGTAACAATCAAATATTTTCTTCGCTGAAAGAAACTGATGATAATATTATGATTCAGAAAGATAATATTCAGGCAATCTATGAAAAGCCAAGATATGGTTAACTTCAGAAGCTTGTTCAACTAGAAAAAGATGATGGCGAAAGCCGGTGGTGAAAATGTGCAATTCTGTAAGCACGATGATCCGATTACTGCAGTTATGGTGTCACTAATTAATAATCGAATGGTAACCAGGTAAACGAAATGGTAGAGGTGAAAAAACAGATGGATATGGGGATTGGAAGCAATTTGGTAAGAGGAGTTGATTTTTTTCAATGTCGTATCACAAAGAACGATTGAAATATGTTAATAGGCAAATGAACCACCAATACTCTGGAATGGAGAATAGAAGTTATTCTCAACATTATGGTTTAAATGTGAATGGGAATATTACGAAGTTCAATGAAATTATGGAGGAAGTCATTGCAAAAAGAGCAAAAGGCAAACATGATGCTACAAAGCCCTTTCATGTGAGGGTCCGAGATTGTGTGAGGCCAACTTGGGTTGATGTATGTATCCTTACCCTGTATTTCTGTCAGGGATAGTTTCCACGACTTAAAGCTACGACCTCAGGGTCACGTTGCAACAACTTTATCGTTGCTCTAAGTTTACCCCTGAGAAAGCCATTGCATATAATAAGAAAGCATAAAGTCTCGCACAAAGAAAATGCTGTAACGGATGGAGATGATTTTGCAGAAGAAACAGCTTTCAGAAATCCAAAAACCAAAGTGCTACAAAGCAGTTGCAGGATGCAGGCTAAAACAGATTTCAAAAGCATTACTTAAATAGTTTGTTCAATCTGAGTTCTTTAAATGAACATCCTGATTATGGTAGAAAATCTAGTATAAATGCCATAAAAATGAAAGCGGTGAATTTGTTGAAATGCTATTTCCTAAGATCAATGGCAAGTATAAGAAAATGCAAAGGATGTGTCTAAGACAAAAACCATGAAAGACCAAATGAAGGAAAGATATATAGGATTGCCAGATTGGTTGAATTTTAAACTTAAGGCTAATTCAGATGCTAATATTTTGGTCAACAGGCCCTAAATGAATGCAGAGAGTAAAACATTTGTAGAGTGAACTAGGAGAAATGACTTGTTACAGAATCACACAAGTCAACAATTTTGTAAAAAGTCAAAGAGATTTTTGCATAAGGGTATGTATTGCCGAGATTAATGAATTCCCATGAATAAAGAATCATTCGGAATAGTGGTCACTTGTTTTCGACCAGTATGGATAGTGCGAAACAGGATAGTATATGGATGTATACATTAAGTCAATGGCCAACCCTCAAACACGACAATCTGCCACGATTAACACCCTAAATAAATCAAAATTGGATCGTATTGATTAAGTAACATCATTTATGCTATCTTCATGTAGAAATTAATGTAGTAGATTTTTTGAACTTTTTATAAAATTCATTGTCATTGATCATTTGTTCATTTATGGTTGATTTTCATTCATTCTACTTGTGCATGATTAAACTGCACCTCAAAGAACAATACATTAGAGCATCATGAGTCGAAAAAGGACAACATTAAGACCGTAAACCTTGTTTAGTGATGGTGTGCTTCCCTTTCTTAGACCCAACATGGTAGAAAAAGGAAAAGGCAGTGGGGGCAAATGTTACATGATAATTATAATTACATCAAGTTGTAGTTAGAAAAAAAGAACAACATTAAGACCGTAAACCTTGTAAAAATATAATAAATAAAACTACATAATACAATTATCCTCTGCATGTTTTCATTTTCTGAAAATGGTCAATAACAGCTTCAATCGTATATTAGTAATATTTTCAAGTGTTTTTTTTCTATGATACAGATAAGCAAAACATTTTAAAAATCCTCACCAATTTAATTGTGCAAATCTGCCTTTTCAGTTTTATTAAGTGGACAACATCTCACAAATGTTGTGGTTGGTTGTACACGCAAAACAAATATGCTAACTTTAATAATCGATAAACCAAGTGGAAAGAAATATGCTTCTTTTTTTCTCTGTGCCCTTTTTTATCTCACGCAGGCACTTTTTTCGCACATTGTGCCTAGGCCCCAAGCGTGGCTTAAGCGCCTTGAGTGCGCCCAGCACCTTCAACATAGTAACAATGTCAAACGTATGAAGAATGTTTTTGGTAGTTTCTTAATCCGCGATTTCAATCCTCAAATCCTCAATGCTATCGCGTTGAGATAGGCTGGCTATTAGAGATTTTGAAGCAAGCGTGTGCTAAAAGTAAAAGCTTGCGATTTCTAGGGGTTAGTGATTTTGAATTTTAGATTTACAATTTCTAGCCTAGATTTAGAATTTTGGACTGATTTAACGGTTGGTGAATGGAACACAAAAAACAATTGGAAGGATTGAGAACTAGGCTTGGTAAAAGTCTTTTTTCATAAAACAAAAGCTATTAATAGAATGCACAAGGACCTAAATTTTTTTGGGTTTAATTTTTAAAGTAAGGAATTTAGGATGCTTTATTGTGAAAAAGCCTTATATATCATCTATCACGTGAACACTTCTCCCCCCAAAATCCACTACCGTAATAGGCCGATAACACTCCTCGTCTATGACATGAACAATTTTCCTATTAAAACTTACTAACACGGTGGGGTGATAACACTCCCATGTCTAACATTTACATTTCTCCTACTAAAACCCGCTACCGTAATGGGCAAGACTCCCTTGGGAGGATTATAGTCACCAAGAAAAAGCTTAAATGGTTAAATATTCCCTACGTGTCATCATGTGATGTCCTGAATCTACCTTGGGGACAAGCATTCTCTTCCTAAGAGGTGAGGCACTCACATCTCTCACCTGCGCATGAGAAAATGGCTCTCACCCTAAGAATCCATATCGAGATTCAATAGCATAATCAAAGCTGTTCAAGCCCCACATGAAAATGCATTCTCATTTCTAAAAAACACACTCATATGATGTCATCGAGTATAATCAAACCTATTAGGAAATCCCAGTTAGTTATAAACATCACAACTTGATTGGTTACCATACACACATCTATTAATCCATATGTCAAGTCACTACATGAGCTCATGAAACCACACTCCCAACCTTTAGCTAACAAAGGGTAGCGAATGTCTAGATTTCTATAAGAAAAGCAAGTGTGCCTATAAAGCAAGAGGTCATCATCCTCGAGAGGTATTATGAAAAACTTCTTTCTATAACACTTAATGTGTTTACTCTTCAATTATACATGGCTAACTTAGTAACCGGAATGTCAAAATAGTTTTATGGATCAAACCTTAACAAGTCGTCTTAACATGTAATTTTTTTTGTTTCAGGATCTAAAACATAAACTCCTAAACCCAATTTTTAACCCATTCAACACTTACACCCATTTCATCTCTTTGCATGATGATTAGAAATAACTTCTAGCACATGTTAAATAAAACATATAAAACCTTCTAATGAAATTTCTTTCTTTCAAAAGAAAATCATGATACATATTATCTCTTGTGAGAATATGTTGCCAAATCACAGAATGTGAAAAAAAGGTCACTACACTATGTTTTAAAATAGAACTTCATATAAATAAGTCTTGTTTAGAAATTATCATATTGTGATTGTACCCTTTAGAATCACATTCTATGACCAAAGGTCATTTATACTTTTTTTTGACCAAAAGTGAATCATTTATAGAACTTCTATAAGAATATAGTCATGAAAACATATCACAACATAATTTTCCTTATCATAGTCCTTTTCTTATTGAACCATTTCATCAAAATAAGACTTACTACCCCGACTCATTTGTCTATTTTAATAACCATGTGATATATTTAGAAGGAATCATATGTAACAACATATATCATAAAGCTTGGTTTCTTGATGATTTTGGACATGTAAAGTGTCAATTAACTAACATTTCTGAAACTTGTACTATATATATAGCATCACCATCAAAGGTGCCTCGAACCCTCAAAGTAGTTTTAGGAACTCAACTCAGATCAGAAAAACACCCATTGATCTATGGGGTGCAAATATATTAATCAAATTTGATTACATGAGAAGAACATTGATACCTGCCTTAATTAACTCTGCTTGCACGAACCAGCGGTTCACTCCTAAGTATAAGTCACAGAAGCATCCAGATCCCAGCACATATTTCTATTTATGTTTCCCTTTTGTAGGTTGCTTGATAGGAGTCAGTTTCCGGAATGAAGCATGCAGCATCATCACTATAAGGATAACATACCTTAGAAAAGAATATCATAACAACAGAACGAAAAATACATTCGCAATATCAAAAGGAGATGATTCAACGGACCTGCATAGCTAACTCCAAGAGCATATAGGAATGCCATTTGAACATTGCACACAAGTATAATAACCGCAGTGGCTGAAATTCCAAGATAAGTGATTTCATTAGACACTAATGCAAAGAATATAAAATCCAATTTGCAGCCCCTAGCAGTATCAACCATAAGCAAATAGCAAAATGACAAGACTAAGTCGATTTAATGATCTAATCATACGATAAGATGTTAAGGAAATAACATATAAACATTACACAAACAGAACTACTAACTGGTGCGTACACCACCATGAATCTGGATATGAAAAGTTGAAAGCTAACCGCATTGTACCAATCGAAGCAGACATTCTCGAGCAACAGGATAATTATCCAACCCCCAACGCTTCTCGCAGTACGCAAACAACTCCCAAAGTGCTAAACTTGATACCAAACCAACAAGAGCAATTGGTATTTGATACCTAAACATCATCAGCAACATACAACACCAATCAATTCACAGAATTCGCTATCAATTTCAAAAACACATAAACTAAAAATAAACACAGGTATACATACAAAGAGCAAGCGAAGAAGACAATGAAGAGAGTGAAGTAATTCCGACAATATCTCTTATTATTCTCCGTAACTCTCATACGAGCTTGCGACCGTGACGACGGAAACGAATACGAATCAGCGTAACCAACAAACCCTAAGGTCCACGGTGGAGTGTCGCCGGAGAAGTCTTCGTTGGTGAGTTTGGAGAACGGATTTATCGTTATCAGCGAGAGAAGGATTCCGATGTGGTTGATGAAGCTGGAGAAGAAGAAGCCGCTGCTGACGGCGGTGGGGACGGGAGGTGGATCGGCGGTGGTGGTGGTGGTTGCGGTGGTGGTGGTGGTGGCGATGCGGTGGAGATCGGAGGTCCGTTGGTCGAGAAGCTCTAGGTAACCGCTGTCTCGGAGCCATGACTCGAAGGTGGGGTCGGGAACGCTGAGAGCCAACGGGTTTGCAGTAAACGCCATTGTTGTTGATTGTTGATACCTTTGAGCTTTGTGGAATGTGGATGACCTAAAGAATAATATTTTATTATAATTACAATTGATGATAAGAATGGATATATGTTGTTAAAGATTACTATAACTTAAAAAAATGTTTTTTGGGTTTTCACTGGTCTTTTATTTTCTTCTATTTTTAATTTTTATATTTTTAGCTTTTGATATTTTTTAAAAACTCTGTATAATATTATTTTGATCCTCTTAAAATTTTAAAGTTATGAGTTTACCCTGATGTACAATATAAATTCAAGTCTTTTTATGTTTAGATGTAACTAAAAACGGCTCGGGTCAAATATGAAATTTTTCCAAGCTTAATTCTACATACTTTAAGACTGTTCACGTTTCGTTATACGTCAAACTTATATATCCTTGAAACTACAATTGAATTTTATAGGCACCAAAAATAGAAGCATATAAAATAATTAGTTGATACAAATGAATTTTATATATTCCTTGAAAGTAATGTATATCTATGCACTTTATGCTTTTGAGTTAATTACATGATTGTGTATTGCTCATGTTACAATATTAGTTTTAACTTCTGAGAAATTACATGTTTGATTTTATATGTTTATCAAATCGTAATATTATTGACCCTTAACACTAATTTTCATTGTGTTTTTCAGTTAAGTGGATGTAGAAGATCAAAATATCTTTTAATTAAAAAATGAAATAATATATAAATGTAGGACCCATTTTATAAATAATTAATTATATATACACACTAAATATATAAGTTTAGTGTGTATATTTATACCAACCACCACCGGCATGTCCGACCACTACCATTGTGGGATCACCACCACCACCACCACAGTCCGACCACCACCACCGAGTCACCACCACCACCATCGTGCCATCACCGCCACAACAAACCAATCACCACCACCGTGTTATCATCATCACCATCGTACGATCACTACCAACGTCACCAAACCACCACCACCCTAACAATCCCAGTCATCAAATTACACCATAAAAGGGATGGGGTGGGTTAGGTTTTTAAAAATATTTATTAGAAAAAATGAGTCCCACATATAACGTTTTGTTTTTTAGTTCAGGTGTATTTTGGTCTTTTCATTTCCATTTCATTGAGAAAATTTACAAAAATTTATGTCAAGGACCACTAATGTTACAGTTTGATAAACAGTTGGGATCAAACCTGTAATTTCTCGTAAGTTAGGACCAATAGTGTAATATGAGCAAAACACAGGGACCAAACATGTAATTAACTCTTATGTTATTCCATATTCAAGCAATGACTGATAAATAGCAAGATTTGAATAAATTTTCATTATATTATTCATAAAATTCAAAACAATTTTTTAAACGTTTTAACGCTTACAGGGTTAATTCGAAACTTTAGAAAATTAAAGGGGTCAAAGTGACATTTTATAAAGTTTTTAAAAATATCAGGTGCTGAAAATGTAAATATTAAATTATAGTTTACAATCGACTCGACTCGTTTCCGAACTAATTTTACATCAATACATAGAGTAACTTGGATTTAAACTGTGGAACAAAAACGTTTAATATTTGACATGACTTTTTTCTAAACAAAATTATCGTCGAAACACAGACTTAACACAGACTTACAATCGCTCCGCTGTTTTTGAACTAAATTTACATCCAAACGTATAGTAAACGAAGACATATTATATTGACCTAATGTGTTTCCAAACAAACCAATGTCGACACATAGTACAACTCAAAGCCTAAATAAAAATAAGCACGAAAATGTTTTATATGACCCAACTCATTTCTAAATAAAATTTATGTTAAAAGACATTTGACAAAAAAAACTTACTAACTTATGACTTTTCAAAAGTAGTTTTTAAAAAAATGTTTGGATTAGCTTATAAACCAAAACGGTGTAAAATAACCAAAAAAGACATAATTTTAAAATTAAGAGAGTTAATGGGAAGTAGTAAAATAGGAAATTAAACTAAAAGTAGTTTTCAAAAGTTAATAAGTAATACATTCTTTATTTTTCAAAGCTTACTTTTTATCTATATGAAAAGTCTGTTTAAAAAATATTTTTGGGTTTTGACAAATATGTTTTTTACTTAAGTCAAAAGTAACTTCTGAAAAGTTATTGCCAAACTTGCACTATATGTTGATTGGGTGTGGGGCGTAAGTTGCAACGGGATGTCGGTCGTGAAAAAAGGAAGAAGAAATCGGGAAAAAGGGATATGATCGCCGTAGACAACCTTGCGTAGAAGATGTAGCTGTTTGGTTGAGATTTTATCTCAGCAAGATCCAACGCTCCATATTCAACCCGCCAACGATTACAATATCCATTGACAATAAAATATATAATTTTAATTAACTAGAACCAAAATTTTTAAAAACAAATTTGTATAGGCGAACGCTTTATACATTATAAGTTTTGGTTAAATGAACTTTTTATTTATTTAATATACGTTGTTGCAAATAAATAGTTATTCCTTCGGCATTGCACAATTGATAAAACAATTTGTTCATATATATTATAAATAAATATAAATTTATGTGTATATAGAAAATTATATTTATCTTTTAATTTAATATTCAAATTGAATCAAAAATTCCAAACTAAAATTCAATTCGAATTTAATAAAATACTTCGAATCGAATTCAAACTTATAATATCGAATGGATAATCTTAGAATTGAATGAAATATTGAATTTTCAAACCAGTGAACAAAACCATAGTTAAATTTTTGAATTGATGATTTTAGAATCGAATGAAATCTATATTGATTATTTAATATTTTGTTTTAAACCCGTACAACTAACATATTTGAATATATTGAACCAGTGAATGAACCATTATATTTAATGCTCTCCCACATGGACAAAAAGAAGATTTCAACCATCTTTTAACATATTATAAAATAAATATATATTTTATAATCATCAGGTATCATCTCATATCGCCTATTTATTCAACTATATTTTTTTTTTATCGCACATGACTTAATCTGGTTAGTAAATATGGTTTGACCATTCAACCAGTACACCAGTAAAATAATTATTTTGTTGTCTAATACAATTTTGAAGCATTATCAATTGGTGTGAGGTTTCAATGATAATGTCAAGTTAATAGAAAAAATATGTTGATCATGTATCTTCTTCATCTTTCAAAGTCATATTTTTTTATCAAAATAACAAAATCATATCGTAGGAAAAAATATTTTAATTAGCCAACTTAATTATACTTACCCACAATTCCATGTATATGTTTTTGGATTTATAAATTAAATATTATATTATGTATATATATAAAATTATATTTATTTTTAATTTAATATTCAAATCAAATCGAAAAGCGCAAATTTAAAATCCGATTCGAATTCAATAAAATATTTCGAATCGACATCAAACCTAAAATACTAAACTGGTGATCTTAAAATCGAATAAAATTTTGAATTTCCGAACCCGTAAACAAAACCATAGTTAAAGTTTCGAATCGATGATTTTAGAATCGAATGGAATTTTGAGTATTTTGAACCATTGAACCATTTATATTGAATGTCTTCCCACATTGACTACAAGAAGATTTTAACGATCTTTAACATTTTATAAAACGAATATATATTTTATAATCATTAGGTGTCATATCATATCGTCAATTTAAAAGTTCTTAACCATATTTCTCATCTTATAAATGAGATGTGATGATGAAATGAAATTGATGGTAGCTAATTAGTTAAGATAAATGAGCAGAACATCTTTTTTACTAGCTTGGTTAGACACTAATATACAACTCATCGGTAATTCAATAATTCAACCACATTTTCTTTTCTTGTGGCACATGACGTAATCTGGTAAGTAAATACGGTTCGACCATTCAAACACTGGATCGGTGAATCAACCGTTTTGTTGTCTGGTATAATTTTGGAAACATTGTCGATTGAGTGTGAAGTTGCATTGATACTAGTTAGTAGAATAGCTATGTTGATCATGTGTCTTCAACTTTCAAAATCATATTTTTCAATCGAAATAGCAAAATCATATCGTAAGAAAAATAATTTAAGTATACTTACCCACATTGCATATATATGTTTGGAATTATAAAATAAATATTATATTATATATAACTATATTTATTTTTTTGTTTTGATATTCAAATTGATTAGAAGATTGTAAATTAAAATTCAATTCGAATTCAATAAAATACTTCGAATCGAATTCAAACTTAAAATATCGAATTGGTGATCTTAGAATGGAATAGAATTTTGAATTTCTAACCAATGAACAAAATCATAGTTACGGTTTCGAATCGATGATTTTAAAATCGAATGGAATTTCGAATATTTTGAACTAGTGAATTAACTATATACGTGATTTATATTTAATGCCCTCTCACATGGATTACAAGAAGATTTCAACCATCTTTAACATATTACAATATATATATATATTATATTATATTATATTATATATAGATATATATATATATATATATAATATATATATATATATATATATATATTATAATCAGCGGGTGTCATCTCATATCACCTAAAGGTTCTTAACCACATTTCTTATCTTATAAATGAGATGTGCTGATAAAGTGAAATTGACGGTAGCTAATTAGTTAAGATAAATGAGCAATACATCTTTTTTACTAGCTTGTTAGACACTAACATGCAACCCATCAGTAAGTAAACAATTCAACCATACTTTCGTTTCTTGTCGCACATGGCGTAATCTAATTAGTAAATACGGTTCAACCATTCAAAGAGTCGACCGGTAAAATAACTATTTAGTTGTCTCATACAATCTTGAAAAGATTATCGATTGGGTGTAAAATTGCAGTGATAATGTCAAGTTAGTAGAAAAGTTGTGTTGATCATATATCTTCAACTTTCAAAATCATAGTTTACAATCAAAATAACAAAATCCTATCTTAAGATAAATAATTTAATTAGTCTACATCACTATACTTACCCACAATTCCATATATATGTTTGGAATTATAAAATAAATATTATATTATATATATAACTATATTTATTTTTTATTTTGATATTCAAATTGAATCGAAAATTGTAAATTAAAATTCGATTCGAATTCAATAAAATACTTTGAATCGAATTCAAACTTAAAATATCGAATCAGTGATCTTAGAATGGAATAAAATTATGAATTTCACACCAATGAACAAAATCATAGTTACGGGTTTGAAAAGATGATTTTAAAATCGAAAGGAATTTTGAATATTTTGAACTAGTGAATGAACTATATACGTGATTTATATTTAATGTCCCCTCACATGGATTACAAGAAGATTTCAACCATCTTTAACATATTACGATATATATATATATATATATATATATATATATATATATATTATATATATATTATATATATATATATATATATATATATATAATATATATATATATATATATATATATATTATTATATATATATAATCATCGGGTGTCATTTATAACCACATTTCTTATCTTATAAATGAGATGAGATGATGGAGTGAAATTGACGGTAGCTAATTAGTTAAAATAAATGAGCAATACAAGCATGGTAAGACACTAACATGCAACCCATCGGTAAGTCAACAATTCAACCACACTTTCTTTTCTTGTCGCACATGGCGTAATCTGATTAGTAAATGCGGTTCGACCATTCAAACAGTCGACCGATAAAATAATTGTTTAGTTGTCTCGTACAATTTTGGAAAGATTGTTGATTGGGTGTAAAGTTGCAATGATATTGTCATGTTAGTAAAAAAACTGTGTTGATCATGTATCTTCAACTTTCAAAATCATATTTTTCAAATAACAAAATCATATCATAAAAAAATAATTTGATTAGCCTGCTTAATTATACTTACCCACGATTCCATATATGTTTGGAATTATTGAACAAAAATGAGGTTGCATACTATTGATAAATCACTTTGACGTCACCGACATAATATACCAATACAGGTTAAATTTTATCTCTGATTTCTATGTCTTTTTAGTTTAATTAAGTGACTGATTTTCTTTAGTTGATTAAATATAATGTGAAATTAAATTGTACTAGCGTTCTAGTCACTTAAATTAAATGGTACAAACCCTCAAGCATTTGAAGTGGTGATCCAAATAACTCAAAATATTAATTTTAAACACTTTTCTTATCATTTCCATAGAAGACAATCAAATTCTTATTTTGTTGGCTTCGTAAAATTAAGAAACAAAATAAATAAGTAAAACACAAAAAGGTCCCCCGAAATACGTTGTTAGAGACGTTGGCTATTCGATACAGGTTAGCTACGAGGGTTTGCGAGGTTTCTTACCGGTCTTTCTTCCCCTCCTACTTTTAATCTTTACATTTCCAATCCTTGTTACTTGTTAAAAACTTTGTAAAATGTCATTTTAACCTCTTTAAGTTTTTAAAGTTCTGAATTTTCCTCAATGACAATATAATTTTAAGTCCGTCTACGTTTAGACATAACTAGAAACGACTCAGTTCAAATATGAAATATTTCCAAGCTTTAACACTTTAAGACTGTCTACGTTTCGACGTACGTCTATGTTTTAACGTAATATTTGTTCAAAAATGAGTTTGGTTAAATATAAAACGCTTTGGTGCTTATTTTTATGTATGCTTTGAGTTAGTGTACGTTTCGGTTTATTTGGAAACACGTTGGATCGATAAATATGTTTTCATTTACTATACGTTTGGACGTAAATTTAGTTCGAAAACAGTCAGAGCGATTGTAAGACTATGTTGCGACAATAATTTTGTTTGGAAAAAAGTCAAGTCAAATATTAAACGTTTTTGTTTAACGGTATAAATTCGAATTACTCTACGTATTTACGTAAAATTAGTTCGGAAACGAGTTGGGTTAATTGTAATCTATACTTTATCACGTCACATACAATATCGTGGCAACGCGCATCAGGTAATAAATCTAGTGTATCACAAACATTAATGTTTTTTAATGGTGTGATGTGTTTTTTAAGTTGGAATAATATGGAGGAGATATCTTATTAATTCTAAGAGTTAATTTCAATTTTTTTTTTCAAAAATTTATAAAAGTAATATTTTTTCCTTAGAAGATTAAACACATCAATGAGTTGTTTTAGTTTCGGTCTAAAATTTTTATTGTTTTGAATTAAATTGAAACAAACTAATACATCTTTAGACAAAAATTAAAGCAATTTATAAAACTTTTAAAGACAAATTTTATTATTGGATTCAAATTAAAACAACTAATAAAACAACGTATTGATTGGTACGTTGTTTCAATTAGAATTTATCATGACATAGCGATTCCACATTGAAAGCACTTAATGACAAGTAAACTTACATTCAGTTGCCAAAATCTCTTCCCACACAAAAGGAGGTAAACATGGTGTAAGTGTTTGTATTTTTCCTTTTTAGAAATTAAACTTATGAGCTCGCATTTGTAGTTGTCTGTGAAAACTTCTTATGTTCAACACTGATAACTATTAACACTTAAAAGTTATATGTAAATTATCATTTAATAATATAAAACAATTTAGTTTTCAAAAAGATATTATGGTGATAGATTGAAGTACTCCTCAACCTTATTACAATATCACCAGTAATCCCCACAAGAGCATGAACCATCTTCGAAAAGATGAAACCGATTTCGATCTCTAACTATGATCCTACGTCTAGTGATCTTCGAGATCAGTTTCGTTACCTCGTGACAATCCAAACAAACCCTAAGATTCTTCACAATCTTGATAGTACTTCCAGCCTCGGTGCTAATAAGCCCAAATGCGATAGCAAGTTTCTCACTATGAACTTCCAGTGATCGCGCTCTTTCCTTTCTCCCGATATCATGCAACACGATATCAGTTTGTGGGCTGTAACCATGTTCTTTAAGCCATCCGTTCACCTCCTCCAACATCATGTAGATCTTTTCACTACTCGGGTGCTTCATGTCCCCTGCCACAAACTCGTGCACCTTGTTATGCACTTCAATCGAGCTGCAGCCAGGTTCTTTATGCACCCCGTGGTCCTTCATCATGGTCCTCATCCGAGCCACCCCAGCCCAGTCCGAAGTCGCAGCGTATAAGTTTGAAAGAAGAATATATGTCCCCGAGTTTGCAAGATTATGATCTACCAAATACTTAACGATCTCTTCTGCTAGACAAACGTTTCTATGCAGTGTACATGAGTCGAGTAAAGTCCCCCATATCACCGGATCAGGGTCAACCTTCATGTTTCTCACAAGCCTATATGCTTGTTCAAGATAACCCGCTCGGCCAAGAAGGTTAACCATACATCCATAATGCTCAACTGTCGGTTCGATCTTGTGTTCCCTTTTCATTGAAAGAAATATACCCTTTCCAATTGAAACCAAACCCGAATGAGCACAAGCATTCAAGATTCCAATGAACGAGACTTGTGTTGGTCTTGTATGCATCCTACACATGTTGCTGAAAAGTACCAAAGCTTCTAGCGAATAACCATGCATCGCGTAAGCTGTGATCATCGAGTTGTAAGCAACAACATCTTTGTTCCTGAGCTTATTAAAGATCAGTTTCGCGTCGTAAAAACTACCACATTTGCTATACATATCAATCATAGCAGTACCCAGATGGACATTCATGTAAACACCATTGTTTTGCATATACGAATGAATCCATCTTCCCGATTCTAGCGCGCCAAGCTGCCCGCACGCAGAGAGAACCGCGACTAATGTAACTTCATCAGGGTTTATGTTCACACTCATCATGTTCCTAAACAGTCTCAATGCTTCTGCAGGCATGCCATACTTTGCGTACCCACCGATCACCACATTCCAACACACCGAATCCCTCTCCGTCATCGAATCAAACAACGCCCGTGCGTTCACGAGGTCCCCATGCTTCGCATACGCCGTGATCATCGACGTCAACGACACCAAACTTCTCTCAGGCATATCGTCGAACAGTTGGCGTGCAGCCCCCAAATCCCCACCTCGTGAATAAACGTCAACAAGAGCTGTTCTCACGTGCATATTCCGATCAAACCCGAGTTTAATCACATGGGTATGAATCAATTTTCCAACTTTCAAACGACAACCCTTTAGAATACACGAGAAAGTGAACTCATTGGGGTGCACTTCTTGCGATATCATTCGGATGTAGAGTTGAATGCCTTTGAAATGGAGGTTGTGGATGGAGTGAGTGTGGATGATGGAGGTGTAGAAGAAGACATTGGGGTTGTGGGTGAGGTTGAAGAGGGTGAGGGATTGATCGAGGCGGTTGAATGAGGAGTAAGATCGTTGGAGTTGAAGTTGATGATTGGGTGGTTGTGGAGGTTGTGGCGGATTGCAGCGGCGTGGGTTTGGTGGAGTTGTTTGATGGTTGTGGCGGTGGTGATTAGGGATGAGAGGGTTTCCGGTGAGTGTGGTGGTGGGTGTGGTGGCGGTGGTGGTGGCGGTGGTGTGGTGGTGGTGGAGAAGGGAGACGGTAGCATTGTTTTAAGTTGAAGTCATAGGTTTATCAATTTGAAGGGCCATGAAGATGTCTTGAGATAACTGGATAAGGGATTAAGGTGAAGAAAATAAGAAAGTTTCTGAGTTCGGTTTAAAAGGGTTCGAGTAACAGAGGGACCTTTCATGTAATTAACTCTAACAAATAATACTATAAAATTACAAATTGTATTTAGAAATAACACAATTTAAATCTCTAATTTTACTATCAAATCTAGAATTCATCTTTCAAATCTCTATTTCATATACCTAATTATATAAAACTTATATATTAAAAATTGAACCAAATAACCATTAATTTTTATAACAAATAACACTTCAATATTAGAAACTGAATAACATAAACCCTAAATCTTTAATTTCACAGTGTAATAAGAAAAAAAGCTAGAAATGTTAACTTGAAATGGGCGGCGAATTGATAGAAAAATCACAGATAGGCAGTGGCAAAGGCATTTGCAATAGGCGGGGGATCGGCGGTGGTCGGGCGAACGACTGTCGATGGGGACATGGGGTGATCGGTGGTATGGGTGGATGGTGGCCGACTAGCTTTGGCCCGTTGGAAGAGATGAAGGGTCGATGGGGCATGGGGCGGTGGGTGGTTTTTAAATTTTTTTTATTTTAAGTTTTACGTTTGATTGAGTTATGAGTATTTAGGCAAATTAGTTACGCTTTTTGAGTTGTATAATGTAATGGGCTTAATTTTATTATAAGTTTGTTAATTATTATTGTATTAGACTATTAGGTATTTTGGGTTTTTTAGTTATTTATGTTTTTATAAAATATGATGTTTTTTTATAAAATATTAGATTACTATTTATAAAATTAAAACTTTGTGTCGCGTTTAATTTTTTTTTGAGGTAATGTCATATTTTCTCATGCGTAACGTAAAGCCGTAAATTTATTTCTTTTACATAAAACCGTAATTTTTTTACACCATCCGTAAAAAGTTGAGCGGTAACAAAGGGCACCCTTCTGCTCAAGGTAGGTCCGCCCTTGTATAAAATTATAGAAGTATGATAACAATAAGCTAAGTGGTCAACATAATTTGAATTTAGAAAGATCAGAAAAAATTTTTGAAAAAGATTTTTTTTAGAAAAAAACATTAAAAGGTTTGATAATAAAAAATAAGTTACATACGAAATGAAAGATCGTCTTGTATTATAAACCCAAGTTCATATTATTATCCTTCCTGGGTTTGTTTTCATCCTTATAGAATATACTCATCAAAAACACTCACAAAAGATGCAAAAGCAAAAAAATATGATGATAGATTTTGCAAAGATATCAAATGACAACTTCTGATTCTATGGCAAACAGATTTACCATCAAATTTCTAAATGAAAAGGATTTAGTACACAAATGGCATAACAGCTTCTAACAAATCCCTTAGTTTCTATGCAACCATAGATGAGTTTTATTGCTAAAAACAGACATTACTACTAACCAATATCTAAGCACTCACTCCTCAATCCCACCCAAGTGTTCATCCATGATGCTCAACCGGAACAATCCATCCTTATTATATCCATTTCCGACGATCTCATTGGTATTCTTAATGATGGCTCCCTCAGCCCCAAGAGATATACTGAATCCAGTCCTCATAAGTATGCCGAGGGATACAAGACACTTCCTGATTGTGGGGATGTGAAAAACATTTGAAAGTGTCAAAACCTTACCTGTGGTGAATTGAAGCACAACTGTACCGACGCCTTCAACCTTAACATGCTGATTGTTGTCCAAAATTACCTCATGATTATTCCATGGTTGGTAGTCCACAAACATGTCCCTAGAGTTGCAAACGTGCACTGTGCATCTAGAAGCCAAGTACCACCCTCGACGCCTACTCTCGGATAAAACTGGGTCCTCATCTAGAGTTAGCAAGCCTATTTGTTCATTGTGCACCACTTTCATTCTTCTAATAAGTAATAACCCTTTCAACCTGATTATTACAAGAATAAATAATGTACATTTATTAGGAAACTGAAGACAAAAACAGAAAACAGCTACATGAAACATCGAACTAATCATAGTCGATGACTTTAAACAAGACAACAAAGATCTAAATGTTAATACCATTAAATAATTCAGACATGAATTTTTTTTATAGTGATTTATGCAATACTGTTTTGAGATACATTAGAAGCAAATTTCAACTGATGTGCCGTTTTTTTACTTTTAAATTTTCTACCGCTTGACTATACAACAAGAAGAGTTGTCATATTGTGTATTATTGATCAATTATATATTAGCATACAATAAGCATAGTTAGAAAGGCCACCTAATCTATACATAACCTATAAAGATAAATTCTTTACAATAGATCTCATCTACAGGAAAAATGCAAACTGATATATTTTTAACTAGTGCTGACATGATCTCAAATTTCCCTCTTATTTCTGTTTTGTTTTCAGTAAGATGGGAGCAAGTACATATCAGTGATTGATAACAAAAATACGCTATGAAAGAAAACTTTAGTATATATCATGATAGTCTTTTTACAATCGATTGCGTTTTAAGACTTGCAAGACCCACATGCAATGCTCTTGCTTGCTAAACTTACTGTTGTTCATACCACCTGATGTGCTATTCATTCATCCATAACATTTATGTTTTTATCTCAATATCTTCTATATCAACCACAATTACCATTCAAAGTTCATGAATTAAAAAAGCACCTTAAACACTCTCTTATGATCTTAAATGTTTAAACAAACAATAAACATATCATTAAAGCAGCACTTCATCCTGCAATTCATCTTCCTACCTTATTAAACAACCTTACTGAGACAATTTCATCATACTATACATAAACCCTAACAAGGCTCAAATTCCTTATGTATGCTCAAATTCTGCAAAATACTTTCACTCATAATGTGTCATTCATAACCACACACAAGATTTATCCCAATCTCTTCTAGTTCAACCAAAACTACCAAACAAAGTTCAAGAATTTAAAAGCACCTTAAACACTTGTCCTTATGACCTTACATGTTTAAACAAACAATAAACATATCATTAAAGCAGCACTTCATCCTGCAATTGATTTTCCCACCTTGTTAAAATTGTATCCTGCAACTTTCAATCTTACCGAGACAAATTCATCATACATAAACCCTAACAAGACCACATTGTCTATCAATTAGTCAAATTCAGTTTCATTAGCTACATTAGGGCATATAACACAAATATACTAAAATCATTCGCAGATACAATGTTAACCACACACATACTCTGATACTCATAATCAATGATGATTCGTTAAGATTTTAGGCTAAAACTCAAATTTTGACCGATAATTGACATAAATTTTGTACAAAACAGTTGAATTCCATAATCAACTCGAGTAAATGATCAATCTAGGGCTAAAATGTAATCAGAAGTTAATTTCAGTGCAATAAGTACCTGTGATCGATTTCTTCAGGTGAATGCTCGTAACTCTGGTTCTTCGTTGGTTCTATATGCACTCATGATTCATTATATGAAACCATTAACTGATTAATCACCCCAAATTCCGATCAATCAGGGCCGATTTCCTTGCAAAACGTTTTAACTAATAATTCTTCTAATTTGAATTGAATAATTAATTAATTATGCTTCGACATCCGCCTAAACAAGACTAATCCTTTGATTTTTTAAATTTTGAAACCATTGGTGTTAGGGTTGTAACCGAGGCGAGCCGAGCCGAATCAGAATGAGTTTAAGCTCGAGTTCGAAGTTTATCGAGCCGAATCGAGCCGGCTCGTAAATTTTAACGATCTCAAAACACCAGCTCGAGTTCGGCTCGTGAAAAGCTCGAGCCAGCTTGTGGTCGTTCGAGTCGGCTCGATTATATATATTTTTAAAATTTTTCAAATTAATTATATGAAAACGCAAAAAAATACATATTAGGACTTTTACATTTTGTTGGGTACTTCGTACTTATAAGAACAAATATCATTATTTTAAAAATAAACAATTTACTATCAAATTATATATTTTTTAAACAAAATACTTAATGTTTCTAAAAAATTATTTTTATTTTTAAGAAAAATATTTTTAAAATCCTAATATAAAAACAATAATCATAATAATAGTAGTAGTAGTAGTAGTAATAATAGTATTATTATACTATATATATATACACACACATACATATATTATATGCACCGAGTCACGAGCCTGGCCAATGAACCGAGTTAACCCTGGCTCGAGTTCAGCTCGTTTAGAAATCGAGTCAAGCCGAGCCGGTTCGTTTAGATTCGAGCTTTTTTTGAGCCGAATTTTTTCAAGCCGAGTTTTTTTCGAGCTGTTTTTTAGCTTTTTTCGAGCGAGATTCGAGCCACGAATTTTTGTACAGCCTTAATTAGCGTCAATGACGTCTAAATTAGATCGATAGAGTTTCAAGAATTGTTCAACTTAAATATGACACAATTATGTTTTTTTATTTGTGGTAAAAAGATCAATCATAATTTGGATACGTATTGTAATCGGTAACATGTTGGTCAGATCTGTAAAACGTTTTATTTAAAATTACGTAACTTGAACATGGTTTGTTAACATGAATATTTGGATGTGTCAAACGGGTTGGCGGGTTAGTGTTAAGTAATCAAGTTGTAAACATGTTATTCATATTGATGAATTATAAAATATAGGTTAAACCGTCAGGTTGGTATGTTAAATTATTTTATCATGTTGGTTAAAAAGGTTAATACAAACACGATTTTATAATTAAGCAGTTTACCCTAAACATGGTTGTTTATTAAATGAGTGATATTTGAACAACCCGGCGTCTAGTTTATCTACTTTTGTATTCAAGTTCATCTTGTGTGGGAAATTTGAGGTTTGAATAGTAGATGTGTGCATAAACCGAAATAATCGAATTGTAACCAAATTAATAACCTAACCGAAACATCCAAAATCAATAAAAACCATCCTTGTGGTTTGACTTTTTTTGTAATTGTTATTTACGGCCCTGACTTATCTAAAAGAAAATTTCATGGGTGACAGTGAAAAAAATTTAACCATACATTTGTTTGATAATAGAAAAAAGCATGGATCATTAAAATTAAATTTATTTGTGATTAAAGGAATTGATCCCGAAGAAATTAAAATCAAATGAGTAGTTAAACCAATTAACATTATAATCAGTTAGTTGTATATCATTTTAAAATCAATATCTTGCTCTTGAATTTTTATTAAATAAAATTAATAATAAGAAATAAAACAATTCAAATATTAGATATTGAGCCAAATAGTCATTAACCAACATCCTACTCTTAATATCTTTCAAATCACTAATTTGTGCAGCATATAACACTTTAATATTAAACAACATAAATCTAAATCTTAGTTGCACAGTGTAATATAGTAAAAAACTATAAATTATTACCTTGAAGTGGCCGATAAAATATCATAGGTGGACAGTGGTAAGGGCTGCCGCAGCAAGCGACAGGTCGGCAGTGGTCGGCCGATGTGAGTGGAGGGTGGTTATAGGAAGTGTCGATTGTTGATGGGTGTTAATTATTATTTTTTTGTACTACTGAGTATTTTAAGTTTATTAGTTATTTATGTTTTTATAAAATGTAATGTTATTTTAAAATATTAGACTAATTTTTATGAAATTAAAACTTTCTATTAAATGTTGAGTTTAAATTTTTTTAAGGGTAACGTAAAATTTCTCAGGGGTAACGGTAATTGCAAATTTTATTATTTTCACACAAACATGTAAATTTTTTATACCACCTGTTAAAAGTTGAGAGATAGCCTAATCCGTCTGTGATTTCCAGTTCAGTTTCAAAAGATCTAGTGACCCATTGATAAAACAATTAGCCATTCAAACGAAAAAAACACTACAGACAACTATCAACTACCTTCATGGGTTGTGAAATTATCTATTAAAACCTTTACTATCCTAATATTTTATTACCTTTTAATTAATGCATAACCATAATAGGTTTGATAGTTACTATAAAATTATAATATTTTTATTCATAGTTCTAGTAAAATTTGATACACGAATCAGGTTTATTGATTACAAATCATATATTTTTTTTGAAAGGTGTACTTTGGGGGAAAAGGGTAAAACAACCTTTAAAAAAGTATAATTAATAAAGTTTCCAAGTTTAGAATCACGACAACGAAACAAGTAATTTTCATTTTTCACACGTCTTTGACGTGTTAATGTCATTTTCCAAATTTCACCCTTTTGGTGTACAATCACCATTCTTTTTGTTGTTATTGACCTTTCATAATATTGTATATTTATGTATATTTATATTTTGGTGTTGAGCTATGCTTTATTATCTCTAGGCTCATGACTTGCACTCGTTTGTTTGACTAATTTTGACTTTGTCAATTTGCATCCTTTTAATACCAAAAATCACCTTTTAAGTTGCCACAACTAGCCCCAAATGAAGTAAAAATTTATCAATTAGACTTTTAGGAGCTTCCAACTCAAACTCTATTTATCTATCTAAATACATTCCAAGACTACATTTTAAAAATATATATTTTTAAAACTTTATATAGAGGACCGGGGTAATCCCAGAAAAAATCAGGGCAAGCATGATTATCATCACATCACACTTTTGATTTTTTTCAAAACAAAACAAGGATACCAAAAATCAAGAAAAAATTGATGACAACATATTAAACAAGAAAAAACCAATACAAATGAAAAAACTGATATGAAGTTAACATGTCATATAAAAATAATTTGAAAAAAAAGTAAAAAACATAAGGTCTTCAGTGATATAATCGATCAAACTTTTTAATCAAAATCACATTGATTTGATTTTACTAAATCTAAGAAAATGAAATGACAATAACACATCACAAAGTAACTAAAAACAGAGCCAATACAACTAACAGTTTCAATTTCAAATCCAATACAACTGAAGTCGCCGCCTTCCACCGTCACCGGCCACCGTCGCCGGCCACCGTCGCCGGCCACCGTCCGCCGTGACAGTCAATCAGAAGCTCCAGATACAATCCAACTCCGTAAGCCCCACCTTCTGCTTCTCCGCCGGAGAATCAACCGCCGTTGTCACATTCCCACCGGAAAAACCCCCATAGCCACCCATTCCTCCGTCACCATGAACCACCGGCTGCGGTGGCGCCACCGTAGAGTAGAAGAACGGCAGCTGAAGATTCTCCTGAAGCGCCCTCAAGCTAGGGAAAGCTGAAACACCCACATTCTTCTGGAAGGTCGCCGGAGCTCCGGCGAAGGGCGCGGCGGAGAGCGGCGGCGGAGGGAGGTCGTAGATGGGCTGAGAGCTGAAGGTGCTGGTGGAGTCAGTGGAGAAACAGGGCACGTGCTGTGTTGAAGCAGCGTTGCTGTCGTACGAGTAGCTGTCGTGATCAACGGTGTACGCCGATGACGTAGTCGCGTACGACGGGTCCGGCATCAGCGGGACGAAAAGTGCGGTCTCACTAGCGACACGTTTCGTCCCGCCAGTACCGGAACCGCAACCAGAGAAACCCTTTTGAAATACTCGACAGATCACATGCTCATCCTGATCAAACAAAAACTTTAAAAACAATAACACTATACAATACAACGGGTGTGATTAAATGTACGCCTGTTGTATTATTATATTAATAATACGTTGTTTTTCTCTCTCTTTTTATACATGAAGAGAGAGAAAAATAGTGTGTTTCAATGATAAAAAATTATGAAAATAATATGATAAGATGTACCTTTGTGTTTGTGGTGAGAAAATGGTAAGCAAATTTGCCATCAAGGCGATACTCATGCATGACCCAGTTACTTTTTTCACCTTTAGGAGCTCTACCTCTGTAGAACACAAGGGTTTTCTTCATGCCTACTAAAGAAGAAGTTTTTGAACTGTAGATCTCTCTATCTTTTCCGGTGGCCTTCCAGTAACCTGCGGTCGTGGCGCGGTTAGTCCTAAGCCCGGTCGGGTACTTTCGGTCCCGTAGACTGAAAAAATACCACTCCTTCTCCCCCATTTTCGCCCTCTCTATTTCGTCAACGTCACGAAACACGACAACTCATATCAAAAGACTAGTCTAACAAATGAAATAATCTCACTTTTGCCACGTATATAAAGAACTCATTTCAAAATACTACAGTCCAATAAATGAAATAGTCTCACTTTTGTCATACACATAAAGAAATAAATAACAGACGTGAGACAAGTTGTAATGATAATATAAGGAGTGACTAATAAAATGAAAGGGACTTACGAGGGAGGTCCCAGGGCTCGCATTTGTTGAGATCGACGTCCGCGATGGCGCGGCAAGAGAACGCGCCATCGAGGACTTGCGGAGGAGGTAGCAGGAGATGAGCTCTTCATCGGTGGGGTGAAACCTGAACCCTGGTGGGAGGTGTGAGTCGGCATTGTTGTCGAAGTGGTGGGTGAACAAGTCCATGAAATCAACGGAAGTGATGATCTTAGGTTGGGGGTTGTGAGGTGAATGTGTGTGTGTGTGTGGAAATGAGTGATTGAAAGGGGTTAAATAGGGGGTTTGTGGTGTGTGTAAGGCTAGAGAGAGAGATGAAGGATGATGATGATGATGATGATGCATGGATTTATGAGGTGGGGGTTATGCGTGCGTGCGTGAAGAAGTGTGCAGGGTATTTCCATGTCAGTGAAGAAGATCGGAGTAGGAACAAAAACTGGTTTTATTATTATTTTTATTATTATTATTTTTTTTTAACAGAAAAAAAAACATTTTATTAAAAGAACCGGGCTAGTCAGAAACTAAAATCTAAAAGGAATACCAAATACATTACATGAGTAAGTTTTTTTTAACTGTGATTGAAGATACTACAGTACTTGAGTAAGTTTTTTTTTAAATAGAATGTTAATTGATTATATTGATTTTACCTATTCATTTGCTCATATAAAAACATCTAAAAAACTCATGGGAAAATCAACTTATTCTATGAATCTATGACATAATAGTTCCTAAGTCCAACCGTAGCTCTCATTGGACTATAACCCTATAAGGCATTTGGTAAATTGGAAGTAGTTTTTGTTTGTATGTGATAACTTTTCTTATTTGATAAAGACGGAACTATTTCATATGTTTTGTTTTTCATTTTAACATGAAAGACTTAGGGTTTTTAACTAGTCAAGTTTGGGGTTTGATTTATAAACAAATTGAATTTGAGCTAGCTCATAAGCCAAATTTAAGCAGGATTTTTCGAGCTTATTTTGAACAAGATTTATGGCACGACTTGTTTAACATTCGTATACTTAGTTTTGTCAAGCACACAACATATATTATTAGATGTTTTAGATCAACTTATGATATAACATAAAATTTATATATTTATTGATGTTACAAAATGACGACTAGAGGAAACAAAATCATTCACCACTCACACACAATTATATATGTGTATATATAACACTAATATGTAATTCAAGCAAAAATTGAGCCCACTCTAGTTTTAAGCGAGCCAAGCCAACTCGACTTGAAATGAGTCGAGCCGACTTGGTTTTGTAAATGTTTCGAGTTAAGCTGGCTTGGTTTAGAAACAAGTTATTTTCGAGTGAGCTTTGAGTAATATGGATAGTCCAAGAAAGGACGTTGTTGCGTGTTGAGGCGGTGCTAAGAGAAGTGTATAAAGTTGTGACAACTTGAGTGTGAACATCAAAACATAGATAAAGAAAATGTCTCAACGATAAATTTAAAAAAGAAGAAAATTTAAATTATTATAAAAATGATGGTTAAAATACATGATAACGAGTTTTAAGAAAATAAGTAAAAATATGTCGTATTTGACCTGACTCGGATTTGTATAAAATTATGTCAAAAAGTAGACACGAATATCAAATCATTAGGAATACGTTGAGAACCTAGTTAAGAAAACATTAAATGGTAAAAGTATAATAAAAAACTCGTTTCTATCTATTTAGATTATTAAAATAATAGAAAACAAAAAATAAAAAATAACTACACCAGACACCAATAAGAAAATACGTGCTTCAAAAACTTATACCAGTTGACATGTATCAATCACTGGCACTCATGAACTTTCTAAAAGTCATACAACCTTAACTGCTTTTACTTTGGTTAATATGTATGACTACTTTTACTGTCCATTAACTATTAATTCTATACACATACAATGCTATACTTTATAGTATAACGGGATCATGTGTGATGAATATACGAATATAAGATATGATAACAGATGTAATAAATCTCAAGGGGCTAACAAATAACAAAAATAACAACCCCTGCTTTAAACTTTAACTAGATGTATCCATGCATCACTTTAACTAGATAATTTCTCTTGCGTAAACCTCGCATATATAAAATACCAACTATTAAAAGAAATTAATAATTTTTTTACAAATAGTTAAAATAATATTTTTATAAATAGGTGAAAATATAACATGAATTTATTATAAAAATTATGGTTGAGAAAATAAATAAATAAAATTAAAAGGTTAAAGAAAAAAGGTCACGGACTTTACCTTTCAAGTGTAACTAAAATAAGACATCTTGCTAGGAACGTGATCTGTTTTTCAATTAATTAGTTATGGGCTCAAATTATTTAAAATACAATATAATAATATTAGATGTAGTGTAAATTAGAGAGCGTGTGTGTTAATCTATTAGAAGAATTTACTAATATTTTCATTTATCCTTAATGCGACGTCCCAATAGTAAAATGTTGTAATTGACAACCCAATGTTATGAGTAGATGTTATAGAGTGCATATCTGATAAATTTAAAGAGAGAGTACATGTAAAATAGAGTTTGTATGTTTGCTTGTAAATAATAGTTTTTTCATGACATTGGTTGTTTGGTCCAATGGCATTAAAACAAATGATAGAGCTTGAGGCATCTAAGATGATGTGTTCAATCCAGAATCAAAGGAGTCTTACCATATATTTGGGCTTCCACCAGAATTATATCAAATATGATGATACGTATGATGTACAAACTATTTTTTGAGAGTGTAAAACGCAATCAATTTTAGTTGTTAAAAAAGGATTTGGTTATTTAGACACCCTATAATTATAAATCAACACCTTAAATTTTTATACGTGTCGTATAGCTTTATACGCGTCGTATATGGGGTGGGTCGTGTCATATGGGGGTTATATGTGTCATATAACAATCTGACATCCACCTGAAATTTTCATTGTAGTTGTGTCAAAATTCACTATACACGTCGTATTGCTTTACATGTGCCGTATAGGGCTATATGTGGCGTATAACAATTAGACAACCCCTCTGAATTTTCCTCATTTTCAATGCTTTCGACATTATACGTCGTATATGGTATCATACGCGGCGTATAGACGGATGTCGATTTATTTAAATGGGTGTATATTTATTATGTCCCTTAACAAACAGTTTTCATTTATATTATTAAGCTTATAGGCACAAATAACTTATTCAATAAAAACCAGATAATAAAAACGAACAAAAAGCGGAAGACGTGGTGGGTAGAGTGGGTTTGGATGTTAATGTATAAAGCTGATTAAAATCTCTGGTGTCAGCAAGTACAGAAGATTAAATAATACCCTAAATCCTACATCTTTCACTCTATTTTATCATTATTTTTTATGAAACCTTTTTTTAGAAATATCACAAATCTATTTAACTTTCATTCAATATATATTTATATCACGCCTCATTGATATTTGAACAAATTTTTGTATTAATCAAGCATCGCAAAACTAGAGAGCTTACGATTAAGTAGATATGGAAAACTAAAGTAGACGTTTCATCTGTTGTTTTTTCTTATGTTGTATATATAATTGTGAGGTTTTATTTTTTTGTTTGTCGTGAGTTAATCTGTTATTCTATGGTAAAAAGACGACCATATGTAATAGCATCCATAATGAGCTCTTTTCTGCGGCCTTTGATCCCGCGTGGCATATGTTCGCGTTCATAAATCCATGGGCGAAGGAGGGTGCGTTCACTTGTCGTTTATAGGGGATGTGTTTGTGGTGACAGGTGGGGTTGAACTAGTTTGGTGAAATCGGTGTTGGGTTTTATTCGATTTTATTCTTTTGATAAGAGTTAGAAGGAAAATGAAATTAAGGTTTATGGATAAAAGGGATGACATGGGATTGGATGACGTGTTTGGTTAAAAAAATTTTATTTTGTTGTTTTCTTATTTGCATTTTGTTTTTTTATAGATTATTAGCTTATAATTATGTATATACATTAAATTATATGATATAAGACTAAATAAATGATTTATTTCAATAAATAAATTAACTATTAAAAAATATATAAAAGTTAGTGATGAAAAAAGAGTTTTTATGTGTTTTTAGCTTTTACTATCGGAGGACATATGGTTATTTGAGAAACATATGAATTTCTTACGTAACAATTGATTGGAAAAAAAAATTTAAATGTCTTTAGCTCTTATAGCATACGTAAGTTATAATCTTTTAAAAAAGCAAGACGACGTAATTACATTTTCTGCAACAATTATCAAACATATAATAACTATATGAGTATGTCTACTTTTTTAAAGTCAAACACACATACATCTCTTGAAATATTCTTCTAAAACATCCATTGTTTGTTTTGTGAGATTTAAGTCGCACCAATTTAATTAACCTGGATAAACATCTTATCCTACTTTATCAAAAGGTCATTGTTGAGATGATCTTTCAAGAAACAATCACTTACTCTTTTATTTGTGATCAATTCATGTTTTATGATGTAAATATTACTAGATATTATATATTTGTGTTTCGATCTAAGTTATTATAAAAAAGTTAAAATAGTGATTAAGATAATAGAAGTTGTTACATTAAAAAAAGATACTTATAAAGTAATTTTTACACAAAATTAATAAGTTTGACTGTCTTTTACATTTAAAGTACAACCAAACTCCCAAACGACACAATAAGTTAGGGTTAAGACATCCATCATTATAAATCGGAGCTTCAACTCTTTTGTATTTTTTTATAGGGGGCGGACTTGATATTTATATAAAAATTTAAACTATCGGGTCAAAAAATTACACTATCAGACTAAAATTTAACACTATGAACGAAAAAATAGAGGGGGGGGGGGCAACCCCTATAATGCTCCGCCATTGTTATAAATTGACACCCATTTTTATATGCCTTGTATAATTCTATTATACTTGACGTATAGGGTTGAGTAATTGAAAACAAGGAAAATTAATTGGGAGGGGTGTCAGATGGCTAACTCCCATATAATCATATACGACACATATATATCTATACGACGCGTACAACAAAATTCGACACTATATACAAGGAAAACTTTATGGGGCTGTCAAAGAGATATACATCCATATATGATTATATATATGACACCCCTATACAACATGTATCCCCCCTTACGACGTGTATAAAGATATATGACCCGTATAAAAAAACTAGGGTGTAAAAGTTCATACCCTAAGTTTAAAAGAAAAAGAAAAGCTAAAATAATTGAATCTTGATCACCTAATTACCGCACTCCAACGATAATAACAAACCAAGATTAAAACCCTTTTTTTATGCGTGGGTCTTCTCGTCATTACAAGGATATGATATTTGGCATTTGCAAAAAAAGAAAAAAAAAGAACGCTGCATGATAATTTTATGGTTAAATATTCTCGCGTGACACATAAGAAACAAAAACTAATTAAATAAATAAAGATAATAACGTCGTAATTATATATCCAAATTAATTACTAAAAATCTTTGGAAGGTAAAACTTAAATAATTTTTAAAAAAATGTACAAATATATTGATTCTGGGTTGTGTCGTGTTTGAATAAAATGTTATCAAAGTGCCAATAATTAATGTTGTAATTTCATATTTGAGTTGTATTAGAATAATCTTCGTTAAACCAGAAACAAGAAACACCGTTGACTGCTTGTATAAAAAAGCAAAACTTTATGTAAATGTACAAAACAAAACTTTATGTAAACGTACGTGTTTTTAATATCACTTAAAGAGAAAAAGAAGGAAAAAAGAAAATAAAAAAAGGTTAAAAGATAAAAACAAAAAGGAAACATAACATAAAACAAGATCAGAGAGAGAGAGGAGAGAGAGAGAGAGGAGAGAGAGAGAGGAGGAGAGAGAGAGGAGGAGAGAGAGAGAGGAGAGAGGAGAGAGAGAGAGAGGAGAGAGAGAGAGAGGAGAGAGAGGAGAGAGAGAGAGAGAGGAGAGAGAGGAGAGAGAGAGAGAGAGGGGTACGATTAAAACTTAGGAGGCTTCTATAAGAGGCGTGCACCTCAAATAAACTATACTTAGGTGGTTTTTTTTTTGGCAAAATCTCTTTTTTATTTTTTCATCTGCGTGTACGTATACGTGTGAAAAGTTTTTGAGTTCGTAGACTTTTTGTTTTTTAAAAACGTTTTATTAAAAAACGTCTTCCTGACGTCTGCATGAAGAAGATGTAATGTTATCATTTTTCAAGTTTTCTCAATCTCTTCTCCTCTTTACCCCCAACCTTTTCAGACTTCTTTTCTAATTTGTGTTCAACCCTTCAACCCATAACTCCTCTCCTCTTCTCACTGTAGTCTGTCTCTGGTCGCCCCATCTCCTCCCACCGGCCTGACCACCGGCGGCTCCCTCCCCCCACTTGCTCCCACCTAGCTGTGCCGACCCACCTGCGGTCGCCCACCTGTGACCGCCTCCCTACAACCACCGTCGCCCCCATCGACCACCGTAGCCCCCATCGACCACCCACTTGCGACCGCCCACCTGCGCCCGCCTCCCTGCAACCACCCCCATCGACCACCGTAGCCCCCATCGACCACCGTAACTCCCATCGACCACCGTAACTCCCATCGACCACCGTCATCTGCCAGAAATCCACCGTCATCTTGAACAACCTTTCCTCTGCACCTCCACGTTGCCCCCTCCCCGCGCTGTCTTCCCCCTTCGTCGCCCTCCCCCGCTGAATATGAATATATGATGATGATTATTGATTATTGTTACCGGTGATGATGGCGATTGTGGAGTGTTCTCGAAGGCAGTTACCAATGACTTCATCGGCGGTGGTTTTGGAGCCGTAACCGTTGGGTCCGGCGGAGCCGATGAGGTAGTTGATGGTTTCCATTATGCAGCATCTTTGAGTGATCTGATAGAATTGAAATGATTGATATGAACTTGTGTTGTGGATATGAGAATTGAGATGATGAATAGGGATAGTGGTAGAACGTATCGGAATTGTAAAAGATGATACGTGGTTGTTTTTGTGATATTATCTTTAAAATAAGGATAGTGGTGGAACGTATCGGAATTGAAACTAGGTGATTTATAATGTATTTGTATGGCTTTTATTTATATATTAATGTTAAAATGTTTTTTTAAGTTTGAAAAATAGGTTTCCTTTAATTACAAAATATTTTAGCATTCTGTAGATTTTAAAAAAAACAAACAGTATTTTTCTTGCAGACTGCAGACGTTTGGTCCACCTCTTCTGCTGCTGATGTCTGCGGATGTGATCCACAGATTGCAGACGTTTTCCTGCAGACATTTTCCTGTAGACGTTTTCCTGCAGAAAAAACAAACAACACCTTAGTGGACAAAGAAATTAAGCAATATTGATAACATGTATACAAGTGCGGCTTCAAACACACCTACATGATAGTTTAAAGAGGTTTTGTATATCCGATTCGGATATTCGGATTTCGGATAGTGGATTTTACTATCCGAATCTGTATCCGGAATTTCGGATATCCGATTTTCAGATTCGGATTTGGGTGTCCGAATGGATATCTAATTCTAAAAATATATATATATTATTTAATATTTTTATAAGATATTAACTTTTTTGTAAAAGAGATTTTGGATATTTAAAGTTAATAAAATATCTGAAAATTCTAATTTATATTATTATTTAATAATTTTTAGAATAATATTTTGGATATTCAAAAATCTTCAAAATCACTACTCAAATCCGAAATTTCGGATGATTCGGATTCGTCTTTTAGATATTTGGATTCGATTCCGGATTTGGATATTTTTGAACACCCTAACGTTAAGCCCTTCAAAGAGCTCTAAACATAAGTTAATCACTACACTTAATTAGAAAGAGCGTTAATAAAATGATTTTTGTTTTACATGACACCAATGTGACATTTTAATTAAACAATCACTATACATGTGATAACCATACCAACTATACCAAATTGTTTTTTCTTATCATGAATAAAATTAAATTTATATAAACCCAAAGTAAACTTAATAAAATAAAAGGAGTATTTAAAACTTTGTATTAGAAGGTTGCACCTATTGCATCACCAATTTACATACATAAATGCATACACACATACTTTAAATAAGAATTATAGTTTGCTCAGTATCCTTAGAATGATTTTTTCCGACTCAAAACCGATTCAGACAAACTCTGACTGAACTCATTTTAGCAACGTTAAAATTCACTCGACCAATAGCTACATCTATTATTGATGATAAACCATTCCCGTTAACTATAAAATCAAATTTCAACAATACAAAATTAAATAGACAATACATAATTTAATCAAACAACATAAAATAAATAGTCAATACAAAATTCAAGCAAATAGTCCAAATTTTAAAATATACGATACAACTCTAAAAAAATAGTTCGTTCTTAGCCCTCTTTAGCAAAAATTAATTCTTAGGATAGAATTCACCTATATAAAGTATAACAAATGTCTAATAAGGATGAGAACGTGTTGTATATTTTAAAATTAGTAGTTTTTACAATTTGTGCTATGTGATTGAATCTGGTGGTGTCTGTTTTAAAACATGTATTGTTTAATTGAATTTGTGTTGTATGATTGAATTTTGTATTACTTTTTTTTTTATATTTTAGTTGTTTGGTTTGTACTAGCAATATCCAACTTTGTAGTTAAAAGGATTGGTTTATTGCCGATAATAACTCCAACTATAAAAAGAGTTGATTCCAAAGCGGTTGTAGTGAGTTCAATTGAGGTTCTTTTGAGCAGGTTTTGAGGTGATTAAAATCATCCTTAGGATACTTAGTTAAGAAGTAATTCTTATTTGAACCTAATAAAATAAAACATTTACTATTTTATGATATTAAATTAAAAGTATTTTGAGGTATAAGGGGTTTTATGGTTTTATCTAGAAGGGCGTGTGTGAAGAAGCAACAAACGAATATAACAAATGAACATGCATGGCCCCATATTCACAACTTGAAAAGGGAGATAAAAAATAATAGAGGTGGGAAGAGTAGGACCCGTAGCCTCAACTTTATGCCATAAACCATCTGGGCTAGAATTCCATTAAGATATGCAAAATTTCTTATATTAATTTATAGATATTATTTTCTCAGTAATGAGTTTCATCCTCTGAGGTTGGGATGCGATCCCGGTTAAAAAACAAATAAATAAATACGATTAAAATAACAATTATCATTCAAAGTTAGGTCGTATGTTTATCGTCAAAAAATAACTATGATAATAACAAAAAAAAAACTACTGTCAACGACATCATGAATTAATATATAAATATAACCAAAGTAATCTGTTATATCACTTTCTATTGGGGATTCCAAGCGACATTTTCAGCCTTTTTAATGCTCTTGGATTTTGTTCCGTATTTTGATTAACACCGATAATAGAGTAAATTATAAATATTATTCTTTAAACATTATTAAAATTTATGATCGTTTTTTAACTTTGATAAATGCATTGAGTGTTATTTATTTAAAATTTTGTCACGTTTTTTGTATTTTTCACTAATTGAAGTTATTTTTTTCCACTAAGTTTCTAGTGATTGACTTCTTTGTCCCTGTCTTTTAAAGAACAAAATATGTATTTTATACTAATCTTATATTTTATTTCTTTCTTAACTAGTTATCTAATTTTTGTTTTCTTATTAAATATAAGTTTATGATTTTTAATTTGTTATAATTCTTTTTATTTGTTATTTTTAGAATGGAGCATGCGTTACAAAAGAGAAAGTGTAGCTATAATTTAGTGTGACAAGTGCTTGCTTCAGGTTTTATTTGTGTTTACTTTCATGTAACAGAGATGTTAGATTTAGATTTCATATTCAAAATACTATATTTTTGGTATACAATATAAATGGATGCAATGATTTTATGACTTGTAGTGTTATGTTAAGTTCGGTGTTGAAGTTCTTATAGAAATAGTGACTTTTGAAATAATACAAACCATTCACAGTGAGTTTTTTATTTTTATTCATATAATTACATTAAAAATTACTATATTTTCTCTCTCTTTTTTAGTTAAATAATATTTTTTATATCTTTATCATTATTTTTTTTCTTCTCTACTCATAACCATTTAAAATTTTTTTAAAAAAATTTATAAGGATTGAACAGTGATTTTTCAAATATACCAATCCATAAAAAAATTATGACTTGTAGTGTTATGTTAAGTTCGGTGTACCATATTGTTTCAAGAAACCGAATGTTGTAAGTAGTGTTTACAAAGCTTTCTTTTAATGTATGACTTATTACTAGGTTCACGACCTAGTGTTTCAAGTTTGTTTACTCATGGTAAAGATTGTACCTATGCTCTAAAATGATTTTATAACTTGGTAAGCTAACAAAACCCGTTGCAAAGCGCGGAGTAAATTCCAAGTTTTAATTAAATAATGTACGTAATATTTTTTACAAAGGAACGAAGTTACTAAAACCTAAATCTTTTAAAATTTTGTGTTTTGCTTTTGAATATTTAGTTCAAAAGTTAAACAAACTAAATTTTAGAATATTATTTTTTCAAATTAAATTGTTTAAATGTATAGGCTAGGCAATATTAAGCTATAGATAAAGACTATGTATATTTTTATGTATATATAGCTTCAATATTTGTTTTGGGAAACATTTATATTCTTTTACTAGTATATTTTTATGTAAAACAAATACTTAAGATTAATTTATAAAACAAAGTGATGAAATAAATGAAAGTAAAGTAGATCAAACAAAAAGAAAAGGAAAAAAAAAAGAAAACAAAAGATTGATTAAAAAATAAACATCTAGTCCTCATATTGAAGGTAAAATTGTCATCCGTATAAAAGTACTAGAAAAAAATTAACTTCAATTAGAATAAATGACATAAAACATGATAATTTTTTAAATATAGATACTCGGTTTATTTATTAAATTTTAAAAATAAAATTCATAATTTTGATAATACTTAAATGACAATATTTGTAATTTACTCCGAATGATGCATTCGAACTTAATTTTTATTGAACTGTACTAAACTACCCATTTTAGTGTCTCGACTCAACCTAACCTTTCATTAAAAATTAATTTCTCTTTCTTTCATCTAAACAACCTAACTTAACTCAATATTTTACACATAGTTACATTTAGAATATATAAAAATATATTATTTTGAAATAAATAAATAATTATATTTTATAATAAAAACAAATAAGATGGTGTATCTAATTTTTTTTACATTCACAAAACATACTTAATACAACAAATTACGATCATAATTATTAAAAAGGTATGATTTTTAAACAACTCCACTTTAATACAATTTATATCGGGATGTTCGTAAAAAATAACTCAATAAGACGGTGTATCTAAGTTTTTTTTTTTACAAAAGTTAAACATTATTAATTATCATAGAAAACTGAATTAAGGGATAAAAACAATTGGAAAAGAAGAAAGAAAAAAAAAGAAAAAAAGAAAACTAATATCAAATGACATTTGTCATTGTTAAAAGTTGCGACCTAGGTTGATGTTGTGACCAGATTGCGGAAATTATATGAGTTTATTTTTCTAAATATCATTGCAACCCAATTTTGAGGTTGCCATAATAAGTCTTAGAAGTCAATTAGAAAATATGTATTATTACTATACTAGATTTAGAAACTTAGGATCTACGGTAAGAACATAAGTAATGGTTAATACCAATTAAAGGACCTTTTTATCATATCAACGTCAGACCATCATTATTTTTTTTGTTAAAAACATAAGTAATAGTTGATACATCTATTACGTTTATTCATCATTATGAATTTGGTGATTTCTGGCATTAGACCACATAATGCCCTATCACCATTATGATGGGTTATGTTATGTTTAAAGAGACATTATTATTATAACGTCACAAATCATTAAATCATAATAATGGGGGACATTAACCATTATTTATGTTTTTAATAAAAATAATAATAATAACTTGACGTTGATATGACAATAAATGCCCTTTAATAGGCATTAACCGTTACTCGTGGTCTTATAATAAAATGTCCCTTTAAACATAACGCCCTATCGTAATGATAATTGAGACATTATGTGACGTTATGTATATGTTTAACGTTTCATTATAAATATTGTATAACTGGACTCTAAAATTTCTCATTTCTCATATTAACTACCATGACAAATTAAACAAGTAACACGCATGTTAGACCGGCAATTGCAGCCTTTAGTTAATTGGCTTTTTTACTGCCTTTTTTAATTTATGCTTTTTGTATCTAAAATCTTATTATATCTTTCTATTATAATGAAACAGTAATTAAGGAGGACACGTTGTAACATTACATTTACACTCATCAAAATTTTCCGCTTTTCTATATTATTTAATATCTTTTTAGACTAAAAATACTTTTTGGATAAATTAAGTAAACTTTCTTTTTATTAATCTTACTTATAAATAAACAACTTTTTATAAAATAAGATTTCTTTCTACAACATCAAACTTTCTTAAAAATGTAAAATATTTTAAAATTGATGTTTTTAAAAAGTAAAATTTGTATAATCCAAACATAATTAAAATTGGGAGTTATAATAATGAAAAATTTTAGAACGGTTTGTCATAAAGCAAAATATTTAGTTTCTTTTTCTTTGTAAAAAAGAAAAATAGTTTAAAAAATTAATATCATTGTTTAATTACTTATAATACTTACTTATACGTAATATTAATCATATTCTATCTTCGAATATTATTTTATAACTAACATCATTATATTGACACTTTTTATTTATTTATCATGTGTATTGCACGTGATACTAAAACTAGTTACTATATATACTTGAATTTATCACTATTGTGTTTTGTTTTAATATTTTAATATATTAATATTATAATTACTTTACTTTTATAACTTTTTAAATATAATATTATATATCTTCGAATACGTCATTGTGACATGCTTATTCTTATCAATGTTTCAGTATAAATTTTATTTCAAATCGAGTCGATTACTTTTAGTTATATTTTGTTTTCCTCTAATAACTTTTATGACATAATTTTATAAATCTTTGAATACACCATTGTGATATGTTTATTTTCTTATCTACATTGCGGTATTATTTTTGTTCAAAACAAAGTCGAGTTAAATATAATATCGTCTTATAAAATTAGGAGTACATGGTGATTACGTGTTTATTTTTATATCATGTTATACATCGTTGTGAAGTGTTTAGTGATGTTTTATAAAATCCAGATTTATCGTTGCGGCGTGCTTAATTTTTCAAATGTTAATATGTTTAACGGTTTAATTTTTTGTTGTTCAGACACACTTACTTTTATCAACGTTCCAGTTTGAATCTCCGGATATTATAACGATCTCACCGCAACAAACAGGTTTGCGATAGTTTCGTTTTTTATATAAACGTTCGAATGTATACCTAACGTCAAGGTTTTGTTTTCCATATAAGGCGAAGTATGTTATCCACATCTTCTAGGTGTAGTTTCGGGAGAACGTACGTTTCAACATTTGTTTGTTCATATTATTGCGGACACCTTCAACACACAAATTCACAACAGCATTTATATGTTATAGCTTTTTTATAGTTTTGCGTCCATACCGCAACGTGACGGTATTCATAGTACTAATTAATATCCATACAAAGTGTTCAAAATAGATGAACAAAAAATAATATTAAATGGAAAATGATCCAGAATAAAATTGAAGTTTGTGTAGAATTGAAGTATTATAATATCTAATTATAGATTAACAAAATAAAAATATTTAAATAAACAGGCTGAACTTGAATAGTACTATATAATTATTATATAAATACAAACGTGTAAACGCCTAAATGTATGATTGAGATTTGAGACATACTAATAACAGGAGAGTTGTTTTAGAATTAGGCAGCTAGAGACTATATAAAAAGTATATATAACAGTGATTTAGTACAATGTTTTTGTAACTTTTGAAGAGGGGTAAATAAAGGCAAAATTGATGTTGAAATATAATAATGAAAATATAGGGTACCATTATTAGTCTACCAAACAAAGATTTCAATAACTTGACAAGTCATTTCATCAATGTCCCTTCATAAAATCTTATTCTAACTACCCTCTTTTTCTAAACAAGAAGCTACATACAATATATGTATGTACGATTATTGAATTAAAATGAAATTTGAATAAAATACAACGAAAATCTATACTTATTAATAAAACAATAATTTTAATGTCACGTGTCAATTTTTTTTGCCTCTATTATTTTTAATTTCCGTCTAAATATGTATATGTTATTAATATTAGTCTAGGTTCATTTAACTAAAAGTCAACTTCTGATACAATATATATTTAAGTAAATTTTGAAAATTTAATATTAAATTAGAGCATAATTTTTTAGAAATTAAATCATACCCGATATTTTTTTATTCAAATAATTCATCAATAAAAACTATAGAAATCATTTATTATTTTATTCATCTATGAATCGATTTATTAATTGTGTGTTTCTATTAAGTACTCAGTTTATATATGAATCTTGACAAAAGTTATGGGATTTTTTCATCAACTCCTCTCCAATTTGAATGAAATCATGGATATCCTTTTTAAAAATGAAATCATAACCGATTTTAAAATGTTTCTCAACTATCTTAGTTTTATGATCCTCGCAATTTGTCTTTATAAAGTCTGATGATATCGCCGTCGACATACTTCGTAAGGTTCTCATTTTGGCTTTGGTTTCATTAAGTTTTTTCAACAAAATTATTTATTTTTTTGTTATATTTGACCTTTCATCAATTATGATTTAACCTATCATTCTCTACAGTTATGTTTTGAATTAATATTATTTTATTTTTATTTTTTGATTTGAAGGTGCTCTGTGAAGAGGTATTACATGTTTGATTTAATCTATCATTGTCTACAATTTGTTTTTGTTTATTTTTTTGGAATTCGTTTGATATGCGCAAACTGTAATGATGTATATGGAACAAATATTGAAAATCACACTTTTATTCCACGGTTGACGATTGACACCTTTAGATAAAATGATTATAAATTTCAAAGAAAACAGTTCCCGTTAGCAGTGTGTTCAATGACGATAAACAAGAGCCAAGGACAATTGTTATTCAAAGTTGG
The DNA here is from genome assembly GCA_025506515.1 of Flaveria trinervia. Lineage (NCBI taxonomy): Eukaryota > Viridiplantae > Streptophyta > Magnoliopsida > Asterales > Asteraceae > Flaveria > Flaveria trinervia. The sequence continues at coordinate 8,683,390 of CM046453.1, forward strand.
TTTGTTTTTAAATGGGGATCATCGTCAGCTATATGTTGCATTATCTTGAGTTAAAAATAAATATACTGACAGAGATTAAAACTATTAATATTATATAATGATAAAAAAATCACCAACAAAACATTTAATGTTGTATGCAAATAAATTTTCAGATCTTTATGCATTTGAAATATTATTTTTCATGTTTAATATAATTTGTTTATTACTTAAAGTTGTTATTTATAAGTTTATTTTATTTCATATTATACACTATTTAAAAGTATAAATATTACTAGAGAAAACCTACTAATATTAGATGTAGCTAATGTTAAAAATTATACATAAAACTTGATATACAAAGTATTATTAATAACATTATAACTTACGAATATTTTTAAACAAAAATAATATTTTTGGATTAAACCCATGTGTTACGTGGGTCTTTAACCTAGTTGTATAATATATTTGTAAAATTTATTTTAGTTGTGATGCATAATACGATCATTATATACACATCTACGAATATCTTTTTCTACACTTATTGTATGATATATCTATCACGTATTATAGACTACATGATTTTTATGGTTTCTACTTGAAATTTGTTTCGTATTGAATGTGCAGGTATATTATGAATTGTATGTAGTTTTTCTTTTCTTTTTATTGCACCACACCGTAAACCCAAGAAACTACGGCTCGTTCTATTTTAAAACACTCTTCAAGCAAAAGTCTTTTAAATTGTAAAATTTTCTAATTGTTTATATATCTTATTAATTTTAAAAGGGTGGTTTTATTTGGACACCCACCAATTTTAAATCAACACCCCTTGACCCTATACGTCGCGTATGACCGCGTATGGGTCCATACGCGGCGTATAGGATCGCGAAAATATTCCCTATACGCCGCGTATGGACCCATACGCGGCGTATAAGGTATATTCTGACAAGACCCTGACAAACCCGTGTCACACGCGTGTCGATAAGGCTATATGTCGCGTATGGACCCATACACGGCGTATAGTTTTCCCACCATGTATTGTGAAAGGAGTATACGCTGTGTATGGGTTAGTACGTATAAAAATTTTTGTCGGCTTTATTTTGTACGTTAAGGTTGACACTTTGCATATAAGTTATATTTTGTAACATATAAATCGATAATTTTAAATCTTAGTTAACAAATAAAACATATAAAACAAAACAAACGTTAAATGATAATATAAATACATAACGAAATTTTTAAATACATAACAAAATAAAAGTACAATTAACAAAATAAAACTACGGTGAATCTGGGTAATATCGAGGCGGTGGCAAGTCTGGAGGATCAATACCAACAGCACGGGCTCGTGCAATCTCAAGCTGAACGTGCCAATCCATAAGATCCTCAACTCGATCGAGGCGACGACCCTAATCCCGTAATCTCGTATTAATCTCCTGCATAAATGTCTCAATACGCGCAGGCACCCTTACATCTTTATAAATATGCCGAGGGAACTGTGGCTGAGGAGGCGGCTCGTCGTGTGGCGGCTGAACATGCGGAATATGCTCCTACTGCTGGTGTGGATGGTCATCGCCGACCTGCTGAACAGATGCAGGATGCCAGATCTCACCGAGTCGAAGAGAGAACCGTATGCCACCCGGAAACTGGCGTATAATACGCATGCCGAATAACGTACGACGATCTAATCTCACCGGCTCGATCGGAGGGGATACGTCAGCAGCATGGCGAGGAAAATAACCAAGACAACGCGCAATCATCGTAATGTACGTGCCGCCATACACTGTTCCTCGCTCCTGGAGATGATAATATGAAGCGTAATACTCAGCTAAACATCTCGCAAGGTTGCACCTGGACCCCGTAAGCAAACAATATAGGTAAAATAAGTCGGGAATGGTACACCACTCCCGACTCTTACCACGTCCCATGATGGATGTGGCGATCATCCGATGCAAGTAACGGATAAGAGGATTTCTAATGCCAGTGACCCTGCCCTTAGTCCTCTGAAACGGACCTTCGACAATTTGAGGCCACCAATCTCTCAATCGGGTCTCCTCCATCTCAGTAATTCCCTGTGTAAATAGAGGGGTAACGGTCTCCGGCTCGTAATAAAGTCCCGAGAGAACGGCAAACTGCTCAATCGACATCTGATGAAATCGTCTACATAGCCGAAACTAAATCTCAGATCGCTCATCGTCCTCCACCATCTCATCAGGACGAACATAAATAAAGGTGGATAAAAACTCCACCGTCAGCTCTCGGTATGAAGGTAAGAACGCCAGCTCAAATAATCGACTCCATGGCGTATTATCTCCGATAATCCCAGCGAATCTATCACGCTCCCCAAGTTCGGCCATCACCTCCCAATCCACTGCCTTTTGATGACCGATCTTCATACGAATGAATTTTGAGCACTTTGCATGCTCAATAGTACCGAGCTCAAACTGTATCCATGGATGATTGGCAATAACATCAACCTCAACCTCAACGTCAGAATCGGAAGACATATCTGCAAAAGAAAACGAAAAATTTTAAGACCTGCGTATACGGTCTATACGCCGCGTATAGACTTATACGCCGCGTATAGGTACCCACGTATGGGCTTTGTGTGTGTCGTATGGTACCTATACGTCGCGTATAGCCCTATACGCCGCGTATAGATACCCACGTATGGGTTTTGTGTGTGTCGTATGGGTCCTATACATAAGAAACTAAGATTCTCCAACGATTCCTTCGTGATTCAACCTAAGGTTTGATGTCTTAGGATTAGAATAATAATATGATTAAAAACTAATTATGATTTAAGGCTTCAATTGGAATTTGGAGTTTTAATAATTAAGTTAAATAAAATAGTACAATCGATTATGTTTTGATTCAATAAAGATGAAATAACTCGATTAAATACTTATGATTGAGAACGATAATGGATGATTAGAGAAATTAAATAATTTAAGTTATCGTAATTGATTTAATAAAGATTGAATATAAAGTGTGAAAACAAATCATTAATTAATAACTATTTACGATATAACCTGGTTTAATAAATAATTGAATATTTAATTATTTAAATAACTAACTATTTAAATTATTTGTACCATGTAGATTTAAAATGGTTTGAAACAATTTAAATTTTATCTATAATAGTTTTGTAACATTTAAATCACATAAATGGATTAATAATGTTTTTACAACCTTTCTTATTCTTTAGAAGGTATATAAATTTAAAAAATTTATACATTTTAAAATCTTTAAAAATTAATTTAATAACTTTTGAAATGTTTTAATTAACAAAATGATTTTTATATTAATATATAATATAATTCTAAAATTTAGAATACATAAAATTGACAAATAAAAAAAATGGTAAAGGCCGGGTTCAAACCCGAGACCTCTGGGTATGGAGGTAAGGTGTTAACCGCTCGGGCTAAAGCCAAAATCTAATTAAACGACCCCTTAAATTTTTAAAAAATTAATTGCTTATTTCCCCTAATTTACCTGAGTTGATTGGATGGATGATTAACACGATAGAAGTAAGTCGCGACTAAGTTAAAGTTGATTCGAGATGAAAATGATGATGATAAACAAATTAATTTCGTGTTGTGATTCTGAGAGTGATTTCGACCAAAAACCCTTTTATCAATTTTGATTTATGTTGCTTAGAAGACAGAATTTTGTTGAGTTCTAGGTTCGAGGGAGGTGTAATCACGCATGATGTGTGGGTGCAATTTGTAAGTGAAATTAAGAGTTTAGAGGGGTTAAGTAAGCCGAATAGGATGTTTAGCCTCTCTTAAATCGCTTCCATTTGGTCAGTTTCACAATCGACGTGTTATTGTTTTGAAACGGGTTTCGGTTTCGATGGAACCCATTAATGGAGGTGGCTTTGTGGCACCATAAAGTATAAAGTCATTATAAGTTGTCAGTTTTTCCAAGAATGTGTTACATGTTATAAGATCCTAGATTACATGGATTACAATATCAACTGAAAAATAAAAAAATTGATAAGACGAAAACATCTACAATTACACGAGAGCTCCAATCAGGTGAGAACTTCAAGACAAGCAATAACTTGAAGATCATGCGAGAACTTATAATATGAGAAAACTTTAGGAAGTTATGCATATCCTCCAATTTATATAAATAGTTGTTTTTATTTGTATTTCGGTATGTGTGTGCAGGTGGTTTGGTGAGTGTCTGTTCAAATGGTGTGTTCTACGTGAACACACTAATAGGCCATCCGACTAGAATTCACCTCGGTTGGATCACATTTAAATGACGTGAAAATCTTTGGTGTTGTAATCATTTTATTAAAATAAACATCTAATTATGTTAGTGTAATCATTTGATTATAATAAACATCTAATTAAGTTACTACTTGTTGTTAAACACACATGCACACATTGGCCTTACGTATATCAAGAGTAGTTCGAAATTAAATAATTGATTGAACTTTGCAAATGGCATTAGAGAAAGCTATTGCTATTTGGATTTTTAACTCAATGATCATTAGTTTTTAAAAAGTTAAACAATAGAATATTAAGACTAGAAAGATTGGGTCGGATTGGTTTGGTTTTAAAGGTCGTATGGTGAAACCGATGGTTAAAACCAGTGCAATTGGTTTTATTACTAGTTCAATTGACGGTGAGCATTTTTGTATGTCATATGTGGTTGAATTCTTCATGTTTAGATCGTGAAAATCAAAGAAGTGAGACTGTAGTAGTGAATCAGATTGAAAAGCCAAATAGAAAGAAATTCTTGCATAATGTAATAAAATATGAAAACTTAAGTTTGCGCATTATGTAACTGAAAATAAGAACTTTTTAATTACGAGAACTAGGTAGTTTTTAATGTATATGGGAGGACTATGATAAGTTTTCACAAAATACATAGAACACCGGGTAGCCAAATAGTTTTCGCATAAAATTTTTGCGAGAACTATAGAAGCGAAAATTTATTAAAAATAGTACAAAGTTTACAAATATTCGCTTCCATGTAAAAATAATTTGGAGATTACAATGCGTTTTTTATGTGCTTGATCAAGTTGAAGATTCTAAGTTCATTATATTTAGTTCGGGTCATTCGTGATTAAAACTAGACATTGTGGGCTTATATTATCTTAAGACGGGAACATTGAGCAAGTGGTTTGAAATAAGTGATGAATCAAGGTTATTTGGGATTCGAACTTTGGAAATGTGGGATTACACTATCTTAAGGGGGGAGAATATTCAAAAACTCTAATTCAGTTTCATAAAATTTTGTCATCAGATTGGAGAATTAGGTTGTTTGAATATTGATAAATGGAAGTTGAAACTCTTTTATTTGCCTGGATATTCTTACATATATGAGATGAAATGGATGAAGAAGACCTTGATAATTCATAAAGATGTGTGACTGAAGTCAAACTCAGCTTATATCATAATACAATGGGGAAATTATTAGGTTGTAGCTTGTATGGATTACAATATCAAGTAAAAAACAAAAATAAAAAAAGTAAAAAGATCTACAAAGATGCGAGAACTCAAAGCGTGTAAGAAATCAAGAAAGACAAAAACTTGAAGACCATGCGAGAATATTTAATATGTGAAAAGTTTTCGCATATCGTACGTTTTACATAATTATTTGGCGTTGTATTTTAGTATGTGTAAGGCCCCGTTCCCAGGACGCTTACAGCTGGTCATTCATCGCACATAAAACATATAATTTCATCTCTTTCATAAAAGCGTTGCAGCGGAAACATTTAAACATACATTTTCATTTCATCAAAATGCCTTTGCAAAATAATACAACCGTTCATTACATAATATCATTTTACATTTCATTACAAAAGCATTAAAACCAATGGATGTCATCCCAAAAGAACTGAGTAGTCATCCCGTGCCATCCTCAGCAACATACCTGTCAACTGGAAACATATCAAAGTCAGCGTTGCTGAGTGAGTTTTAGTTTTAAAGAAAACATACTTTACTTCCTTTATAAAACCATACATTACTTTGTACGTGATCACACAACATACATACAGATAATATACTTATTATCTACCATTACATTCGTTACAATCTTCCATTCGTTCATACGTTCTTACTTTCATTCATTAATCATCGCACGATACATTTCATTCGCTTCATTCGTTCATAACATCATTAACTCTTTCCGGATCAGTGTCATCAACTATACCCCAAACGAATGCACACAGCGGGTACTGGGCCGAAGATCATAAAATGACTTCCACAACGCACATAACTTGGCACCAGCACCGGGGCAAGCGACAAAGATCTCACTGCTCTATACACCCCCAACATTATACATACTCAAATACTGGGTCGAAGATCATAAAATGACTTTCACACTGCACATAGCCTGGCACCAGCATCGAGGTGGGTAACCACTATAACCACATATACAACATCCCCACATTATGCATACTCGAGTACTGGGCCGAAGATCATAAAATGACTTCCACACGGCACATAGCCTGACACCAGGATCGAGGTGGGTAACCACTATAACCACGTATACAACACCCCCACATTATGCATACTCGAGTACTGGGCTGAAGATCATAAAATGACTTCCACACTGCACATAGCCTGGCACCGGCATCGAGGTGGGTAACCATTACAACCACGTACCATATCGTTGGTCAGTCACAACGACTGGAACCCTTGAGTGTTAGCTAAACCACATGCAGTTGAGCTTACGACTTCATAGAGCCGTGCACCTCTGTACATATTGCTTGCAAGCCTTTCCATACACCCATTCATTCATTATTGTATGCACACCATCTTTATGTTCCTCTTTTCATTATCTTCCACTTTACGTTACATAATACTTTCATTACATTCATTAACATTCAATGCAAAACCACGGAAAGGCAATCATACATAATAATAGGGAACATAAAAACAAACAACATCAATCACACAAGGCAACATCGCACACCTATAACATACATCATGCATAACATACAACATGCACAATCACACGACAACAAACATCACACCAATCACGCGCATCACAACATACAACCATACGACATCACACGTCATCATGCGTCACATCATCATCATCAGCTCATCATCATACATCGTCTTACATCATCCATGTCCATCACATAATCTACCACTCCAAAGGTCCGAGCCTACATCCGCACTTTCCCGAAAGTCAGACACTAACTATGGCCATTCGGGCGTATGGACCCTATTCGGTGGCATGGTCTTAATGCGTATGAGAACACTTAGGCGAATGGACCTCCAGTCTCATAGCCTCCAATCGCATACTTCCCATATGGACCTCAGTCGCATGCCCTTCATGCGAATGGCCCTCAGTTGCACAACTTTCGTGCGTATGAACCTCAATCGCACGACTCACAGGCATATGGACTCCAGTCGCATGACCTTCAGTTGCATGACCTTCATTCGCATTTCCTTCAGTCGCATAGCCCTCATACGTATGACCTTTAGTCGCACCACTTTCATGCGAATGAATCACAGTCGCACACTGTTTGTGCGTATGGACCCAGTCACACCTCATTCGGACGCATGGACCTCCAGTTGCATAGCCCTAACTAGGTGCAGAATGCAGTTCATCTCGAACTGCAGCTGCCAAGTCCGACCTCCAAACTCTTCCAAACCTCATTTAAGCTCAAATCAACCATTCTAAACCTTAGGGAAACATGCCACGACGTCATTCAAGCACAACCAAGCTTGAAATCAAGCCCCAAACGAATCATACACATACATAAACGGGTTTACACCTAAATACCCGAAAAATGGTTTTCAGATGTGTTCAAGCCCCAAAATCATTCAAAAACGTGTAAAATAGGGGTCCTAGAACTCACAAACGAAATATGAACGCATTCGTTTGATATTCGATGCCTTTATATATCATCGAAAGAATCTTAAGTCGCGTCAGTATAATACGAAATAAAGCCTATACGCCGCGTATGGGTCCATACGCAGCGTATAGGCTTTAGTCAAATCAGTCATTCAGCGGGTCTATACGCCGCGTATGGGCCCATACGCGGCGTATAAACATGGGTCGTATGGGTGTGGGACGCATCTCCACCGACACCTATACGCCGCGTATGGATCCATACGCAGCGTATAGGAGTGGGTGGAGATGCGTCCCACACCCATACGACCCATGTCTATACGCAGCGGATGGGCCCATACGCGGCGTATAGACCCGCTGAATGACTGATTTGACTTCGCCAGTTTTGTCTTCTGAAAAGCCTATACGCCGCGTATGGGTCCATACGCGGCGTATAGACTCACTGATGTGACGTGAAATTCTTGGCATTTATGACTGGGACATATACGCCGCGTATGGACCCATACGCGGCGTATAGGTGGGTGTCGATTTAAATTTGGGGGTGTCTCTTTATTGGAACCCTTTTAAAACCAATAAATTATCTTAGAAGTTCTTTTCTATTTTAATTACAAACAACTTTATTAACCCGCACGACGCAACAAAATTTTTACTATCTAATTAAGAATAGCGAAACATAGTGGGAGCGTGACAACTTAACATACCACATGTATGAGCATTGTTGTGGCGACATTACGTGTTGTAGCTTGAAACAGAAATAAAAAATAATATTGTGCCTCGCGCCCTGCGGCATAAATATAAAAAAACATGAGTTTAAACAAAAAAAAGATACAAGAAAACTAAATAATTCTCGCATGTCGTAGCATGACCGTGCGTACAAGCGCGATTGCGAACCTTCAACGTCGGTCCCAAGAGTTCCCAAAAGACCTTGGGCTGGGGCGAGAACAAAAATTGGGCCCCTGTAATATGACATATAAAAAAGTTTAAACTGAATATCATGTACATAAAAAATTTATAATACAACGGTAATTGTTATAACAATAAACAAAGCGAAAGTATTAGAAAATAAATAAACAAAAACTGAACGGAAAGTAAACGTAAAAACATAAAGCATTAAACGCAATAACTAAGTGGATCTAGTACCCGCATGTTATTATGGGGTCGTGAAACAGAAAAAAGGCATAACAACGATTAACCACACAAGTTACGGCGTATTAAATCTTAAAATTGAGACCGAAATGTAAAACGAAAAAATTGTAAAAATATGAAATGTATAAGAGAAGAATGTTGAAAGTGATAAAATTTAAAGGTTGGATTGTAAAAGATGTAAAAGTATTGAGTTTAAAAGAAAAAATTAAAAAAAAAGTTAAAAAAACAAAAAATCTGTACAATCATTAAATCTAATGGTACAACAATCAATATATTGTGAAATTGATAATTAATATATATAAATTTCATCAACGTTAAAAATTTGTTTCAATGTTTTTTTCTTAATGGTTTTAATTGATTCGTTAAATGGCTTATTTTTTATATAAAATTTTGCATTTTATCAATGTAAATTCATAACTTCACACGTTGCTTTTACTTTAATCTAAGGTTTTATTTAAGATTAGTTTGTTTATATCACAATGCATAAGAAAATGAATTTGTTTACGTCGCAACAGGCGAACCAAGTCATAACGCCTGATGAATCGACATAATAATTTGTATGAGCGTTTTGACTTCATATTAATATGGTTCAACACTACTGGTATTTATACTAGTTTTAGTTAAATGGTTTAAACTAATATTTTGGTACTAAAATGCCTTTTCCTTCTATAAACTTTTAGAAATTTTATTTTAAAGGTATACTTATTTAAGTAAAAACTTATTGAACAACTAGAAGGGTGTCCACACAATGCGGCAGGATGATATTTTACATTCGACACGTATTTATACTATTTTGTTAAGTCTATTATGTTTTTTCAAGCTAAATTTTAAAACACCAAATAAATAAGTTTTGCATGACGACTTGTATATTTACGCATTAACTTATTGTACCTCACAAAATACAGATTAGTTCAGTAAAAAGTTTACACCAAAACGTTTAATCTATCATGTTTAATAAAAGGTTGAAATCTTAAAACAAATTAAGTTTTTTTGGTTTATGGGTAGATAATGTGAAATTTTATTTTATATAAGTGCTAGTAAATGTAAAGTTATTATATGTAACTAATTGTAAGGGGTAATCTGTAAATAATGTTAAAAATACTATTTTACCCTTAAAATTGGTTGTATCTTATGTATTTAAAAATACTACTCATATCATATGCTTTATATCTATAGTCTATAGATATTAATAAAAGAATGTTTTTTTGTCACTTGTTATCTTTTTAAAATACCTTTTTAGCATTTATCATTTTGCTAAACATCATCACTTTATTTTCTCATAAAAGGGTATTAAATTAATTTAAACATTCATACAATTTCTCTCTTTTCATAAAAATTAGTTTGTTCAATTGATAAATTTTTCCTTTATCATCTATATTTTTATAAAATCAAATTATGTTTTTAAAAATAAATTTTATTAAGAAAATTAAATTCATATGTTTTGTAAAACATTGAACCTTTTGAAACAAAATATTTGAAATTAGTCTTTTTTTAAAATAGTTATAAAAAATATGGAATTTTCTAAATGTAGTTTTATTAAAACAACCAAAATAATTAGAAACTTGAGTTTTTACTAAACAATAAAATTTTATAAGAAAATCTTAAAACAAATATCTAAAAATGAAACTATTTAGATAAGAGAGTTAAAAATAGTATAATTGTTTTATCTCTTGAACAAATACATATATATAATTTTATACATATATTATATTAAAATATCGTACTGTAACTTTTCGTGTTTATTACTAACTATAATCCGTTTAATAAATAAGTTTCTAGACTATCTATTTATCTATATGTCTATCTATCTATAACCTATCTATTGTTTATTTATTTTAAATAACTATTTATATGCAATTATAATCATATTTTATCTTTAAAAATGGTTTATAATTCATAAACTTTTATTACTAATTATTTTATTTATTCAACCCGTGTAATACACGGGATACTAACCTAGTATAGTTTAGATGAGTATATTCCGTTTTGTTTCTCTAACTGATTTTCAAACTTGATATCAAAGTTTTTAACTTTTAGATGAAAGTAGAACGTCAAAATTTACACTAACATACTAAAATAATTTATAAAATATACTATTAAAGGAGGCGGTAAGGAAACCTGGCTTCAGAGGAAGTTGATAAAATCTGATGTGATAACTCGTGAAAATTGAAAACTAAGGAACTCAGATGACTCCCTCTCCCCTCGAAGAATATTCAAAATAGAATGATACTTTTACACAAATCCCCGTTTTGTATTTTGATTTCAATCACACGTACAAACCATGTAATTTTTTAATTATTTAATTGATTTATTATCTATAATTACTTTTACACATGTTTTTTTTCATATAAATTTTAAAATATAATGTTTTTTTTTACATTTAGAATATATTGTGTGAAGTATTTATATTTTAGGGTCATTTAAATATTTCTCTTTCTATATTTATTAAGCTAAAAGTTTAATTACATATATTCCCTTTCTAAAATATTTGTATTACATACTTACTCTATAATTAGTTATTGAATGATTATTATATACATATTTTTACTAAGTTGTTTTTACATATTTCTCTTTCTAAGAACATCAATCTCGTATTTTATCGAGTTCGAGCATTCTACATAAATAGAAATAACAAAATTACAACTTCAAATACAAAAGTTTAAAACTTTAATTAAAAACAATAATCACTGATAATCAAAAATATATATCCAAATACAAAACATAATTGTCAAAGTTTTAAACAATATAATAAAAAAACACTGCTAACCCCCTAAGAAGGGTTTGACTAGAAGTTGACCGGAACAGGGGGGGGGGGGGTGATTTAGGTTATTTAGTCTTATGTATTAATCTATTCTTGCGAATAAATTACATAAATAACCCTTTTGAACTATATGATGTTTTGAAAAAGATTCATAACTAGTTTCTTAAATGTGAAATGGCTGAATACCCTTTAACTTAACCAAAAAAAATTAAGTGAATAAATTGTCAGGGACCAAAAGGGTTGTAAAATGTAAAACTCAAGACATTATATGTTAAAATTGATCAAACCTCATGAATAAAAACGTAATTTAATTTCTTTGACATGTAAGATTTATTATTGTTTCAAAACATATACTTATTATATAATAATAAAATATGCACATAAAGAAATTATTATAGAAGAAATACATTACCTCGTCAGATAATAAATAATAGATTATTTCCAAAAAATACGTAGAACCAAAAAGCATTATCTAATCTTCATCGATGTAAGGTCCTCAAGCAGTCAAGCACTACAATTATGTCCCCTCAAATAAGTTTTACATTTGTATATCGGTTATGCAATTTCCTAATATTGTCTTTTCTTTGTTTGACGTCAATTTCTTTGAAAAACGGTTGATTATTGTTAGCATCATCTTGACGAAATGTTAAAACATGTAACAAGAATATGAAATGCTAAAATATAAGTCCACACTCCAAAAGATACTCGCTAATATACTTAAGCGTCAATCAGACTTTAAGTTCTCGTTTCAAAAAACACCTTCTCAAAGTATAGTTTAAATACACGTCTGAGTGTGAGGTTGATGTGAAAGAACTTAATTCTTAATATAAGCTACAAGGACGGGACCACATTTCACATTCCATATATAATATAAATTTCAAACACAAGGCTTTATGTTATGACACTTGTTATAACTTAGCAACATTTTGTTTTATAAAACAAATCTTTAAACTCTATAGTCGATCGGTACTTTTGTCTTTAACACAAGAAACAAGACACCCAAATCTTTCAATATACACATGCATTTATCATTTATCACAAACATAGCTTTCAATTGACTTTTACATTCACATTATCAACCTTTAAATGCAGAAAAAATAACAGAAGAAAGCTGCAAATTAACATATTTTCTTGTGAGCACAGTAATAAATGTTGTAGGGTCTTATCTTTTCTGCGGTGGATGACGGCAGGCTGAGGTCAGCTCAGCCGCTATGCTACGGTGGTGTTAGCCCACTTGATGGTTTACGGGCCACACCATTGCCATTGGTGAATTATTTTCACCCTGGCGTGAACCATTGGTTAACCCACTGCACCACACCTGTGCTGTGCTGTGCACCTGCAGGCTGCAACTATAGTCTCTTTGTTTCTTTTGTATGCTTATTTCCTCTTTGGATGTTTTAACATATTTGTTTTTTCATGCCTTTTCTAAGGGTGTGATAAGTTGGACATAAATGCTGTGAGTACTTTTGAAAGGTGTTGTAGATCCATGAGGTGGTGTGTGTGAATTGTGTTGGATTTATAGTCTTTTGTTTTTTAGTTTGGTGGTTTGTTAATAATTTGTTCATAACATGTAAAAATTTATAATTATTTGATACCAATGATCCTTAGTATAACTGGTTACGATAAGATACCCATTATATGTAAATATTAGGAGACCATGGGTTTAGATGTCAGTCTGAAAAAAATTCTTAGAATTGAGCCAGTGAATTTTCTCAATAATGGGTTTCATACAGAGGGGGTTGGGGTGTGGTATCGGCTGAAAAACGAATAAATGGATCCGATTAAGATAACACATATCATCCGAAGCAGGGTCGCATGTTTGTTTTAAAAAAAAGTTGATTTGTTTAGAGTTGTTAATAAACAACAAAGCAAACGAGTAACTCCTATCAATATCTTTGATTTGAAAAGGTTGGAAATTGGAATACAAACAACTTTATTTTAATCTCATGGTATAGAGATAGTATTTTTAAAGTAACTTTCGGCTTTAAAACAAACGGTGGATAAACAAAGCAGTACAAGTAATATAGAACGTAGAAAGCTAACGGTGAGCTATATATATAACGATGATAAGCGGAGGGTCTCTTTTTTGGATTCGAAGTGTAAAGCGTTGGTTCCTGGTTCTAGTTCCTCAATGGTTACAACAGTTTGAAAAAGGAACCAAATAGGTCAAAAACCATCAAAAAAACCACTTAAACTGTAAAAAGCGGGAAAAAAAGTGATTAAAAGCTAATCAACAACTCGAACTAAACCGGTTTTTACTCAAACTGATTTTCACTTGGAAGTTAGTACCGGTATTTATATAAACTATTTTTACTCAAACTTCTTTTCACTTGTAAGTTGGAACCGATATTTATATGAATATGTTTAGAAGAAAAATGATTTTATACACCTCTACTCTATAGCGTTGACCTTAACTTAGAGTTTTTTTTTTTACTTCTTCCTGATTCATAATGTGCACCCTAGATGATGGATGTCATGGACCACAAACCTTTTGTTATAAAATTATTGATCCTTTTGTTATAAAATTATTGATCCTTTTGTCATTTTCATGCCATTATATTTTTAACATTAAGATCATAGATTACATTCACATAAAGTGTTTTTATTTTATCATTATGAAAAATGATAAGAATATAAAATTATCAATATATTCACTAATAGTGGGTGTAGTACTGTAGTTTAGACATGCTGCCTCTAGATATATCATGATAGCAATCTAAATTGAATTAAAAAAAATAAATTAGTTAAAGCAGTAAACCATACGAAGATGACGAATATATGTGTAAATACAAAAAAATTGAACATAGATCCGATAAAATACAAAAATAAAAATGAGAAAGATTTTGATTAAACTGATAGTCATGGCTTTAGAATGACGTGCTTCATTCTCTCACGTTTGCTTGAATAATAAAGTGCAATCATAAATTCAAAGTGATATTTTAAAGAATATTTTAAGGCTATGTTAATGAAACACCCGTTAAATCAACATTTCCGCCATCTTATGTATAACGTATAATATCACACAACACGTTGTGACATATATAGGGGTAAAAACATTCTTTGACGTACGCGGAGTCAAATCAAGTGGCGGCTGAAACTATATGTGACACATGACACTATAAATCACGTATGGGTTATTACTTCCAAAGCAACCAACATTTTGAGTCGGATTGACACTTATACGAGTTAAACCAATAAGAATGAATGTTAGACGTACTATAATTGTCAACTATACGTGTCACACCTATACTTGACGAATATTACTATACGTCACATATAGATTTTCTAAATGAGTGATTTGACAAGCCTTAGTTTGTCATGCGAAGGGGTCATATGCTGCATATGACACCATACGAGTATATGACACGTATATGATTTTTAAAATCGTCTAATTTGACTAGTAACATCAGGTATCAATTATAGGGATCTATACATCACGGTTGATGTTATACACTACGTATTGGGGTGCCAATTTATATGATTTGAAGTATTAATATCAAAATTCTACTTTACATATTTTGACTTTGACAAAGTGACATAACATATGACTTGTTTTAGAAAATTTGATTGATATGTAACCACACATTAGAAAAGATGTTAATCATATCAAAAATAAGGCTGGGTAGATGATTTATCACATGTATTACTGAATATGATAAATTATTTTCGTATGTTATACGGTTGAATAAATAAAATATTAAATAAAATAAAATTTTATTAATTTTAAAAAGATATTTTAAAATATATGATTAAAATTACGTATGAGTAAAAATTATAAGTAATAAACAATGATATCAAGTTTTTATCAAAATTTTGTATGAGAAAACCATTAAAATATACATAAGTTTAAAATTTTAACTAAATAACCTAACGTGACAATTAAAAAAAATAAAATATTGACTAATCTTGTTCTAGCAATTGTAAATGACAAAAAACGCAAAATATGATAATGTATGTAAAAATTGCATGGAAAGTTACTAAAGAAAAAGCTTCGTAAAAAAAGGTCCGTGATGTTTTTTCGTACTAATTATAACATATAATAATACACATATTTAGTTGAGTTTATTATTAAACTTACGCTCATATGATAATACAACTAAGTATGAATAATGCAAAAATCAATCAAAAAAACCTTTAAAATTCCATATTAAAAAATGACTACTCTATATCTTAATAGACTTAGATTAAAAAGTTCTACATTAATAAAAAAATATTATAATATAACTGGATAAAAAGAAAACAGAAGAAACCGTTATCTAATAAATTAAAGAAGCAACTTATTAAATAAAATAAAATATTTCTAACGAAATAAGAACACGTTTAAAAAATTAGTTAAAACATCTTAAATTTTAAAAATAATGATTTTGTTGATGGTAACAATAAAAAAAAAGACACGGTAATGAACTAAAAAACAATTAAAAATATTGATGTATAATATAAAAGCTCCTAAAATGTCTAGAACTCCTAAAATGGCTAGTTTATACTGTCCAAATTACACCAAAAAGCTCCTGTTTTTTTAAGTGCCTTACACCTAGGCTCAAAGTTCACCCGTTGTGTCTTAATTAGTACGCCTAGCACCTTCGACTAACTATGTTCAAACTAATCCGTTATAAACCAAACAATACACCATTAATCATATAACATTAACTGCTGCTCACATTGCATGTTGTGCTAATGATACTAAAAGGTGCCTTTGGCTTCTACATGTGTTCTTTAAGCACACAAGAGCATAGAAACACCAAAGTGGCCCGTGGCATGTTCATTTCCGCACTTGTGCCAGCGTAGAGCAGAACAATTGAATTTGAAAGATTAGCAGTTGTTAGGCAAGCAGTGGCTATAGGGATCGTTCCAAACCTGCTACAAAAGTTGTCTCTGTGACATTCATATTTTAGAACCAATCATGATTTTTCCATTATATGGTCACTCAAATCTTGCAATCATATAATATATAAACAGAACGGTCAAGACGTTCCCTGAATTAAAGTTTTATCAACATAATATACTTTTCATAGTAAAGCAATAAGACCTGTTCTGTTACCAAATTATATTTACCATCCACACTCATACTATATCAAGTTAGCAGCTAATTAAAAGCATAATCAACCATCAAGAAACACCATTTGTGACTTTGTCCAGTTACCTACTCCGCAACATTCACCAGCTCATACTCCGTAAGAGAAAGATTGTTGTCCTCTTTCACTTCAAACGTGACTGAATCAGTTATCTCGACACGACCCCACTTGTCAACCGCAAGCCTCATTGACCCCTTGAACATGTCGATCTTTCCGTTTCGAATGATGACACTAGTACCAGGTTTCATAAGATCAACTGCAAAATAAAAATGACCAAAGAATGTTTTATATAGTATCATTAATTTTCTTATTTCCAGTTGCTTCTATCCAACAATTTTAATAAATATAAATAGTCAATGATCTATGAAGTCTCTACTAGAGAATAAAAGAAAGGAAAATCACCAAAATAAATAAGTTAGACCCAATTTTTGCAAAACATTGACTTTTAGGCCACACGGAAAAAAGGGTTCGATTATAGCCTTCAAGTATGAGAAAAAAGACGACTAGATTGTAGCCCCAAATACACGTGTCGATTTTGGTTGATTGGTTTTGATTGGAAGCTATATATTGATTGATTTCATTTTAAAACCTAGATTTTAACAATCAGAATAAAAAAACGATTAGATTGTAGCCTTTAAATAAAAACCAATCAATCAGAAAACACAAAACAACTGCAATCTAACCAACTTCTCTCACAAACTTGAACGCTCCAATAGACCTAAAAGTCAATGTCCATTTCCGCAATTTTATGGTCTAACATGTTTATTTTAATAATTTCACAGCTATTTTGACCCAAAAGTCAAACATAAACACACTTGTTTTTTTCCATTTAACAATTTGAGGAGTTAACAAGCAATTCAACAAATCCAAAACACGATCTGCAATTTCACATTATGGAGGTACAATATCAAATCGTCGAATATTCAATCCACTAATCTCTAAACAAAAACAATGTACGACGAAATCATACCTAGGGTTTACACTTTACAACATTCAAATCTCTCATAAACAGCTAAAACACATACAACGAACTAACATCAACACAACACAAGAAATCAACAGCAACAAAATCACAAATCAACAATATTACCTTGATCATTACGAGCAGTGAAGAGAACGCTACCAGTTTCGTCACCAACAAGACACTCCGCTATACGAACATTCCGTACATTCGAACACGATGACGCCACACCTCCCTTCTGCAACACTAATTCGGAGCTCACGACCTTCACGACGAGCGTCAGACCGGCGGTTTCCGGTTTGAGGTCACTGACCTTGATGAAAACCGGCTTTCGAAGCGCCGGTTTGGCCGGAGCCGACGGTTGTTGAGCTTGTGAGCCGGTGGTGGACATTGGTGGATGCTTGAAGGTGAATTGAAGGATTGATGGAGCTCTGATGAGGTTTTGATTGTTGTTGTTGTTGTTGTTGTTGTTTTTGTTTTTCAGTGGTGTGAGTGTTCTGCATATTTGACGAATGTTTATGGTTACGTAAATGCCATTTTGGGAAGTTTTCTGTTTCCCACTGTTTTCGTTTTCGTGTAGTGTATTTGGATGTATGGGGCTTGATGGGCCAAACGGCCCATTGTTGTGGAAATGGATCGACTGGAATATTGGATGACTGATGGTTAGTTTTTTTTTTATTATTTTATGAAATAAAATGACATGATTAAGGTTGTAAACTGAACATTTAATGAATAATTTGTAAACTGTTTAACGAAAAGTTTGCTTATGTTTGTTCGTTTAGTAAATGAATGAACATAAACAATAAAATTTTGTTCGTTTAGTTAAACGTACGAACATGAACCCAAATTGCGTTCGTTCATTTATGTGTGTGAACGTTCGATAATGTATTCATTTATGTTAGACATGTACAAACCGGGTTTAAACCCAATCGGTTTGGGGTCCAAACCGAAACCGGTTTGGTCAACTCCGGTCAAAACCGGTTTGGCCCTAAACCAGTTCGGGTTGAAATTGGTGTCAATCCTAAAAATCTCAACCCTGTCCCTACCAAACTGGTTTATGTCGGTTTGGAAACCGGTTCGGACCCAAACTGGTTTGTTTTTTTTAGTTCATATAATAATTATTTTTGCAAATTCAAAGAATATTTAAAAATTTGGGTTAAAATATATATATACAATTTTTTGTATACTATATTAATTTATATAATTTTTTGTTATAAAATATATAATCATATTATTATTTATATTAAAGATGTATATTAAAACATTCATAAAATTAATCAAAGACTCAAAATGAGATATATAATAAAAGTGAACTATATAAAACATTTATACAATTTTAACAACATACAAGTTTCAATAATACTTTTTAAAAACTAAACATTTGGCATATTCGTTTCTTCGTTCGTCCGTTGCATATTTGTACGTTTATTCTTCGCCACCAGAACCGAAACTGTTACAAATCGGGTTCAACCCAATGAGCAGTGACACAAATGTACGAGCCCGGTGAACCGTGAGGTGTCGACCAAACATCACTAGTTAGTTAAGTTAACACCGATTTGTAAATTTTTAAATAAGATATTAATTCATATTTAGTTTTTTTTCACATTTTTAAATAATCTTTTCGAAAAGTAGCACGACTTACATTGGTGTAATGTGGTTTGAGATTTCGTTGAAAAAGTCGAGTCATACGTTCGTTGTCAAAATGTTTGAATGACAAGTTTTCTTGAATTACAAAATGCGTCATTTGCTCCCGAACCACATCACCGTTATAAGCCCAAATATTTCATTCGTTTGTCATCGAAGCTTGACCTTGAGAAGGTTCACCTTTCGACACTTTACAATATTTATTTGAAATATGGTTTTTCAACGTTATGTTTGCATCTTTATTGAAAAACTTATGACAAAACTTGAAACTAGCATTGTTTGAACCGTTAGCCATTTGTCATAAATCGTAATTGTACCATACTCCGGGGTTCCTATTCGTAGGAAAGATTGCTACCACTACGTTGCTTGAAGAAACTTCACAACTAACGGATGATTAACACTTGATGAAGCCATTTGAGAGATTTTTGATGAGAGCGTTTAAAACGAAAGTATTTGTGAGAGGGTTTTTTAGATTTTTGAGAGTAACGAGTGTTATAAGTTGTTGTAATTCAACCAAAACATTCAGTATATATATATAAATATATATACACTAACCTAATGGGGGTATAATGGTAAAAAAACTCAAAAAAGGTCGAAAATGGGTACAAACGACTATATAGTCGTTACCCAACGGTTATATTTTGAAAATCGGTTTGGCGACTGGTTTGGTGACCGGTTTATGAACCGGTTTGGTGACCGGTTTATGAACCGGTTTGGTGACCGGTTTATGAACCGGTTTGGTGACCGGTTTATGAACCGGTTTGGTGACCGGGTTGCGAACCGGTTTGGGAACCGATTTACAACCGGTTCGGTTCAGAAATCGGTTTCAATTTTGAAAAGGTCAAACCGAGGAGGAACCGGTGGTTTGTGTCGGGTTCAAACCGGTTATGTTAAGTACTTATTTATTTTTGATTGATTTTGTGTAATGTTTGTAATAAAAATGTAAATTTTATTCTAAGATAAATTTATAATAATTTGTATTCGTTTATGTTCCCGAGCTTCTTTGTGTTTATGATGTTCATGAACAGTTGTTTGTGTTTGTTTGCTTTTGTTTATTTCCTAAATGAACAAACACGAACAAGAAATCCCGTTTGGTAAGTGTTCGTGAACAAGTTTTTTCTTAACAAACGAACACGAACAAGGCATTGTTTGTTTCCGTTCGGTTCGCTTGCGTCCGTTTGGTTCTTTTGCAGCCCTAGGCGTGATTCATATCTTACGGTTTATCAACATGATTTAGGTCTTTTGAAATGTCTTACGTTTCACAAAACAATATTGTTTCTGGTAGTTGTAGTTTTACTTGAAACAAGGAGTTAGATTGTAGCTCTTTAAGTTTTGGAAAGAAAATAGTTAGATTGTAGTCTTCAAATACATTTGTTTTCTTCAGTTGATTTTGTCCTTCGCTGTGTGAGAAGAGACCAATGATCATTAAAACAATGTTTCAAAGACAAATGATTATTTTCATAGCGGTGACAAAGAAGGATTTATTCCGTAACACCCATCTGTCCACTAATTTTTCTCATTATATAACTTTGATTTTTTTTGGGTCACACAATATCTCTTTAAAATAGGTGACGACTGACGAGTGTATATTCAATATACGGGCAGTCGATCTTATAACGAAGACATCCAACCGTATATATAATAGAGGCAACCGGAATATAAATAAAGTATATAGAGTCAGGTTATGTAATAGAGACGAGCAAGATAAGATAAAATAAATAAAGAATGATGATTGTATGACAAACGATCATCTAACATAGATGGATGATAGCGCCGCTACTCATGCTGAAGGGAACATTTTGCGACGAAGAAAATTCAAAAGACAAAATAAAAAAGGTTGTTAATCAAAGAATAAAGTAATGTGTTATTTTTATCTATGATATTTTGTTGATATTGTCATTTCAATTCAATTTTTTTTGTCATTTCAATTCAATTTTTTTTTGTCATTTCAATTCAATTTTTTTGTCATTTCAGTCACTGTAATTTACTAAATGTTGACATTTTTATCCACTTCACTAACTATGTTAAGATTTTCGATAAATATAATGTATTTTAGTTTTTTTCAACACCCTAGTTATTCAATTAAAACAAATTAATCAATAAAAATATAAAACGACTACTGAAACCGGATGCTTCAGTTTAATAGCTTTGATTAATGCTAATTCATATTGTTCAATTGAGGTCTATTGTTAGATTTTAATGGATCCCCACGTTTTGTTTGAATGTGTATCGTTGTTCAATTGAGATATACTATTGTCACATTTTGTTTTATTGAAATCTATTGTTGTCACGTTCGAACAAAGATAACAATAGCAGACTTCAATCAAACAAAGCATGAAAACAACAGACCTAAATCCACATCAGACCTCAATCAGCTAAACGTACACGTCAAAACAAAATGTGAAAGTTAATTAAAATCTCACACCAGAGCTCAATTGAACAATATGAGTTAGAGTTAATCGAAGCTTTTAAACCGAAACGTCCGATCTCACTAGTCAACTACATTTTTTAAGTTTTAATTAAATATTAATATTAATTTATTTTAATTGGATAATTAGGATGTTGAAAACGACTAAAATACCCTTATATTTAACAGAGATTTTGACATAGTTAATAGAATAGATGAAAATGACAAACATTTAGTTAACTACAATGATTAACAATGACAAAAGAAAAATTTTAGGTTGAGACAGCAAGTTCAACAAAACGTTATTGACGAAAATAACATTTTTACTCCAAATAATTTATGATAATTTTCTGACGAAAACAGGAAAAGCCCTTTCGAACCTCACAAGAAAATTATTCGGACAAAAAAAATTAACTTCTAACACGTCTAGTAAATTTAATTTAATTTAAATCAATTCAAAATCCACAAAATGTTTACCCAACGAACGCCGGAAACCGTCACTAAAGCGGTTGCAAACGCCTTAAAGTGCGCTCATCCTCTACATCCAAAAGTGTAAGTGATGGTAGAGTTTTATTCACAGCAAAATTCAATAAACAAATCCAAATATTAATCATTAATCACAATGAAATGCAGGCCATTAGCCTTCTTAATAAGCTTGCCCTTCGCCTTAATCGCCTCAGTTCTATCGATCATCGGTGCCGTTGTATTTGTCATCGGGTACACACATAATCATCACCTTAATGATGGATTGTTATTGCCTGATTACATTTGTTAAATTGTTGGTGATTCTTCTTCTGATTATGAGTAGATATTATGTTTGTCATCTATTTTGGATGGTGTTTGTAGTTTTCTAGGGTTCCATAAGTTTTGGGGAATCGATTGATCCGAATAGAATGATAACTGCAAACTGTTGTTAGTGTTTTAGAAGGTTTAATTTTGTATTAGAGTTTTTTGGAGCATGTGTTAGTGTGTTATATGACTTGTGGCATAAGATTTACTCGCATTCTGTTTGAATTTACAGTCGTGAATACTTAGTTTTCTAGTGAAGTCGTATTGTTATAGAAGATATTTAACATTTGTCTTTTAAACTGATCGACATCTGATTATTGTTTAGTTGAGTTGTGTGTAATTGGTTTCTAGTGTTTGATATTATGAAGCTGATTTTGATTATCTAATTACTTAGTGTTTAAATAACCGATCACTAGTAATCAACTTACAAGTAGTTGAATCAAACTGAAAAGAGTCGATGGAAAGGGTTCAATGAGGTGACACAATCTTTTGTCAGATATGTTGTTACAAGTTTTAAGTTTTTTTATATAAAAAGACATGAGTTTGATTACTTAGTTGTAGTCAATAGAGAAGAGAACTTATGACGATCCTGATAAAAAAATAATGATTTAACGCTATAAATGAACTAACATGAATACACACATGCGTGCAGGATAGTGTTGAGTTGCATCTGCCCGTGCTGCATTTGTTGTGCTCTACTCGCAAATCTTGCGATCGTCCTTGTGAAGCTTCCCCTAGATGTTGTCCTATGGTTTGTTGATTTCATACCCTGCTGATCATACATCATCAACAAGATCAAACTTTACATTCCATCCTTTTTCTTATATTTTCTAGTGTTTTTGCTTATTCTTTCTCCTGTTTTGTAATATCATAGAACCAAAATTTAATGTTAATAGACCAACAACTAAAGTTGAATTAAAATATTATTAAACATATATTTTACTTATGTGTAAACCATAAATGGGCACTATTTGTAAGTTGAATAAAATATGCATCATGATTAGCATTTTCTTTGAGATGCATGTACCAAGAAATGAGTTGAGCTAAGCGAGGGACCATGTAACCCTCCAAATAGACACATCTCTTTAATTCAACATACACCATATAATAAGTATGAATCACATAACTATATAAGTATGAATATTAGAGGTTAAATGTGATCTAGCAGGTTGAGTAATTGTTTTGAGGGGATTGTGATAAAAGCAATCGGGTCCAAGTATCGGGTTACAGTAACATGTTATAAAGTATACATTTATTTTTTAAGTTTATTATATGTAGACAAAAACTATTTGGACCAGGTTGTTTAACTTGTTGTATATGATGGGATGTATTGTTAAAGACAAACATAAGGTAACTGAAAATCATGGTTGATACTTATTTGGTCAGTAGTAACTATAATGGTCGATTGCAACTAGGTGACAATTAGAAACTTATGCTAGAAAAGCGGTATGTCTAGATTGAAACTTACGTTGTGTTCCTAAATCCTTTTCAAGGAGAGAAGTAGAAAGAAGTGAAAGAAACTGTAAACAAATTTGTGTATAGAAAAGTTTACTAATAATCTTTCATTCTAACTTTCCTTTCAAATTAGGAAAATTAAGAGAGAACGTAATCAAATACAATTAAAAGATGTTGTCATTTATTATTTCACTCTTTCAACCTAGCTATGATCTATGATAAGTAAATGTATTATAGTAACACTGTAAATTTTTTCTCTTCCTTTAAACTTTAGAACACATAGAAATTTGAACTTTATTCATCCATTCAAACTATGAAACACGCAATTACATTACACTATTTCCTTTCCCTTGTTTTCCTTTTCCTCCTTAAATTCATTTTCTTCTTTTGTTTCATTTATTAATCGCGAGAACATTAGTGTCGATGAGAGTTAGTACACAGACACAGATGTGTTAGCCTATATCTAATAGTTTATAGAACTAAGTTGTACATTCTCTTTAATCTTTGAATTTATGTTAAAACCGGTTGATCGAGGGTTGGTTAGAGCAGGTTTAAAATGGGGTAATGAAAGAATGGTAGAGAGACATTTACAGATTTTCATTTTCGTATTGTAATCCTTCATAATCGTTAATTCAACTAAATGAGAACTTGTTGGTGATATTTCTTGCACTTAATTTCATTTTTTAATTTTATTTTATTGGTGTTTAGAGTGAAGCAATTTAGTGATTCATTCAACAATAGGTATCATATCCATATATGACTCAATCAAAGATTGAAGGATTGTTTTTGTGAAATTTAATTTTGAAAAATTTGATGGTAAAAATAATTTTGGGGTATGAAGGTTGAAAATGAAGGCACTCGTGGAGGTTTGTTGATGCTATTTGAAGGCGAAACAAAGTAACAAACTTATCCAAAATCTTATCAAAGAAGAAGAAATGTAAACATTATGGAATAAAACATATAGTGCCTTAATTTCGAGTCTTGGGTATAGAGTATTGCGAGAGGTGTCAAAAGAAACCTTTCTAGTAAGAGTTTCATCCAAGTAAGTTAAATACAAGGAAAAGATTATACCCATTCGACATGTCCCCTAGTAACTCTGTTGAAGATCATACCATCATGTTTAATAAATTGGTTCTTGATCTTTACAACATTTAGAAGATTCTACACACACACACACACACACACACACACACACACACACCATATATATATATATATATATATATATATATTATATATATATATATCTATACTATATTAATAAACATATAGGAAGGGTAAAGTTGTCTTTTACTCAAATCTCTTAAATTTAAGAGTTTTACCACTCTTGAAGCATTATGTACAACATCTAAAGCACACTCAAAGTAACAAGGGAGATGGTGAATTCAAAATTCAAAAGGGTTATCATGATCCAATCTCAACAAAACTCAAAACCCTTACCTGGTGGCCTCATCTTTCTTTACCCCGGATCCGGCAGCCGGAGTTCTTGCTCCAACACCACCATCATCCGTCTCCTTCAACCGCTTTCTTCATGATCATATTTTCCCCTAAATCATTGTCATAGTCATCGTCATCATCATCATCAGATTTAGTTATTGAATCTCTTCAAACGTAAACAACAGGTAATGGCTTCGAAGATTCAGGCATCAACGTCGGTTTTTGAAAACCATTTTGAAGAGTTTCATGATATTGATTGTGAATCTGTAGGTTTTTTTATTCAGTTGAAACCGATGATCTTCTTCAAGCAAGAAGGTGAGTACTGTATTCACCCTAACTAAAAACTTGATTTATATATCATTGATGTACATGTTAATTTTACTCCTTTGTATTAGGGGAAATGATTTGTTTTTTAAATTTCGATTTTGTTCTGTAAGCGCATTTTATAGTTGGAAAACTTAGAAAAATTGAAAGAACACGGTTCTAAAGTAGAAGAAGAGGGCGAAAATGTGCAGGCTTGGATTACAAACTTAAGCATCAAATGGTTGTTGCGTTTATGCTGTTGTTGGTATTCTCGACTCCAAATCCACGCCACGGTTAGCAAATTAAGCAACAACCAGTTAATAATGTGTCCACTACTATTCTATTTCATAATTTATAATCTTTGAGCTTTCATCATAAACAGTAGAGAATATGATGTTACTGAATCTTGATTCTTGGTTTAATTAACAAGAATAGAGAACATGATTCTAATTATCAGTTTAAGAAATAATAATACTATTTTAAGGTAAAAGCATAAATTACATTTTATTGATTTTTTCTTCAAAACTCAAAATCCATGGCATGTCACTAAATTATGATATATAAACTATACGGAATTTGAAGTGGTTGGGCTTTATCAAAAATCTACAAATGCACTTTAGACTCATTTGATTTTGTATAATTACACATAACCTTTTTTAACACATATGTTAGAACTACAAAAAACTAAACAAGAGATGAATGGAACGATTTTAAATCATATATGGAAATAACGTATCATTAGCAATCTACCTTCATTGTGCCCGGATGCAGGTTTGGTTTCTTTGATTTGGAAAATTTTCTTTTTTTTTTACTTATGGTTCAATCTCTCATATTCTTGTTTGGACTTTGATTCACATACATGTATTTTATACAGAATATAAACAATGTGGTGCTTTGAGACCTATAATTATGTTCATTTACATCATGAATGTCTCAAACATAATCGTGAGGGATTTCATAGATCTTAATTGTAAACATTGTGTCACTGTCATAATGAATATTTTTAATGTTAGATAGCTTGTGTGTATGTTATTTATAATTTGTTTATCTATAATTTGTGGCGCCTGTACAATTTTGTCCATAATATAAATTCATAGAGCAATCTGCTATACTATTTTTTTAATAAAATTTGTATTTTCATTTCAGGATACCGCCTCTTCTATTGTTGGACAGTGAAGAACAGGTCAATGGAGACATTTTGACCGTACTAAAGATGTCCCGTTTCACGTAACAAGTTTTAGATTTTCACATATTGTTGTAAGATAATTTGAATGTTCATTTGTAGGTTTTCCTAGGACCGTGGGCTCATCTCATTGAGGGCAACATTAGCCTACATAAGGTTTGACCTTTATCAAATAGGTAAGAACAATATGTTACTGTGAATCCAAGGATCGCAATCAGGAATTATCACTGTCGGTTGATGGCAAGTCAACGTTTACGGGATCAACGTTAATTTGGTTTAATTGTTTGTAATAACTTTAATTATCAATAAATATTCAAGTATACACTAACAGAAACACAATTAATGAATAATATGTATTTCATTAAAATATGTTAATGATTACAAAATAATGAATGAATGATATCAAAATTTGTTATGATGTGACGGCTGCTAGGGTTTGATTGAGAGACTGTGATTGTCGTATTGCTATTGCTGTTGTTGTTCAATCAATCGTCTAAAACAATCGTCTTTGAATCGAAACCTAGGATCCATTTATATAGACAATGATGTTTCTGTTATAGGAAACATCGGATCTCTTCGGATTTGATTTGTGTCAGTTAAGGAATCATCGGATTTCTTGGGATTCGCATAACTGTCTTGTTGACTTGTTGACTTGTAACACTTGCATTATACAAGTGTTTGGACTCCGCAGGAATAGTGTTTTCCGTAGGAATTTGTTCTTCCGTAGGAATTTGTTCTTCCGTAGAAGTCTTGTTCTTCTGTAGACGTTTTGTTCTTCCGTAGAAAACTTGTACTCCCGAAGTAAACTTGTACTTCCGAAGCAAACTTGTTCTTCAGTTCTGGTCATTCATCCGCAGAAGATCTTTGGATGTAATGTTACTTGTAAGAAACATATCTACGGAAGAACAAAATGTTCATCCGTAGATGTTTCTTACACTTGGTCAATTTCATAATTGACCAAGAATAATGTTTGTACCTGCAATTATCCATAACACACATATATGGGTTAGCATATATAATTAATGCATGCATAATAAATGACAATTACAAATATTTATTACACGAATTGATTAAAGTTCTAAGCCTATACAAATTGATCTAGACCTATAAGTCCTAGATCTAACAATACTCCCCCTTAGGCTTAGATCCTTGTAATCAATCCTACAAAACAGAAAGCTCCTTGACTCTGGCAATGATCTTGTTGTAGAAGTAAGACACAACAATCTTCTGATCATCATACTTGTAGTTGATCTTCATCTTGCTGAACTTCTTCAGAGTCTCAAAGCTTATCCCCAGAACATCTTCCTTCGTAGTGAGTGCGTTTAACACATTGTTGTTATTCACCACTTCTAGCTCATCTTGCTCTGAAATTCCGAGTTCTGTGAATTCATCAAAAGTTGTTCCCTTTAGCAGTCCAGCATTGAATCTTCTTCTTTTGTAGGCTTTGGCATGTAATTTGTCAATCACTTGTATCACATGGACATGCAGGAACAAATCATTTTATGCTTTTTCATCAGCCAGCTTGGAAAAGAATTTGTCATTAAGGTACGAGGTGTAGCTGGGATGAAGTAATTTTATTCCATAGGATCAAAGATCCTGATCCGGTCAGCTTTCTTGTTTTCAGCATTTCTTAGCAGGACCAGCTCCTTTGTTTTCTCAACATAACCCCATTCAGTAATAGGGTATGTGAATTGAGTCCCTTCAATGCATTTGATTGCTGCTGTAGTTCTACTTTTGTAGCCAATCCCCTTCAAGAATTCATCATCTACAGATTCTGAGGCATTGGACTTGTATCTTTTAAGCCCTTTTATTCTCTTATGATGCTTTGTATCTTCTCTTTTAGCTTCTCTGAGGACATCATCTTTAAATTTAGTCTTGAGCTTTCTCACTAGAGTTGAGAAGTCTCTTCCTCTAGAGTGAATTGGATAATTGCAGATGATCAGGCTTTGAAGATCTTTGATGTCATCCTCTGGCAGACTCACCACTAAAAATACATCATGGAAGTATTCAACTCTTCCAGATGTTCTTTTAATAATAGCACAATCCCAGTCTGGATCATATTTCCAGGCCATTATCCTGTTCTCTTCCATAGAACTGGGAGTTGTGAGGTGGTCTATTAGTTGTATCAGAGTGGATTTCTGTTGGCTCTCTGATCAATTTGTCCTTCCCTTTGTGTTGATCTTTAGATTCAACTGTTATAGGTTCAGCAGGAAGTTTGCTTTGTTGCTCATAGGATGGATGTAAAGCTTCAGTTCTGAATTTTACACCAGTATCCAGCTCAACTTTCATCACATGCTCCATCATCCTTCTAAGTTCTCCTACGGACCTTCCCTTAAGCTCATGAGGTTTGTAGTTATGGCCTTGTAACCAGCAAGTCATGTTGTATTTACTCAGCTTAGCTGTGTCATAATGTCCCAACTCCTTCTTTATCTTCTGGATGGATTGAAAGGTGCAGAAAGCTTCATAGTCACAATTTGGAATCATATTGTGTGTTCCCGATATGAACGGAAACAATGAGCATGGATCTTAGGATTCATATTGATAAAGACAAGAAATGAATGATTAGATGCTAAAATATAATAATTATAAACATGATGAAGAACACAAACATGTTTAATGATTGGTGTTTATTGATATGTTGTTGAAATCATCATCCTTGAAGGATGATGATATATTGTTATGGATGATGAACTTAATTCACCCTAACAAGTGGTGAATTAGTCACTCTTTACAATGATAATATGTTCTAATATTTATACTAGTCTAGCATTTACAATAATTACAAAACAAACCCTAGACTAATATTTTGTTGCTATTGTTATTCAAATCTTCAATTTCAATAATGTTGGAAATCTTCAATTTCTTGAAAGGTAGAATACCCAACAATACTCCCCCTAAATTGTAGATTTCTAATGTGAATTGAAGCTTGATCTTGTTTTTGTTGAATAGTTGTGCAAAGTCAAGAAATTTGTTGTTGATGCGGAAGCGAGGTCTTCAAAACTTTGGTACAACTATATTATGTAACTCACTGTCACTTTTTTTTTGTTGAGAGCCCAAATTTGTTTTGTTGATCATAAGCCCAATCTTCAACACTTGAGCCCAATTCCAACTAATGTTTTTGTTTAATGATGGAGCCCAAGAAACAAAACCCAATGGTGTTCACGAGCCCATTTGCAACCCTAGTTTGCAAACCCTAATTCGTTTGATACTTGATGTGGCAGCCCTAAATTCGCAAGAAACCCTAATTGACAAAGACATTTGTAGCCACATTCTATATTCGGCAAACCCTAATTAGGGCATCCCCAATCGGCCGCAAGCATCCCTAATCGGCAGCCCCTATTCGGCAGCCTCTTTTGGTTCGCAAGGGCTGCCTTTGGCAGCTTCTTTTGGTTCGCAAGGTGCCCAATATAGCCAACATTCAGCAGCCATATTTTGGCAGCCCTAATCGGCCGCAAGAAACCCTAATTGGCAGCCTATATTCGCCGCAACACTTGGTTCGCAAGTGCCTCATTCGGCAGCCCTAATGTGGGCATCCCCATTCGACATTTGTTTGATCTTGAGGAAGCCGCAAACCCTAATGTTGATTGATTGTTGAATTGTTTTCTTCAGATCTTCAATAATTTCAGCACTCTAACCATGAAATCTCATCAAAATCAATATGAATCCATCAACTCCAGCTCTGATACCAATTGTGTGTTCCCGATATGAACGGGAACAATAAGCATGGATCTTAGGATTCATATTGATAAAGACAAGAAATGAATGATTAGATGCTAAAATATAATAATTATGAACATGATGAAGAACACAAACATGTTTAATGATTGGTGTTTATTGATATGTTGTTGAAATCATCATCCTTGAAGGATGATGATATATTGTTATGGATGATGAACTTAATTCACCCTAACAAGTGGTGAATTAGTCACCCTTTACAATGATAATATGTTCTAATATTTATACTAGTCTAGCATTTACAATAATTACAAAACAAACCCTAGACTAATATTTTGTTGCTATTGTTCTTCAAATCTTCAATTTCAATAATGTTGAAAATCTTTAATTTCTTGAAAGGTAGAATACCCAACAATTACTAATTAATATTTATTTGGATACTAAAATGTTGCAGTAGTCTTAGTTCTAATATAAATCATTAGTTTTTCTTTACTTTATCATCTATTGATATATATATATAAATGAAAAATGACTTATATGTGATCAATCTGATTACTTTATGTGCTATTTATTACCTTATTTTTCATATAAATATTACAACGTGCTTCAATATCAATAAGCATTACTTTATGTTTAAACAAATAAATTGGTTTCAATATGTATACAACAATGTTTGTATATGGTGTGAATAATGATCTTTGCATTTGAGAATGCAGGAGCAATCTACTAAAATTCAAATCTCATGAAGTTTTAGTATACAAAATGTGATTTATCAAATCTCAATTAATTATTCTGATTTTGGTCATAATCATCTTCTTGTTGTTAGTCTTGATTTTAATTGCTAATTAGAAGTTTACTGTAGTAGGCTCCCTGCATCGGCTGTAGGTATGCAATTGTTGATGGATGATGTCGTTTAGCATCACTTGGACATATTAAGATGACCAAGGAATCATGTACTCTTCACTTAGGCTCCCTGAATGTTGTTCATAATTTCATTGTTTATAAAATTGTTCTCATTGTTTCACAAAACTTTATTTGTGTTCCGTCATACCATGTAACTTTAATTTTTTACGTGATAATAAAAAGGTATAGATTCAAAATTGTTATTGACAAATCCTTAACAGGGAAAACGCTTTACAAATTGAAACTGAAAATTTGCTTATGTTTGACAAGTATCTACGTCGCATTTCACAAACTTTGACTTCGATAAATCTTTCCCTATCTTTATCTTTGAGTTGTACAATCTTGTTGATGCCGAGTAAGATGATGCCGAGTAAGAAAACTAACAGATATACGTACAATACAATATATCATGAAAGGATTGATTAAATAACATAAAATGAGTAACGTGTTGTAAATTATTGTTACCGCCGTAACGCGTGGGTCCCCTACTGGAAGTGTACAAATGATTTAAAAAAATGTACTGTGAGGGCAAAGGAATCTGGCCACCTGACTTAATTTGTATGATTAAGTAACTATTTTTTTTGTTCAGGATCAGATCCAAGAATGAGAATTGCAAATTTGTTCAAGGTCTGATGGCATAGAAGACAAGCAAGAAGAATATTGTTTGATTTGTATCTAGATATAAGGCTGGTCTGTTTTAGATCTTTTAGCATTTCTTATCTGTGTTTGACCCAAACCCAGACCTAATACCCAAAATGACCCATTGACTCCATTTCTCTTTTGGCATTTGAAGGAATTTTTATGTATGTAAACAAGGGGTGTTTATGATTCGGTTTAAACCATTACCGGTTTGGTTTGCTTTGGTTTTGCAGTTAGTTTTATCATTTTTAACTTTTGGTCGAGGTAGTTTTATTGAAAAGATTATACAATATGTTTTATTAAATGGGTCTAACAACTTTGTTGCTTGAAAAGACATTGTCGATGGGTTAGTTTCTTAACAAATTATTGAAGTTGTAGCTTTTTAGTATGAAGGAGTATGAAGACAGGCAATGTATTTTTCCATATAGTCAAAAAATGTTCAAAACATTGCAACAAGTATGTCCTTTGACTTTTTTAGTCAAAACATTGCAGCTAAGTTGGAAAGCATATGCTTCAACATATGTGTAGTAACCTGCTGATTTTAAAATTCAGTTGGAAAATTAATTTTATAATTTAGTTAGCAAGGTATATATTAAGATTGGTGTAAGTTTCATCTCTAGGATCTATGGTGATTAAAGGATTTAAATGAAAAGTTTTGGTGATTGTTGTAGTAAGCCAATAGCAGCAGGTGCAAATGAGTTTTATAAAAGTCATTGATGATTTCAGTTTTACTTGTAGCTTTATCAGTTTCATATTTTGATAAGCATCTAAACAAATAAATTACTAATTTACATTATTTGATCTTTGCTAAAGAATCTTACCGCATGGGTCTTGAATGGATCCACACTTTAGATGCTTGAGGTAAAGTTCTTATTTGTTAAAATGGTAAGGTACTTTTTTTTACAAGCCTATAAAGAAAACTAAAGAAACTCAAGGCAAAAAGAACAATTTTTTATGAGGACCAAAATAGATCGGGTTGGATTACATGTCTAAATAAATAAGTTTTTATACGGGTCAAATGAGCCAGGTTGAGTTACATGGCAAAATGAATAATTTTTACGAGTCATTTTGGATTGGGTTACATGTCATAACTAATTTTTTGTACAGGTCATATTGGGTATGAATGCGTTACATGTCAAACCAACTTAATTTTTATGTGTCAAAATGAGTTGGGTGACATGGCAAAATAAATAATTTTTGTATGGGTGAAAATGGGTCGGATTGAGTTACATGTCAAAATTGTGACACCCTACATATATCCCACATCAGTCATGGACAGGAAAGAATTCTGGTTCATAAGAAATATCCAGCCTCTAATATCACCAACCCGTTTTGGATGTATTGGCTGTGAATGAAATGAGAACTTCACAGTTAAACGTGCTCAGGTGGGAGCAATCCAGGAATGGGTGACCTTTCTGGAAAGTTTTCACCCGGGCAACCAAAAGCAAATCCGTGAAATTCTCCTGAACAAAACGGACAATATTGGTGGTATGAGAGGGGCGGGTGTTACAAAAACTAAAAAAATTGTATGCATTAAAGGGGTCAGGTTAGAAACGAATACATCATGGTAAATCACCATCGCCGCTGCATCGCGCAGGTTACTTACTAGTATGTGTATATATATATATATATATATATATATATATATATATATATATATATATATATATATATATATAATATATATATATATATATAAGACAACTATTTTCTTGACCTCACTACCTCATGCATATGAGCGTTTATGAATACTTTGGCATATGGAGGGGCAACATGGCCGTGTAGGAAGTCTACAATCATGAACACCAAAGAGTTGGGAAGAAACGGTTTACACACTAAAGAGCATGGAGAAATGTTACTTTGAAAGGTATGGCATATGAAGAATCATTCAAAGAAATATGTCTTATCATGTTAAAGTCAAATTCAAAAGGAGGTTGCTATAAATATTGCTCTAAAAGCCACTTGAAAATGACTGTTGGAGGGAATAAGCAGAAATGGATCATGGATTCTGGTCTTTCTTGCCATGTGACACATAAAAATGAGTTTCTAAGTATTTGAAGCATAAAAAACTTGGTACATATATGTTAGAAGATGATAGACCATACAAGATTTGGTACAAATGTTCCAAAATCCCAAATAGTTAGGTATGTGAGTCATGAAGAATATTTTTAGTTCTTATCATTTTCTTTACGGGTAATACACCAAGAGTCCAAGAGGATTCAAAGGTAACCCTAGTAAAAAACATTCCATGTCTCCACTACAAACACTCTAATTCTTTAATGTTATAAGACTATATATAGATAGTGGTTGAGATATGAAGACCAAAAGTGGATGTCTAAATTCATCAATCATCATGTTTATAATTTTAGTTTGTTTAAGTAGATTGATCGGTAATAATTGGATAAGAATTGAGATATCAAGTATTTAATTAAGATAAGCGTAGGGTCGTATCCACGTGAACACCATGCTCTTCTCGAAGTTTAATACTTCTTTCGAAATAATTATAATTAACTAAACTTTAATTTAATTATTCTTTTTGAACAACAACATATATTATTCAAAGAAAATAAATAGGGGACTAACAAGAGGCTTGAAAACTCAGAATACAAACACCAAGAGAATTAAAATTCATAGAACGCCAAATAAAGTTTAATTATTATTAAATTCTTTTATTTCGAATTTTTTTTATTATTTGCAATTGTCTTGAACTGAACCGAAGCTAAACTTTTTTTTATTTCTTAGGTGCGTTTATTTCTAGATATATGAATTAGGATTTGTCAAATGGATTGAAATTGAAGTAATCCAAGAGAATCCGTTTTCCCTATAATTGACAAAACCAAGTAAGATTTATATTGGCCTTTATTCTTTATTGTTTTCAAGTTTTGTTATAAGTTTCATAGGTTAAAGTTTATGTATTACATGGGTGAAATAAATAAAACATATTAAAATCATTAGTTTTATCAATATTTTATTTTTTAGATGATATTATCCATTGGTGAAATAAAAATATAATGAATATTTAAAAATTATAACATATAATGAATTAGAAATTATTACTCTATATTAATATGTATTAATAAATTATTAAAATAACCACATTATGTTTTAGATTTTTAATAGTTAAGTTTACTTATTTACAATAATTGTTATTTAATATGAAAGAGAAAAGAATCACAAATATAAATATATTTGTTTTAGCATATTTTAGTTAAGAAAGAAAGTCAAATTAATTATTTTTATAATTTTTGTATTTATTTATTATGAGAGAGAGGTGAAAAAATATTTTTTTTAATATGCTAGAATGATGGTACGTATCATTTGATATACTAAAATATTAAGACATGTTTTAAAAAATATTATTTTATTATAGGTTAAAGATTAAAGAAATAAAACGTAAGCAACACTAAATGATATAATTGTGCGTTGGAAAGAAAAAAATATGTAAATGTCCATTTAACTAAATACTTAACAGTTTTGTTTGCTTTGCACTTTAATAATCCAGGCCATATTCCGTTGTAATATTGACGCGCACCCATGAAATCCGAAATTCTTTTAGTGGACCGAATTTTAAGAATAAGATTTTAATTAAATTTCATTCTCTTCAAATCAATGTTTTCTTTATCATCTGTTTTAATTTTAATAATATTACCCACACACCAGCTATATATTTCTTATATGGAAGATACAATGGAGGATTTGAGGCACCATGTATACTATCTATAACTCTTCTCCATAAACGAGTGGGTTAATTCTTATATCTTCATCACAATTTTATAAGTAGCTCGCTATACATATGTTTTATCGAGCCTAGTCAAACCCCTTTTAATTTTAAGAGCTAGACATGAATCCCACGCTACCCAATAAATTTTATTCTTATCTTTCTACCCATCCCAAAGGAAATTTCGCTTAATTTTTTCCAGCGAGTTCACTAAATTTGAAGCTTTATATAAAGAGAGATAATAACTTGGTAAACTATCCAAAACAGATTTAATTAACGTTAATTTGCCTTCCATAGATAGATTACTTGCTTTCCACAATGACAATCTTGATTCAAAAGCTTTAGTCACTGAGCTCCATATAGTTTGCTTCTACTCATGTTTGCCCCAACAGTTAGCCCAATGTATTTGAACGGAAGCTTCCCCACCTTGCAATGCATTTTAACTGCAAGTTGATTTTGTACAGAAGTGGTACCTATTTAGCAACCTTCTATTCTATCCCATGTGGTTCGTTTGATTTTAAAATATACTTTTGAAACATCATTTTTTACTCTTAAATATCATCTTTAAATTTTTAATTTTATATGATTTGTAAGGATTTAAATTCTTATTACTTTTGTAAAAGACTATAAGGTCATGGGCTTCAAAATACCACATAATACTTCTAGGATTTAAATTCTTATGATCAGCAACCAATGTTGCTAGACTAGGTGATGGATTATATTGAATGCTAATTGTTCCTTCTAGGGTGGGGCTTAGTATGTTAATTTAACATCAATCATTACATATATTTTTTTTAAAAACGACAAGTTAATTGTTAGTATCATTACGATCGACCATTATATTTTTTTTACCTCAAAGAAGTGGTGATGTAAAAATATTTATTATAATTCTACTTTAATAAAAAGAATATTAAAAAAACACTTATCACAATTTTAAACTATAAAATTTTTTTAAATTGATTTCACCTATTTTATGGTAATAACTAATTAAGGTATTAAATAATTCACATTTTATGACTACCTTTTAATTTTTTATTATTCAAATAAAGAATTTAATGTTTCCTAATTCAATTATTATTTGTAATGAAAATATACTATGGTTACGTTTTATATATAATAAGTCATTTCAAAAGTTATAAATATATATAAATTTATTTAAGATTTATATTTTTTAATTATAAAATCGTGTAATACACGGTTTTCTAATACAAGTTGTTATAATATTTTAAAAACAATTTTTACTCAATGTCATTTTTAAAAGTTCTTTGTATTAGAAAACTTCATATTTCATAAAAAATTGTTTTAGAAAAAGTTATGTTTTTTAATTTAAAAAAGTATGTTTTTAACTTATCAAAAAATTTGTTTATAATTTAAAAACTATATAAATAATTATTAACATTTAATGTATAATAAAATAGTTAACTTTCATTTTAGTAACAACACATATCCAAATCATAGATGAAACGTATGTAGACAATGTAAAATAAATGTCATGTGACTTGTAGACATTTTGCTTTATTAGTTGGTTCTATAAGTTTATGTAGTCTCACTATCTCCCTCTATAAACACAAACTCTTTAAACTCAAACATCCCAATGACTTTAACCAAATCATTTCGAACCTAGCAACGTTACAGCCCCATTCGAACCGAACCCACCCAACCAAAGTGGGCTTTTGCGAATGAGAACCAACCTCATTCCACCTTCGACCAATCTCCACCGAAGCCTGATTTCAATCCCGAAACACAACCCCAATTTTGTTCCCAAAACACAAACGAAACGAACATTACAAACAACACAAAAGAAACAAGCTAAAACATCCGCTCCAAAAGGGACCGTATGAACCCAATGTGAGAAGTGGAACTCGAATGAAGAACTAGCAATGCTTCTATTTCAACGTGTCCAAGGACAGTTTGGTTAAACATTTTATTTATTAGTGTATTTTTTTAGTAATGTTTACTTTCTATTAGTTATTGTATTTTATTTTCAGTAATATTTATTTATTTTTTGTTATAAGAACCAATCAAATATGCCCTGATTTTCTAAAATGGTTTGTTAAAGTATGATTTATTATCAGCGAAAATGTCATAGTATGAATTCCCAAAATAAAATTTTCTCAATATTCCTTTGCATAATAATATCTAGTGTTTATCACCACTCAAACGGTAAGAGTTCAAGTCTTACAAAATAAACGATGGTTGGATTTTATAGACGTGGGGGTTGAGGGTGTGTTTGTTTAGCGTTTAAAGAAGATAAATATTATTTTTTTCCTGTTTTTAATATAAGAATAATAGTTATGAAAATAACTAAGTTAGCAATCCACACTCAAAATTAATAGTTACCTACTTATGCATTGTTTTTCCTTCTCTTTTCAATGGTGCTAAAGAGCCACCAAATACTTGCGCTTGTAGGACCCGACCCGACCCTCTTTCCATAAATAAAAACAACCATCTCACACTCACCCTTACATCCACCATCATCACCCCATCCTACTCTTATTCTACAAGGAGAACATCAAAACAACCATACAAACCTCCATTCATGAATCATTCAACTTTCCATAACCACAAAACCTCCACACAAAAACAACATAAACACACCACGAAGAGACTAACCGAGGATCAGGTGAGACTGCTCGAGTCGAATTTCGACTCCACCAAAAAGCTCGAGCCGGAAAGAAAACATCAGCTTGCTCGCCAGCTCGGCATCCCTCCAAGACAAATAGCCATCTGGTACCAAAACAAACGGGCCCGTTGGAAAAACCAGAGCTTGGAGCATG
Organism: Flaveria trinervia; assembly: GCA_025506515.1. Taxonomy (NCBI): domain Eukaryota; kingdom Viridiplantae; phylum Streptophyta; class Magnoliopsida; order Asterales; family Asteraceae; genus Flaveria; species Flaveria trinervia. Next base: position 8,722,063 of record CM046453.1, read on the forward strand.
ACTATGCCATGCTCCAACTCCAATTAGAGACCACGTTAGTTGAGGCCAGACAACTTCAAAAAGAAGTTGAACGCCTTCGACTAGAGCTCAATAAACTACAAGCAGAACAAGCACGACGCTATAAACAAAACAACAACAACAATAATAACAACCATCATCGGCCTCTCATGGATTATTCAGTCTCTCTCAGTGGCGTAGAAGATGCAAACAATTTATATTGTTTTGGTGAACAAGTTTTCGAATCCGATGAGATGTATGCTACTACTTCTATAATGGGTTCGGATCTTGGAGTTTTCGGGTCGAGAAAGAACTTACTCTAGATATAATTCGAGGTTTACCATGATTTGAATGCATTAATTTTAATCTTGCATTAATTTGTTGTGTTATATAAACTTATCTTATGACATTCATGTTCAATAGTTGCTTTGTAATGCAAATGTGCTAGAATTTCTAATCCATCAACGTGTGTTTTATGTGTATATGTGTGGTTTACTTTATTTTGTTACCGTTTCATAGTTTTATAATTTATTATTGTAATATTAATATGTTTTATATTTGTATGACTTATTTTATTGTCAATGTTTGGTGATATGTCTTGTAAGTTGTAAGCCATCATCGATGGGACCAAAGGGTGCAATTCTTTTGTGTGATGGGTTGTATGATGGTGAGATCGATCGGTGGTATTTCAGATATTAATTAGATGAAAATATGTCTTATATAATGTGTTATATAGGATTTATTTACAATTATATTTATAATAAATATGTTTGATTATGTTACGTTTGTTTTAGTCATTCAATTCTAAACGAATAATGTTGATGTCGGCAATATTTTAGGTTTTTTATAGAAATGGTATCATAATTAAGTTTGTGTACATTAATATATCATAGCGAAATGCTACATGATGATAGGACCCTTGACTATTACTTAACATGACCCAAACTATTTAATGTTAATGTTCATGCATCATTGATTGACTTTGACAATGTATGTACAATGACTTGAGAAAACATAAACTAAAAAGATGTAGGGTTGGTTATATGCTACATTTAATTTATTAATGGTTTCAGATAATTGATGAAATTATTTGGGTATGTATTTGTATTTCTATATAACATGAATATTACATAGATTATATATAGGGAATAAAAAGCTTATAATTCCATAGCTCGCAAAGGTTAAAAAAATGAAACGTAAGAGGTATTTTTGTTTATCAAAATGTAAGTTTTCAATAGCACATACAAGACTAGATGCATAATGTAAATGGGTTGTATAAAATATGTAATCAAAAACTATTACAACAATAAAGAGACATGGACACTTAGACACGCAATTATAATGTTGCACGCAATGTTGCTTCAATTATTAATTTGGGTGCACATACATTGCTCATTGTGTATTAGACTTCTTAGATAAATGTTGTTTTGTAGCCTTATAAAATATATAATAACAATGATTTACAAAGTTAAAGATAACATAATTCTCAATTTCATGAGATAACCTTTTATAATATATTAAAAATATATATTAGAGTAATAGAAATTCTTTTCCATCTCTTCGTCTGTTAGTAACTTCATATAAGTTAGGAAGTTGTAGTTACATCAATTTCAATCAGTGATTTGATTTGATCAACGTTGCATATTTACTTTTATATAAAAATGATTTTATTTGATTTCGTCTATATAGGAAAGTGAATTATTACGAAAACCGTATAAAGTATTTTGGGTCGTTGATCGCATTTTAATGATTATAACTAACTCGGTGAAACTATCGTAATCAAAAGAGAGTTAAAAATAGCCTTCATCGTTTACTCTTTTCATGTAAATCTAATTCTATTTTTCTCTCAAAAGTTATATAATAAAATCACCTGATTTTTTTGTCTTAATTATTAATATAGTCTTGTGATGTTTTCTTTAATAAAAATGTTATCTACAAAATATCAATAAATTTGTATAAACTAATTACAACTGCATGTTCATACTAATTGCAACAGTTTACTTAAAGTTACATCGATGCTTTTAAGCTGTCTAAGTCTACCGCAAACAAATTGTGTGATTGAAATGACGTGCTCAACTTACTATAACGTTCATTTTAAAACCACTTGTAAGTTAACACATACATATTTTCGATTTCAAACATCTAGGGGTTGTTTGTTTTTTTGCAAGAAAACGTCTACAGTCTACAAACCACATCTGCAGACATCTGCAGCAGAAGAGGTGGACCAAATGTCTGCAGTATGCAAAAAAAAATATTTGTTTATTAACATTTGCAGAATACTAAAATATTATGTAACTAAACAAAACCTATATTATTTTAAACTTTAAAAATAACTTTAACATTACTACATAAATAAAAGTCATACAAATACATTAACCATAAACCAAATTACCATACAAACCAAATCACTCACCACACAAACTAAAACACTAATAATACAAACTAATATAAAAAATCTAACAAAATCATAAACCAAATAAGAAATCATACTAACCAAATCACAAATCATCTTACATAAACAACAAATCAACTATAAACTTAAACAAAATAAAAAAACAAAAAAAAACTTACCTTCGGGCCGGCAGTCGAAAGGCCGGCGAGGCGGTCGGAAGGGGAGGGTTGCAACTGGAATGGGGAAAGGAGGGCGGTGGCGTGGAGAAGGATGTCGCCGGTCGGAAGGCGGTAGCGTGGACGTTGGCGGTCGGAGGCTGGCGGTTGGAGAGGAGTGGTGTGGTGGGGGTTGGAGGTAGACTTGTACAAAAAACTGGTTCGGGAACCGGTTCGGCCAAAAAAACCGGAACCGATTTGGGGCCCAAACCGGTTTGGCCCAAATCGGTTTCAAACCGGCCCCGAACCGCCGGTTCTTAAGCGGTTTTCCCATTCCAAACTACAAACTGGTTTCAACCCGAACCCGTCTTCAAACTGGTTCCAAACCAGTTTCCAAACCGGTTCTTCAACTTGGTTTTCAAACCGATTTAAAACCCGGTTTTCAAACCGGTGACCGTTGCCTAACGGCTATATAGCCGTTTAAACTTGTTTTTGACCTTTTTTTGAAGTTTTTTTTACCACTATACCCCCACTAGGTTAGTATATATATGTATGTGATGTTTTGATTGAATCACAACAACTTATAACACTCTCTACTCTCAAAAATCTAAAAAACGCTCTCCACAAATACTTTCGTTTTAAACGCTCTCACAAAAATCTCTGAAATGGCTTCAACAAGTGCTCAATCATCCGTTGGTTGTGAAGCGTCTTCAAGCAATGTGGTGATAGCAATCCTTCCTACGAATAGGAACCCCGAAGTATGGTGCAATTACGATTTATGCCAAATGGCTAGCGGTCCAAACAAGGCCTGTTGCAAGTTTTGTCATAAGTTTTTCAAAAAAGATGCAAACAAAACGTTGAAAAACCATATTGCAAATAAATATTGTAAAGCGTTAAAAGGTAAACCTTCTCAAGGTCAAGCTTCGATGACAAACGAAGGAAATATTTGGGCTTATAACGTTGATGCGGTTCGGGAGTAAATGGCGCAATTTGTAATTCGAGAAAGCTTGCCATTCAAACATTTCGACAACAAACGTTTGACTCGACTCATTCAACGAACTCTCCAACCATGTTACACCAATGTAATTCGTGTTACTCTTCGAAGAGATTGTTTAAAAATGTGGAAAAAAGCTAAAGATGAATTAATATCTTATTTTGAAAATTTACAAACCGGTGTTAACTTAACTAGTGATGTTTGGTCGACACCTCACAGTTCACCTGACTCGTACATTTGTGTCACCGATCATTGGGTTGAACCCGATTCGTGGCAAATGAGGAAACGTACGATTGCGTTTGAATTGTTTGATTATCCTCACACCGCCAAAACATTTTTTTATCTTATTGATAAAGTTATTCAAACGTATAAATTAGAAAACAAAATATTTTCTATATCTTTTGATAATGCGTCAAACAACACTCTTGTGATAGATCATTTGAAATTAAAATATAAAGTAATATGTGAGGGTGTGTTTTTTCATAGTCGATGTGTTGCGCACATCATAAACTTAGCTGTTCAAGACAGTTTAAAAACGATTGAAACAGTTAAAGATTGTTTTAAAAGAATGTTACGTGATATTTTTAGTAACAACCAAAGATATACTAAATATCGCAAGTTTTGTAAAGACGCAAATACTAAATGTTTAGGTCCGAATTGGGACGTACCAACACGATGGAATTCCACATGTAACATGTTTGAAAAGGCTATTGAATAAAAAGAAAGTTTAATAGCCTTTCATAATAGTTTGGTAAGTCGGGGAAATGCAAATTCTTACCATCCATCGGGTTGGGCCATCATCGAAGAAGTAACAAAAATGCTTCAAGTTTTTAAAAATGCAACTACATGTCTTTCTGGAGTTTATTACCCAACGAGTCCGTTGGTACTACACCAAATTTATTTAATGACTTCAAAATTAAATGAATTGTCATGTAGGGGTAGACCTTATTCCGATATGATACCCCCAATAAAAGAAAAACTTAAAAAGTATTTTGAAGAAATGCCTCATGTTATTACATGTGCCGCTGCTATAAACCCTTGTTTAAATTTGTCGGGGGTTGAAACTTTACTTGTTAAAATTACTTTTAATTTGGATTTAGAAGTTGGTAAACCAATGTATAGTAAAACTTTAAAAGCTACTTTCAACAAACAATTACAACAAATGTATGATGTTTATTTATTAAAATACGGGAAAACATCACAAATCCATGTGCTTTAAGGCATGCGGCTCGAATGTTTGAATGATCCAATGTTTGATTTATATAATACTTTAAGGGATAAATGTAATAAACGTGAACGTGGTAACACTCCGAGTCGTGAACTCGGGAGGTATGGTCTTACAAACTTTTTATCGACCATGACTCCACATGAATTTAAAAATTTTGACTTGTTGGCTTGGTGGAAAGGTAAGGAAGATCAATTCCCATCCTATCCACCATGGCCCGAAATTTACTAACCGTCCAAGCTTTTACGGTAGCTTCGGAATCTGTTTTTTCTGTTAGTGGCAGGGTTATATCAATAAGACGAACTCGACTCACTCCACAAGCAGGTGAAATGTCAATTTGCTTGAAAGATTATTTGGATGCCGCGGAAAGAGTACAAGACAAACGATCGCTTGAAAGAGAACTGGAATACGAAGCAGAATTATACGAGGACGAGGTAGAGAGCGGATTGACACCAGGAATGACTGATGATGAAGCGGCATATGATGACTACCTTCGTAACAGTTCCGGTTCTGGTGGCGAGGAATAAACGTACAAGTATAATACGAACGAAGAAACGACTATGTTAAATGTTTAGTTTTAAATGTTTAAATTATTTAAATGTTTTAAATGTTATAAATTGTTAAAATGTTTAAATTTTTTATAAATGATATAAATTGTTTATAAATGTTATAAATTGTTAAAATGCTTAAATTGTTTATAAATGTTAATAAATAGTATATATACATATGTTTATAATGTTATAAATTGTTTAAATGTTTAAATCGTTTAAATGTTTAAATTGTTTAAATGTTTTAAATGTTATAAATGTTCTAAATTGTTTAAATAATATAAATTGTTTTATATATGTTATAAAATGTTATAAATTGTTTAAATTATATAAATGTTATAATATTTATGTTTTAATTAAAAGTTTAAAATTTTGTTTGAATATAACAAAAATTAAAATTAAAAAAAACCGGTTTGGGCCCGAACCGGTTCCAAACTGACCCAAACCGGTTTGATAGGTTTGGGTTTTTATGGTTTGAAACCGGTTTGAACCCGAACCGGTTTGGAGCCAAACCGGTTTTGACCGAGATTGACCAAACCGGTTTCGGTTTGGGACCCGAACCGGTTTGTACACCTCTAGTTGAAGGCGGGTTGGACTTTGGAGGGTTCAAATGAAAGGAAACAACATCTGGAAGGAAAGGGGAAAATGGGGCAAATGAGAAAAGGTTGTGAAGACATGAGAAGTGGTTGCACCACATTTTATTTGTGCAGACATTAGGAAGATGTTTTTTAATGAAACGTCTTTCAAAAAATAAACAGTCTGCAAACTCAAAAACTCTTCCCGCGTCTGCGTACGCGCAGATGAAGAGGCGGGGAAGAACTTTTGTCAAAAAAACAAACACCACCTTAAACATGGTTGATCCAAACATCGAAGTCTCACGCAAATAATAAATCTATTTCTCACTCTCCAAATAAAATCGAACCTTTATTTATTTCCAAGCTAGACTATAAACCCGTTTGTTATACGATTAAATAAAAAATTAATAATTACTAATGAAAGTTAAAAATAATAATATGATATTTTAAAAATATGACTGCAATTACAAATAGATGAATAATTCATGTAATAAACTATAACATTTTTATTAAACTGTTGGATCTAAAAAATGAATTTTAAACATTTGTTTATAAAAATTTGTTATTGAAAAAAAATATTTTTTTGTAAAAATGTTGTCTATTTATTTTCATTGTTTTTTTTATTTCAATTTTGATACAAAAATGTAAAAAATAGCAATTTAAAATTATTAAATTTTCAAATTTTGAATTTTTAAGAAATTTCGTATTTTATAAAAGTTCTTTTTTATCAATAAATGTGGTTTTAAGTTTATTAATTTTTTAATAGTTTTGATTTTATAGAATATTAAAGAGAGAGAGAGAGAGGAGAAACATATATATAATAGCTAATTATATTGAATTATGTTAAGAGAAAGAAAATTATGTAAATGCTCAAATGACTATATTATACTTTTAGAGTTAAAAATGATTTGAAAGAGTCTTGAAAGATGACACGTGATGTCCGTAAATAATTTTTATTATATAGTATAAATATAAATATAATATTTAAAAAAAAACTTATTAGTTATCAAAATGTTAAATGAGACTTCAAAAATAAAATTGTGTAAATATGTGATATTCTGTTCTAACCCAACAAAAAACGTATAAATAAGTTAAAATGCGTAGGTTATAATCACTCCTTAAATGTGGTACAAGTATATATAAATATTTGTTAAGTTTAACTTGTAAAGAAATGTTACTATACAAAATGTGTTTTTCGTGCAAACTGTACGCAGTTATTTCGTGCAAACACTCTATTGAAAAATATAAAACAATAATTTGACGTGTTACACATCTCATTTCAATCTCGACTCATTTAAGCCTCAACTAATTTCAGTCATATGTATGTGATAAACTTAATAGGTTTCGCGATCAAATAAGTTCTAATCGTCATTTGAATCATTTCAAAGCTATCAGAAGTGATTATACACACACCTAGCTTCAATTCCACAAAAACTCGATCGAAACCCAATGACTACTTACATGGTGAGGAAGAACATATAGCAAACGATGTTTGATGCGTTTCTAGACCCGAAATCACCTTCTAAGATGATTTATCACTTTCACCACCTCAGTTTTGTCAAAAATTATACAAGAGCACATAGAATTCTCTAGATGGGCATCAATATTAGCCAAGTTATATTTCACATTTACAAGAGAGGTATGTCTTCTTCTTCCACAAATCATTATTCACACCTAATAATTTTATTAGACAAAACAGTTATGTAATTTGGTGTAATGTAAAATTATGTTAGATTTGCCGTTAACAAAAAAATAAAATAAAATTCATTCCCACGTTTAATTTGAATCGCATCAACTTTTCCTAAAAAACTGTAATCCTTTAAAGAAGAATTGATTGTTCGTCAAAAATTTAAGAGTTCAACCGAGTCAACAACTATTTTGAAATAACCTGAAATTTCATAAGTGATATTTAAATGCATTTATTCCAACTAAAAATATTTGAACATTATTAAATCATATTAAATTCATTTTAACGTACATTAAATCATACTCGTAAAAGATCTACTGGGCATACCTTTAAGTTATACTCAAAACAATATAACCTTATGATACATAGTTTATTTGCGTAACACATGTGTTTAATAATATAAAGTAATTATTAACGTATGCTAACCATGTTATACATGAAATTTGTCTACGGTATTAAGAAATGACTTCTATTGATAAAGAAACACCAATTTATAGGTCAAATTCCAAATAGATATACTAACTTTTAAATATCCATAAAATATTGTTAGTGATCCATCACTAAAAGTTGTTCACAATCCATTATAATGTTTTTACTATACCCACGATCAGTTTCTCGACAAAGCATCACCATTGCTCCTACCTTCATAGAGTGTTCGTCAATGAATAGCTATTTGTTTAAATCAACTTTGGAGTTATTTGATCATCAATATCGTTCGAAAAGCCTTCGTTCTTCGACCCCATGCAAGACTAACTAATTTATTTATTCTGATATTCGTAAACATATTCAAGGTTATAAATAAGTATCGTGGACCAAACGTGAAAGTTCAAATAAAACGGGCATTATTTGTAACATTTGCTCAATATCGTTAACTTCATCAATTAATAAATACACGTGAGAAAAGTACGAAGAAACAAATAAAGAGCCCACACAAGACTTTCTAATGGATTAAGACATATGGCAAGTGGTTTTAGTTGAAGTTATTTAAGCCAACTTGAACGTACAATGGATTCCATATTGTTAGAAAAAAGATATTTGATTATCTAGTTATCATTTTTTATTTAAGCTACAATCGAGTTTAAGCAAGTTGAGCTCATTTGATTCGAGCTATCATCAAGTTTGAGTTCAAGTACGAAAACAAGTTTGATACATTAACAAGTCACGCTCGGTCTTATAAGCACCACCTTAGTCTAAAATCATTAAACATAGATGCAATTTTAGTAATGTAAAATATTATTTGTATACCTATATAGTATACGAGAAATCTTTGACTGCTTCGACGTTCATCTTCTTCATTTCTAAAGTGAACATGCTTAGAAAGGGGATTCTCATAAGGCATGACATCCTTATGCAACCAAGCGGATATCAGGGCGGTATATATTCAGTGCGTTTATCATTTATGAATATGTATAACGATTTGTCAACATGAAGCGCCCATTTATCAGATAATGTAGTTTTTCAAGTAGTACAGTTACACACATGAATAAATATTATAATTCAATAGAAGGGTGTCCGTGATGCGGCGGGACAACATTTGCATCCGACACAAGTTTTTAATTTTTGTTAATCTTATAGCAATTTTACAAAAGTTTATTATAGTTTTTCTAAGCTAAAAATTGAAACACCAAATAATTTTTTTTGCATGATGACTTGTATATTTATGCATTAAGTTATTGTACCTTATAAAATACATACTGGTTCGGCAAAAAATACATCAAAACGTTTAAAAAATACATTTATGATTGTAATATCAAAAAGTTTTAAACATGATAAATTGATATAACATAAATTTTAAAACAAATTAAAATTTTTGGTTTATGGGTAGATAATGTAAAATTTTATGTAATTTATAGTAATTATAAGGTTATTATGTAACTAATTGTAAGGGATAATTTGTAAATAATGTTAAAAGTACTATTTTACTCTTAAAAATGGTTGTAATTTATACATTATGTGAGGTAAGTGTTTTTAATTTAATAGAATCTTAAATTGCATTCTCATATGTTTTATATATAGTATAGATATATAATACTTATAAAATTAAAAATATTTCATAATTTGAAATTTAAAGGATAGGACATAAGTTTTAACACTCTGGTCAGATGCATATAAGGAGACAGGAGCTTGGAAATCTTTCACCCAGTTATTAGAGAAAAAAAAACGGTTTGTAAAACTTAAACCCTCAAGACTTAACACGGTTTTCAAACTGATTTCACTTCAATCAAATTCTAATTCAATTCAAACCGTAGGTTTGAGATACGGTTTTAATCATATGTTATAAAACCGGAATCATTTCACTCGTTATAGCTGGTTTCAGCCCAACTAAAATCCCATAAATTGTAAACTTTTGTAATACACTATAACTTAAAAAATAATAATATATCATATATCATCTACCAACAACTAGAAATTTATTAGATTGGAGCAATGTGGTTGATGACAGGCATGGCAAATTTCACCATGCAGGTTTCGAAACCGTAGCACCAAGGGCAAGTGTGATGGTTTTGCCGCACCCTTTCACCTCCACATTAGCATGGTATGTTGTGCAGTATACCCATTAGCCTAATGTTATGAAGTAATCTTTTAAGACCATGTGCGGATTCACTAATTTTATCATGTTATGGACTCATCAAGGTGCGTTCACAACCCCCAACGAACGTTATGACTTATGATAGCAATGAAAGCACCTCATTGTAAAACTTTCTTTTTATAACCGTTACTCTTATCTATGACGAAGGTAAAAGTAACCAGTAAACTCAAACGTTATGACTTACGATTTTCAAACATGTACTCCGTCGCACTAACATTTAATAGTATAAAGTATAAATTTCCCCCCCTTAATTTCCCGCCGGAGACCACCATTACCATATCTTCACAGCTTCCATCCATAAACAACCGTCGCAAAACGCCGTCGTGATGGCATCAACATCAGCTCCTCGAGGCGATGCAAACACATCAAGGATGAAATCTGCAGCTTCAACTCTTTCATGTGACAACCAAACACTTCTTGCTGTAAGCATCCTTCTAATTTCATCAAAATCATCCAATCATACACTGAATCACTCATCAATTGATCTTCGTTTTCAGGATATTCGAAAAGCTATGGGCACCATGAAGGAAATCGGAGTCAGTTTAGAGAGACAAAACAAAACCCAAATGGTACGTCAATTACATTTCTAGGGTTTCCAATTGCAATTGATTTTGTTGTTGTTGTTGTTGTTGTTGCTGTTGCAGGTGAAGGAGCTTGAATCTGAGTTTATGGAGTTGCTGAAAGCGTATGAAGATTGTGCTAATATTTCCACTGCGATTGATTCTGTTGGGAACGCGTATCGCCTCAGTGAACAGGTGTTTGAGTTGTTGTCCATTTGTAATAATTTGATTTACTCAATTCTTGTTTACATCTTGATGATTACTTGAAATTGCAGACGACTGATTTCAAGAAACTGATAGATAATGAGATGGCGAAGACGAAACGGCGAGCATCTGTTCCACATGTTAATCAGTTATTACGCCAGTTCAGAGAGGCTATATGGGTGAGTGTTATTGCCTTGATCTACCTTAATGCTATTGGAAGTGGTCTATCCATGAATTAAGCTTACTGTCACTAATTTTGGTTTTGTCTCGATGATGGGAGGGGGATACGCGTGCTTCTGATTCTCTTTAGTAGATGTCTTATATTTGAATCCAGCTTTTATTGGTTTCACCCCTAAAGGATCTGCGTAGGATCAGGTAGTCGAAGGCTAGACACAAAGCGTGTGCTTTGAGACTAGGTGCAAGGCTCATACATGGTTTAAAAAAGTGGCTGAGGGGTACGCCTCAAGGCAGTAAAAACTAAAATATGAGGCAACACCTCATGGGTTCAGTTTGTGTGTACACCTATAAGGGCTGAGGCAGTAAGAAAACACATGATATGGGCTTACGCCTCGGATGATTTAGACTTTCTGTGTCAATTTCAAACATTTGGTGTCTTTTTGATGTTTTAGATTTTGTGTCCTTTTTATGACTATTGAATCTGATGTTTTAGATTTTGTGTCCTTTTTATGACTTTCTGTATGGATTGTTTAGATTAGTGTTGTCAGACAAGTTTTTTTGAATATTCAGGTCTGTATCTTTCAAATTTTTAGTGCCCCTGTGCCTTGTTACACTACATCAGCCTAGTGTAAGTTGTGCTTTATGATGTCTTAGGTTTAAATCCAGCTTCCATTGGTTACACCCTTGGAGATCAACTACCTAATGCATGCTGCACTTTATGAGGTCTCACAGGTTACCCCAGCAGGGTGTTGGTAGGACTGCGAGTTCACCTTGACAAGCTCATATGGTTACAAAATTAAAGTTTACATAGTAGAATGCATGTGGTATTCCACGCATAGTCATTATCTAGCTTTAATCTTTACAATAGAAGTTTTGCACTTAAAAACACATGTAACTTGTGATACTCTATAGGCCTTTTGGGGATACATTTGCTCCACGAAAAGAGTTGAGGATGTTACAATTTTTAAAAAGTGTTGTTGAACTTATGATCGATGTTAATGGACCCTATATATCATCCCATCATGCTTGATTGAATCAAATGAGTTTTGGTATGAATCTTGATATTGTTTAAGGATCTAAGTGGCATATGTATTAACTATTAGACTATATAATTATTAGGGTTATTAAATAACTTTAAACCTAATTGGGCACGTAGGCTCATACTAATAACCCTAATAATTATATAGGCCAATATTAACACTTCAAGATAATATTTTTTTTTTCACAGTATCCTCAAGTTTTCTTTAAATGAATGTTCCCTTGTGGTTTCATACAGAATGTGCATAATTCTGGACAACCCATGCCTGGCGAAGAACAAGAAGATATTGTAATGACTAGTACACAAAACATTCTTTTAAACAATACATGTCCGCTAAGTGGCAAACCTGTTACTGAACTCTCAGACCCTGTTCGCAGGTTTGATTGCATACCGTTTACCTTCATTTTCTATTTTCAGGACCCACAATCAAATTTACATGTTGTATGACCTCAGAATATGCTATCTTTATATTCATTATGTTTATCTCACAATGGTAAGCTCTTACTTACAGTATGGACTGCAAGCATATATATGAGAAGGCTGCTATCAAGCAGTATATAAGGTCTAAGCATGGCCAATCTAAATGTCCAGTGGCAGGTATGTTCAAGATATGTTGTTTATGACTATAAATTGGTTAGCTTCTACTCCATTGCTTATCATTTTTTTATTAACTTTCAGCATGCCCTAAAATACTTGTCACCGAAAGAGTGGTCTGTGATCCCTTGTTAAAGATCGAAATTGAAGAATCGCGTGCGATGAACCAACAAACTTCCAGGCCTGACATCATTGAGGATTTCACACAGGATTCTGAAAATGAAGATGCTGACTGAAAAACAGCATAATTTGTGCATATGTATGAGTATGGAGTTTATCTTTTGGGGCTGCTTGTCTTTTTTAAGTGATTAGTATTTAAAGTCTGAAACTAGATCTTATTGTTAAGAGGTAGTGTTGAAACTTTTGGAGGGTAATTTTGTTATTTCTTATAATCATTAAGTTTATGTGTATTCTCATCTTTCTGTTCAATATTTTTCGGGTGTGACAGATAACAGTAACAATATGGTAACCTTATAATCATCCGATGCCGTTTTATTGGAGATTTTATGTTATCTATTCCCATGACTTAAAAAGAGAGATGAAACACAATTGAGTTCTAATGGCTCTAGAGCAAGCATCAATGTTGGAGATCACGATTCAATTAACAGTTAACAGTAATAGAAGACTTAAAAATTTAGGTTTCAGTTAGTGAATTCCGTTTATAGTTTATGCCTGCATGATTTTTGTTATATATAATGCGTTTTTACACTAATGGGTGTTGAAGTAAATCCTAGCCGGGTTAGCTAACTAGATATCGTCCTTCAATGGAGCTCTCTCAAACAACCAATGGGGATAAGATTGAACGTATGCCTTGTTTGAAACGGAATCAATTAAGCATGTAAACGAACCGAACGAACACGAATATCGGTATGTTTATGTTCATTCATTTAACTTTAACTGAACATGGACACATAATTGAACACAATATTTTGTTCATGTTTGTTCATTAAAAAAATGTTCGTGTTCATTTATGTTCGTTTGTTAAAAAGCTAAACGAACAGTTCATGAACGTAAACAGATACAAACGAACAAAAGTAAACAAACTTAATTGACAAAGATAAATGAATATAAACAAACATAAATAAACACAAACAAACAATTCTAGCACATGATTTATCCAAAAATATGATTTTATTAAGAAAATCCATAATGATTTATTAAAAATCATCTACAATGACTCATCCAAAAATCATACATAAATATGTACACTAAATATATAAATGAACAAACATAAGCAAACAAACGTAAAGAAACGAACATAGTTGAAAGTAAATAAACGAACATAACTGAATGAACATAAACGAACATTCACGAACGTAAATAAACGAACAAAACACGTGTTCATATTCGTTCGTTTAATTAAACGAACACATTTTTTTTGTTTGTGTCCGTTCATTTAATTAAATGAAAGAACATAAACGAATTTCCTGCCGAACAGTTTATTAACGTTCGATTCATTTACAGACTTAGAATCAATCCTTCAAAACAAAACAGCCAGGACTTTGGCGCATGGAGGAGGTTCCCAAATGATGACATTTGGGCGTAAGAATAATTAACAAGTATGTGTAGAATAAGTCCGGGAGATGAAGTGGTGTAGAGGAAACATGGAAGCAAAATAAAATGAGCATTGCTTCATCATTGCATATTTAGGTAGTGTTTGGTATGCAGGAATGAGGGGCGGAATGGAATGAACCATTGAGAGTGAATGAATAAAGACATGTTTGGTTGGTGAAGGTAATTGAATGAACCATTACGTAGTTGATTCCATTCCCTTAAATTCATTCCATCCACTCCCCTTTCTTTTTATCCATTCCATACCTTCTTCCATCATTAGTCACCAACACCACCCGCCAGAACAACCACCACCGACCACCAAGATCACTCGTCACCAACAACCACCACCGGCCACCACCACGGTCGGCCACCACTACCCCGGGAACACTATCGCCGGACATCGCCACCGCCGCCGCCACCGGAAACCACTAAAGGCCACCACCACCGGCCACGTCCGGCGTCGAAAACCACCGCCGGAAACCACCTTCGAAGGCCACCGCTGTCGCCGGGAATCACCACCGCAAGAAACCAACTCCGAAGGCCACCACCGCCATCGCAAGAAACCACCTCCGAAGGCCACCACCGACATCGCAAGAAACCACCTAAGGCCACTACTGCCTCCGGAAACCACCTCCGGCCACCACCGCCGTCGAAAACCATCGCCAGCCACCATCGTCGCCAACAAAAACCACCGCCGTCGGCCACCACTGCTGCCGGAAACTGTCGCCAACAAAAACCACCGCCGGCCACCACCGACACCGGAAACCACCGCCGGCCACCACCGACACCGGAAACCACCGCCGGCCACCACCGACACCGGAAACCACCGCCGGCCACCACCGACACCGGAAACCACCGCCGGCCACCACCGACACCGGAAACCACCGCCGGCCACCACCGACACCGGAAACCACCGCCGGCCACCACCGCCTCCGGAAACCACCGCCGGCCACCACCGCCGCCGGAAACCACCGCCGGCCACCACCGCCGCCGGAAACCACCGCCGGCCACCACCGCCGCCGGAAACCACCGCCGGCCACCACCGCCGCCGGAAACCACCGCCGGCCACCACCGCCGCCGGAAACCACCGCCGGCCACCACCGCCGCCGGAAACCACCGCCGGCCACCACCGACACCGGAAACCACCGCGGGCCACCACCGTCGCCGGAAACCACCGCCGGCCACCACCGTCGGCCACCAACGCCGCCGGAAACCACCGCCGGCCACCAACGCCGCCGGAAACCACCGCCGGCCACCAACGCCGCCGGAAACCACCGCCGGCCACCAACGCCGCCGGAAACCACCGCCGGCCACCAACGCCGCCGGAAACCACCGCCGGCCACCAACGCCGCCGGAAACCACCGCCGGCCACCAACGCCGCCGGAAACCACCGCCGGCCACCAACGCCGCCGGAAACCACCGCCGGCCACCACCGCCGCCGGAAACCACCGCCGGAAACCACCGCCGGCCACCACCCCCGCAGGAAACCACCGCAGGAAACCACCGCCGCCGGAAACCACCGCCGGAAACCACCGCCGGCCACCACCCCCGCAGGAAACCACCGCAGGAAACCACCGCCGGCCACCAACGCCGCCGGAAACCATCGCCGGCCACCACCGCCGCCGGAAACCGCCGCCGGAAACCACCGCCGACCACCACCGCCGCCGGAAATCACCTCCGCTCGCCATCACCATCATAACTACTTTTACATTTTATTGTTTAGATTTTTATACCTAATAAATAAAACAAAGATATGATTCATTTATTACTAAAGGGCAACTAAACGAAACAATGGAATGTAATGATTCATTTTATTTTTTTATCCATTCCATTCTCTTATTAATTCAATTTCTTCGTGAATTCTATTACCACATATACTAAACATACTCTTATAGTACACAGATTAAAGGCTTTCTCTATTTTGTAACGGTGATGAAACCCAAATAAGAAAGCAAATTTACCATGTTATTAGTTATTACTATCATTTTCTCATTTGGTGAGAATAAAATATTCTTTTTAATTTTGTGACAAGTGTTATAACTTAAAATGATCATTTCCCTTGGTCAAACCCTGGTCGTGCTTGTTGAGCTGTTTGGGGAGGAATTTGAACCCTTTCTCTTCATAAGCTAATCTTTGACTATGATTAACTCTTTAATTAGATTAATATATAAAGTAAATTACACAGATGGTTCTAGTGATTTGGATAAAATTTTAGATTTGGTTTTTAATTTTAAAATTGCAAATATAATCCCTAATATTATAGTTATCTTTACCAATAGTCCCTATGTTAGTTCAGTTACTGATGTTAAATTTATCAAAATAATTATTTTACTTGTAGGGATCATTATGTAATTTCATTTTATTATATTTTTTTATTATAAATATGCTTATAATTTAAGAAACAATTTTTTTTTTGAAAATATCATCTTTTAAATGTTTGGTTTATAATTTTTTTAAACCAATATGTAGGTTTTTTATACCTTTTTAAAAATGTCTTCTTTTATAAAGACGCTTAAAACATAATTGTTTTTTAAAATGTTTAAAAGACTAAGAATTTGTTTTAAAAAATGTTTTATAAAATGAATGGTTAAAAAAAAACTTTAGAAAATCAACCATTTAAAAAATTAAAAAGTTTTAGAATGACATATAAGAAACGAACGGTTTAAAAACTAAACATTTTAAAAAACATGTTTTAATTTTTTTTTATTTCAAACATATTTTATTAAATAATAATCTTATTAAAAATGAAATTATAAAAAGTATAAAAAATAAAAAAAACTTTGAAAAACAAAAAATATTAATTTTTTTAATATATAAATAATACTATAGTTTAAAAGGTAATTAAATAGATAGCTAAGGCGAGTAAAATGCTAATTCGTATAATATTTAACAACACTAACGGTTAACTAACAGACCTAAGAACTATATATAAAAAAGAAATAAATATTATGGACTATATTCAAATATTTTAAACTTTAAAAACCAAATTTAAAATTTCAATATAACCACAAATACCATCCATATAATTTACTCAAATATATATGATCATTCAGTTTATATACTCTTAGGACCAATTTACATCTTTGCCTCTAAAGAATATATATATATATATATATATATATATATATATATATATATATATATATATATATATATATATATATAGGGGAGGGTTCAAATGATAACCACATTTTTTTGTGAGAACTATAGAAACCAATCTCAGCCATTTATTTTCTATCACATGTCATTTTCCTCTTTTTTTAAAACGTTCATAACTTTTTTTCACGACATCATTTTTTCAAAAAATTCACCATAAAATTCAATATTTTTTATCTTTCTAACGCCTACCATATTGATATACTTTTCTAAAAAAATCGTACATCTATTGTTTACATATGTGTAAATCTCGTTATACACATGTGTAGTACTAGATTTACACATGTGTAAATCCGATATTACACATGTGTAAAACGAATTTCGTTAAAAAAACAGGATTTTTTTTATTTTTTATAATTTTTTTATTTTTTTATGAAAGAGGGAAAGTAGGGGAATATTTTTGTGTTTTTATTTTTTTATTTTTATGTTATTTTTTGATTTATAAATTTTTTAAATATGTTTTTGTTAATTACAATTTTGTCATTGAGAACTAGTGGTTGAGATTGGTTCTTAAAGTTCTCACAAATAAAGCTAGTTCTCATTTGATCCCTCCCATATATATATATATAATATATATATATATATATATATATATATATATATATATATATTATTTTGTTTTTATCTAGGAAACATAGAAGATTTAGGTTGGATTCTGCAACTCCTTTTCCTTGACTCAAAATTGGATCAAAGGACCAAACATCTAGGTTGAATTCATGACTCGCCACAAGTGATTTTATGTTTACAAATCTTTTAAAGGTACTCATTGAGTCTGCTCACTTTAATAATGTGTTCATTTGTTAACTACAAACAGCATTATGCATCCATTACCACTTGTATGTGAAATGCTCCTTCGTTTCATGTACCATGGGTTCTTAAAGCACATAACCTATTTTAGTATCTAGAGGTTGGATTGGTATCAGGTCGATTTATTTGGCAAAACACTGTACATAAATTTTGGCCTATATAATTGAGATTAGTTAATCAAATTGAAACTTAATCGGATTGGGACATGATGAGTTATATGTGGTCTGGTTCTTGGTCTACGGTTTGAAAAAATCTTAGATCTTTTTTTATACACATTGATCAATCTTACTTTAATAAACTTTTTTTTTGCCTTACTCGTAAAAACTATTAAATCTTTCATTGTTTACTTTATAGCACTAACGTTTAGAAAAGGGTCGTGTGCTTTTAATAAGCATTAGGTCTTCAAACTGGTTAGGTCACCCATGGCTTGGGCCTTGGAGTCATGCGGGACTTAGCATACGTCGATTGACCCAAATAGGATATGACAACCTCTGACTAACAACCAAAAAAGATAACGTGTTTGCTACCACCAATGTTAGTACCTTGGAGTAATGGTTGGCCTCAACAAGATAGTTTGTAATAGTGGACAAAATCAACAATGGTAAGAAAGATCATACGATCCAAGATGATTTTTGAAGCTATATGAAACATGTGACAAGACGGTCCAAAATCACTATTTGGTATTTCCTCACCTAAACATGATAACATGTTCAACATTTTCACAATTTAGTGACTTTATACTCTTCTTTCCCTCACAGTTTTTCTCATAGAAGTTCAATACGAGACAAACGTATCGATTATTACTTGCATAAGAAGACTTGCCTCTCACTATAATAAAACCAATATGAGACGAAAGTATCTATTATTACTTGCATAAGAAAACTTGCCAATCGTTACGATAAAACCAATATGAGACCAAAATATCCATCATCACTTGCATAAGACTACTTGCCTCTCGTTTTGATAAAACTAACCGGTGTTACCCGAACAACCATTTCAGAGAAGATCGAGGCATGTCAATAAGCTTCTATAACACCTCTATGCTTCTTGTTTAGCATTATTTTAACATATTTGTAATGGTACATCAAAAGTACGAGAAAGATCATAACTTGACTAAAAACCGAGGTTATCTCCATCAATTTAACATTTTTGATGATTAAAATGTTCTTGAGTCGAATGAAAATACCACTTGAAATGAGGCAAAACTCCTAGAGTTATAAATTCATTACAATTTAACAGTTGAAGATAATTATTCAAACACATGCATCACATACTTGTACAAACTCATATCCTACTTCCACTCCGAAGTTGTACAGTACCACCACATAATCCCTACCAAACAACAATCAAAAACCAATGTACAACCATGTTAACCACCAGCTCAAAACCCTAACCCAGCCGCGCCGACGCTTAACGCAACTCGGCTCAGCCGCTCCAACTTCCTATTCTCCAAAACACAACTCTCCGGTTGCAGCTTAGCCGCCGCCGTCCTCATCGGCTCCGACTTGCACCTCGTCAACACAAACGGCTCGTACGCCACCGCACTCACCAGCTTCTGCTCTAACGCCACCGCCATTGACGCCGCCGTTAACGAACACGATGACCGCGGCGGCTGCCGTAACGCCGCCGGAAGTCCGCCG
The DNA here is from genome assembly GCA_025506515.1 of Flaveria trinervia. Taxonomy (NCBI): domain Eukaryota; kingdom Viridiplantae; phylum Streptophyta; class Magnoliopsida; order Asterales; family Asteraceae; genus Flaveria; species Flaveria trinervia. Next base: position 8,741,957 of record CM046453.1, read on the forward strand.
TCAGCCACACTCAACATATCGTTAACAGTAGCAGTAGACTCATCGCCGCCGTCTGGTTTGATCGCCGGAGGCGGTGGTGGTGGTGGTGGCGGTGGTGGTGGTTTCCTTCTGTTGCGGTGGCGTTGGATGAAGTCTTCACGGCAAACCCATGTTTCTTTTGAGACCTCCATTGATAACTTTGGTTCATACATCATCATTAACAAACACTCTGGTAACACCTTTTCACTTTCGCTCTTTGAAGCTCCATTGTTGTGTTCTTCTGATGCATTAAGCATTTGTTCTTCATGGGTTGAGGAGATCTCTGCAAATTCAGTTGTCGATTTTGAGTCCTCTGCTGCAATTTGTGTATCGTCTTCTTCTTCATGAGCTGAATCCTGTTCTTGAATCTTGTGATCTTGATTTATTGGTTCTTCAAATAGTGACACAAGATAGAAACTTTCTTCTTCTAATTGGTTGTATAAATTGTTTTCTTGATGTTCATTAGCTTCTTCTTGTTGCAGATTATCATGTTCTTGATATTGATTAGCTTCATCTTGTTGCAGATTATCATGTTCTTGATGTTGATTAGCTTCATCTTGTTGCAAATTATCATGTTTTATATATTGATTAGCTTCATCTTCTTGCACAACATCATGTTCTTGATCTTGATTAGCTTCATCTTGTTGAACATTTTCGTGATTTTGATCCAAAATCATCACTTGCTTCTGCTCCACTTCAAGATTTCCCATAGGTTTTCCCAAATCTTCTTCAATTTTATCTTCAATGTCAACAAGTTCATCTTCTTGCACAATATCATGTTCTTGATCTTGATTAGCTTCATCTTGTTGCACAATGTCTTGATCTTCATCCAAAATCAGAACTTGCTTCTGTTCCACTTCAAGATTTGTCACAGGTTTCTTCAAACCTTCTTCAATTCGATCTTCAATGTCAACAACTTCATCTTCTTCATCAGTTTTCCCAACATTTGGTTTCCAAGATCTACCAGTAAGAGCTTCAACTTTCATGGGGTCGGATCTACATCTCATCAACAACAAAGCATTCTTTGGTGGGACACAAATGCTCACTCTTGCTTCATCTTCATCATGACCTTCAATTCTATCATTAACTATCTCCAAATCTTCAAACACATGTCTTCTTGACTTCAAAACAATTTCCTCTTCTTCTTCTTGTTCACGTTCTTCAAGTTCTTCATCTCCTACAACCAATTCAACATCTCTTCCACCACCACCACCATCACCCACCACCGTCTTCTCCTCTCTCCGGCAAGGAAACAAGCAGCTGAACTCCGACCCAAAAGCCCTTAAAGAATCACAAATCGTCACCGGAAAGTGCACCCATTTCCTCTGCACCGATGAACAATCTTGATTCGCCCCAAGATTCGAACTTTCTTTATGCTTATGCCGTTTTGAAGGAAACCCATTAACAGGATGATCTACACCTCTAAAACTTCGTCTTCTTGATAAAGTTCTAACCTTTTTATGCTTCTTCTTGCTCCTAATCCTCACTTGACCAATGCAGGTGACTTTAGGGGAAGATGGTTCAGGGTTGTCAAAACTGCCTCTTTTCTTCGCGGTGGTGGTGAACATCGCCGGTGATGCACCGCCTCTGACGCTGCCACTGTGTCTGAGCCTCCGGCTCAGTGAGGTTGCAAGAGGGTTCACAGGGGTTCGAACCCCTGATGGACCTGGGTTCAAGATTGCTTTAGATGAGATCTTCATGGGTTCAAGATTGCTTTAGAGTTGATTAGACTGCAATGTGGTGGTTTTGATGGTGGTGGTCAGGTGGTCATGGTGGTGTGGTTCGGTGGTGGTGTTGATCAATTGATGGATGGGTTAGTTGCAGGTTGCAGAGAATGGGTGTTGTTGGAGGATGAAGTAGACTAGACGAGCCAAATGGTGATTTTAGGGTTGTGTTGTTGTATAAATTATTAAATTAAGGTCCTTGTGATCCAGCTGGCTTTTGTATAATATCCACGTCAGACTAAATAATTGGCACGGGTTGCCACTCGAGTTTGAAACTTTATGAAACATTTTGTTTTTTGTGACAATACTTTTCTTGTAACACATTATATCACTCGAATACATATGATGAGTTTAGTATGGATGTAAATTGAAGAGAGAGGGCATTAAAGATGTAACTTTATAGACGACTCTAGGTTGGTCAGAATCCTAAAAGAAATATCGAATACATATGAATATGAAAATATCTTTAAGTATAAATCTCACTTTGATCAAACATTGTTTAGGGTTTAGTCACAATGTTTTTTCAGTTATGGATTTTTTCCTCTAAAGGTTGGAAGTATAGTCCCAATTAAAAAACGAATAGATCTGTGCGATCAAAAAAATCTATTTTTCGAATCATGGTTCATTTGTCGTTCAAAATAATAATAATAAAAAAAGTGTTTATATTGCATGCGCAAAAATGCAGTAGGTCCTCACTAATCAAGAGTAGGGCTGACAAATCGTATTTTATCGTGTTTAACAGGTTACAAACAACGTGATTATTACAAGTATCAAACATAAAAACGACACCTTTAACATTTAGATTTGGTGGTTTGAGTGTGAAATTTATATGTTTTAAGTATCAAAAGAAGAAATGATAAATTCAAAACTCCTAATTTTAATTATTTTAAAAAAATTGAAAAAAATACATAGTGTTTTTTGTTAAACATGTCCTATTATGTCTAAACAGGTATCCATTTTGCTAGCTCTCTCGACCAAGTATCTTTAATGCTATTGATTTACATTGATTAACATTTTTTAAGGCAGAATATTATTAGGAGGAAAAGACCATACAAAATACTAGCTAGGAGTCGAACAAGAGAGAGCCAACTTCTTGTATGATTTTGCACACTCAAAATTTAAATAGATAATAAACATCTTATTATCAAAGAGTTCACTTGTAAAAAACAAAAACTAATAATTAAAAACTGATAAGTGTTTCCTCTAAAAGATTATTTAGATCCAACATTATACAAATATAATTTATTAATAAACCTAGAATAAGAGTTGTTATTTTATATAAATATTGCCTCCTTATGCAAAGTCATCAATGTGATCCTTCGTTTCTAGAATGCATTTGTTTTGGATCATAACTTCTACAAGCCAATTTTGCTATCAACAAGACAAAAAGAGAAACTCTAACCCTAACTGATAGATCAAATTTCCACAAATGCAATATCAAAAGATACTAAGCTCAAAAAAACTAAAATTTTAATAAGCTTAAAAAAACTAAAATTTTAATCAAATTAATAGGATACGAATCTTGTCCCCCTAATACAACATCAAGCAATTGAAGACAACCCTCATTACTAAACGAGAAATTAAACAAAATCTAAATGATTCTTATGAAAATTGAAAAGAAAACAAAATCTAAATAATAAAATTAGGCCAGCCCTCAACAAACACTCAAGAAGAGGATGTCAAAAAGATCTTGGTGCTCCTAGTATTCGTCATAAGGTGGGACGGGACAACGATGGATAGTCATAGGAAAACTTATTGTTTTTTATATAGGTTAAGCTCACAGGAGAATTTTTTTAGAAGAATAAATAAGGCGAGGGATGAAGAGAATTAAGGTTTTTATATACTTATTACTTTTTAACAAACTACACAAATGGCTCATATTTATATACAGGGCAATATGATCATTTTGAGGAGATTTAGAAGACCTTTTAGTGAACATTATTAGTGTTAGCCCCTAGTTGTCACAAAATGACAACACATAACTTAACCATATAACTTTTCAAAAGTAAATTCTTATTTTTAATAAACTTTAAGAATATTTTGTAATTAACTTCTTTTATAACAGTTTTTAGTATATAAACTAGGAGATTAAAAATTAAAGCCACTTTTAGAGGGACAAAAAGGGAGTATGTGGACAAAGAAAATGATAGTGGCATTGCGTTATTAGATTAATAAACGAGGGTCAAAAGCCATTTACCCATGTCACATGAGCAATGTTGGAATCCGGACAACACATAGAATCCAAGAAGCCACGTGGCTAACGAAATCTATCGCACGCTCTTCACTCTCGACTGTTCTACACCTTCCGTGCCTACTAACACACAATTATCACATGTGTTTGCTAGTCGCGCGTGCCAAACAGATTGGATAAGTCATCAATTAAGATTATGTGTAGTGGTTTTAGTTAAACTTTTAGGGGGTGTTCGTTTTTTTTGAGAAGTGATTTCTGACATTTTTTATTTGCGCCGTGTAGATCGCGCGCAGACGTTAGACTCTGCAGATTGTTTGTTTTTTTGAAGAGTTTCATTAAAAAAACATCTTTCTGACTTCTGCTTGGAAAAAACATAAACCTACCACTTTCGAGGTCTTCTAACCTCTTCTCAACTATTAAATACATTCCCACCTCCTTGAACTCCCCCCATCGACCGCCCTACCTCCCCCCCATCGGCCGCCCCACCTCCCCCACCTGTCGGACCACTGTCGCCCCACCTTCCTGTGAAGGCGCTAGATCGGTAGACATCCGAGCGTGTTCTTGACGGAAGAAACAAAACCAAAAGCCAGAGACAAACAATAAACACGAACTATAATAAAATGGTTTCATTGATAAAACTAATGATTACAAGCTCGTTACAACATAAGAATCAAGACTCTTGGCAAGGGGAGATCGATCATGATCTCCCCTCTCATCCGACAACACCTAGGCCCCGGGCACCCTCCTTAACCTCTCTACACCATGAAACTGGTATTTATAGGCCTCAGCCCATATCAGATGCGACTGGGCCCATTCGTACAATTAGGTCATGCGTATGGTTCAATCGTACGACTGGACCATACTTATGGTTCAGTCTTACGAATGGCCGAATCGCATCTTTCAGTCGCACGACTGGTCCATTAGCATGGCTCAGTCATACGAATGAGTCTTATTGCATATGCTCCTGCGAATGACCCAGTTTCATGTGTTTACAACATATCAGGTGTATTACATTAAGCCTAGACTATTCGACAAGCGACAGACACACTATATATGACAATATATGCTCCAACAAATTCCCCCTTGGACGTTGCTTGCAAATAGTAGATAACACCTCTTACAATCTTCAGTCAATCTTTGCTCTGGTTTCCAATAGAATCAAATGAAAAACCATATTAGCCAACGTTGCCAATCCGCCAGTTGCTACAGTATCCCTGAAAATGAATTTAGGCACAATAGCTTTCATTTACTTTGCAGAACACCATCATAGAAGTAAGATTCCTCATATGACTGATTTTTCCAGATAATGACATGAATAGTTTTCCATTGCTTCAATCTTCACATGGGCTAACCTGATTAACATTAACACCTACAGAAATTCCCCCTCAAATTCAGCATATCCCAATATATAAACATTGTGCTCTCCTGGCGTCTTCATACGGTGTATTGGGCAAAAAGTAGAAGGTTCCAATCCACAGCTGACAATCTCAAACAAATCAGCATGCACTCAGATTCATCATCAGAAACCGACTCACATCATCACTTTCTGATTGCGTCTTCAATTTCTCTAAAAAAGGATTCCCCCTAAGAATGAGAATCCTCTTTGTGCGGATAGATATAACTTGATTGGTCCATAAATAGTCAGATGCTCCTAACTCAAAATCAGCACCGACTGCTGACATCTTCTCTTCTCTCTTTCGTGTTCTAACAACATTCATCTATTCTGGAAGTCCAACGAATAATGGGGTATCCATCGAACTTATTTGACAATAGAACCTCAGGATGAATGTGCTTTGCTCATCCTCAAATCTGCGCAAAAGGCAGTTCCAGACCCTTTTTTTGGTCTGTAACTCTGTTCATTCGTATGACATGGAGTACAATTATCACATTCGTGTGAGTGGATAATACGAATGATATCTTCGTGAGACTGGTCATAATACTGGTCTAGTAGCATGACTGGTCATAAGATTGGTTCAGTAGCATGATTGGACATAAGACTGGTCTAGTAGCATGACTAGTCATAAGACTGGTCCAGTAGCATGACTTGTCATAAGACTGGTCCATTCGCATTCCATTCGTATGAATGGTCTCGTTGCATGGTTTAGTCGTACGAATGGTCCATTAGCATGGTCCAGTCGTACGAATGGTCCATTAGCATGGTCCAGTCACACGAATGGTCAATTAGCATGGTCCAGTCGCACGAATGGTCCATTAGCATGGTCCAGTCGCACGAATGGTCCATTAGCATGGTCCATTAGCATGGTCCAGTCGCACGAATGATCCACTAACATGGTCCAGTCGCACGAATGGTCCACTAACATGGTCCAGTCGCACGAATGGTCCACTAACATGGTCCAGTCGCACGAATGGGTCTGCACGCAGATTTTCATATCTGCAGCCGCCATGGCCGCTAAAAACCCTAATGCGATGAATTTTACATGAACCGGATTCACAAGGGTGATAAGAATGTGTTTTCGAGTTTGATTTTAACATAGAAACAATACACGTAACAAGATCTGAGCAAAACACGAAGAACACGAAGTGGGTTTAACGTCAAGAAACATGAAATAGATCCAGAAATCATGAGCTTGGGTTGCTAGAATGATTGTTAGATAATTTTAGCAGTAACCAGCTCTGATACCAATTGTGAAGGCGCTGGATCGGTAGACATCCGAGCGTGTTCTTGACGGAAGGAAACAAAACCAAAACCAAGAGACAAACAATAAACACGAACTATAATAAAATGGTTTCATTGATAAAACCTAATGATTACAAGCTCGTTACAACATAAGAATCAAGACTCTTGGCAATGGGAGATCGAGCATGATCTCCCCTCTCATCCGGCAGCACCTATGTAACATTCGCCATTTTTTTTCTAAGTTAAAAATCAAATCTTTGAGTTCTATTATAAAGTTATAATAATAATTATGATGGACCAAATGAATCAAATTTGCAATTTATATTGTGAATTATACATTTGTTAATCATCTAAATAATTTGAAATAATTTATAATTTATAAACAATTCTTTTTCATCAAATTATAAAGTGAAAAAATCATTTTACAATAAATAATGAAAAAGTCTTATTGAAATTTTAAAAAAATTATAAAATAAAATTTTAACAAACTTATAAGGCTCTGTTAGTAACCATGAATTAAACTTATTTAGTAAAAAATAAATAATCAAGTTATAAGGGTTACAAGCTTATAAAAATTTTAAAAATTAATAATTAATTATTTGATTTATTATTCAAATTAGTTATATAAGTCTAGGGTTTATTTTGTAATTTCTAAAACAAAATTTATAGGTTTTAGCATTAAATAATAAACTTTCAAACCATAGGGACCAAAACTATAAATATCATTTAAAACCCAACCCCCTCCCCTTCTTTCCTCGTTTTCCCGGCGAACGACCGGCAGCAACTCCGGCCAAGTCCGGCGACTACCCAAACCCCTGTAACCCCCGAATTCGATGTCATAATCGATGCCAATCACTGCTAGGAACCATTTCGAGTATTAGTAGCACTTCAATTGGAGTTAAAGGGGACAGTTGAACTTGTAACCGATCGCCATAAATCCACAAAGCCGTTCGACCACAAAAACCTAATTATTACACAATCAATCGAACCTTAAGCAATTGTTTAACCATTACTAATCTACAACTAGACTCAATTCCACCCAACACACGCTTAATCATCACCAACGAATCGCATATTCTAACCAAACCTGCAACTTAGCCGTTGTCCATCTTCTGGGTTCCATTAATCAAAATTGATAGAGGCAAATGATCATCATCATCATATGAATCTTTTCAAATGATTAATTGAATCAAAATATCATAATCACCCCGCAATGATTCTTGAACAGACACGACTTCACCTCGCATCAGTTCATCCCCATTCCAACTATAAACAGGTAATTAAACACACCCTTCTACTCGATTTCAAGGGGGAAACAAAAGCCCTATGTTCGATTTTATCAACAATAACGAATTGGAGTTCAATTTGAAGCAACCGCAATCTAGGGTTCTTGAAGGAATTTGGGGATTTCATTGAAATCTATTTTAACATTTAAAACCAAGTTTTGATAGCTGCAGGGCCTTGGCCCAATGGTAACACGCATTGCATATATGCGGGAGACCCAGGTTCGAACCTGGGCACCCGCATATATTTTTAGATCATTTTTTTTATTTTATTAGTTGTAAGAAATGATTATTATATCATAATATAACTATTGTTTTGTTAATAATAATTATTTTAGTAACTATTTAGTAATCTTTTAAAACCTTAAAAAGTTATAATCTAGTTTTCTTAAGAGTTTAAATGCTATAACAAAACTTATTTATAAGTTTCATAATTTATAAAAATCACCTTAAGGAAAATCTGAGTTATTTCAAATTGTTCTAAAACAATATTTAAAGCATCTAAATAATTAATTATTTAATTATTTAGATCAAGTCATTGTTTAATTAATTATAAAATTGATTTTAAAGGTTAAAAAAAGCTTATGATTTTAAATTAATTATCTTTAAAGAATAACAAAGATTATAGAAAATATTATTAATTATTTATATGATTAAATGTTGTAAATCTATTAGGGCTCAAATTTAGAGGGTTTCACAACATTATAAATCTTCATAAATAATTATTTCTCAAATAGTTATTTAAACTCTTGAAACTTATAAAACAATTATATTTTATTCTTTTTTTCGTAAACTTGATATTATAAGATTTTTATAATCATTTGAAAGCTCAAAACCTTATAAAATGATTTTGGATAATTTTAAGATCATTTTAATAAATATTCAATTAAGCACATTTATCAATTTTAATTATTAAATAAATTATTTCTTTACACATATTATACTTAATTTCTATTAAATCAACAACTTAAATTGTTGAGACATTTTAATTATTCTTAAACTTAATTGATTTATACCATCTTATTAAACCAAAACATAAACGATTCATTATTTCATTTAACTATTTAAACCCCCAAATTTCCAATTGAAACCTTAGTTCACATTTATTTATTAATCTTATTATCATACTTAATCTTGGATCAATACGTTTAGGTAACTTGTAAAAGAAATCGTTGGAGCCTCGTTTAATCTCTTATCATCATTCTTATACTTATTTTTCATGTTAGTATTTATATACCCTTTTTTTCTATTTTCACACTTTTGGATGAAACATATAATTTATAAACATTGCACTTGTAAACACGTTTGATGTTTGTAAACTTATGGCAATTCACTTGTATGTTATGGTTAGTTGATCTTTGTAACCATGTTGTGATATCTCATATTTTTGTTAAATTAAAAGTAAACTTTGTTAAGTTTTAAAAGGACCTTTTATGTCAATTTTGAAACTTTGAGGATTTATTATGCTTAATAATTAATTTGGTGATTAACAAATTAATTAAATAAATAATATTAATAATAACATTAATAATAATAGATTATAACATTGAAGTTAATATAATAATAATAATACTAGTAATGATAATAACTTATAAACAAATTATTAACTTAAAAATGTTTAAAACCTAAATAGTAAGTTAAGGGGTTGTTTTGTCACTTTATAAACTTTAAAAGAAAGTTTTTACATAAAATGATAAGAAATCAAAGTTTGAGGGCTAATTGTGTAAATTTAATAAACCCCAAACCACCCGCCCCCATTACCCCGTTTTTCCGGCAACATCGCCGGTCGGACTCTGGCCAAGTCCAGCGAGGCTCCAAAACTTACCAAAACCCTTCGATTACGACCCCAAATCGTCCCAAACCATTCGTGTACGTGATTCAAACTTGATTACCCATCTTAATTGTGTTCAAACACCGGTTACAAAGGCATTGTCGTTCGAAGTAACCGAAGCTTTAATTCGTACACGTTTAAGCATTAAATCACAATAATTATCGAATTAACTTAACATGAACCATCTATTATCTATCACTAATCGACTACCACTCTCAATTGCACCTGAAACAAACAAAAACATAGAATTCGAGTGTCCTCTCCCATTCGCGACCTACCACAATTCGAACACCATTTTCAACGGTTCTAAACTCGAAATTTATAGAGGGCTTTTCGTCTTGGAGTCCATTAGACACCATCTGTGCAGTGAATTGAACTATAGTCGTCGTTTGAACAACAATCGAGCTTCATAGCAGTCGCGGTTTGTTCTTCGAGTCGAATCAGTGATGTTATACAACTTTCGGGTAATTAAACTTACATACATATTCGTTTTGACTTGATGAATGAAAGCCCTATGAATTTAAGCATTAACTATAACGAATTGATCTCCAATTTGGCACTAATCGAAACTAGGGTTCATATATTTGGAGGATTTACTTAGATTTTGCTTTTACGAATTAAAAACAAGGATATCTCGCGGCTGAGTGCCTTAGTTCACTGGTTAAGACTTTCCTTCCCCATTCATGAGGTCCCGGGTTCGAACCCGGGCACCCTCATGTTTTATTTTTAAAGGCTTTTTAGCCTAAAACAATTTTCAGAAAAATATTAATATATATATAAAAATTATTTTATAAATGTCAAATATTTTCAAAAGACTCCATATATTTCCGCAATTTTTCTAAGTTTAAATAAAAAAATGTTTTATTAATAAAATTCTTAGCAAAGCTTGTTTGAATAATTTTTAATAAAATAGATTGAAAATAATAATTAGTAAATTATTATTGGACCAAATATCCCTTTTAAATTAATTTGGTTTAAATAGTAAAATTTTTAGTTATAAAATTTTATTTAAACTTTATATGTAACCTTTTAAATTATTACAATTATTTATTTTCACATCTTTTGAATAAAATATAAATATATATATTTTCTTTAAGAAAATATAAATTTATTTCATTTTGTTAAACATAATTATTTGACAAGCCCCAAATTTCCATCGAAATCATAGTTCGCGTTAAAATGTTAATCTTACAATTAAACTTTAACCTTGTAAATATATATTTATTTTTAGGTGCATTATGAAGGACTACGTTGAAACGTTGCTTATTATATTTCTTATTAATCGTCCATTATATATTCATTGACCAAGTGAGTATTTCTATACCCCTTTTTATATTTTTACACTTTGGGGTGAAACATATTACTTTATAAACTTTGCACTTGTAAACACGTTGATTCTTGTAAACTTATGGCATTTCACCTGTATGTTGTAGTTAGCTGAACTTTGTAGCTACCATGTAATGTCGAATATATGTACAATCATTAACTATTGCTAGCCTAACGAAGTCATAGATCTATGGGCCAGACAAGCCTGCTTGGTTGATCCAAGTACACTTAGCTAATCATATATACTTTTAAACGTTTGAGACTTGTAAAACTTTGTCGAGGTTTGATTGTGCATTCTGTCTTACACCCCTAGTTTACTTTGTTCTCTAACTTACAACATAAATTGCCATCTTTTATATACTTATGTATTGAAAACTATGGAAATCTCACCAACATTATTGTTGACCTTTTATTTTTAATATGTTTCAAGAAATACTCAAGCTTGATCGCCATTTTTGAAGTTGTTCACTGTAACACCCGGATATTTATTATTTTGAAGCTGTGGCTTTACTTGTTATGATGAATGAACGAAGTATTATGTAACGTAAAGTGAAAGATAAAGGAAGAGGAACATGATGAACGAATGAAACGTCTTGCACACATCGGATACGGGGTCCCTCTTGGTGATTGACCCCAAATGTAGGACCTCTACCGCTCACCCCTAGTACTGTGGCATACGTTTAGCTGTCATTCGTTGACTTCGGCCCAGTAGCTAAGACTGACGGTTACTCCTAGTACCGCGGCATACGTTTAGCTGTCATTCGTTGACTTCGGCCCGGTAGCTACGACTAACCGGGGTGTAGCACATGGTATTGGTTCGGGATGATGTCCGATGCGCAAGTAAGGTAATGAAAGAAGGAATGAACGAATGAAGGAAGATAATAATGATACTATCTATGTGTACGTATGATGTGTGATCATGTAAAAGTACGAACGATTTTATATGAAAGTAAAGTATGTTTTATTTATAAAACTAGAACTCACTCAGCAACGCTGACTTTGATGTGTTTCCAGTTGGCAGGTAATGATTGTTGAGGATGGCACGGGCGACTACTCAGCTCTTTTGGGATGACATTCTTTTGATTAATGTTTTTGCATTGTAATGCGAACAAACGATTTTTGTTATGAATGTTGTATTAGTATGCAAAAGCATTTACATGAAAATGAAAGTTTGTTTTAGTTTTCCGCTGCGATTTATTAAATACTAATGTAATTATATGTTTTATGTGCGATGAGAACCCAGCTGTAAGCGTCCCGGGAACGGGGCCTTACAAGTTGGTATCAGAGCCAAAGTTTAAGTGAAATGGGTAAATTTTCAAAATAACCTAATCTTAAACTGAGAATGGGACGGAATGGGAATGGGATGCCAATCTGAGTAGCTGCGTGCCATCAGGTATTTTCGTTAAGTTAACCGGTTTTATGTGCGCATGGTATGTGTTACGTGTTATATGTAGGTTTAAATACTGATGTAGTCAGGACAGGTAATACTTGGGGTATGAAGAGTAAAGTAAGTGGCTAATCACAACTGGCCACTGTAATTAGGGACTTACTATACTTGACATAAACTGAGTTGTTTCCTTGAATGACCGTGTTGGTGTTTGAATCTTTCAGTGTGCGTGTGATGGTCGGAGGTAGATCTTCGAAAGCTTTTAGGGGTGGGGGTCACGGTGCTAAACCGCGACCCAAGAGAGGGAGACCCAGAGTTGAGAGGGTGGTTCATGAAGAACCAGAGACCCCTCATCCGGAGGTGGCGACGAAAGCGCCAATCTGAGAGCCTCAGTAAAAGAGGCTGTTGTAGAAGAAGTACATCAGGTCATGCAGACGATCTTACCGTCTGTGGTGACCGAAGTTATTAAAGCTGTACGAGAAGGGGAAAGGAAAGAAAGAAACAGATCCTCTGGGGAACGGGAACAACCAGAGCCGGAAACGGTTCTATCTGATGATGATGAGGAGGAGGAAGAGCCTGTGCATGAAACGGAACGAGAATGTAATTATGGGGCTTTTATGAGATGCAAGCCCCCTACTTTTGATGGAAACGCACCGCTGCAGCCGCTCACCGGTGGGTGAGGGAAATGGAAGCTGTTCTCGATATCAGCGAGTGTCGAGAGGACCAAAAGGTGAAGTTTGCTACCCACTCTTTTGTGGATTCAGCTCTGTGTTGGTGGGATAACATTGTCCAAGCAGAGGGTAATCGGCGATCGAGAGAATGAAATGGCCCGAGTTGAAGAAGATGGTGATTGAGGAGTTCTGTCCTCACAGGGAAATGGATAAGTTGGAAAGGGAGTTTTTACAGTTGGAGGCTGGAACCATGACACACCAGCAGTATACCACCAAGTTTAATGAAATGGCACGGCTTGTGCCTGATCAGGTGACGCCTCTGTCTCGGAAAATTAAGAGGTACATTCAGGGTTTACCGGTGGATGTTCGCCGGCATATGATCGCCGCCCGGCCAAGCACGTTTAGGTCGGCGGTTGATTTGGCAGGGAGGCTGTATGATGAGCGAGAGGTGGTGGTGACTGAAGCAAGTAAGAAGGGTGGTGGTGATCGGAACTGGAACGGGAAACGGTTTGGTCGGGGTGATGCCCCGATGGGTAACAAAAAGGCACGGGTGGATGAACGCCGTGTGGTCACATCAAGTGCGGGGTCGAAAAGGTGTGGCAAGTGTGGAAGGGAGCACAGCGGGGAATGTAGGTTTGGGTCAAACTTGTGCTTCAAGTGTGGGAAGACAGGGCATATGGCAAAGGATTGCATGTCGAGCAAATGTTTTAACTGTGGGGAAATTGGTCATATGAGCAGAGATTGTAAGAAGTCGAGGACTGAGGGTTCAGGGGTGAAGAAGACGGGAAGTGACGGACCGAGGGCGAGCGCCAGGGCGTTCACCATGACACAGGAGGAGGCTAGGACGGACCCTGACGTTGTGTCCGGTACGTTTCTATTGAACCAGACTTTAGCTTCTGTGTTATTTGATTCGGGTGCTAGTAAGAGTTTTATTTCTGCTGCTTTCTGTGCTAAGCTGCCTGTTAGTAGTAGACGTGTTGATGCGCCCTTTGATGTAGAAACTACCATAGGTAAGTCTACCAGGATTTCTGAGATGATAGAGAATTGTGATGTGGAACTTGAGGGTCATAAGTTTCCTGTTAGACCGTTTGTGATGACCTTGGGTGGTTTCGATTTGGTTCTTGGGATGGATTGGTTGGCGGACTTCGAGGCAAACATTGTGTGTCGCAAGAAGATGGTTCGCTTGACAGCGCCTGACGGAAGTTTGGTAACGGTTTATGGTGATCGGGTTACTACGATTCCGAAGGTGATCTCAATGGCGGTGGCGGGAAAGTGTATGAGGCGTGGATGTAGCGCCTACTTGGCTTATGTAAAGGATGTGGATACACCAACACCACAACTAGCTGATGTACCAGTTGTGTGTGACTTTCCAGACGTGTTCCCAGAAGACTTATCAGGAGTGCCACCTGACAGAGAAATTGAATTTCAGATTGACCTGATACCGGGTGCCCAACCTGTTGCCAAGGCACCATATCGGTTGGCTCCAACCGAGATGAAAGAGTTGATAGAGCAGTTGCGAGAGCTGCTTGATAAGGGGTTCATTAGGCCGAGTATCTCTCCTTGGGGTGCTCCGGTCCTATTTGTAAAGAAGAAGGATGGTAGTATGACGATGTGCATTGATTACCGCGAACTGAACAAGTTGACAGTGAAGAACCGCTACCCCTTACCGAGGATAGATGATCTGTTCGACCAGCTTCAGGGTGCTAGTTGGTTCTTGAGGATAGATCTTCGGTCTGGTTATCATCAGTTGAAGGTGAAGGAACAAGATATCCCTAAAACAGCTTTCCGCACGCGCTATGGTCATTATGAGTTTCTGGTCATGTCCTTTGGTTTGACCAACGCGCCAGCTGCTTTTATGGATCTGATGAACCGTGTGTGTCGGCCTATGTTGGATAAATCAGTGATTGTGTTTATTGATGATATCCTGATTTATTCGAAAAGCGAGATTGAGCATGCCGGTCACATTCGAGAGGTTCTAGAGACGTTGAGAAGGGAGAAATTGTATGCTAAATTCTCCAAGTGCGCATTTTGGTTGCGCGAAGTTCAGTTTTTGGGTCATGTGGTGAACCCTGACGGGATTATGGTTGACCCGGCGAAGGTGGAGGCGGTTATGCAATGGAAGTCACCAAAGACGTCATCCGAGATCCGTAGTTTCTTGAGCTTGGCGGGCTACTATAGAAGATTCATCCAAGTCTTCTCTAAGATTGCTTCTCCACTAACTAAGTTGACCCGAAAGGATGTGAGATTTGTATGGGGTCAAGCTCAAGAGAAGGCGTTCGAAGAGCTGAAAGCAAGACTGACTCAAGCTCCTGTTCTGTCGTTACCCGATGGAAGCGAAGATTTGGTGGTTTATTCTGATGCTTCCTACTCAGGGATGCGGTGTGTGTTAATGCAGAGAGGGAAGGTTATAGCCTATGCATCTCGACAGTTAAAGGTTCATGAGGTCAATTATCCTACTCATGACTTGGAGCTAGCAGCCGTGGTCTTTGCACTAAAGATTTGGAGGCACTATCTCTACGGGACGAAGTGCACCATATTCACCGATCATAAGAGCTTGAAGTACTTCTTCGAGCAAAAGGATCTGAACATGAGGCAGAGGAGATGGTTGGAACTTATAAAGGATTATGATTGCGAGATTCATTACCATCCAGGCAAAGCTAATGTGGTGGCGGATGCCCTTAGCCGGAAGGAAAGGCCCGAACCGATTCGGGTGAAAGCTTATCAACTAATCATGACCTCTGATGTGATGAAGCAAATCAAGGAGTTTCAAGATGAGGCATTGAAAGAAGATCATCTTAACTCGGAAAGAATGAGAGGTCTGGTTGAGGAATTGGGTGAAAACACACTCGGTGTTAGAACTCGATTCGGTCGTGTATGGATTCCTCGTTTTGGGAATCTACGGGCGAAGATAATGGATGAAGCCCACAAGAATCGATACTCCATTCATCCTGGTGCCACGAAAATGTACCATGACATGAAGAAAGATTATTGGTGGCCGGGTATGAAGCGCGACGTGGTGGAGTATGTGAGTAAGTGCCTTACTTGCTTACAGGTGAAGGCAGAGCATCAAAAGCCGTATGGGAAGATACAACCTTTGGATATACCAGAATGGAAATGGGAGCACATCACCATGGACTTCATTACGAAGCTGCCGCGTACCCCGAAAGGGTACGATGCCATATGGGTGATAGTTGATCGTCTGACGAAGAGTGCTCATTTTCTACCGATCCGCGAGACGTATTCATCGGAGAGGTTGGCTGATCTGTTCATCAAGGAAATTGTAACTCGTCATGGTGTGTCGGTGTCTATTGTGTCTGATCGTGACACTCGGTTTACATCTAAATTTTGGAAGAAATTCCACGACGCTATGGGGACGAGGTTACATATTAGCACGGCTTATCATCCCCAGACTGATGGTCAGTCAGAAAGGACCATTCAGACACTGGAAGACATGCTCGGGCGTGTGTGATCGATTTTGGTGGAAGTTGGGATGACCACTTACCGTTAGCTGAATTCTCATACAACAACAGCTATCATGCCAGTATTGGTATGCCACCATATGAGATGCTATACGGTAGGAGATGTAGAACACCCGTTTGTTAGGGTGATATTGGTCAGAAGGAATTGGGGAGCGTCGAGGTAATCGAGGCTACGACAGAGAAGCTTGAAAAGATTAAAGCCTTCATGAAGGCAGCCAAGGATAGACAGAAGTCGTATGCCGATAAGCGACGTAGGCCAATTGAGTTCCAGGTGGGTGACCGGGTTATGCTGAAGGTCTCACCTTGGAAGGGTATTATCAGATTCAGAAAGCGGGGCAAGTTGAGCCCAAGATATATAGGCCCTTTCCGAATCATTTCTCGAGTAGGGGAGGTGGCCTATAGATTGGAGTTGCCAGATGAGTTAAGTGGGATTCACTCGACATTCCATGTATCTCATCTGAGAAAGTGTATAGCTGATGAAGACATGATTGTTCCATTGGAAGACATTGAAATAGATGAAAGGCTCAATTATGTGGAGCAACCGGTGGCAATCATCGATCGTAAAAAAAAAGAGGCTAAGGAATAAAGTGGTTCCTCTTGTGCGTGTACAGTGGAAGCACAGGAAGGGATCCGAGTCAACGTGGGAGACTGAAGAAGAAATGAGACAGCATTATCCACGTTTGTTCGACGAATAACAGGTTTCGGGGACGAAACCTATTTAAGGGGGGTGGACTTGTAACACCCGGATATTTATTATTTTGAAGCCGGTGAAGAAAGAAAAGAGAATAAAGTCCAAAAGTCGAGGGACCAAACTCGCCGACGAAGAAAAGTTGGGAAATGTGGTGATATATGTAGGGAGAGGGCTGCCCACTCTCCCCACACTCACATTTTAGTTTACAAAGAGGAGAATAGAGAGAAAGAGGAGAAAAAGAGGGAAAAGTGTTGGTTCGGGTCGATTCGGGTCGCCAAAATCGTCGTGAAGCAAGCCGAGTCGAAGCTCTTTTCATTGTGCTCGTTTAGGTGAGTTCTAGGACCCCTCTTTTACTTGTTTTCAAATGATTTTGGGGCTGGAATACATCTGAAAACTCTTTTTCGCGTTTTGGGTGAAAACCCGTATGTATGCGTGTATGTATGTGTATGACGCGATTGTGACTTGATTTCTTGCTTGGTTGTGCTTGAATGATGTTATGGTATGCA
Organism: Flaveria trinervia; assembly: GCA_025506515.1. NCBI lineage: Eukaryota > Viridiplantae > Streptophyta > Magnoliopsida > Asterales > Asteraceae > Flaveria > Flaveria trinervia. Next base: position 8,759,702 of record CM046453.1, read on the forward strand.
TCTCTAAGGTTTAGGATGGTCAATTTAGGCTTAAAATGGGTTTAGATGAGTTTGGGGGCCGAAAACCCTCGGCTGCAGTCGGGTTGAACTGCATTCTGCATCAGTTAGGGCTAGGCGACCGACTGGAGGCCGAATGGAGGCCATACGGCCGATTGGGGTGCGATTGGGGTCCATTCGCACGATTGGGGTTCATTCGCACGACTGGAGGGCCAGTCGCATGGGGGTCATGCGACTGAGGGTCCATTCGCATGACTGGATGTTCATTCGCATAGGTGTTCATCCGTATTAGTTCAATCGCATGATGTTCAGCCGCATGGAGGCCATGCGACTGAGGGGTGTCCATACGCCCGAGGAAGGTGTAGATTAACTTCTGACTTTCGGGGGAAAGTGCAGAGGTAAGTGTTGATGTAAAGGTTCCCATAAGAGTTTTCTTTAAGATGACGATCGAGGTTTTAGAAAGCATGTTGCCATGTATGATGTGATGTTGATGCATGTTTATGTTCCTTAATGTGATGTATAGCATCTTTCCTGTGGCTTTACTTGTTATGATGAATGAACGAAGTATTATGTAACGTAAAGTGAAAGATAAAGGAAGAGGAACATGATGAACGAATGAAACGTCTTGCACACATCGGATACGGGGTCCCTCTTGGTGATTGACCCCAAATGTAGGACCTCTACCGCTCACCCCTAGTACTGTGGCATACGTTTAGCTGTCATTCATTGACTTCGGCCCAGTAGCTAAGACTGACGGTTACTCCTAGTACCGCGGCATACGTTTAGCTGTCATTCGTTGACTTCGGCCCGGTAGCTACGACTAACCGGGGTGTAGCACATGGTATTGGTTCGGGATGATGTCCGATGCGCAAGTAAGGTAATGAAAGAAGGAATGAACGAATGAAGGAAGATAATAATGATACTATCTATGTGTACGTATGATTTGTGATTATGTAAAAGTACGAACGGTTTTATATGAAAGTAAAGTATGTTTTATTTATAAAACTAGAACTCACTCAGCAACGCTGACTTTGATGTGTTTCCAGTTGGCAAGTAATGATTGCTGAGGATGGCACGGGCGACTACTCAGCTCTTTTGGGATGGCATTCTTTTGATTAATGTTTTTGTATTGTAATGCGAACAAACGATTTTTGTAATGAATGTTGTATTAGTATGCAAAAGCATTTACATGAAAATGAAAGTTTGTTTTAGTTTTCCGCTGCGATTTATTAAATACAAATGTAATTATATGTTTTATGTGCGATGAGAACCCAGCTGTAAGCGTCCCGGGAACGGGGCCTTACATTCACACCTAGGAATGGACCTAGTTAACTTAACGAATGAGCTTGTTATATTTTTATATATTGTGTTCTTATTTGAGACTTATGCTTGTAATGTACCTTTCAAACTTATGAATATTATATTTGGATTTAATAATAGCGTTATGTGACTGTGAATGATCTTAACTCTCATTCCTCGACGTTTCTGCCGTCAAGGTTGGGGTGTGACACATGTAATGTCGAATATATGTACAATCATTAACTATTGCTCGCCTGGAGACGTCATAGATCTATGGGCCTGACAAGCCTGCTTGGTTGATCCAAGTACACTTAGCTATTCGTATATACTTGTAAACGTTTGAGAGTTGTAAAACTTTGTCAAGGTTTGATTGTGCATTCTGTCTTACATCTCTAGTTACTTTGCTATCTAACTTATAACATGAATTGCCATCTTTTATATACTTATGTATTGCAAATTATAGAAATCTCACCAACTTTCAAAGTTGACCTTTTATTTTTAACATGTTTCAGGTTTGCTACTTGTGGATTTCTCTTCGTGCTCATATAAGACTTGGACCTAGTTGAACTTAACATGTTATTTCTTTGTTTGATGCTTTTGTATTGTATGAACTTATTTGTCTTGTAATGTTTCATGAATAATGATATTTCATAATATTTCAACTTAATTAGTTCCATGTTCTATGAACAATCGTCTCCCATTTCGTCTGCCCCGATGATTCCGCCGTCGGTCGGGGTGTGACAACCTAGGCCCCGGGCGCCCTCCTTAACCTCTCTACACCATGAAATTGGTATTTATAGGCCTCAGCCCATATCAGATGTGACTGGGCCCATTCATACGATTGGGCCATGCATATGGTTCAATCGTACGACTGGACCATACTTATGGTTCAGTCTTACGAATGGCTGAATCGCATCTCTCAGTCGCACGACTGGTCCATTAGCATGGCTCAGTCATACGAATGAGTCTAATTCGCATATGCTCGTGCGAATGACCCAGTTTTTTGTGTTTACAACATATCAGGTGTATTACATTAAGCCTAGACTATTCTACAAGCGACGGACACACAATATATGACAATATATGCTCCAACACTCCTCCCACCGACCGGACTACCGCCGGCCCCCCCTCCCCCACCTTCGCCCGCTGGCCCCCTCCCCCCACATATGCTCGCAGACCATCGGTCGTCTTCCCCCTTCTCCCACATCTGCGAGCCTCCCCCTCCGCTACTTGCGCGTGCCTCCCCCTCCCCCCGCTAAGCCAGCCTCCCCCGTCCCCAGACCTACGCCTGCCTCCCCCATCCCCACACCTGCGCCCGCTGGCCCCCTCCCCCCATATGCGCCTGCCACCTGCCTCCCCCTTCCTCCCACCTGCGCTCGCCTCCCCCTCCCCCTCCCCCACCTACGCCTGCCGACCCCCCCCCCCCCCGCCCAAGAATCCGTTTGTGTGCTAATGTACTGCAGGTGTTGTTTTGTATAGCTTACTGTTTGTGTTTGATGTCTATAAGAATATGAGAGTTATAGGAATTATTTGTAACAATTTAAAGCAGGAGAATTATAGGACTCTACAAATGTAAAAAACAAACAGTTTTTTTAAAGACTGCAGACATTTGGTCCGCTTCTCTGCTACAGATATAGTCCACAAACTGTAGTGATTTAGCTAAATTTTAACTTTAGCCCATTGATTTAAGTTTAGTGGTTTTAATTAAAATAGTCTATAGACCTTAAGCTCAATAAAAGCATAAATAAATAAATTAAAATGTTAAGTAAAATAAAAAATAATAAAACTTTATATTAAGTTTAATAAGTTTTTAAAGAAAAAAATAGAGTAAATTACATGGATGGTCCCTGTGGATATGTCAAAATATTAGATTTGATCCTTAAAGTTTAAAATCTTTGAATATAGTTCTTAACATTGTTTTCTATTTTATATATGGTCCTAGGTCTGTTAGTTAACAGTTAGTGATGTTAAATATTGTAAAAGTTAGCATTGTACTCGCATTAGCCATCTATTTAATTAATCTTTTCAACCATAGTATTATTTTTATCAAAGAAAATTTTATATTTTTCAAAATTTTATATTTTTATATTATTTTTATAATTTCATTATTAATTACATTATTATATAATAAAATACGTATTAAATACATAAATAAAAAAACTTTTTAAAAGCACATTTTTTATATTTTTTTAACCGTTCATTTTTTATACATCATTCTAAAACCTTATGATTTTCAAACTTTTTTTAAAAAAAACCATTCAGTTTTAAAAACATCTTTCTTAAACAAATTCTTAGTTTTTTAAACATTCTTAGGAAAACAATTCAGTTTTAAACGTCTTTATAAAACAAGACTTTTTTAAGGGTTTAAAAACCTGCATATTGGTTTATAAAAATTATAAACCACATTTAAAAGAAGACAATTTTTTAAATATTTTTTATTTGTGTATTAAATAATAAACATACTTATAATAAAAAGATTATAACATAATAAAATTACATTGATGATCCTTACAACTAAACTAGCAGAGTATGAACTATTAATAAAAGATGGTTATAACATTAAGGACTATATTCACAATATTAAAACGTTAAGGACCAAATCTAAAATTTTAACCAACTCACATTGACCATCCGTATAATTTACTCAAAAAATATACAGCTATAATCTTTTGATTGGCTTTAATTTATATTGAGTTTAAGAAAAAAATATAAAACTTAAAAATTAATATTGGGCTTAGTGACAAAAAGGCACAGTTTATCAGATATCAAGATATTAGTTGGGCCTGGTTATCTTTTTCTAAAAATTAAATTTAGGTCATCTTCTTCTTTTAGCATCTGTAGGGCTGTAATTTTTCACCGCCTTCGCTTCCAGAAATCAAATTTGATGGGTCAAAGTTTCCGCCAACTAGTCATCAGTCAAGGGCTTATGTTTCACACCCGTGAAGGGTTTGGCGTTGCACCACTTTGGTGCCCCTTTTTGCTTTCCGGCTCATCAAAGATGGCACCCCAATCCAAGACCACTACAAGCAGTCTAACTTGTGTCGTCTATTTAGGGTGGGAAGGGCGTTAACGCCATGAGCCCATGGCGAAGCCTGATGTTGCGTGACAACTTAGAAAACCTCAAGTCCAAATTGGGCGCATGGGCATAAAAATTCTAAGTGTAAAACAGTCTGGGCGCATGGGCACTATTTGGGCGCTTCTGCCCTGTTCAGGCGCATCACTTGATACTTAGCCGTTTTAATCACTTGGGCACATGGGCACTATTTAGGCGCATGGGCACTATTTACGTGCATGGCCAACACTTAGCCGTTTCATTCATTTTGGGCGCATGGGCACTATTTAGGCGCATGGCCAACACTTGGGAGCATGGCCAACACTTAGGTGCATGGGCCACTGTTTAGGCGCATGACCCACCTTGGGCGCATGGCCAACACTTAGACGCATGGCCAACATGCTGGGCACATGGGCCACTATTTAGGCGCATGACCCACTCTTGGGCGCATGGCCAACACTTAGGCGTCTGGCCTCTCATGCTAGGCGCATGGACAAGTGTTTGGGCGCATGAGCCACCTCTGGGCGCATGGATCATTGTTCATGTTCATCAGAACATTCTGAAATATTTTCTATGCTATCAATTTCACCCGATCGCCATTCCAATCATACCCAAACACAGATCTAACATACTAAGGCCATCTAAGCATGCTATACATCATCACTAACCCATAATCATCACTATAAATACATACATACATACATACATACATCATTCGAACATAAAGTTGTAAACCCACGGTTTCTTTAAAAATGTTTACTTAGTATGCATAATAGCCCCAAATCAGTTGAAAATCAGTAAAAGAGGGGTTCTAGAAACTCACCTTGAGCAGCCTTTGAGCAACACACTTCGAGTTCGAGACTCACCTTCGATTCAGCTCTTAAATCCCGAAAACAAACACTAAACAACCAGAACTTCGGTCGAGAACTCGAAACCCAGCTGAAACCGAGCTCAAATAAGAGAAGACTTACCTTTTACAGCTTTTTCTTCCTCTTTCTCTTTAGAACCAGGCTCTCTCTCTCTCTCTCTTCTTCTTCCTCCGAGAGTAAAGCAGCTTTCTGCTTTGATATGGGCGACCATGCTCCCTTAAATCCTTAAAATAATAAGGTTTGTACTTCGTACACTTTTCCCCCCTCCACTTATGCACAATTTCTATTCCTTCCACTTACTTTTCTTTTCCTATGTACATCTTATCGGAGTCAGGATGAATGGAATATCGGGTTTGATGAGCTTCGTTCATAATGAAGTGTCGAAGGTTATCACGATTCGGAATCCAAAGTCGATTCAAGAAGTAACACATGCCATTCAGTTTTTTCTCCAGTTGTGACCGAACGTTAGGCATCAAATCTTCATCTTTCCCTTCGTTGGTTAGTGCCGCTTGTTGAGCCTCGCGAATGCATAACTCGAGGTCACTATCGATCCTTATGTTTTGGAGCATGATAGTAGCCTCGTTGACATCCACATGAATCTCGGTATCAAATTCTCCTAGCATATCAAACCATTGCCTTCGATCTCGAATTTCTTGGAGCGAGACAGTCTTGTTGTGGACTTTGCGACTTAGGGCGTCGGCTACAACATTCGCCTTTCCAGGATGGTAGCGAATGTCTTAGTCGTAGTCACTAATCAACTCGATCCAACGTCTTTGTCTCATGTTTAGATCCTTTTGGTTGAACACGTGTTGGAGACTCTTATGATCGGTGTAGACTATGTATTGCGTCCCATATAGATAGTGTCGTCAAATCTTTAATGCAAAAACCATAGCACCAAGTTCAAGATCGTGAGTCATGTAGTTCACTTCATGAACCTTCAATTGCCTCGACGCGTATGCTATAACTTTGCCTCGTTGCATGAGAACACAACCAAGACCTTGATTAGCGTTGGGCGGTGGTCTAGTGGCGTTGGGGCGGAGGTCTAGTGGAATGGAGGAGATGTTGGGGAAGAAGTGTGGGAAAGAGGTGATTGAAGGTGAGAGGATGAAGATGATGATGTTGAAGGTTAATTACAGACTATTTTTGTAGTATGCAGATGTTAAAAATCAAACAGTTCTTTTCTTGCAGACTGCAAGTTAGATCTAGGAACAATAGATCTAGATCATTTGTATAGGCTTAGAACTTTAGTCGATACCTGTAATGAATGATTATAATTTATTATTTTGATGTATGTATATGCATATAGGTTAACCCTTATTGTGTTGATTTATGTATGATTGCAGGTAAAACATTATACTTGGTCAATTTGTGAATTTGACTAAGTGTAAGAAACATCTACGGATGAACTTTTTATTTTTCTGCAGATATGCTTCTTACAAAAACAATCATCTGAATATCTTTTGCTGATGGACAACCAACTCTGAAGTTCAAGTGAAGATACCTTCAGAAAAACAAGAAAGCTTCAGAAGAACAAAGTACCTTCGGAAGAACAAGAAAGCTTCGGAAGAACAAAGTACCTTCGGAGAACAAGAAAGCTTCGGAAGAACAAAGTACCTTCGGAAGAACAAGAAAGCTTCGAAAGAACAAAGTACCTTCGGAAGAACAAAACCTACAGAAGACTATGTAGCTGCGGAGTCCAAACACTTGTATTTAAATAATGCAAGTGTTACTAGTCAACAAGTCAACAAGACAATTTCGAATCCCAAGAGATCCGTTGTTTCCTTAACAGAAACATAATTGTCTATAAATATGGATCCTAGGTTTCACATCAAGGAGAACATACTGGACGAACCATAACACAATCAATTCGACGGAAAACAGAAAACATCACATCGATTCACACAATCAAACACAAACCATAGCAGTCGTCACATCAATACATCATCAGCATTAATACGATCAAAGCATATATTGTTTATTGCATTCATTCTTTATTCATTTGTAATCATTAATTAGTTTTAACAAAAAACTTTTGAATCAAATCTTGTTTGCTTATTTATTGTGTTTGTATCATTGTGTTCGTCATAATAAACATTTACTTGATTTGATATTTGTTCATAAAAACAATTAAACAACATTTAAGGATCATTCCGCAGTCATTAGCTTGATTCCATTCTTCTAACACTGATAATTCCTAATTGCGATCCTTGGATTCACATGTGGTATTGGAGCCAAGTGCTCATTGATTTAGATCGATTGATCTATAGTGTTAGAAATGTTTAGTTGTTTGCTTATTTCATAAGATCTATCAGTTTTTTATTAGATCTATTGTTTTTGATCAAATTATTTTACTGTGAATAGATATTTGCTTAAAACAATTAAAAACAGGAGAATTGTCTTTGAGTGAGTACTATTTCATTACTCGTTTAAACTTAGATCAATTATTCACATTAATTGAATAGTGGATCTGAGTTATTAATTGATATTCATATATTGTTCAAAATATTTGAACAAATACATTAACCGAATCTTTGATTTGATAACTAATTATTATTAAAAGAATTGACTGATTTGTGACCACAATTACTTAATTGTTAATTAAGTTTTGTCACTAATTAGTAAATTACTCAAGAAGAATATTTGTTTAGTTATACTCTTAGACTTTAACTAAAAAATGAGTAACTTTGGTGGATCATCATACCAACCTCCAAAGTTGAAAACAAAAACGGATTTTAAATCCTGGAAAATCAAATTCAAAAATAATGTGAATTATACTGATTTCAACTTATGGATTTAGATTACCGAAGGTCCTTATATTCCTCCCACTCTTGGGCCGGATTGTAATGACAATAATCAACCCATAAGTACAAAAGATCTGTCACCTGATGATGTTAAAAAAGTAAAAGTTGATATCAAAGCATACAACTTGCTTAGTATGGCTTTACCCGAAGAAATATTGATCAGGTGTGAGAATTACAAAACAGCCAATTCCTTATGGAAGATTCTTCATACACTCTTTGAAGGGAGTGATGAAATCAGAAGCATTAGGAAGGACACATTTTGCTCACAATATGAACTTTTCATCATATTGAGGGTGAATCAATTCCTCAACAACTCCATAGATTTATGCAACTTATAACAAAGATGAATATCTTGGAGTTGAAATACACTAATGAGGAATTAAACAAAAAGATGCTCCATACTTTTCCTAAAAATTGGAAGCAAACTATGTCCATGTTCAAAAACACCATAGACCTCAAAGCAACAGGTTTAGATACCTTAGTAGCTAAAGTGGAGGCTCTTGAAATGGATTAAAAACCAAGAAACAAGAGTGTGAGAACACATGTCACACCTATCACTTTAAAGAAACAAAAGTACTGGAAGTGTTTTTATTTCTAATAATGATAGTGATAACTCTTGTACTTTAAGTGAAGATGAAGAAGAAGTGAGCTTTTATGCATCAAAACCTTCAAAGAAATCTTCTCAAAGAAAATCAGGAAATAAAAAGGGAAGAACTAATAATAGAGAGATTCCTCTACATCATCAGCAAAGATCTCTTTAAAAAACGACCAAGTAGAGCTTATCATTGTGATTCTGGAGTCTGAAGAGCAAAAGGCAGCCTTTGCAGTTTTTAGTTCAAGTTTTAAGCTTACTTGGGAAGCACTTTATCATCTACCAAAATTTTCCAGCAAGACTTGAAAGAGCTACATCCAGATGTAGTAGAGGAGATGGATCTTCAATGGCAAATGGCTATGATTGCTTATAGAACCAAACAGTACCTAAGAAGAAATAAGAATTTGGCTGCAACAAGTAAAACAACAAAGATTGGTGTTGATAAGTCAAAGGTAAGATGCCTCAAATACAATTTGTATGGACATTTCTCTAGAGAATGTAATCTAACAATCAAATCCTGACTTGAGACAACATCAACAACATTCACAACATCAGTCTAATCAACATCAACAATTTATATCTCAAAGATATTTCAGATAACCACAGATAACCAACTCATCCCCACTAGCCACAAATGCATTAGTAGGTCCAAGTAATTCTAAAGATTCTACACTGCTGATCATACTTCAAGATGGAACCTGTGACTAGAGCATGTATGAAAAGGACGTACTAGAAGAGAATCAAGCTCTAATGGCACACATGGAGAATAAAGTTCCACCCATGGATAGAGAGGGAAGAGATAGATTGTGTTCATCAGTATGTGTTGAGGAAGTTGAAAGATATATAGTTCATGCTCAACAATTGCCTAATAAAGTAAAAGCAACAATGATTTTGAATTAATCTCATGTAAGAGAACATAAATTATATCAAATCAAAATTAACTCTTTACAAAAGGATTTAGATAAACTTGTTTTAGAAAATTACAGTCTAAAAGCCCAAGTTGAGCATCTGACCACTTACTTAACCAAATCCATGGCTGATTGTAACACCCGGTTATTTTTAAAAAAGTCAGGATATAAAGAATAAAAGCAAGAAAGACAATAAAGTCCAAGAGGAGGGACTAAAAGTGTCCAAAAAGGACAAAACTTTCAAAAGTGGTGTAAAGGTGGGTATGCCGCCCACCCTCACCTCACTCCACCATTTTCCACGGTTTTAGAGAGAGAGGGCAGAGAATACTCTTGGATCAAAGAAGAAGAGGAAGAAGAAAAGTGAATTCAAGGTAAGAATTCAAGGTTTTTATGTTTTTATGTCGGGTTTTATCCCGGTTATGTGTTTATGTGCTTATGGGTTGTGTTTGTGCTCGGGTGTGTGTGTTTTTAGATGTTGTTTCTAGGTGTTTTGAACTCTTTGCAAGCGGGTTAAAAGGAAGAACACCCAAGTTGCACCAGGTGAGTTCTAGACCCTGATTTTTACATGTTTTAAACTACCTTTGGGGCTGAAAACGTATTAAAATGATTTTACAAAGTTTATGTGTGAATACCCGTAGGTATTGTGTATGTTGGATGTTGGTTCTTGATGGTTTATAGGCTACTCATGTTTAGAATAGCCACATTATACTTAGAATAGATGGGATTGAGGATTAGGATTGAAAACATCCTAGAAACATGTTTTACAGAATGCTCATGCGCCTAGATAAGTGTTCATACACCTGAAATTGCCTTAGAAAGAATTAAGTGTAAGCCATGTGCCTAAACAGTAGCTCATGCGCCCAAAATTTGCCTTAGAAAAGTCTATGTATAGCCCATGCGCCTGAACAGTGGTTCATGCGACTAGAAATGCTAGTTGGATGACTAAGTGTACGGCCATGCGCCCTAATTGTGCTCATGCGCCCAAGTGTTCATGCGTCTGAATAGTACCCATGCGCCTAGATTGGGCTGGAATTGACTAAGTGTTCAGACGTCCAGGATTCCCCATGCGGCTGAACAGTACCCATGCGTCTGAAAGTTCCCCATGCGCCTAAGTGTTCCCCATGCGCCTGAATAGTGTCCATGCGCCTGCATAGTGCCCATGCGCCTGCATAGTGCCCATGCGCCTAAGGACTTAGAATATTTTTCTGATTTTTGGGGAAAATTGTGACGCCCCGGTCCCAGAAACCTCCCAGTTGGTCAATCATAGCAATTAAAACATTAAACATTACAATTAAACAAGCTTAAGCAGTGGAAATAATTTATCAAAAGCCATTCACTTCATTTAAAACACTGTTGTTAAGCAATACATCATCATTGACTGTTTACAAAAGACTTGTTTATATGCATTACAAAACAACAGCAACACAGAGTACGAATGGATGTCAGACTTTCCCTGCCGAGTATCTTCACCCTCGTGCCATCCTCAGCAATAATTACCTGCCAACTGAAAATGTATAAAAGTCAGCGTTGCTGAGTGAGCTCTAGTTTTATAAGTAATAAAATACTTTCTATATGTTGTATATGAAAATACTCTTTTCTGTAAAATACAACTTTGTACTGTATATGCGAGCACGCATCAACTATATGAACAAATATTGTTCGTTCACTTTACTGTAGGCCTTGTTTGTTCTATAAACTTTTATCTTTATGTTTCACTTTCTGTATGGACCAGTGAGCAATACCCCAACTATATGCGCGATGGAAAACGGGTTATAGGCCATCTATATCCCTCGAAAGGGTCAACTGTATCCCTCGAAAGGGTCAACTATATCTCTCGAAAGGGTCAACTATATCCCCCGAAGGTCAACTGTATCCCTTGAAAGGGTTCTGTGTACTATGTACAAGGCCAACCCAATCACCCAGGACACGCTGCAAAGGTCCTGCCAATCTCAATTGATTGACCCTGTATGCATAATAGGGTAGCTAACCCGCAGCATAGTTGAGCTAACGACAACATCGTCGTGTACCTCCTGTAAGCTTGCAAGACTTGTTAACGTTTTCATTAATGTTCCTCTTATTTCTTTATTGCTCTTTCACTTTATTATTACGATATACTTTACGTTACGATAATAACATACCACGTAAAGTCACATACTATAAGTAATAATATAATAGCAATAACAATAATAAGGACAATCATAATCAATCATATCATGCATGAAACAACATCATTAATAAGCCCTTAGTCAACCTTGGTCAAACCCTAAGGCACAGACTCCCAGAAAAATTCTGTAAAAATTTCTAAGTCTTAGGCGCATGGGAACTATTTGGGCGCATGAGCCCTGTTCGGGCGTTTCATCACTATGTAGGCGCATCAGCCACACTTAAGCATTTTCACTTTAGGCGCATGAACTATTCAGGCGCATGGGCACTATTTGTGCGTATGAACACTTAGACGCATGAGTAATTCAGGCGCATGGACACTTAGGCGTATGGGCCACTTGGGCGCATGGGCACTATTGGGGCGCATGGCCATACACTTAGTCGTCCAACTACCATTTCTAGACGCATGGGCCACTGTTCAGGCGCATGGGCTACTTTTTGGGCACATGGATCACACAGTTCTTACTATGGCATTTTCAGGCGCATGAGCCTTATCTAGGCGCATGGACCTTCTGTTCGTCATGTTTCCAGTATGTTTTCAATCCAATCATCAAATCCATCTGTTCTAAGCTTAATGTGGTTATTCTAAACATGAATAACCTATAAGCATTCAAGAATCACATTCATTCATGCAGAATACATACGGGCATACATACTTAGTCCTTTGAAAATCATTTAAATACATTTTCAGTCCTAAAGATGTTTGAAAACAAGTAAAAACTGGGGTCTAGAACTCACCTGATGCAACTTAGGTGTTTCTTCCTTTTAACCCGCTTGCAAAGAGTTCAAAACACCTAGAAACAACATACAAACACATACACACGAGCACAAGCACAACACATAAGCACATAACCGGGATAAAACCCATCATAAACATGTAAAAACCATGAATTCTTACCTTGAATTCGTTCACTTCTTCTTCTTCCACAAACTGAGAGTTCTCTTCTGCTCTCTCTCTAGAACCGAAGAAAATGGTGATGTGAAGTGAGGGTGGGCGGCCATGCCCACCTTTACACCAACATTCAAAGTTTTGTCCTTTTGGACACTTTTGGTCCCTCCACTTGGACCTTATAGCTTTTATTTTTTTTATTCATTATTTCTTTTCTTTTGGAAAAATAACCGGGTGTTACAAAAATGTGTAAAATAGGCTTTGACTTGGGAAATTCCCGGGGGACTATAAAGGTTGACTTTTGGGGTCATAGATTCTATGATGGGCATGTTATGTATTGTGATTGATGCTTATGATGATGATGATGATGATGATGATGATGTTGCATAGTTATGCATGATGTATGTTATGTATGTATGATGCCCGGTATGATGATGTATGAATGATATGTTATGTTATGTTCCTATGATGATGAATGTTTATCTTTCCATGGCTTTACGTGCTATGTTAATGAATGAACCGAAAGTATTATGTAATGTAAAGTGAAAGATAATGAAAGAGGAACATGATGAATGAATGCATGCAGTAATGAATGAATGAACGTAAAAAGTTTTGCAAGCAATGTATGGAGGTCCACACCCAATGAAGGGTGTTAGCTCAACTGTGTGCGGGTTAGCTACCCTAGAATTATGCACATTGGGGTCCAATCCTTGTGATTGACCATATGTATGGGATCCTTGCCGCTTACCCCAGGTACTGGAGTCAGCTTTGTGCACAATGTTCGGGGTCTATGAAAGACCTCAGGCCCAGTAACCAGCTTCGTGCACAATGTTCGGGGTAACGTACATGTCACTAGATGTAATGAATGAACGAAGGTTAACGAACGAAATGGAAGATAATAATGATATTATCTGTATGTACGTATGATGTATGATCACGAACGAATGAAACGTATAGTATGGACTCTGAAAGGAAATAAATAACGATTTTATGTATGTTTAATTGTAAAACTAGAACTCACTCAGCAACGCTGACTTTTTAGTTGGCAGGTAAACGTTACTAAGGATGACACGAGGCGGCTACTCAGCTCTTTTGGATGACATCCATTTATTTAAAGCTTTTGTGATGTAATACAACAATGTAATTTTGTAACCGACAAACGATGCATTATTTTACAAAAGTTTTTATGATGAAATGAAATGCCATTTGTTTTATGTTTTCGCTATAATGCTTTATGAATGATTAAATGTAAAATATATGTTTTATGTGCGATGAATCACCAACTGTAAGCGTCCCGGGAACGGGGCCTTACACTGATCATGCATCAAATGAAGTGAAATTTCACAAGTTTCAAATTTCATCCCAGCAATATGAGAAATTATTAAAATCTCATATTGAATCAAAGAATAGGTATCTGTTGGGATATAATGTTGTTACACCTCCTATAAATAATAATTACACAACTTTACCTGAAACAATGATAAACAATTTGTCAAATCACTTTGTGCCAAACACCAAGTTTGAAGCAAAATCTAACCAACACGTTACTCATAATGAGACTGAGGTGAGTGAAACTGAGTCTTCTGAATCAGATCATATTAAACAAAATGATTTAGAATTTGACTTTGATAAGTGTGATGACTTGAATGATTCTGATGAACATGATGTTGATCAACTGAACATTGGTAAGAATGTTTCTTTTGAAACAATCATTCCTAAAGTTCTTGAAGAAACAAAGTTACAATATCCTCCTAAACAATAAACATGTTGAAGACTATTTGCAAAAGAATAGCTCAGCTAAATGAAGGTCTTCAAGAACTTCATTAGTAACAAAAACCATCAACTGAAGGAATTGAATACTGTACATCTACTGAGGAAGTACACACATCTTTCATAGAAAAGAGCAAGAAAAAACAATCTATAGAACTTCAGCGGAAGAAGAAATCTTCTTCAGCAGCAGATCTGCAGAAGACCAAATCTACTAAATCAGTAGAAGATCTGCGGAAGGAAAAAGCAACAACTAACAAATCAAGCCAGAAAATGGTGTATTCCAAGCTACAGAAATCAGCAAATGATAAACAAGAATCTTTTGATAGTATGCCAAGGAAAGGTAAGGAAAAATCAACTACAAAACTGGAAAAAGATTTGAAGCTTCAAAAGTTGAATAAGAAAAAGAAAACAGACAATTATGATGAAGACTCAAAGGAAATGTTTTGCAAATGGTGTGATATGAAAAATCACAATACTGAAGATTGTTACTTCAGTAGCTATTGTTCTATTTGCAATATGAACAATCACTTGACCTCTAAATGCTACTTCAACAAATATTATGCAATTTACAATAAAAATAACCATTCAACTCAGGAATATTATTTTAACAAGAAAAACAAGACATAAAGCACAAAAAAGTCACAATCTAAGAAGGGTGGATCAGACTCTCAATCCAATAAAAGTCAAGAAGATTCAAAAACAAAGAAGTAGTAACAACAACACAAAGCAAAACCAAAGGAGAAAACATCTACTGATGATAAACATTTGAAGAAAAGAACATCATTTCAGCAATCCAAAACACCTCATAAAAGGGTGGAATTGAGTGATAAAGAAAAAAATGCCGATGATGCTTTCATTGATAATTTTGAAAAAGGAACTCACGTACCTCATTCAAAATCAAAAGTTGATGAAATTTTCAGTAATCAAGGTTCACTATTAAAACCAAAGCAACAAAACAACAAAGATAAGTTGAATGAAGAAGAGAGTAAGAAACTAGAACCAAGTTCAACAACCTCATCCACAACAGAATCATCCTCACCACAAACAAAAATGAATGAAATCAATTAAGACTAAAATTAACACCGAAACATCAAGACTTATTCATGAAGGACTAACAATTTTAGACACTGTTAGCAAACCCAAGATCATTAAGGCTTGGGTTGTCAATTCTAATTGATTTCTTTATTTGTGAAGGAACAGTCATGGAGAGCTGACAACAAATGATATGTTGACAGTGGTTGTTCCAGGCATATGACATGAAACTATTCTCTTCTCCATGACTTCAAGCATAAAAATGCCTTATATGTGGCATTTGGTGGGGATAAGAAGGGAAATAAAATAGTTGGTGAAGGAATGATAACTAATGGTGTGCTCAAATTTGAGAAATTAAACTACTATGAAAATTTATAGTATAATCTATTGAGTGTGTCTCAAATTTGTGATCAAGAGTATATCATGTTGTTTGATAACACTAATTGTTACATTCTTAAGCCATGTTTTTCAGTTCCCGAAGAATGGATCCTTCTTAAAGCATCAAGAAAAGGAAACACCTATGTTTTAGATATGAACAATACAACACTTACAAGCAGTGAAACATGCCTGCTATCTAAGTCATTAGAAGATGAATCTTAACTATGGCATAGACGGCTTGTTCATTCCAACTTGAAGAACATACTGGACGAGCCATAACACAATCAATTCGACGGCAAACAGAAAACATCACATTGATTCACACAATCAAACACAAACCCTAGCAACCTTCACATCAATACATCATCAATATTAATACGATCAAAGCATTTATTGTTTATAGCAGTCATTCTTTATTCATCTGTAATCATTAATTAGTTTTAATGAAATACATTTAAATCAAATCTCGTTTTCTTATTTATTGTGTTCGTATCATTATGTTTGTCATAATAAACATTTACTTGATTTGATATTTATTCATAAAAACAATTAAACAACAGTTAATGATCATTCCACAATCATTAGCTGGATTATATTCTTCAAACACTGATAATTCCTGATTGCGATCCTTGTATTCAAACTGCAGACATTTGGTCCACCTTTTCTCCTGCAAATGTCTGCAGATGTGATTCGCAAATGTCTGCATATGTGATTCGCAGACTACAGACATTTTGCTACAGAAAAAACAAACAACACCTTAGATTCGATCTCGTAGAACACATTGTGGGAATGTGGATATCACGGCTTCGAGTGACGAAGATTAGTTTGGGTTGTTTTTTTGGTACTTTTTAATTTTAGTTTGTTATATTTTTTAATTTTTATTGTGTTTTTTATATTTAATGTAGTTTTTAATTCTAATATGTAATTTATTTATTTTTATGAAGTAATTGAAAAAAAATTATGGCATGGAGTGGTATAAGCGTCCTCCTCCCAAATGGTGGGGTATAGTATGACATGTTAAAATATAATTGGGGGTATGCATTGTAGTGTGTTGTTTATGGTGGGAACACCCCTCCCACTCTAAGGAAATGGTTGTGAGTGGATCAAATAAAAATATTATTGTTTATTTCTATATATAGCAAGAAACTGTTCACATTTTGTAATTTTTTTATATTTTTTAAAAGTGGTTATGCTCGGTGAAGAGAGAAAAAGTAATAATAAGTGTATAAAAATATAAAAGTAAATTACTATTTTGGTCCCTATGGTTTAACGTAAATTACGAGTTTAGTCCAATAGTTCATTTTTTTACGTTTATAATCCAATAATTTCAGGGTTTTTTTCAATTTTAGTCCAAGTCATTAATACTGTTAAAATTTTCTGTTAAGTTAATGTTAAATGACAAATTTACCCTTATAATTAACTAATAAAAATATATAAAAAATTAATTTAAAAAACCATACCTCATCTTTCTCCTTTTTTATCTCTTTCTCTTTCTCTCTCATCTCAAAATCAAGAACCACAACCGTCATCCCAAACAATAAACCACTTTCGCCCTCCACTCCAGCCTCTACCCCCCAAAAGCATAGTCTCCACTACTCCATTGCACCTCTAAACCACCCATATCACTTTATTCCCCCCAAATTAGATCTACTTCTACAAATTTAATAATTAAGAACTTGATTTTAGAAACAGGCCTGAGAGTAAGAGATGATGATGGTGCGATGGTGGGCTTTGTGGTTGTAGGAGGCAGTGACTCGCGATGGTGATGGTGGTGGTTCTTATACCGGAAAATAGAGAAGTATGAAAACATCACTTGTTAAATCTAGAACTAGAGTTTTATTTTCCCTTTTGTCAGTGGTGGTTGTGTTCGTCGAAGGTGGAGGTGATGCTAGAATCCTGAGAGAGAGAGAAAGTTGCCACCACATCTCTCCAATGTCTCGCTCACCATCACCATTCCTCATACGAAATGATGTTGATGGATGGAGATAGAATCTGATGGAGAAGGTGAGAGATGACGGTAGTGGTGGTGGTGGTGAAGGAGGAGGTGGAGGCGAAGGGGTAAGGATGATGGTAGTGGGAAAATACCAGAGAGAAAGAGATGAGTTAGGATAAGAAATGGTTATATATTCTAATTATTTATTTACAAGGGTAAATTTGTCATTTAACATTAATTTGTCATTTAACATTAATTTGACATAAAGTTTCCGGTGGTCGTGTGACACCGTTGCTGCGGGAGGCCATCGCCGTTGCCGGCTTGAATGACAGTCACGTGGCGTCGTTGCTACCAGCGGCCGCCGTCGTTGTCAACTTAAACGGAGGTCGTGTGGCGCCGTTGCTGCTCGCGGTTGGCACTATTGTCGGCTTGAACGACGATTCACGATTGTGTGGCGGCACTGCTATCAACTGACGTCGTCGTTATCGTCTGCCTTTGGATTGTCGTTGCCGGCTTGATTCTGCAAGTTTATGAACAATAGTTTGGAATGTTTCTAGCGGTTGGTACAACCTTCTGATTCATGTACTACCCTTTGATTCAGGTGAACTGCATCTGTCTTCTAACCCTTTAAATATGATTTCATATGTTGTGTTCTTTGTTCAACATGTCAGTTTGTTGTTGAGAGAGATGGTTCGTGGTGGTCGTGTGGCGCCTTACAACCAGCGGCTGTGACCATTGCCGTTGCCGCCTTGAACGACGATCGTGTGGCGCCGCTACTGTCGTTGCCGTTACGGTCCGCTTGTGGGCATGGTGATCTGTTTATATAAGGGTTACTGACAATGAGCTTGGGCTCATCTGGAATTCCCACAAAAACTTTGCTCATTTGATGTACACGAATGTCGTCATGGTTGTGATGTGGACCTGAGTTCATTTGAGCCTATTGTTGTCTGGTGTTTTCTATGAAGGCGCCTCAATCATAGACTCTCATCTGAGAACTTTTGTGATCTGTTCGATTGCCTTTGTGGGCTTGTGTTTCATGAGTGAACATGTTTCACACTTTAATTGAAATTGATTTCTGATTTAAGTTTGTGCTTTAATTTATTTGGGACATGTTCTAACCCGTTTGATAGGCGATAATGAAGAAATAGAACACGTGCATTGTTTTGGTGTGGCAAATGTATTATTTGTAGCCACAGCGAATCATTTTCCCGAGCCTATAAGTAAAAAAAAATATTTTTCAAACCTCATTGCGATGCGCGGTTTGAAAACAAACTAGTTATATTATATTAATTGAAAACTTTTATGAATATGATACTTTCCATATATTAATTTGACCACAATATTTTCCAATGAATTTCACTTTAGTCCCCTCTATACTTATAATCGTATTAATTAAATGATTTAACAAGGGGGTTGGAAGTCCAAAAAGTGAACTGATTTAAGGCTTGACCTTCATCCTATAGAGATTAAATAAATCGATTTGGAGGTACATGGTAAGACTTTTTTTTGTGAATTAGATAAAATGGACGGTTAGAATCACTAGGTAAAATCGATTAATCATAGTAATTTTTACATTTCGAAGTCGGATTAATCATACATCTGAATTACTCTACATTTCAATATAAATTTAGTTTAGAAACGATTCGGGGATTGTAATCTATGAATTATCATACTACACACGACGTTGTTGCATGTGCTTTTATATGTACGTTTTGAGTTTGTCTGCTTTACGATGTAAATTTTTATTTGAAAACAAGTCGGGTCAAATGTTATACGTTTTTATTCAAAGATATGAGTTCAAATTGATTCACATTTAAGTCGGCTCGATTGTAGTTATGCTTTATTACACCGCATACAATGTCGTCGTTATGCGCAACGGATATAAAACCTAGTTAAAAGTAAAGTTAGATGTGTTGTATTTGCTCTCCTAAAAATTACTCTAAATCCTTTTATAGCTGACTCGGCAAATGAGCCATCTCACCGCTCTCGTTGAAAATAAAAGGGAGAACAAATAATTTGATTCGAGTAAAAGCATAAAGGAATGAGATCGTAGATAATTCAAGGTTAGACAGGGTTAATTCACGATAAACTTTAGCTAACTCTATAAGCTGTAATTTATTTATTTTGCCATACATGATGTATGAATGCTGAATCCTTTAAATAGTATATAGTGGTGGTAATGGTTGATGCATGCAACGGCAACGCCGCTGTGTTCGTCGGAACATCGACGGTGACGGCCCTACGGGTGGCGGTGATGGTCTTCGAAGGGTTGTTGGCAGGGCCGGCTCAACGTTTTCTGGGGCCCCAATCGAACTATAAAAATGATGCCCTTTTGTAAAAAGCAATTTAATCAAATTTCTTTGGACAGAAGCAATAAATCAAAGAAAATTAAATATACTAATCGTGACTCCTTGATAGTTAATTTCTTTGAACAAAAAAGAGGTAAAAAAGGATTAGTCGATGTCGATCAGATTGATCGAAAAGGAATGAACTTAGGAAGAGTCGTTTGCTTTGTGAATTGTGTGGTTGTGTTTATTCAATTACATATCAAATCATCAGAATTTTCATCGGGACTCAACTATCAAGTATTATTTTCATTTCAAAATTTTATTAATCTATAAAATACCAAAATCCGTTATACTTTCTTTTAAAAATAGGAGCCCTTAATTTTATGGGGTCCCAAACATACGATATCATAAATTACATTATAGAGCCGGCTCTAGTCGTTGAAAGTCGGGACAAGATTCTTGATTTGTGGGGAAGATGTGTGAATGAAAATGGAGATGACGTTGGTGTTATTATATTATATGTATTAATCAAATATTTATCATTAAATCCCCCCATAAATTCAATTGTCATCGATATCTTAATGACGTTTTAATATAGGTAAATTTAATGCTCATTAAATCCTTCAATAATACATTTTCATGACAGTCAATTGCAACTGAAGATGGCTCATAAGCTTATTATAATCAGAACTTTTAATTAATTTTATACTAGAAACAATGAATACAATGACATGTAAACGAGTAAATTATATTATATTATTTAATAACTTTGTGTTGTTTTGATGGTTGTATTATATGTATTAAAGGTTGTATATATTTTTTGTTTATTTTTCAATTTCTGTTATTTTTTATTTTAAATAAAATATTATTATAATTTTTATAGTTTAATCCTTACAATTTTTTACTTTAACTTTGGTTGCCTATTATTTTCTTTTTTTACAAAATTTCCGTATACATTTCGCTCTAAATTTTAGAAGATAATACGTCATAACATTCATGTGTGGTTCAATGTTGTTACGTATATTTTTTCCTACTTAATAGCCTGGTTGCAACGTCCGGATCCTAGATCGACTTAGCTATTATTTTTAAAGTTTTTCGTTTCACAAGCGTGGTTCAGTGTTTTAACAACTACTTTTCGTTCGCTTTTTTCGTTTTTATTTTTTTTAATAAGAGTTTTCCTGACGTTGACGGTTGTTGATATTGGTGTGACGTTGATGCTATTTGACATAATTTTACGCCCCCGTCGCAAAACGGATGACTTAATACTAGTTACTTTCTATTATCTAAGGGATAGGTGTTGTAAGCGGTTTTTTTACCATGACATGCTTTTGTCATTTTATATAACGTTTCTGTTTAAAATCTTTCAAAAAAATAGAATACATTTTTCATTTAAACGCGCTAAAAATTAATATAATTACTTTCGTATCTATAAATTATGTTATGTTTTACATTTTAAAATTACATCGTTCTTTAAAAATTAATATAATTAGACTTTCGTAATTCTATATATAATGTTATGTTTTATATTTTAAAATTACATCGTTCTTTATATTTTTTTCTTTAAATTTTGATCTTATTTATACCCTAAATAATATGTGATAAATCACATAGGGTGCAACTGAACTTCCTTTTTTATTACTTTTTTAATTTGTTCAAATATAGATATAATTCGATTGGAAAAAACTCGGATCAATATAATACGTTTGCATTCAACATATAAATTCGAGGAAGCTTACATCTCGATGTAAATTTTGCTTTCAAACGAGTCCGATCGATTGTAATATATACTTCATTACACCGCGACGATACCGATGCAACGCGCGACGGGTAAACAACTAGTATAAATAAAATATAAAATACGAAGATATTATATGTTTTAGTATTAACTTATAATATCAACAAAATTATGAATTTTGACTTAAAAAGTAAGTGAAATGGTAAACGATATCTAAAGGAAAAAAAGTAAAAGAAAGAATGAAACTAGTTCAACCATCTTGGTTTGTTAGGTCAACATATACGACAATAACCAAGTTTCAATGAAGGTGGTTCATTAGTTCAAAACCAAACTAGTTATCTAGCCGGTTCACGATTCGATCAGCCAGTCCCTTTGAATGCAATGAGTTAATCACTTCTTTCAAAATATCAAGACAAAATGTATCAAATATGTCAAATCATTAGTTTCACTGGTTGCTCCTATAAATCCTTCATTTTAAAAATATTGGCCAATCCATCGCCTTATAACCAACCCGCTATTTAACCCATCAAACCATCACATTTCATGTTTTATCTTATTTCTTACATTTGATGTATTTTACAAGTTTCTTTTGAGATATGCAACTTAATTCTATCTAATTATTTTTCATCACAAAAATTCAAATTTTAACATGAAGAGGGTTTTGCTACTGATTATTGAAATAACAAAATTCATTGAAAATGCAAGTATATATCAGTCAACTTCAAGAACAACTTTACCAGGAATTATCCTTTTAATCTTTAGCAGTGTGTATGCCTTTTGAACTTGTGTTATTGGAAATGTTTTTTTGTACTTTTATATTTAGCCTTCCGGCCTCAGTTAGCTCGCGAATCTCATATAACGTCCATTTTCATGTACATCCACCAATATTCCGCAAAAAAAGATAAATACAAAGTAAATCAGGTACCAGATCGGTAAACACAATTCCTGAAACAAAACAATAACTTAGGGGTCATTTGGCTTACGCCTTTAAAGTGATTATATTTGATGATGTGAAATAATCAGAATTTGTTTTGCTGCAGAGAGTCATAATCAGTTTAACTGTACCCAAAACTAGAAACCGATTATCTATAGTTGCTTTCAAAACATAACACGAAACTCACCTTCATTAGTGTTTGTGTTCGATTTGAGTAAACAAGATGTGCATAAACGAGCATTGAATTAAGAATGATGTGGCGTATCGCGTATAAGTATTACCTATACCATGAGAAGATTTGTATTGCATCCGCTTCTTTAGCAAAGTGGTTGTCGCAATTGGAAGGCTAATAACTAGACCGTATCTATCAGCCAATGATGCAGATTCACCCTAAAACAAAAATGAACACAATAGAAATCCCATAAGAAAAATACTTTTATATATGCTAGTTACAACTTGGATCCTGAGGGCCTAAGACGTGAGGAGAGCTGGAATATGCCTTCGGGGCTTGAGGTGTTGTCTCGTGTACTTTTGGGTCAAACTTACGATCTGTAGGAAACTAATATGTAAAAACAACCAAATGATTAAAGATTTACTTAATAAAAAGGTTTATATGTAATTTGACGAGAGAAACAAAGCTTCTAATTGTAAATAAAGCTTATTGGTTGCACATAGAACGAAACCTCGCAACACACACTCCTCTCGCATCGGCATTTGGAACCTTAA
Source organism: Flaveria trinervia (assembly GCA_025506515.1). NCBI lineage: Eukaryota > Viridiplantae > Streptophyta > Magnoliopsida > Asterales > Asteraceae > Flaveria > Flaveria trinervia. The sequence continues at coordinate 8,783,068 of CM046453.1, forward strand.
GAGTCACCTTGCACTTTTTTTAATCAATACTTACAAATTAACATATAAGTATCCATATGTTACCTACAACATCATAACATCAATAGGGTCCACTTCTTTCTAAGAGCATCCATTATTTTCCTATACTTATCTTAGTAATTACATTAAAATCACTATTTTTCTTTTTTTAATTAAATAATATTTTTAATACTTCTCTTTATTTTTTTTTCTTCACTCACAATCACTTTCAAAAATATTAAAAAATCTATAATAGTTTAACAATGATTCTCCAAATATACAGATAAACAATAACTTTTTTCATTCATCTACTAACAATCATTTACAATCATTTTCTAAAATATAAAAAACACACTCACGAAAAACTAATGTGAATGCTCTAATAGTTTGATGCCGAGTTGCTTTGTCTGTTGTACATCGATCGTGACTAACACGACATCATATTGCCCCTTTTAAGGTCACTTCAGATCCTGTGGATCATAAACCAATAAAATCATATCAATTACTGAAGCTTAGAAAAGGGATCTGTTGTGCACCACCAAACATGCAAGAGCAGTTTTGTACTATGAGGCTTATATGTACGCGGTTGTGTCTCCAAACACTAAAACTAACTAGATAATCAGTCACACGTCCAAACACCCCTTTAAGATGATATAAAATCCGGTAAAGAAACTACCGAATGCTGAATCGCCTCAATGATATAGTCGAGTACTAGTTCGCACCAGCTGACAAAAGACGATCAATGCTTTACTTTCACATGTAGCTGAAACTGCACACTCGGCTTCAACTGCTAGCTGAATTGCGGAGTAACCTACGACTATTCTCCATCCATCATTAGTACCCTCTGTCTATTGCCATTTTCATAATAAACATATAGCACAAACATCATGGTAACATTTGTTAAAAAGTTAAGTCTAGGCATACAGCAGATTAATATGAGAAAACATAGGCTGTAAATAAAGTTTTCAATCAATATGTCTATATTGATCTCCTGAATTTTGCTTAAGCCAATTCCATGTAATGCTATGAATAAAAAACCTATGTAAACACACATAGATGACACAAAATTTAGTTGTAGTGATTAATATTATGAAAGACAATTTTTAATCATGAGGATTTCGGATAGCATATTCATTAATACAAAAGCACAAGTATTTATGCACAGAACAACAGTTAAACAACAAGAAAATGAAGCAAAGAGAGATGCTTGAGCTTTATAATTATACCAGGGTATAATTCTATCCTAGTTATGTCAGGACTTATGATCATAACTTCAACATTGGAACTTAGTGTAACTTTATAACGTTAAATAATTGATAGACATTTTATAGGCGGCATCCTGTTGCGTTTATTGTTTCATTGTAATCACACATCTCATTAGTGAACTCACATGAGAAATTACCTCATTCATTGAAGATATTATGCCACTTTCAACATCAAGAGATTAAGTTAAAATATTTAATGACAAATGACAAACAAATACGACCATGATTTTTTGGCGATGATACTCATAACCTCTTACAACAACGATCATTGTCCGCTTACAAGTGCCATAAGCGTACCCTTTACTTATCCTGGCAGTTGATTTGAGAGCGCGCCAGGCTGTCGGGGCAGCGAAAGGAGTTGCACTTGCATCCTGCATGATCACAAAAGTAACACACATTTATACACTAAGATCATTACCCTAAAATATATGAAATTAACTAAATAGATGGTTCATGAATTCTATTGTGTGACAGCGTAAACAAGCATGAGCATTGAGGATACATTGACCATGGTACAATTTGCATTCTTGAATGCATACCACGTGAGAAATTGTGGATGGTTTTGGTGTAAGCTGATCTTCTGCGAGAATAGCATAAGTACCTCTCACAGCAGTAGGATGCAATGCACCAAAAACTTTAGGGTCAAAATTTTTTTAGGGAGGACAAACTTAATATATATTAAAAAAAATTGAAACCATCGGGTCAAAAATCAACACTACTGTCTAACTATAAGCTTCGGTAGTGTGTATACGTGAAAAAATTGCCACTGCTAATGTCACATTAGAAATCTCGAATATGAACTAGTAGAATACAAGTTGTATGCAACTACAGACTTAATTATTTAATATGTCATGTAGCTGGGTTGGCGTGCTGAAAGATAACCGATGCCCATGACATATCTCTCCTTCGAGATGGATTGTTCGTTTTACTTGGTTTTCAGACAGCAATGTGATAGGAATCAAGAATTAACAAGGTAGTCGGCTTGATTAAACAGAAAAAGGCCCTATTCGAGATGGGCAAAGTCTCCAATTACAATGGAAATTAACACTTTAGATAATCTGGCCTAACCTACAAATGCAGAAAATAGAATACTTAAACTAATGCGAAGGTGGGAACAGTTATGGTCTTCAACCTCTCCTGATTTTGTGGATCACTCCAGCACACCTCCACAATTGAAAGTTTTCCTTCCATTCATTCTCCCCCTTTCAGCAGAAGATGGATCTAACCTGACCCATTGTGACCCACTCCTACCATCATGGGCGACTGAGCAGTTTTGCGACTCAAGGCGAAGTAAGAACTCGAGGGTCTTGTTCAAGTATAATCGTTATAAATAGTGAAAATTTTGGATTTTTGTGACTAGGTGTAAAAGTTAGATTTATAAAGTAGGATTGGACGATGAATGATACCCAAATCGAAAAAAAAGAAGAAGAAAAACAGACTTAATATTTTTTGTTAAAGTGATAGCGGCTTAAGCTGAATATTTTAAGAGCCAAAACAAAAAATTTAAATAGAACTATGTATATAATTTCATTTAAAGAATATTAGGGGCACATACAATTTAAAGAAGCTAGTGCCTTTTTGATCCTTCTGATGGAAGTACTGAATCTAATCTCTGGCGTTTTTGTGGTGCTTCAAGTGTAACCATGTGTTCTGCGTTTTGTTCTGATTAGCCGAAATAGACTTGTTCACGGCATGAAGTTATTGCAGCCTATAAGCAGTTTCAGGTCTACGACAAATCTTCCCCAACGCCACACTTTCCTGAAAAATGGAAAATAAAAACCACGCTATATATAATAAAAAGAACATTTCATTTTATAATATATATCATTGCATACCTCAGATTGATCGTGATCATAAGTCATAACGCACCAAAAACCTACAACGACAACCTCTTACATCATGTCGTCGTCCCTTGCAGACTTAGCTTCATATTCCAACTGAGAATTATCCACCACCCTTCTGCAGTTTAAACAGGTCTAATTCATTAGTTAACATTCTAAATCCTCGATGCCGTTCATATTTTTAACTAATAAATAAGAGAACTCAAATTCTTAATTCCTTTAGAAGGTAATTCTACCTGAAAAATCATGTGGATTAATGGATTCTGGGGTGCTTATGGGAGAATTCTAACTGTAGCTGAGTTGACCCACAATGCAAATTAGTCAACAGATGAAACTAAAATTCCAAAATAAAGTAAGGTTAGTTCTACCACAGGAACAATCAGGTTCTGTTGTGCTTGAGGAAAAGATCTAACATTAACTGCATTATCAAGAATACATGTAAGTACTGCAAAAAGTACAAGTTAAATCACCTAAAGAAGCAGCATGAGGTTGTGTAGCCTAAGGTACACCTTTTACCGCAGCTGAATCCTCTCGAGCCATTTGTGTTACATCTAACTTCCCAGGTGCTTTGGCAGCTTTGGCTCTAATCGCATACCGTCTATTTTGGAACCAATTCCACACTTGTTTCATTTGAACTTCAATCTTCCTTAATCGTTCTTTAGACTTACTACACACATAGATTGAAAATATTTGAATCTTGAATGAATCGTTGCCATTCCCACTAATGCAGTACATATACACTCATGATGCAGAGAATATAGGAGTTAGTTACAACAAGGTTGACTATACTAATACTAAATTATAGGAACCAACTAATGACTAATTCACCCGAGCATTAAAATAAAATAAATACATGTGATAAATATGTACGGGATAATACACCCCCTCAGTTTAAGCGGGAGACAGCGGTTGAACGCATAAACTGTCTTTAAAGCGAGTGAAGAGTTGGCGAGGGAGGCCTGTCGTAAATATGTCCGCATACTAAAAATCTGCTGGGACATGTAGAACACGGATATCGCCGACTTGAACATTTTCCCTTACGAAATGGATATCGAGTTCCACGTGTTTTGTGCGTTGATGTTGGACCGGATTTTCAGTCAAGTAAACCACGGAGATGTTTTCACAATAGACAATGGTAGCCTTGCGGGTGGTCACATGAAGTTCCAACAAAAGATTGCGTATCCAACTAGTTTCAGCCACCGCGTTAGCCACCCCTCGATACTCGGCTTCAGCGCTAGATTGGGAGATGGTGGGTTGTCTCTTGGAAGAACACGACAGTAAGTTGTCGCCCATAAACACGCAATACCCGGATGTGGAGCGACGAGAGTCGGGGCACCCGGCCCAATTGCCATCGGAGTAGGCAATTAAGTTGAAAGTTTTGGATGCCGTGAGGTGTAAGCCGTGATTCAATGTACCTTTTGAGATATCGAAGTACCCGCTTCATAAATTGGAAACGTGGTTCACGTGGTGCATGCTTAAAAAGGCACAGTTGTTGAACGGCGTACGTGAGGTCCGGACGTGTGAACGTTTAAGTACTGTAGAGCCCCAACGAGGCTACGATAGGTGGTGGCATCCGGAAGCATGCACCCGTGGTGGCACTTAACTTGGAGGACATATCGACAGGCGTGGCAGCAGGTTTGCAGTTTTGCATGTTCGCCCGGTTGAGAATATCGTTGGCATAGTTTTCTTGGGATAAGAATAAACCATTCTGGTGTTTAGAAACCTTAATACCCAAGAAGTGGTGAAGTTCCTGAGATTAGTCATTGCAAATTCCTTTGACAATGAAGAGATTATCTGTTGTAAAAGTTTGTCAATCGAGGAAGTGAGAATGATATCATCCACATAAAGTAAAAGATATGCAAATTGCGAGCCACATTGATAAATAAATAATGAAGTGTCGGTGGTTGCACATATGAACCCGCATTGTTTGATGTAATTTGCAAATCTTTGATACCAAGCTCGTGTGGCTTGCTTCAACCCGTAGAGGGATTTTCGTAACCTGCAAACATGATTAGGATAATCTTTATTAACAAAACCGGAAGGTTGAAACATAAATACCGTCTCGTTCAAGTCCCCATGAAGGAACGCATTCTTAACATCCAATTGGTGAATTGGCCAACCACGAGAGAGTGATAAAGTAAGAACCGTGCGAATAGTAGCTGGTTTGACAACATGGCTAAATGTCTCATCACAATCAATACCGACCTACTGACTTTTACCGTTCACCACTAGACGGGTTTCGTACCGTTGGAGAGTGCCACTGGAATTAAACTTATTACGGTAAAGCCACATGCAACGGATGATGTTGGTATTAGAGGGACGTGGTACTAAATCCCATGTTTTATTATCCATTAGGGTTCTACATTCATCATGCATGGCCGCATGCCAATTTGGATCATTTAACGCCTTTAGATGGGAGGTCGGAGAGGGGAGATATGTGGAGGTGATGTGGAAGTGTGAAGGTTGAGAGGAAAGCGAGGTTTAGTAATGCCGGCTTGTGAGCGGGTGAGCATAGGACGTTTCGGTGGGGGAGGCGGGTTGGGCGAAGGGGGGCAGGTAGTGAAGTAGATGGAGAGGGAGGTGGTGGTGGGTGAGCAGAGGGGATGGTGTTAATGGATGGGGTCAGTGAGGGCGAAGAGGGTGGTGGGCAACCCGATGAGTGAGGAAGGAAAGGGGGCTGGAAAATGGGTTGTAGTAAAGATGGGGGAGGTATCAGGTTGGAGGAAGGTGTAGTCTGGTGGAGACTGCATGGAAATGGTTTTAAATGGAAAAGTGTACTCGTCAAATGTTACATGTCAATAAATAATGACCTTACCAGTAGAGAGGTTGAGGTAGTGATACCATTGGTGATCTGTTGGATAGTCGAGTAAAACACATAGCACCGATTGGTGATCAAGCTTGCGGGTACGAGTGGCAGAGAGGTTTGGAAAACATGCACAACCAAAAACTCGTAAGTGGTCATAAGATGGTTGGCGTAGATAGAGAGCGAAAACAAGTGTATGTTGACGAAAAAGTTTGGTAGGCAGGATGTTATGAAGATAACATGCCTTGTGTAAAGTCTCAACCCAGAAGTGAGAGGGAACAAATGCATGGGTTAGGAGGGCAATCATAAGTTCATTCAAGCGTCGAATCATACGCTCCGATTTTCCATTTTGTTGAGAGGTATAAGGGCAAGAGAACCGAAATTTGAGGCCATATGTGTCGGCAAATGATTTGAAGTTGTTATTGGCAAACTCACCCCCTTGATCACATTGAAAGGATTTAATGGTTATGTTAAATTGGGTACGAATATAGCGATGAAATTTTGTGAAGGTGGAAAATGTTTCAAACTTAAATTTTAGTGGGTATACCTAAGTGTAATTTGTAAAGTCATCAATTAAAATCATATAATATTTGTATCCCATGTTGCTAATAATCAGGGAGGTCCAAAAGTCACAATGAATAATTTCAAATGGTATATAAAGTAGTAGAGGTTGATAACATAAAAGGTAAATGTTTATTCTTCGAAAGTTGACACGAATGACAAACAAAAGATCTACGCCGCTTATTACACGTAATAACTTTAATGGAAATAAGAAAATCAGTGACTTGGACACCTGGGTGACCAAAGCGATCATGCCAAATGTCAAGGGAGCACTGAGGCCAGCAATGCGGAGGAAGCAACTGGATACGTAAATGGGTAAAGATGGCTTGAGCTATTGCGGCGTGTGAGTATCCTCCCAGTCGGGTATTCCTTCACAGAAAAACCATACGGATCAAAATCGATAGAAACATTGTTATCAACAGTGAATTTACGAACATAAATTAAATTTTTGATAAGATTTGGAGCATAAAGGACATTTTTTAGTTGAAGGGTTCGGTTAGGGCAGGTGATGGTGGCGTCTCCAGATCCAAGGATGGGTATGCGTTGGCCATTACCTACATACATAGAACCATGAGAATTGTTAAAACAAGTGTTAGAAATTTTACCAGGATCGCCTGTGAAGTGATCCAAAGCACCGGTATCCATATACCATTTTGAGTCAAGAGCATCCAGTGTCATTGCACTGAAGGCTTCACTGGTCTGAGTAGGCTCGAGAGCATCAAAGGCGAGGTTGGCCTGATGTGGTGGTTAACGAGAGGAAGATTGTGGTCGGTCAGGTTTGGGATTGTAGGTCCAGTGAGATGGTAGTGGAGGTGGGAGTGTCCAGTATGGGTTCTTGAGGAGAATAGGTTTGGGTGGAGCCAGGTTCAGTGGTTATTGTTGCCATTGAGTCGGTGCAGCAAGAGAATCACGAGCTGATCTTCTTTGGTGTTCCAACTGGAGCATACTACAAGCTGTTTCCCATGACGGGACACTTTGATTAATGTAAGATCCCATCGTGTCATATTCGTCCGGAAGACCACGAACCAATTGAAGCACCAAACGTTGTTCATTTACTGGATTATCTACATCTTTTAACTGGTCACCGAGATCTTTGATACGTTGACAATATGCCTCCAAGGAAGGCATGCTTTTCAACGTCAGATTGTTGAACTCAAGTTCTAGAAACCTTAGCACCTTTGTTGTTCAAAAAAAATGCCTTCAAGCGATTCCAAGCATGTTGAGCGGTTGATTCAGGAACGAGAATTCGCACCAAAAGGTCATCAGACATCGTACCATATATCCATTTGAGGACAAGGTATAGAGCCAAGCTCTGATACAAGGAACGAGATTCCAAGCATGTTGAGCGGTGATCACATGATCGACGACCGGTCAAGGTATAGAGCCAAGCTCTGATACCATGAAAATATTTGAATCTCGAATGAATCGTTGTCATTCCCACTAATGCAGTACATATACGCTCGTGATGCAGAGAATATAGGAATTAGTTACAACAAGGTTGACTATACCAATACTAAATTATAGGAACCAACTAATGACTAATTCACCTGAGTATTAAAATAATATAAATACATGTGATAACTATGTACGGGGTAATATAGATCACATGTCACATCTAATAATGATGATGATGATTAAAGATGACCAAACACTTAAGCACGGTTTGGTTATGTAAACAGTTTCATGATTCATGAGCATACATGTATATGCAAGTGATAACTTATAATCGCATACAAGGATTAGTTTATGTAGAACTTGAAACATAAGTAATCTAGTGTTAGAGAGTGTATTCAGTTGTCTTTTGCAAATGGTACAATAACCCCTTTACCCAAATGAAAAGGGAAACAAATCAAAGACCTTAACTTTCTATCAGTAGCATAATTCATGAAAAAAATTATTCAACCATCAAATTTTCCCACAGAAAATTCACATGAATATTGATGCACTTTCTGTATTAAACAAGAAATCAAACCATCTCAGATGAACTTTGATGTCCTTTCTGTGTTCATCTAATCACGTTGAAAATACACCAATCAGATAAACATACACTATCACTCTCTTTCTCTTTCGTTGCCAAACCTGTGATGAAGAATTAAAGGATTTTAAACAATGCTCCATGGATTTTGCTTTTAGATTAGAATGAGAAGTGTTGTAGTATGCAATGCATGAAGGCAGATGGTGAAACTGCATTGGGATTTTTTGTCGATTAAAGTGTTAATTGCTATCCACTGATGAACTTGCGATTTTGTAGCTTTTGCTTTTATATTTTAGGAATTCATATCCATACTTATTAATAAGACACTACTTTAGTGTCACCTATTGTTTTATTAAATCTTCGTTCTTTTTATTTTCCGTTTAAAAATATATATGTCCTTATTTTTAGTTATATTTCATTTCAATAAAATCAAATATTGTTGTAATTACAAAGTGAGTTTTTTCTCATACACTAGTTTATATAAAAAGTTTATTTACCAAAATAGGTGTTTAAGGAAATTTTTAAATTTTGGTTCAAACTTTATCACTTTGTGCATCATAATAAATGTCAATAGAATTTAAGAAATAAACTAAGAATAAATGAAAGTTTGTATGTTTATATCTAATGTTTTTAGAACCGGATCAGGCGTCGAACTGGACGTCTTACTGGTTTGGTGGTTGGACCGGTTGGACCGGATTTAACTATATTTTAATTATATTTATATATATAATTAAATATAAGTAATTTTATATGACTTATATATATTTTATCGTTATATATAAAACTTAACTATATTTGTATATCCGACGTACTAATTTATGGTTTAACACCCCGTTTATATCTATTAAAATAAATATAAAAAATACGAAAACCGGTCCAAACCGGTCCGGTTTCCCAGTCCGAACATGGTTCGGGACGAACCGGCCGGTTCAACCATTTCAAAATGAATCACACCAGGCCGGACCGGACCAGCCCCCGATTCGCGATCGAACCGGTCGGACCGGCAGGTCCGATCCGGTCTCAACAACATTGTTTATATCTATACTATATAATAAAAGAATAATTATATTGACATATTATCTTTTGTTGTGCATTCTAAACTTTCATCCAACTTTCATCACATGGTATATATGGATATTGTGTAGCTCAAAGTATTTAAATAATTAACTTTATTTATTCTTATTTTGATAGTTTCATTAATTTTAGTTATAAAAAAAGATCTAAAATATAATTAACTTTGTCCTAATTTTATAAATTTTGTTAGAGATATTTTGTAAGTATTTTTTTTTTCCAAAATTGGTTTGTTTTTTAAATAATTAGTATTCACGCATGATTAGCTTTATGTTGCATTATCTTGAAATACAAGTAAACATGAATTAAAATTATTAATATTAGACAATAACGGTAACATTACAAACAAAACATTAAATTTTGTATAGAAAGAAGTTTTCGAATGTTTATGGATGTTCTCATCTTCAATATAATATAATCTAAAATTCTTATTTATAAATTCATTTTTATATTATATATTATTTAGAATTCATTTTTTTATATTATATATTATTTACACTTATAAGCATTGATAAAGAAATCATACTGATATTAGATACAGGAGATCTTAAAAAATTAAACATAAAAATCAATATACAAAGTATTAACAACAATATTACGACTTATGAACCTTTTTAATCAATTTTTTTTACCAATTGAACTCATATATTGCACATGTCTTTAGTCTAGTTACAAAATATAGTCACCCGACTTTTGTTTGATCATTATTAGTTTATTTATTTAATATTTCATATTTTTTTAAAATAAGTGCTAATTTGTTTTTGTTAGTTAAGGGGGACAGAACAACGATGGGGAGAAGCTGGGGAATCATGGGAGAAACGGGGCCTGCTGAGAATATCGTGCCCTCGGTTTTCGAGTTGCTACAACCGAATGAATTTTTTTGAGATTCACTTGTATCACCACCCATTTTTCAACCTTCTTTTAAAGAATGGAAAATTGCGGAAACCGGAAAAAACCGGGGCGATTTCAAAAAACTAAAGAAAACTAAGAAAACAATCAAAAATAAAACTGATGGGGTATTGATATGACACACGAGAAAAATGAGATTGTTGTCAGTGGTCTTATTTACCTGTTCATCTTGTAAGATTCGAACAATTGGTTTTTATAGAGAAAACCAATGCTTCCGAACTTTGTTATGCTTTACTAGAACAGTTATGGAAGCATCGCCGATAAGCTACTCTCTCTCAATATCTTTGCCTCTTTTTTTACTATCAAAGACAACTTTATTTACTTAAGTTGAATCATAAAAATTTTAATTTTTGTATAAAATATTTTCATGTCCGTTATATTTTTACTTTTATTTTTGTATAAAATATTTTCATAAAAATCATATATTTTTACTTTTACTCTTGCTACCATATCTCATGTCCGTTATAAAATATTTTCAGATGAGAAAATAGAAGAGATGCTTTCTTGACATATATCACATCACGGTTAGTATTAAGACCACACGAGAAATTAGGACCTGTCGCGTTGCGGTGGCAGCGAACGTGGCGGGATAAAAGTATGTACTACAATCGACCTGAGACCCGATTCGTTTTGCAAACTAAATTTACGTCAACATGTAGAGCAAAGGGAATTTATACCATTGAATAAAAACGTATTATATCTGACCCGAATCTTTTCAAATAAAATTATGTTGAAACGTAGAACAACTCAAAATGTAAATAGAAAACACGGACAACAATGTCGTATGCAACATCATGAAGTATAGATTTCAATCGCATCGTTGCGTTTCCGAACTAAATTTATCGTCAACAAACTTAAATTTATACATGAGTTAAACCTAAAATTTTAGAAATTTAAGGAGGTTAAAAGGATATTTTTCTATATTTTTTGAAAGTTAACGAGCAAAACGTAAAAACATAAGTTAAAGGAGGTGGAATGGCCGGTGTCAAAAACCACCACTTTACTAAATGTGTATATAGTAATTTGATGATTTTCTTCACGTGTTATTAAAATATATATTTCAAGATCAAACGAATATACCCATGAATAAACTTTAAATAAAGGATATGCAAGGTCTTCGTACATTAATTGTTTGATACATCACCTTTGGGCTTTGGCCCTTCTATGTTGACTTTTCTAACGGTGTAAAATAATTAAATATAAATGTAATTAGCTTTAGTAACCATGTATATTACACTGGTTGAATAAATAAAATAAAAATTATTAATTATAAAATAATAGACTAAGACATGATATGATTGAAATTATGTATGAGTAACACTATAAGTAATAAAATAATAATATGAAAATTTATTTATTTTTCAAAGATAAATTAACATTTTGTTTTAAAATGACGTTTTAAAAATTTTCATTTTTAAAAAATTTATTACTATAACTCATTTTTTAATTATTTTATTTAATAAAAAATTACTTTAAAAAACCAATTTTGAAATATTACATAAAAAAGTTTATTTTTTTTAGAAAAAAAACAATTATAAAAAACTATCTCTATAGAAATAGCATTAATAAAAAAATCGCTTTCTTATTTTATTAAAAATCTAATTATAATGTAAAATAAATAGATAATATTATTAGTAATTAATATGATTATTTAATATGAGAGAAGCGGAAAACGTTTGATGATAATAAATGTGGTGGTGACAAGTGACACACCCATTTACCCTTTTATAGAGTAGGAAGATTAAAATTACATGTTTTTCAAAAGTTAAATGTTTGACTAATAATTATATTAAAATAAGTAAATTATTGATAACCCTATTAGCCTAAAAATAATTTTTAAACATATCAACACAAACATTTCGTTTTGTAATGATTATAAGTTATAACCCTTGACATAATTGTATAATTTTTTTCAATCAAGTGTATTTTATATTGGTTAGTTTCACCTCAAGTATTGTTTATGTAAATTTCAAAATTTTAGTAATATGGTTTATATACATATTCAAAACTACCAACAAACCTAAACGCACTACCGCTAGATTCCACCTCTATCACGTATTAATCACCGTTCACATCCTCACCAATCGTTAATGAGTACCGCAATCATCTCCGGTCACCAATGCCACCACTAATACACCATTGATGTCCTTCACTCAAGTAAAACCGCACCACCACCACTACATGAGCCATCACCACCACTGCCACCTTTTGTTTCCTTCTTCCATACTACCACAACCCTAATACCACCGCCGACCACCGAATTTCACCACCACTACACTGAGCGTTGTTGTCTACCCCATCTCCACCCCGATCAAACCTTCTACTTGCGTCATCATCAATTAATTAACCTTTTTCCTACAATAACCCTGTCACGAACCAATAAATCAATCGACGATGATGATAATAGGTTTGTGGTGGTGGTAGTGCTCGTGGTGGGTGGGGGATCTGGTGGGTTGTGATTGTCTTAGGAGGTGGTGGTAGTGGTTGTGTTAGGTGGTAGTGGTTGTGTTAGGTGGTGGTGGTGGGTGGCGCTGTGGTGGTTGTGTTAGATGGTGGTTTTGTTGCATTAAATGGTGGTTGTATTTGTAATTTAAAAAAATATACATAAATAAACATAAATTTTTAAACTTTGCATAAATAGTTTTTAAGGTGTAAAATGACAAAATATCCTTACACTTTATAGAAAAAAGTTAACAAATTTAATAAATTCAGAAATAAAACATTAGGAGTTTATAGTTGATAGAGTTAAATCATTCTAATTCCAGAAGTCAAAATAGTGATTTACTATACATTAAATTATAACTTAGGCTTACTACCTTTGAATATATACTTTAGAAGATAGCGACACCCTTAAAAAATTTTATGGTAAATAATGAACTTAGTTCTATTATACTTTTAAGTAGTTTTTTTCTTCTTTTTTTATTCTTTAATGTTAGTTTTTCAACGGCTATATAGATCTCTGACGAGTCATTGACCCATCAGATTATCTTTGTTATTCGAGTAAGGAACCTTGGGAACTTAGGCGGACACATACCCGAAATAAAGTTCATATATCAGTTTGTCCCTATCAGTTTTGAATCTGATACAACTCAAGAGTTCTATTTTAATGAAGTCTTGAGGTATATCATCTCAACCGCTTAGACGGAGAATCATTACTACGTTTTTTAAATAGTTGACACTTAACACCGGTCATCTATGTGGTTTTAGGGTATCATGGATTTCATCGGGGAGCTTGTAAACACTAAAGTTACGTTGATCACTTTTACTTTAAAAACTTATAACACTAAAGTTACATTGATCATTCATATTTTTAAACTTATAATTAAGTTATAACTAAACAATGAATTAATTATTCTTTTGGTAGTTTTTCAAACTTGGTCTGCTCATTTATTATTACTTAATCAGTTAATTATTTTATTTATATTCATTTATAAAGTTTATAACATATTATATGCATGAATATAATTATTTTACGTGAAATACAATATGTATATGTGTATATATATATTATTTAGTTATATTGTAATTAACTTATAGGTATCTATAATTATTATGTAAAGATATATAGTATAACAAATGAAAAATACATAAATAATATACTTATTTAAGATTATGTCTCTAGCAAATGAAAGATATAATTATTATGGTCAAGCTTGATATGTTCATTTAAAATCAACTCGACTTGAGCTTTTATTGAGCTAATCTCGAGTAGCTCACGAATGACTCAAATCATTTACATCTCATCAACTGTTAGTCCATCCACCGACCATGGGTTTTGTTGTTGGTTTGCTTACTATTTATAAATACTGAGGCTCAATCAATTTGTTGTCACAACCAAGCACCAACTACAAATCTTATATTTTTTAAATTTTTTCTTGAGCTCATTAGGATATTTTTAGGTTGATAATGCTTATCATATTGATCCATGATCAGACCATGCATCTACCATGTACATTTTGCCTAATTTTCTTGTTTTTTTTTGCTTCTTTGATTGCCCATACACTTATGTTCATGACTAGGAACGTAGGATATGAACATATGGATACTTATATTAAGCATTACATTTTCATAATTTAGTTTCATCAAAATTAAAGAACCTATTATTATGTGTGAGCGCTTATGCACTAACAATAAACACTTATACATTAGTACATATTATTAGCTCTTCCACTAGCAAGAAATCCACTAGAGTTTAAATCCCAACAACAGAACTACTTCTCCTTTATGTCCAGAGGTTATGACTTAACATTTGCCATATTTTTAAGAACCTACTTAAAAGAATACTATAATTATTACTCGCGCTACCATGCAAGCAGTAGGTTAAACTTCAAAATAACCGTATTAAAAATAATATAAATAAATCTTAATACAATTTCAGAAAAAAGAAAAAGAAAATTCTCCCCTAATATCAAGCTCGGGTGGATGGAAGTACACTATGTTGTTCTATCAACACGCCACAGAGTCATTTAGGTTTAACCCTTATAATTATCTTTTTTTAAACACGTGCAAATCAATGAAAAATAAAGAAAATATATATTTTTAGGTCAATCACAACATGCCACGCATCTAAGTATTCCAACCCCCACACATCAAATGTCTCAAAATGTGTGGCATTATCCATAAAGTTTTCAATTCATATAGATATAATGTTGTTACTACTTTATGTCCCCTTAGGCCCTTATCTCACAACTCATATATTCCCCTTCTAACTTCTTCTTTTGTATGTTAGTTTACAATCAAAGTCTCCTTATTCAAACTAGCACACAATGATTACGCAACATCAAAGGCTTAAACTTGATATTTGGCCACTATGAATTTGATCTACTCTCCAACTTAAAATACATTTTGTGATTGCTTTGTCATATGACATTTGAAAGTTGTGTGACTCCTTAACTTTTTAGGGCACATGTCTTTGTATTCTCGAGTCATTGATGTAGGGCTTGCAAAAGCTTTAGCCTCGAGAGATAAGCTATGTTTTTCTCTTAAGCCAGATATATCGAATTACGCATTCCAAGGGACTCGATCACTCTAGTAGCAAACGATATATGATGGCCCGTCTTCATGTATTTTTGTTCAAGAGGATATACAAGATTTGTATAATAACGTACATGTTTGTGGTCTTTTTTGATTTGTTGAGCTTACAAGGTTATTGTTAATGATTTTCATTAAGGCTTGCTAAACCTTCTATTGTAATAAAAACTTATCACGATCTCATGATTATATATCTCATTTGGAGATGTATGATTTCCGTTCATTAATGACACTTTCTTTGAAAGGACATAAATTAGTTGTAGAACATGATTTGTTGAACAACTTTTACCTAAAAAAATCACTTTGTTGCTATAAAAAATCCCAATATACAAAATAGAGAAACTTTTATATAATGATTGGATTTTATTATAATCCACGTAATTCATATAAATTGGTTCTGAAAACATAATTCATATACATATATAAATAAATATTATGCTTACATCTCTACCTCGAGAAACATATGAAGATACAAATGATGTCGCCATAAAGACAAGTTGATAGAGTTTGAACCTCCTACGCAACAAGTAAGTATGAGCCTCTTAATTAGATTAAATTATTTGATTTTAATTTGATTAATCGGGCCTTTTTGAATGTGTTAGACTACCGGATACGAGGCCGCCTCACCACTCATGAGTCGTGCTTTGTGCATGGGCCTAACGATGAACCAACCCGGGCCCCAACGTTGAAATGGAGTTCCCGTCATGGGCTCTCCACGCATTACCTCGTCCAATATTTTGAAACCATTTTTTCAGTATTGATCCTTTAATAAACGAGAAAACTTAATTCCCGTCATTTACAAATGCCAATACACGCATAACTCATACGAGGCACAACTTAAGTCGGATTTGGTGGAGCATGTTCACAAAGCACAAATGTCCAACATTTGATGAAGAAGAAGTTGTTATTCTTTTTAATGATCTTGTTTATGTGGTGTTTTCATTTATTATTGAAAGTGTTTCATTTGGTGGGGCGAAGTTGAATATGATCATGAGATATCTCTCGTATATTTATGAATTGTTTTATTGTTTTATTCTTAATATACTATAGTATTTTAATGTTTTAAAAATAGCATGTTTTTCAATGAGTACACTAAAATATTATGAGAGCTACTATATATTAATGAATCATTTTTTCACAAGTGAATAAATGTATGTCGCTGAATACACGTTTTGTATATAATGCGAATTATTGTGTATTTATTGAAAAATATACTTATTTAAAAACATTAAAAATATAATAATGTGACATAATAATCAAAGTTCTATTCTATTCCAGTAAAGCAACTAGCAAATTTTCCAACTATAAAAACCATTAAAGTTTTATATCGGGAAATTTTCTATTAAACTTGATTATTATTAAGTGAATTGTTTTATTCATAACTAGGTTAGAAACACGAATGTTACATTGGTTGTAATAAAAAATTATATAATAGATTATATATATAGGATAGAGAATAAATGTTAACCCTTGTTTATTGTGATAACCTATAACCGAACGAGTGGTCTACAATAGGCATGTCGTCATTGTAAGTTGAGATTACAGTGGTAAAACTAGTGGTTCATAATGATTGTTAATTTTAATGATTGTTATTTTTTTAAATATAACAATACTATACTCAAATTAAAAATATTAAAACAATCTATTTAATGCTGTGATTTGTATAAAAATAACATCATACAAAAAAGTTAAAAATATTTTAAAAGATGGTGAATTTTTTTAAAAAAGGATAAAATTCTAAAAATGGGAGGGGGTTAATAAAAATTAAGTCTCACTTAAGTATTCTTAATAACACCTTATTTATTTCTAAAAAAGAAATTATGATTAATATAGTATTGAATAAACATTTACTAAGTAAACCTATTTGAAGTTAAGATTTTTACCAAAAATAGTAAATTTATTATGCTAAGTACACGTGAACAATCTCAGGTGAAACTTAGGTGAATATAATGTGGACGTGTTAGAAAATATTAATAATTATTTTGTTTTATTAGTACAAACTATTTTTTACGTCTGAGTAATAAAAAGTCTCTTAATGGTATCCGGGTTTAATATATGTTTCATTTAATTCATTAAACTTTAAATTCTTTTTAATATTTTATGAAAAGTTTCACAACAACGAAGACCTATCAAAACTTCAATGATTTTTGTCGATAGAAAAAAAAAGGTAAGTGATTTTAATAACATTATAGAAACTTAACTATTATTTGATGAAATACTTAGCTATTTTTTTAAGGAAATGTGAGATTAAATAAAGTAGAACACACTTGGCATGACAAATTTTCGTAAGATCATATATTTCCAATTCTAGACTCTTGATTAAAAGTGATTAGATAACATTAAAAAAACTTTAAAAAGTTAAATATAAATAAAAATAAAAACGAAAAGCACATGGACAGCATATATTTGTGTAATAATAATTCGTATAAAAATGGGAATTGTAAATACGGAAAACCATAACAAAGAAAGTTGCGGTTAAAGCCAAAAATATTATAGAAATAATAATTATATAATAATAATAATAATAATAATAATAATAATAAGTAGACAACAAGAGGGTTTTCATATCATCAGAATCTCTTTCTTTCTCCCCAAATTATTTCATCTCGATCGATTTTACCATCTTCAAGGCTTCGATCAACCCTCATTAGGGTATGTTCTTCATCAATTTACCTCTAATTTCCCCAATTTTTCTTCAATTTGATGATAATTTCGATTTTAAGTATTTGAGTAGATAAAAAGCCACAAACTTGATGTTGTTCGAACATACATCGATCATCATTGCTTTATGGATAAGGGTTTTTCATCCGATTATTAATGTGTTGATGATCGGCTTTTTTGTTAGGCTTTTTGGCTCAATTTGGTAACTCAATACCAGCTCTGGGGTTCGTTGATGATAAAAAGGTGCAATCTTTTTCCTTTTGAATTAATAATTTGTGGTTTTGTATCATTTTACGAAGTGGGTTTCATGGGAAATCATGTTGTTTGCCGATGGTTGTTTTTTGATTTTGCTGTGGGAACTGCGAATTTGTTTATGATGTTTATAATAAAATTGCAAGATGAAGAAATGAAATTAAACCCAAAAGATGCAATATTTTTTGGTTAAATGCCGATTGTAAGATTGTAACTTGTGTTTTTCTTGTGGTTCTTGTTAATTGCTGTTGAAAGTTTCGTGGAAATTAAGGTACGAGGTTTGATTTAAGGTTGAATCATGAAGTTTTATTAGGGAAACAAAAAATTTACAGGCTTTGAACTTTTGGCATTGGAAACAATGGAGATTTTTGTAGGGTTGTTTTTATTCCTTTGATAAGAGTCTCTATGTTGTTAAACATAACCTTAAGTAATGAATGAAAGCTGTAATGCCTGAAATGTGGTTTCAATTTGTGTTCTAGCAACCGGTTACTGGTCAACCGTCTACTAAAATTTACCACTTATTTTGGGAAAAAAGACAAGTAGGGAGAATTCCCTCTTAATTCGTATGTGAGTTTTTAGCGCAGCTATTGTTTATGAACTCAAACGATTACGTATTGTCCAGCATTCTTTTATACAATTTAGATGTGGTTGATCAGTTAAGACTATTTGTCGTATGTTGCAGTTTTCTTTTGATTGAATAACATGTAGATGGTATTTACATCAATTGATTTAATGCACGTGTAGGTGAGTATTTCGCACTCCGCTCAACGTTTGCAGCCTTGTTTGGCTCATATGATGCATTGCCTATCGGTGCTCTTTGTTGTATTAACTGATTTAGGTTATACAAGAACCGGACAGTGCATTTTATCAACTTTATGGATAAATGCTTGTAAATGCTCAACATTTTAGGTAGGTTATCCAAGAACATATTTCGCATGATACGATGTTGGTAGATGTGTCCTTAAGGGACCCACCTTGAAATTTTCAAATTGAAGTTTGTATACAGACACTCATCTGAACAACATCCCTGTTTAATAAAAAGGTTGAAGTATCTTTACTTATTGCATATCCTATTATGATAGTAACACTCCCTTTGTCCCTAAACTAAAATGCATCTTCTTTCATTTTGGAGTGTCCCTAAAAAAATGTAACAACTCCCATCATGCTATACATACATAAATGCCACACTTTCTTTTCTGTTGGATCAATTCCAACTTAAATTATAAAAACCCTCTAATTGTGTTCTTGAGTGTGCTAACATCAATCTTGACTTTGCGGTTTTACAGAAGGTTATGCTACCCTTTCATATCACTTATGTTAGCTATATTATTTTTATCTATGTGACATGTTCAAAGTTAAAAGTTTGTATAAATTAGAACTGTATACAATTTAATACATACTTTTTCTTGATTAATCAGGGTTTGCTTGGAATTCGTCATTTGAGAACATGGGGCAACGGAGTATACTGTATACGGGTCCAATACTTGAAACAGAGCATGGTCATATTCATCCAGAACCTTGTGTAGTACCTTATGCTGGAATACCAAGTTTCCCACAACCTACTAATAATCACACAATATTACCACCCTCCGGGAACCGAACAAGTTTCAATCCTCAACACATGCCAGAAAATCATGGACCTTTGCCACATGGCATCACTCAATTCAACAATCTTGATCATCATCATCCTGCTAACAATGTATTTATAACGCCTGCTGGTGCCCGAGTTTTCCCTGTTGCAGTTAATCACGGGATGCAAGATCAATTGCCATTTCCTAGCAATCATGGAAGCTTTGAGAACTGTCAATTTATGGATGGATTTAAGAGAAAGAACGCTGAAGGATTCCCAGGAAATTTTCAGTATTTTTATCCGACACCGGGCTCGAGTTCTTCAGCTGCTATTCCTATGAATGCAGAAGGAACAATGATGGATGGTCCATCGTTAGTCATGGAACCAGCAGTTCATAGAAGTGGGAGAAATAGGGGTGTGGGTGCTGTTGTTATTGACCCAACCTTGGCTCATAGTAGTAGTCATTTGATCCCTGGTAACTATGGTGGTCAACCTCTTCAGGCAGTTCCTAACCCATGGCTTGATCAACAGTTTTGTGGTAATGGTAATGATGGCGGTGCTTTTTCATGGAATCATGGTCCTGGCATACCTTATCTCCAAGGTAATCCCAATGAGTCAAATTTGCATATTGTGATGGATTTAGTGATTGGTGTGCATTAACAAAGGTTTGTTTTAGAAGGGGATGCTTTGATGTGCGTTTTAAAGTGATCACTGTGACTGAAATGATTAGAATAAAATGAGATGATGATAGGGGTATTTAGATGTGCTTTATAATTGATTCTATAATGAATACTCAGAATCAGATAATCGACTTATAAGAAACCGGGCAGTAGAAAATATTGTGTGGATGTGCTTCTGCTGTTTGAAGTTGTAATAATAAGATTAGAAGATGTTTGAGTTCAATTTATTAAGAACGAGTTTTGATAAAATGATCAAAAATGGCATTTTTGTGAAATAAGTAGAGATGGTTCGTGCGTAAAAGCCAGTCAAATAAGGTTTCAGAAAGGGATGAACAAGTAATTTTAGTTAACCCGTAGATATCCGTGTTATTGCATATAGTATGACATTTTTTATCCAAAACTAATTATTTGACCCAAAAATAATCAGGACCCATAAATGGTGGTGGTATGGAGGCTGCAAATATAGGGTTACATGGATATCAAGTCACACCCAGCAACAGAAATCCTGCAGCTTTCGTGCACCCGACAGCCATCGCGCCCCATCAGGGTCCCCACAATCTCACCCACCCGCCACCAATGCCGCCAATGCAAGGCCTTAATATAGACTTTCATTCTCAGTTAGCGTCAACTTCACGCAGGCTTCCAACAAACACCACTGTAAATCCTTTTCAGAGCGGTGTTGAGCCCGGGCCCAGGTTTGTGGGTCCCACACAGTCAACTGGACTTAGGGTTTTTAGGCCTCATCGACGGGAGCTCATGGTTGATGTGACAGCTAGGCATCGGGTCTTTCCCCATTTGAGGGTTCTCCCTGAAGATGTAGCATACTCTCTCTTTTTCACACACATGAAAAAAATGAAATCTTGTTAATATTTTGGAACTTTTTAAGACGAGTTATTTTGGTGTTCATATGCTTGTTTCTCATGCTTATACTAACTTACGTGCTTTTGACATGTAGGGTGTTGCTATCCTTGATATTTCGGGTTATCATGAAGTAGGAAACTTGGTTGATCAACATAGAGATATGCGTTTGGACATAGATCACATGTCTTACGAGGCAAGTTCTAAAATTATACTTAGTTTTGAAATGAAATAACTTGCGTTGCATTTCAAGAATTAAAAAGACAGTTTACTTTTACAGTTTTATCTCATTTGGAAGATAGGCATATCTAAATAAGGTTTACTTTATATCTTATATACATATAGATGATAATTAACCATTTTCATGTCATTCTTGCAACCTTTTTTCATTGAATGCAGGAGCTTCTTGCACTTGGGGAACAGATTGGTAGTGTTGGATCAGGTCTGTCAGATGATTTTATTTTAAAACATCTAAAAACCAGATTTTTTGCTACATCCACATCATCTTCTGAACCGGAAGATGCATCTTCTGCTGATCAAGAACTTAATTCTTGTGTAATTTGTCAGGTATTTCATGAATTATAACTCATTTTTGCATTTTTAGTTTCTGCTGCTTGTTACCATGGTCTTTATTACTACCTTCTTCTAGGATCTTGATATACTGTTCTGTACTTATATACAATAATTTTTACGCAGTCATAAAAAAGCGTTAACTTTGCTATAGATCTCTTGTGCAAACTGCATAACAAGTCTCCAACTTCAGTCCAATCTCTATTTTTGGTAACCAACGCCTGTTATGTCATATTTAACCATCAAGATTTTAGAAACTTTTCAAGGTAATCTTCTAAGTTAACCCAGACGGATTACCTAAAATATAAATTTTCAATAATATTGATAGTTTTATGGTTTTATAATTTTTTTTCAAAAGAGTAATAATGGTTTTAACTTTTATCTAGTCTAAAAAAGTTGGTTACTTCACATACAAAAATATACAAAGTTGGTTTACCTGTTTTTAAGCAATTTGCCCCATTTCTCCTTGTTGGGGTATTTTTGAACGGCAAATGCACACACCACCTATAATCTACTCCTAGAATCACCTATTGCCCACTCTGTGAGACTCAAAACCACACCAAATTGGTGGGGACAAACACCAGGTGCCAGGCCTCGGCTTCTTTTTGTTGCTACAAATCTTATTTCAATATTAAACTTAGAATTACGGTTATTAATCCCCATTATCCTTCCCGTTAGTAAGTTTGTATCTCGGCTTTCTTTATATAATTACATGTACTTTTCAGGCAGAAGGGATTTGTCATGACCATATTTTATGTTATATAACGGTTTTAATTCATTCGAGTATTTCTATATTTACAGACTAATTATGATGACCGAGAACACATCGGGGTGCTAGATTGTGGGCACGAATACCACGTTGAATGTGTGAAAAAGTGGTTGGTTGTGAAGAACACCTGCCCAATTTGCAAATCAACAGCACTTGCAGCAAAAGCAAAGGAGTCATAGAAACCCGAGGAAATGAGAAGAGAAACAAGAAGCCTTGAAATAGTTTAGGCGTCTAGTTTGTCTTCAGATATAAATATGTAAGTGAAAGAGAGGGTGTCGCTCCTTCTCTTTCATAAATTATGGTAAATATGAAAACTTGGTTTTGTTACTTTCTGAGATGTGACGGTTAACAAACTGTTAAAAAGAACCGTAGTCTCGGTTGAACCACTTTGTACAGACCTTTTCTCTGTCGGTTCACTCAGTGGATGATCTGTCTGGAGTAATGTGTACTTATGAATGTTTATATCAGGTTGAACATTCATTGAATCTTTTGTGTTTGATATCAATGCTCATGGTTTGGAAATTGAAATGTATGCATGTATGTATGGCCAATTCGAGTCTGTTAACGGGTCATCCTTTTACATCCAACACTAAAACCAAAAATTAAAACTTTTCCTCTTATCGAAGAAGACCTGCAATTTTCAATCACGCCTTTACACTTGCTTTCTTATTTGTTCGTCAATTTCGTGAAATATTATATCTCCATACATGTACAAAACATATGCAGCAAAAATCTTACTCATACAAGAGGGCCTAAGAAGATGAGATGAAAGCAGATATTATCATCTCCATCGCATGCGATAAAAGTCATCCCCATTCATAACAACCTATAAAAATATGATTCTTTACCAAAAAGAAACATTATAATTGTCAAAGTTATCCCCATTCATAACTATCTATAAAAATATGATTCTTAACTAAAAAGAAACATTATGATTATCTAAACACGTCAAACATGTACATTTAAAATTGTTGAACATTGACACGACATATATAGTTATTTGTGATAAAGGCTTCAACCATAGATATACTTAAAAAATAAAACTTGAACATGACTTGTTTAACATGTTCATCTAAACAAGTCAAACTAGATGAAGTTCTTACGGGTTGTAAATCTATTGTAATCATGATAAATGGTTGGGGATTGTAGAAAATGGGTTAAACAAGTTATCTTGAGCACAATCTATCTACTTTGACTGGGAAAACCCAAACAAGTAGATAGGATAACCCAAAATTTGATTATATTGTTGTCAAGAATTATCACCCCTATCTTACAGACAATAAAATAGCAAGTCAGCAACATCCGTTCAAGGAAACATCATATGCTCAAAATTAAAGATTTACGATAATGCCTTTGCAGGTAACATCTTGATGAACAATGACAAAGCAATGTTCAAATCCAGCGTCAAAAAAGAAGATTGTTTCAAACCCTAAAAGAACACACCCAAATGTACATACAAGATCCACTGTAGTTAACAAATACCAAAACACCATGAAAACATCAAGTGATACCGATCAACTTCTCTTCTTAAAGACTTCAGATCTGCTAAAAAACAACCTGAATACATCTCTACTATGTTAAGTAGAACAGCAACCAACTTTCTTCATGGCTGAAACATCATCTTTTGACCCAACATTAATGGTTTGACCTTTAGGCAATGCTGCAGGATCGCCTCCCATGTCAAGGGCTTTTCGGCTAACCACATGGTATATTTGTGTAAGCACTTCAGTGAAAGCACTGTCAACATTCAGGGACTCAAGAGCTGATGTTTCCATAAAATAAGTGCTTTCTTTTTCAGCAAAGGCTTTTGCATCCTCTGTGGTCACTGCACGCAAGTGGCGTAAATCTGATTTGTTTCCTACTAGCATTATTACTATGTTTGAGTCACTGTGGTCTCTGAGCTCTTTTAGCCATCTACCAACATTCTCAAAGGTGACGTGGCGAGTTGTGTCGTAGACAAGCAATGCACCAACAGCTCCTCGGTAGTATGCGCTGGTGATTGCACGGTACCTGTGGCCAGAAATTAGAAGACCCACAATTTAAAATAAATAAATAAAATACCATTTTTTCACCACTTGCAAATGGTTTGATTTATGGGCTCTACAATTTAAACACATTAGAAAGAAAGATTGTCTATAGATGCATAAAATCTGATTAGTACCACAATTACAATAGAAGCGGTATCTACACCTTCAATCAGCCAAATGCCATATCTAAATTGTTTGTTGGAAACCATATTACAATAGAATTGATGTCTACACCTTGAATAAACTTAATGCTACGGCTAACAAGGCACCGACAAACACCAATTTTAGAATTCATCAGTTGCGTATTTATCTTCCAAAGTTGACATATAAAAGCCACTATTTAGAGATCCAAAAAACTAGCAACGGTTGAAGGCTCGGTTTGAGGTTTGATCTTGTGTTCCGTTCTTTCAACTTTGGGAACACACCAGAGCTATTAATATCACAATCTTGTTGTCATAATTCACTTATTTGGGTCAACATGGCAACTTCCTGAAAGCTATGATTAATGTGATTTGCTACAATTCTATATTCCGCGCTTTTTTGGATCAGAATGTCTATTTTATTGTGGTCAAACAAATTAACTCTATCACCCAAAACAATGAAGAAATCTTAGCAACTATTACTAAATTACTTAGAATAGAGAGTACTACAAAAAAGATAAACTTCATGATAAAACAAAATCTTTGCCATTAACCTAAAAAAAGTAACTCGATTGTGGAACAAATATAGTATTTGTAACTTTGTAAGTACTCACCGAACATCAATGGAATAATAGCAAATGATAATAAAAGAATGCTTTAAAGTCAAATCCCAGTATCGATACAAACAAAATGCCATAGTACAATCTCACTCTTACTTCTTAATCAAGATATAATAAAAAAAATTACATTTTAATGTTCCAAGCCACAATAATTCATAATTTCATACTAACAATTTGACCACTTTCACTTCTAACTTTTATTTTATTGTGAATGACAATTCAACTTGTATGATCATCATAGATTAATAAACAAAAAAAAAGGAATCCTTTATTTCCCTAAAAATCATCCTTCCGAGTAAAATCGAGTGAAAATCGAAATCGATGCTTAAAAGCTAATTCACCTATTAGAAACCCTAGAAAAACCATAAAGGGAGACTTACGCCATCACCAAATACATTATCAAACAAACAACAAGAAGATATTCAATCACATTACTTCACAAACGAAATCAAACAAAAACAAAGAAACAAAGAAAGAAACCTCTCTTGACCCGCAGTATCCCAAATCTGGGCCTTGATGAGCTTATCATCAACACGAATGCTTCTGGTGGCGAATTCAACGCCGATTGTTGACTTCGATTCAAGGCTGAACTCGTTGCGAGTGAACCTCGAAAGCAGATTGGATTTTCCGACGCCGGAGTCGCCGATGAGGACGACTTTGAAGAGGCAATCGTAGTCGTCGTCAGCTCTATACGCCGCCATCAATACTATTCAATGGTTGTGATCGATTATAGCGAACTTCGATTCAACAATTAGAGGATGTAAATCAATGTAATGAGTATTACTTGAGAGATTTGATTATTGATGGATGGTGAGAACGGAATGGAGTTTGCCCCTTGATTCATGCAAAAGCTAAGAGGCGCTGACGCCTCTCGACGGTGGAAAGATGTCAATTGAGTGAATACCTTTTGTTATTTTTTTTATGTTACTCTTGTTAGATTTGATTTTACTTTTAGTTTTTAACTCTTAAAAATTACAAAGTTAGTCCAATACTTCGTACGAACGTAATAAGATCAGTCCCTGCATTCAATGGACGTTAATTTTGACTGTTAATATTTGAAAAACACCTCAAATATCCTTATACCCACTACCTACTAAAAGACAAAACAAATAATATTATATATGTGTAGTATTGAGACCGAGTATTTTACTTTAGAGTAAGACTTGAATTCATAACATCGTAACCCATTTTGTTGTTTATTTGGGTTTTTGGAACAATTTCATTCATCCCCACTACAAAATAAATTTTAAAACTCAAGGATCAAAGTTAACACCACATGACACGTTATGGTGTGTTAACTCTTAAAATTTAAACCGAAATGTAAAACGTAAAATTTTTAAAAGATAAAAATTATAAGAGAGCAAAGTTGAAAGGGAAAAATTATAATGGTTAGATTGTAATAGATGTAAAAATAATATATACAACTTTTGATGTTTATGATACAACAATCAAAACAACATTAATTGTTGGTTATTAGTATATATTAAATGGGAGTGGGTCAAAGAGAGAACAAAAGACCAATGCCCCAATTAATCCATTTGACCACATGACACGATTGCGTTTATGAGAATAGACTTTAATGGAGACATATCACATTAGCTTGATTTAGTGATTATGCGCATACTTCTTGGCACAAGAGCCTCAATTTAAGTCGTCAGATTTTTTATTCACATGTTTTGTATTTACTTTTTATTGTGTATATATTTTTTGTTTATTTTTATTTTCTCCATCTTTTTACATGACATAATACAGTAAATCAACTGAAAATCTGCAGAAAGATTTACTTTTAAAATTTTATTAATAATATTAATATAATTATTATATTTAATCAATAAATGAATGTGTTGAATGAAAATTAATATAGTTAATGACATTAAAAATAATAGTGTGGGGAGTTGTCCTACATTGGAGGAGAGAAAAAATATAAAATGGTTTATATTCTATAATCTTTTTTCTATATTATTCCCTAAGGTGTCACACTAAGTGGACCCGCGGCCCGCCCCCGCGGCGGCCCCCGCGCAGGTGCGACTGACCTTGGGCGCGGTCAAAGCTGTGACTTGTAACAGTTTCCGTTACACGTTTACTAAAACCGACGACTGTAATTACGAATTAAATGAGCAGTTACGATTTCGGTTTAATGGCTAAGTAATGGCTGGGTGGCTGTTTTGGTTCGAATTTCACTATAAATACTGAGTGTAGCTCAGTAGAAAGGTATACAACTCGAAACCTGCAGCAAAACGAGTTCTCTTGGGAGGCTCGGAATTTGATTTAAGGGCCCCGTGTTGAATACGATCATTAGCTTTTATATTTTTGTTTCTTTTATTTCTGTAAATTTACTATTGTAAAAGTGACTGATAATAATTTATTTATGTTCATTTGTATTGAGTATATCAAAAAAATTGTTTGAATTTTTATTTTATATGAACGGTTCCTACAAACTTAAAACAAATTTTAAAAAACATTGTTCATATATTAATCTGTGTTTTTTAAAAGGTTAATTTTTCTTTAAGTTATTTTCGTTTTCTTCTTCACGAGTGATCTTCAAAGTTGGACTTAGAACATCTCTCGTTGAGTTTTATAGAATTCTGAAAGTAGTTTAATTTTTTTCCAAATTAGTTTGTGGTTATTACTGTTTTGTTTTCTTATTCATGAGTGATCTTCAAAGTTGAACTTAAAACATATCTCGTTGAATTTTATAGAATTGTGAAAAGAGATTGAAACATTTTTCAATTTTGGTAGTTATTTCAATTTGTTGAAAATTGTTCTAACTTAAACTGTTTTTGTAAAACAGGAAACAACATGTCTTCAAGTGCTATGAGTTCCTTTTTATCAGCCCCTTTAGTTGCAACCACTATGGGAGGAACCACTATGGCAAACCACGCCGAGAAAACTGAAAAGTTCATGGGTGTCCATTTTAAAAGATGGAAACATAAGATGTTCTTCTACCTGACGACCTTGAACTTAGCACAATTCTTGGAGAAAACTGCTCCCCTACCTAAAGAAGGAGATTATGCTCAAGCCTTGTGCGCCATTAATGCTTGGAAGCATTCGGAATTTATGTGTCGCAACTATGTTTTGAATGGTCTTTGTGATTCATTGTATAACGTGTATTGCAACATAAAGATTGTCAAAGAATTATGGGAGTTTTTAGCAAAGAAGTATAAAACCGAGGATGCCAGTAGCAAGAAATTCATTGTGGCTCGGTTCTTGAATTTTAAAATGGTTGATGACAAGATTGTGATTAGCCAAATTCAAGAGTTACAAGTATACTTCATGAAATTCATGCTGAGAGGATGCCTCTCAATGACACCTTCCAAGTTGCAGCCATGATTAAAAAGTTGCCTTCAAGTTGGATATTGTTTAAGAATTATCTTAAGCTCAAACAAAAGGAGATGACTGTGGATGAACTTATTGTTCGTCTTCGAATTGAAGAAGACAACAAAATGGCTAAAAAAGGCACCCGTGTGGAATCGATGGCAAAGGCAAATATGGTTGAACATGGGCAATCGTCAAGGGGTTATAAGGGTAAAGGGAAAAAGCCAATTGGGAAACCAAAGGTGAACCTTGGATCAAAGAAAGAAGTTGTGAAAAAAAAACCTCCACCTCCTCATTTCCAAGGTATTTGCTATAATTGCAATGAGACGGGGCACCGTGCTAATCAATGCAAGCAACCAAAGCGTGAGCGTGCACATATGGTGGATGAAGACGGTGAACCGTTAGTGGCAATGATCACCGAGTTATCGGTAATGGTGGAAGAATTCAACCTCGTGGGAGACAATCCACATGGATGGTTCATTGATACGGGAGCTACCCGCCATGTGTATGGTGACAAGACCCTCTTTAGCAGTTTTAAAAAGGTTAAGAGTGATGAAAAGCTTTATATGGGTAATAAAGCTACGGCTGACATCAAAGGTGAAAGAAATGTGATCTTGAAGATGACTTCCTGGAAGGAACTCACCTTGAGAAACACCTTGTATGTCCCAGAGATTCGTAAGAATCTTGTTTCAGGATGGTTGCTTAATAAGTTTGGTTTTCGTTTAATGTTTGAGTCAGACAAGTTTGTCCTTACTAAACGTGGAATGTATGTAAGGAAGGGTTATGCCCTCAATGGTATGTTTAAGATGAATGTAACCGTTGTCAAAAGTGAAATGAATAAGACTACTACTTCTATTTATATGCTTGAGTTTTCAAATGTTTGGCATAGTAGATTAGGACATGTACATTATAATTCTATTCGTCGTTTAATAAATTTAAATTGCATACCTACATTCCATATTGACACAAACTCTAAATGTGAAACATGCATTGAGACAAAACTTACAAGATTATCATTTAAACCGGTTGAAAAAATAACCGAAACCCTTGGTTTAATTCACACCGATATATGTGATTTCAAAGCACACCCAACAAGAGGTGGCAACAAATATTTCATCACTTTTATTGACGATTGCACTAGATATTGCTATGTATACTTACTTAAAAGTAAGGATGAGACAATCGACAAATTTATCTTGTATAAAAATAAAGTTGAGAATCAACTAAACAAGAAAATTAAAATTATGCGAAGTGATGGAGGTGGTGAATATGTTGCACCATTTTCCGATTTATGTGCAAAAAATGGTATAATACATGAATGTATGACACCTTACTAACCACAATCAAATGGCATTGTGGAACGGAAAAACCGTACTTTAAAAGAGATGATGAATGCCATGTTGATAAGCTTTAGAATGAGCCATGACATGTGGGGGAAGCTATCCTCTTGGCCAATTATATTTTAAATAAAATACAATCAAAGAAAAGATATGTAACCCCTTATGAATTATGGATAGATAGAAAACCATCATATAATTATCTCAAAGTGTAGGGTGCCTAGCTAAGGTGATTGTACCACCGCCTAAAGCTCAAAAACTAGGACCCAAAATTGTTGACTGCATATTCAAAAAGTAATGCACATCGATTTCTTGTACATGAGTCCAAGAATCCCGATGTACAAAAGAACACTATCATGGAGATAAGGCCGAGGAATGCTTCATATTTTGAAAACGTGTTTCCAATACGAGGGCAATCACATGCATCTTCATCATCGCAGTTTGATGATGGAGATGCAAGTTCATCAACACAAATTGATGACATAATTCATGATAGTTAACATGAACGACCTGAGGTTGAAGAGGGAGAAATTAGACAAAGTAAAAGGGCAAGGGTTGAGAAATCCTTTGGTCCAGACTTTGTAAGTTATATGGTTGAGGGTGAGCTTAATACTTACCGTGAAGTGGTATCTTCTTTGGAAGGACCTCAATGGAAATAGGTAATCAATAATGAAATTGATTCATTTCTTCAAAACCATACTTGGGAGCTAGTAGATATTCCTCCTGATTGTAAACCGCTTGGATATCGTTTGATATTCAAAAAGAAGATGAAAGCTGATGGAAGTATTGATAAATACAAAGCAAGGCTAGTAGTCAAAGGTTTTAGACAAAAGGAAGGTCTAGACTATTTTGATACTTACTCACCTATGACTCGCATAACCTCCATACGAATGGTTCTTGCTATTGCGGTATTAAGAAATTTGGAAGTACATCAAATGGATGTCAAAAACCGCATTTTTAAATGGCGATTTAAAAGAAAAGATTTACATGGAGCAACCTAAGGGTTTCTTTGCCCATCAAGAGGGTGAAGTATGTAAATTGGTCAAGTCATTATATGGCTTAAAGCAAGCTCCAAAACATTAGCACCAAAAGTTTGATCGTGTCATGATTGACAACGGTTTCAAATTAAATGAGTGTGACAAATGTGTATATGTGAAAGATACACCGGGAAGTTATGTAATTTTATGTCTTTATGTAGATGATATGCTTATCATTGGGAGTAATTATAAAATAATAAAATCTACTAAGGACATGTTGAAAGGAAAATTTGACATGAAAGACATGGGTTTAGCAGATGTAATTTTAAGAGTGAAAATTATTCGAACCCAAGATGGCATTGTGTTAAGTCAAGCTCATTATGTAGACAAGATTCTTGAAAAATTCAACTCGGGAGACACGCGTGTAGCACGTTCTCCTGTTAATACCACCTAACATCTAAAGAAAAATAGAGGCGAGGGGATGCCCAGTTAGAGTATTCAAGGATCATTTGTAGTTTAATGTGTATAATGACATGTACTAGACTCGACTTAGCATACGCAGTGAGTAGGCTAAGCAGATATACTAGTAATCTAAGTTCAGAACATTAAAAAAGTATTATGAGGGTGCTCAGATACATAAGGTACACAAGAGACTATGGATTGCATTATACCCGTCATCCAGCTGTGATTGAAGGGTATACTGATGCAAACTGGATATCAGATATAAAAGATTCCAAATCAACAAGTGGGTATATGTTCTTACTTGGTGGAGCAGCAATATCTTGGAGATCATCCAAGCAAACCGTTATATCTAGATCCACAATGGAATCGGAATTTATCGCTTTGGATAAAGCCGGAGAAGAGACTGAATGGCTACGCCAATTTGTAGAAGACATTCCAAGATGGCCAAAGCTGTTATCGGCTATTTGCATACATTGTGATAGTGAGTCGGCAATTAGTAGAGCCAAAAGCTCAATGTACAATGGCAAATCAAGGCACATCAGGCGTAGACATAACACAATACGACAACTAATATCAACGGGTGTTATCACGATTGACCATGTCAAGTCAAAAGATAAGATTGTAGACCCATTAACAAAAGGCTTAAGCACAGAAATAGTTTATAAGTTGTCAAGAGGAATGGGACTAAAACCCACGGAAAAAGGGAATATAAGGGAAACCTAACATAGTTGACCAGAGATCCCAAGATATAGGTTCAATAGGACAACTTAATCATATGACCAATGGATTCACTATAGGGGAGTACCCTAAAACTTAAAGAGAGTGACGAACTTCCTAGTCCATTCACTCTTAGGGGAGTACCCCGACAAGTGACCAAAGTGAGGTTAAGCATATTAAGGTTAGATGATTCGTGGGAATCAATATAACTATGATACTTTTAATGATTCATTGAATCACCTATGTTAGAGAGAAGTAGGTTCGCTTTGAATGGATTTGTGGGGACGCGCAAATCCTAGAGCTCTCGCAGAACCAGGAAAGTGTTCCATGACCATTACCGGACACGATGATGAGGGGTTGATCAAACCAGGAAGAGTGTTGTGTGATTGTATATTGTCGTCTACATAAAATAAGGTATGTTTAAAGAAATCGTGTCTACACACAATTAGGAGACTAATTATACATCACAAAGAAAGGTTCAAAGGGAAGATCTACCTAACCTGCAACACTTAGACTGTTGAATTTTTTTGAAATGTGTTTGTTATTCATGTGGGGGATTATTGGAAATTTATTGATAATATTAATATGATTATTAATATTTAATAAATTAATGTGTTGAATGAAAATTAATATGGTTAATGACATTAGGAATTAATAGTGTGGGAAGTTGTCCCACATTGGAGGAAAAAAAGAATATAAAATGGTTTATATTCTATAACCTCTTATCTATATTATTTCCTAAGGTGTCACACTAAGTGGATTCGCGAAAGGTGCGAAACACCCCTAACTCACACTCACACTTGCACACGCGCGTGCGCGTGCGGCGTGGGCATGTGGGCGCAATGTGGCGCTTTGATGGCGCACTTTGCATTTCGCATCACCATGAGCCGCTTGAGAGCCGCCTTAGTATTTTTGAAGGTTAGTTCGAGGGTCCGGTTAGGTGCGACTGACCTTGGTGCGCGGTCAGAGCTGTGACTCGTAACAGCTTTCGTTACACGTTGACTGAAACCGACGACTGTAATTATGAATTAAATGAGCAGTTACTATTTCGGTTTAATGGCTGAGTAATGGCTGGGTGGCTGTTATGGTTCGAATTCCACTATAAATACTGAGTGTAGCTCAATAGAAAGATACACAATCACAACTCGAAACCTGCAGCAAAACAAGTTCTCTATCTCTCTGGATTCTCTTCTATAAACAAGTTCGGGTTCTAGATCAATCCCGGCAATACAAACTGTTTCGGCTATTGTACCCTGGGAAACAAAACGAGTTCTCTTGGGAGGCTCGGAATTTGTTTTAAAAGTCCCGTGTTGAACACGATCCTCAACTTTTATATTTCTGTTTCTTCTATTTCTGTAAATTACCATTGTAAAAGTGATTGATAATCATTTATTTATGTTCATTTGTATTGAGTATATCAAGTAAATTATTTGAATTTTTATTTCATATGAACGGTTCCTACACTTACAAATGTCCAATTTTTTTACCGGTCAAATCACCCGGCTTAGTATTATAAATTAGAATTGAGCAAACATCAAATTTTACAAAACCTTTATATTTTCGCAACAACTAGACAATTATTGTATCTTTACCACAGGCTTGTCTTTAGTCTTTCTCATTTTTATTTTTTATCATATTAATATGCATATATTCAAATAATGTTTAATTTAGTTCATTGATACTTTATTATAGGATTGTCATCTATATTGATCCAACCAATTCAAAAAAGACCATTCGATATAAACCTTTCCTTCAAGGAGTTTAGTAGAAACTAAAATTCACGCTAACTAAACCACTATTATTAACCTCCCTTGCACCCAATAGCTCTAGTATTTTGACCTTAAATGATCAAGTAAACCTAAGACCCCAACCAATCAATACACACATATAGTACCCCATCAACTGTTTTGGTATGAATCAATATTAGGGTGAGTATAGAGATAACTTGTAAGCATAATTAACCACTATACGTTTGTGTCATGTTAGCTATGTACCTTGTTAAGAAATCGTTATGCATGTCACACAACCGATATACAAACATCCTAATCTAGTCATAATCATATGGAAGTGAGCTAATACCCTGAAATCCATCATGCTTAATTTTTATAATAACTCTGCTAAGAGTATTCACAACTCATGTCTTATAATTATGTGAGTGTGAGTCCTTAAATTATTTGGGATAGTTTTGAGTGGTTGTGAGTGGAGGAGAGAGAAAATGTTACTGTTCATCTGTAAATTTAAGGATACTGTTCAACCCTTATAAAATTTTGATATTTTTGAAAGTGGTTGTGAATGAATGAGAGAGAAAAAATAATGAAAAAGATATAAAAATATATTATTTAATTGAAAGAAGAGAGAAGAAGTAATTATTTATAATGTAATTATATGGATAAAAATAAAAAAATGAAATGTGAATGCTCTAAAGTACTTTGTTTTACAGAGCGTTTTTAAAGGAATTGGAATTCGAGGGAAATGAAATTTAAATAACTCTATACATATGATTAAATATTTATATTGTTAAAATACTTAAAATGTAAATAGCAGGTGAAAGACACATGCATCAAATACTTGTACATGTAATAAATCGTAAACCACGTATTCAAACACCTTTTACTGAACTACAAGAATATATTTATAGAGCTTTAACAATAGATATAAAAATATATCTTATAAACGAGGGTTGGAATGGTAAATTATCATAAGGCCGAGGAGCAATATGAAAATTTTTAACGCGTTAACCACTTTTCCTTTCCCCCTCTTTTGTTATCAAAGAGGTATCTACTTTTTCAAATAATGCATATTTAATATCCTTTATTAAATAAGGTTCCTAATAAATAGACATCCCATTTTATAAATCGACACCAATCTATACGTCGCGTATGGGTCCATACACGGCGTATATGATCGAATACACTAAAAACGAGTAAAATTCAGGGGGCTGTCAGAGAGCTACACACCCCATATATCCCTATACGACCCCCTATACGACACATATAGGGCTATACGACGCGTATAGCGAATTTCGACACTGACTACGAGGAAAAATTTAGGGGGGCTGTCAGAGAGCTATACGCTCCATATAACCCTATACGACCCCCCTATACGATACATATAGCCCTATGCGACACATATAGCCTTATACGACCCCTTTCTATACGACGTGTGTGGAGCTATATGACACGTATAGAAATTTTGGGATGTTGATTTAAAATATTGAGGTGTCTATTAAAAAAAAACCTTGAAGAAATTAAACACACCAAATCAATACTCAACCATACACATAAAACAAATGACCCAAAACTTAATTTGTAACATATTATCTTAAGACTCACTAATGTTTACTTGTTCTTTTTCATAAAATATTATAGAAAGTAGTTACATTTAGAAACATCAAGTTTTTAAATCATCCCTAAAATAATAAAACCATTGTACTTTTAGTTGAAGAAGTGCTTCTTATCTGGGGACAGTGAAAGCAACAGCAGGCTCACGCGTCTTACAATTTGTAAATGATAAGGCATTTTACGTATTACTAACTTTACCAATCTTATTTCGACACGATGATACATCCGGTACTTAACTTAACTTTTGTTTCATAAAGGTTTTGTGGAGAGGCTGAATCGATTCACATTTGGTGTACGTTGTTTTCTCATACTATATAGAAGGCTGTTTTTCAACTGCTTGAACTCGTAACTTTATGGTCACAAAATATCAACCTTATTATCATATGTAAAACTAGGTTTGATTTAAATTACTTAATAAAATCTAAATATAACTAATTATCAACTTGTGATTGTATTGATTGTTGTATCATGTGTATGAAATTTTGTACATAGCTTTAAACATAATATTTTTATATCTTTCAGAATACAACCCTTGTAATTTTTAACTTTGATACCCTATACTTTTTATCTTTTACAAAATTTTCAATTTATAGTCTAAATTTTGAAAGTTATATGACGTAACCTGTACGTGTGGTTGAACATAGTTACGCTTATTTTTTCACGTTTAACATCCTCGTCGCAACATGCGGGTTTAGATCAGCTTAGTTATCATTTTTAATGTTTTACGTTTCACATGCGTGGTTTAACGTTTTTACGTTTACTTTCCGTTTGGTTTTATTATTTTCATTTTTTTATACGAGTTTTTTCGGTGTTGGTGGTAATTGAAGGAGATATGACAATGGCGCCCCTTGACATTGTTTTATGCCCTCGCCACAATGCAGGGGTGTAATACTAGTCGTATAATTATTTAATAAATGTTCATTTATTATACGTATATATGAATGAGGTCTAAGTGTGTTTAACAAGTGCAAGTTGATGGGCCATATGCTCCTTAAATAAGACCCCAAATCGTCTTTCAAAAGTCAATTCCTATCTTTACGCGCATCTTACACGTTCAACACCATCACCAAAACTTCACTATAAACCACCAAACCACACAAACAAACACACACACAAACACAACCACCATCATGGCTCACAACCTTCTAACCCTAACCACCATCCTCATCTCTTTAACCGTTACAACCGCCACCCGTCACATAACCACCACTACCACCCACTCATCCGTCGATCTAGTAACCGACGGTGTTCACCCGTTGGTCTCAAAACTGTCATCTCCGACGAATGAGTCGGAGATGTGTCAGCAGACCTACGGGTTCATGCCATGCACCCCCACGGGCATCGGCAATCTGTTTCTTATTATGGTGTATGGTTACCTCATGTTTCTTGCGGCTACTTACTTGTCCGCCGGAAGTGAGCTCATGTTGGAGGTTTTGGGTCCGGGTATTGTTGGCGGGCTCTTTCTTCCGGTCCTCGGAGCTCTACCGGACGCCATGTTGATTCTCGGTATGAAAATATGAACCTTAAAACTTGATTTGGTTGTGCTGAACGTATCTTATATTATTATTAGTCACATCATTACTATTTTTCTTTGAAATAGTAACGTCTATTTACTTTACTCACACGTGAGAGCATAATAAACATGTTTAATAAGCTGTTAAATAAAAAACATTCGTTCTATAAAAGCGTCAAAATACGCATCCAATAAGAAAGCTAAAAACATCTAAAGAAATTATCACATCTAAATAGAAAAACAACCTTATTGGTGGTGTTCTGATGAATGCTCGCGCTAAATTACTCACATCTTATGTCTACCTTATTAAGTTAAGAACATAAGGGTGCGTATTGCATATTTCTTTTTTTAACATTGTTAGATAAAAAATAAGATTCTAAAGTAGTTCGAATTTGATGGTGATAGGAGATTTAACAAATCAACGGTTGTTGCGGTTACTTAGGTTTTGATATTCGGTTGTCCCCAACGAACTCAATAATAATAAAGTATCTTACTTTTGACGTTTTCAGCAAGTGGCATAGGCATATGATATATTATATATTTTCCTTCTAACATGCAAAGCTATATGCTTATAATATTTTTTATGAGATAAAAATAATATATTTTTAGTTGAATTATGTATGAAAAACTACAATAAACAAATGTCGTGTGTTTATTTTATATTTATGTGTATTGTGTTATCATAAACGTTTCGTAATTTATAAGACTAATTCATATTCTAGAAAAAGAAAAAGGATACACGTAAATAAAGTGGGTATGCAAAAAGCAAGCAGTGATATGTGATATGTGATAAAATTAGATATTTTTAAAAATTGCCGCTATAGATTAAAAGATAAAAAGTTGGAAATTGGTCAGCTTTGAATATTCTAATTCATTTTGTTTACTACACAAAGATGAAGCAGATGAGTGAAATTTTTTTACTTATTATATACCTATACAAGACATTAATTCTGTACGTATGGATAGACTATAAATATACCAGAAAAATAATTATTTACTTGATTTTCGCTTTAGCATGTTAAGAAACGTTAATTGGACATGCATATTTATTTAAATAAACATAGTTATGATTAAAAGTCAACTTAGATTTTAATAATCTTAATTATAACCTATAGTCTATTCTAACCTATAGTGATAATTTGACTAATTTGATTCTAATTGTTTTTACTCTTGTTGCAAATGACAATTCCGCTCATATAACCATCATAGATCTACCACACTTAATGTTTACTCGACATTACTTACAAGAATGATTATGAGTATAATGGGAAAACATATCAATCTTGTAAGTGAAATCAAGTGGCTGGAAGTCAAGTGTATATGAGTATATCAAATGTACATCAATATGATTAGGCAAGTGGGATGACATTAACAACACAAGTGAAAGTTAAGAATGCTCGTTATAACTAAACTGTCAATATGGATTAGGGTCTTTTTTATAACATCTATATATTGTAATACACCACACTCAATAAGAATACATTCAATCTTTCATTATCTTATATGGTATTAGACTTATCCTATACTCTCTACTATCTTCGTCACGCCACATCCACAAATAAATACTAGTCATTGCCACTTGAGAAGAACTGTAGACAGAGCGGCATGTCACATCCACTATTGCTTTGTCTTTATCCCTGTCTAGAGATGTGATAATAAGGAGTGGCATGAAGGGTAAGAGGGATCAAAGACATTATTTCAACCTCCATCGGTAGCTGGTGTGTGTTGCGCAAGTTTGGTTCAAAAACTTTATTGTAACAAAAAATAATTAGGCATGACTACTCATAATTGAATTTTAGATCAACCCCTAAAAATACAACAGCCAGTGGAGCAAGGACGCAACCAGAGACGATGACGTGTAGATAATGTAGAAGGAAAGTCACACATGTTGCACGAGAGTTGTTGATTCGACGGTCTAGCTAATCGGTTAAAACTAATGGCTTTTTTGGCGACGTCATGACGTAAGAGGTTCTCAAAATAGTTTTTCATTAAGGGTAGTAGTCGGAGTCTTGAACAAAAAACAAAGTTTTATTTGAATCGCAATTTGTAAATAGAATAAGACTCTAACATAGAACAGTGACCAGGGTGACGGTGGCCACGACATACCGCCCTATGTATAAACTTTAAACAAACCCTAAGAATACTATATGTTCCAACTCCTCCCCCACCTCCCTAGTCAAAGCTGTAGGAAATCAGAAGCTCGAATTATTAAAACAAAAAAACTTAACAAAGCTTTATTCGAATGGGAAATTATTCAAAATACTAGAAAAATAGAAGAAAAACCTAACCAAAGAATGGAGGTCAAACATCTAACGATAGTCTAGAAATCCTAATTTGATATACATTCTAATAATTTTGTGTTCTATTATATATAACTATCTTATAATACAATTTTAATATCTCCACTTGTCTATATTTTTTGAAGAATTTTAATATATGTACTCGTCTATATTTTTTAAAGGCACAATTTTATTAAAAACGGCACAAACTAGCAAGTTGCAGCAGCAGGTGAAAAAATACAACATACAAATATATCACCCAGGAAATTAAAAACAACTAAAGTTATTCCATTTTAGTAACTGATTATTTGATATAGTTTTTACCCATAAATACCAATCACCTTGGTCTCCTCAGTTATTCCTTGAACTACTGGCTTCTTCCAAAAAGGCAAGCTATTTTTTTGTCTTTCATATTGCCCAACACGAGCATAAGACCACTGAGTAGACCATTTGCTTGTATATATTTGTAAAATTGATATTCCTATGTAACTACAAAAGATCTTTAATGTTGAGAGCACAGATTGGCGGAATTTTACACCACGTAAAGATCCTTTGCCATATTTGGTTGGCCGTTGCCACATAACAATATATGAAAACATACGCAATGGTCGTATATTAAGAACCTTTAAAAAATAAAACTTTTATTTTATTCTGGTTTCTCATGGTTTTGTCTCAAAACTAATATGAAAATATGAACCGGTCTATGCATACCCACTAAATCACCAACATAGGTGTTCTGGTGCCTACTATATTGCGCGGGCTTCATACTAATAATTTCAAGGGTGTATCATTGTATCATGTGTTAATGTTTTAAAATTACTTCATATAATTTCAAGAATTTGCTTGAATTTGTTGCAACATGAAAGGGATGTTGACTTCCTTTCTTGATGGAATTTATGCAACATACTAACTCTAATACAGTTCATTGTCTGATCAACATGATATATATCCCTCGAGTTTCAAATTTCAACTCTAACAAACTTAGTGAGCCATACAAGCTCTCAGTGTTAAAATATTGTATACAAGACACTTTCCACCAATGCTAGTTGTAGGTAGATACATGCATAAGAACAAAATATATTATACAAGGCAAGATTCATTAATAAAAGTTCTTTTTGAAGGCCATATAGAAGTTTTATACTATTCAACACTGATTATACACTACATAGTAAGTCAATATTTTTGTTTGGTCTACTTGTCATAGTTTCTGGATTATCTGGAAGCCAAGAAACAGCTCAAGACCAAGTCTCCGTCGGCATGGGATTATGGCTGGTTCAACGGTCATGCTTCTAACTGTTATATGGGGATCATGTATCATCATAGGCAAATGCGACTTACAAGACTCATACACTATAGATAACCAAGATACTAAAGGCTTCAACTTAGTAGGTACGTCCTTCCATCCTATCATACATGTAATTGTTAATCTTACTCCACTGGTTTCCTACCATAACCTCTTAAACACCATCTGTCAGACGTAAATTGTGATTTACCTTATCTCGTTGGTTATCAAGGTACTGGAGGGTTGATTTTTATTTGTTCTACTGCAGGCTCTGGTGTGAGTACTGATATTTGGACAAGCTATTCTGCAATGACAATGGCTGTATCTGTGCTCCCTTTTATAGTTGTTCAATTACCACAAATCATCCATTCAACTTCTGAAAGACAGTTTGCAGTCTTAATTGGTCTTATAATCTCCATTTCTCTTCTTATCGCGTACTGCATTTATCAGGTGTGTGTGCATGTGTGTGCATATGTTTATATTAATCATTTGACTGATGGTGTTTTTGTTCGGACAACCCAAACTTTAATATATAATATATATATATATATAATATATATATATATATATATAATATATATATATATATATATATATATTATATATAATATATATATATATATATATATATATATATATAATATATATATATTATATATATATATATATATGCATTTATCAACTCCTTTGTTCATGGTTAACTTGTAGGTGTATCAACCTAATATACAGAAAAGACGTCTTGCTTTTGCAAAGCATAAGCATGTACGGTCTGGAATTCTTAGGTACTTAAAAACGAATGCATTTGGAGGACTTTTAGATGATCAAGGCCAACCTAACAGAGAAGTTCTTCACAAGTCCGTTGTCTTACTATTTCTTTTAATGTGATATATATGTTTCATGTATATCACGTTTCACAATGTTATTTGCAGGCTATTTAACTCGGTTGATGTGAATGGCGATGGGCACCTCTCACAAGTTGAATTAAGATCTCTAGTTGTAGGAATTCAGTTAAGTATAAACTTCAATGAAGATGACACCGTTAATAAAGTGATGAAAGAATTTGACACGTCTGGAGACGATCAAGTAGATTTTGAAGAGTTTATAACTGGAATCGCGAATTGGCTTGAGGAGGCTAAACTTACCAAAACATATTCTCCTATTGCTGGTCATGACACAATGAACTATATTCATGACTATTATGAGGTATGCTTTTACTGTCATGAATCGTTATGAGTAAGAATGCTTTCAGTGATATTTAGATGTATGGTTTTAGTATGTGTGTTTAACATCACATTTTAGAAGTGATTATTTAATATAGCATAATGAGAATCAGATAAAAAATATTGGTTTTTGAATAACTAGATAAGCAGAATCAGTTTCACTATACACAAACACTAGAAAGAGTTTATCAGCTAAAACTCAGTAATCGGATAATTACAGCACAAAGCTTTTTGAACACTGAGTTTATGCATATGCAGGAAACAAGAGAGAACATTACCTTTTGGGAGATGAAGGCGGCGAAGATGAGGAACATGATGTGGGTGACCGGGACCCCCATCAGACAACGATAAAAGCTGTGTTTTTTTGTTATTAGGCACAGTTGTAGCTGCTATATTTGCTGATCCACTAGTAGATGCTGTTGATAGCTTCTCTACTGCTACAAGTATCCCTTCTTTCTTCATATCATTCATTGTGTTGCCGTTGGTAACCAACTCTAGTGAATCTGTCTCAGCAATCATCTTTTCTTCACGTAAAAAGCAAAGATCCGCCTCTCTAACATTTTCTGAGGTTCGTCTTTTTTCTTTGGCTTTTTGGCAAAAAGGTTGGTTTGGGGAACAGGTTCGGCATGAAAAAATTGTTTATAGTACGTGTTGGGTTGGGTGACCCGTCAAAACGTTGTCCATATTTATAATGTGCTAAGCAGTAACTATTGTTACAAAAACTAATAATAATGATATCAATACAATAACAGTAGTAGTATTTGTAATAATATAATCTATAAGGTAATAATGCAATTCATAAGGTTGTAAGCATTGTAAATGCAACCTTTAAGGGGTGGTGTAAAGAGGTATGAAGGTCGAATCTAGATTACACTAGTATTCTGTTATAACCTTTTGAAGGCCACTTGCCGAGCACAAGTTTACTATTTACCTGATCCTATTTGTTAGTAAGGTACTAAAGGTTCCTATGAGTATACTGGCGACAGGTTCTCATTGTTTAAAAGAAGATAATGCACTTTAGGTGATTTTAATCTGTTTGACCCATATGACCCGTTTTACTTTGAGCTAAATTTGTGAGGTTTCTTGTAGTTATATGGGGCAGCCACGATGAATAATCTACTCTGCTTATCGGTGTTCTTAGCACTTGTTTACGTGCGAGGACTAACATGGGATTTTACATCAGAGGTGCTTGTTATTTTGATTGTCTGCATTGTTATGGGCGTTTTTGGTAGTTTGCGTACAACGTTCCCTCTGTGGACATCTTTCATTGCTTTTGCGCTCTACCCTCTCTCCCTTGTTCTTGTGTATATTCTAGACTATGTTTTTGGTTGGTCATAAGTTCAACCATGGTTAGAGTCGTCGAGTCATAATTCTCACGTGGTTTGCTGTCAATTTTCTAGGCACATAACTGATTCTTGTATATATTCTGACTATGTTTCTGGTTGTAAAGGAAAGCTCTCTTGTATCTAGTGGTTACATGTCAAACACAATCTTGGTTTTTTCTCTTTATTCAGTTATTAACTTTTTAATTTTAATAATGTGATCTGTTTTATTTTCTTTTAAGGCGAATCATGTAAAAAAATGCTTGTTAATGTTCTGTTTTGAAATGATTTGGTTGA
Organism: Flaveria trinervia; assembly: GCA_025506515.1. Classification (NCBI taxonomy): domain Eukaryota; kingdom Viridiplantae; phylum Streptophyta; class Magnoliopsida; order Asterales; family Asteraceae; genus Flaveria; species Flaveria trinervia. The sequence continues at coordinate 8,826,730 of CM046453.1, forward strand.
TTATGTAAGAATTCGAACCAAGAAGAAAGACATTATAATCTTATGCAAATAAGTAAATAACGGATTCTTGTATTTATTTTAAGTTTTGTTACAAAGGATAACTATATTGTAATCTTATGCAAATAAGTAGATAACTCTCTCAAACTGAGATTGTCAATTAAAACTTAACTTAATGTTCTAAAATTGTTTATCTGTTTTAATTTCTTGCAAGACATATCATGTAAAAAATGCCTGTTCACGATGTTCTTGCAGCTGGAAAGAAATCATGAAATGCCTGTAGGTTTGACCCGCCTCTTCCAGACAGATTAATAGGATCTTCTAATCGTCCCTGAACAAAAAGTTGATCAAAATCAACCCAATGGGTAGAAGAAAAATATAAAAAAGATTTAAGAAAAAAGGCAGAAAAAATTTATACTTTTAGAGGTAATAGTCTCTTAAACTGGGACTGTTCTCCTATACAAGTTGAAAGATGCAAATTTTCATTTGAACTTGTTTGGGATGCTTGAGGAGGAGCTAATGTGAGAAAATCACTCGTCAGACGTTGGTTTTCATCGAAGCTTTTTTGGGTATTGCGTCGGATATGGCACCTGAGCTTGTAGAATTGTCTCTGCAATGGATTCCCATAATACAAACCATCAAACAACAATTTCATAGCTCCAAATTTGAATCCCAACCAATGAAAATATCTAACATGAACAAAACTTGAGGTTTTATTCACCTGAAAGATGAATTTGTAGGTTCTATGCTAGTAGTACCTCCGGTGCTACAAGAAGCAGACTCATATGATCTGGAGATTGCAGACACATATGCAGAAGGAAAGTTGCTTCGAAAAATGAAATTGGCGTGTTTTCTAACAGAAAGGGGTATGACCCTTTCATTCCAGCAATCTATCATACACCATGAACAAATGTACATTGATTTTTAAAACATCAACTCTAGCCAATATTATTGTCAAACAGATGCAGCATAAAATGCATGTAATTTAATAAATAACCGTGTCTTTATGATAAGTTTTCTTGATCACATTTGCAAATACTTGAAAAGGGTGAAGAAAATAGCAACATCACAAATGCTGGTAGTTGTTGCCACAATAGCTTTGTTTTGAAGGGGGCTCCATCTGAATTTTATAACAGATGATGAAGATGATGAAATGCGTATAATTGTGATGATCATGCAAGATCCCCATAAATAACTCATACAGAAAAACAAGAACAATTAAAGCAGATCGATAATATATGTATTTACACATAATCACAACAAAATCACCAAGAAAAAATGGAACCCATTGAACCTAAAGTAACTATTTGAAGGCAATTAGTTTCTGAATTTGCTGTCTAATTCGTCGCCCAAATCGTCGCTCTACTCTAGCTTTCATTGCTAACTCTTCGATTATTGGTTTAAACTCTAAAGTTATTTGAATGATGAACACTCATATGAATAATGAATCTGTTAGCCTCCATTTTCGTTTGATTCTTGATATATAGAGATGAAGGTGAAGGTGACAGCATCTTTCATAGGCACCGTCCCCGAAAAAACAACTATTATAAGTAACGGATGCTTTAGTTGTGTAAAAAATTGACTCAATTTTATATCGTTTAAAATATATTATATTTGAACCGGTCTTTTTTTCAAAACACAATCATGTCATCAAATCAAAGCGTATATTAAATAAGCACATAAATTTCAATTGTTTGGACTTGTTTCCAAATTAAATACATTGAATTGCAGAGTAACTCGGATTATTAGCGTCGAATGAAAATATATCATACTTGACACAACTCATTTACGAACAAAACTCATGTCAAAAAGTATACACCGAGACATTTTATTTTTGACATGACTCATACCGACTCTTACCTATAAATACGAACATAAGAAGTTAGTTTTTTTAAGGAAAAATTACACTGAGGTAAACCCAAAACTATAGAAACTTAAGGAGATCACGTGACTTGACAAAGTTGACCAGTTATATTTGAATTCAATAAACAAATGCAATTCAATAAACATATATAATTATGAGAAAGGTTCGAATAGAAAGGATTCTAAAACTAAAAAATGTAGCAATTAATCTTAACCATCTCACTTTTTAATCAATGGTTAACATTAAATTGTACTTCTAATAGAAAGAATTCTAAAACAAAAAAATGTAACAATTAATCTTAACCAACTCACTTTTTAATCAATGGTTAACATCAAATCGTAGGAAAAAAGTTTGTTAGAGGTGTATTCTATGGAATAACCACTTTTGTTTTAAGTTCATATCGCGTCATTGTGATTTTAGTGTAGTTCATTGTGTCTTTTTGTTGGTTATTGTGCGAATACTATTGTGTTGTTCCTAAAATGATGAATTTAAAAAAATATAATAATGAAATGACATTCTTGTGCATTTCTAATATGTAAAATACAATAATAAATTAACAACTAATTAATTTAATACATAAAAACAATAACAAAATAACAAAATATCTCGTTGTGTCATTTGGTCGTTATTGTGTTATCTTGAATAATAATAGTTTTGAAAAATATATTGTTGAAATAATATTATTATGTACTTCTAATGGTAAAACATAGTAAATAATAACAAGTTTATATAATCTATTAAAAAACAATAACAAAAATAACACATTGTGTTATCTTCGACGCTATGAGTTTTCAAAACTAGATTGGTGAAAGTATATAATTGTGTCTTCTAATTGTAAAACACAATGAAAGATAACAAGTTTATAATCTATAAAAAACAATGACAAAAATAACACAAAGTAATCTAAAACGTAAAACACACACATAACAAATAATGTAAAATATAATATAGTGAACACATATTTACCGCAATGAATATATAAGACACAATAAAATAATGTATTTAACACAATTACCAAAATATCATTTTCTTTAAAATAATATTTAAAACAATAGAATGACATGTGTCAAACCTATAATTCTTTTTAGACTTTTTAAATCAAACATCATTTTTAGTATAACCATACCCTATAATTATTACTAGAAGGGTGCCCAAGTAATGTGGTAGGGCAACATTTTACATCCGGTACGTTTTCTAATTTTTGTTCTTTTTGTAGTACTTTTTACAAAAGTCTATTATATTTTTTAAGCTAAAATTTAAACACCAAAAGTATGGGTTTTGCATAACTTGTAGATTTACGCATTAACTTATTATACATCATAAACTACACATCGGTTTAGTAAGAAATTACATCAATACGTTAAAAAATACATGTTACAATTATAGTCTCAAAAGTTTTTGAACCTGATAGATTATAAAAATATAGCTAAAATCTTAAAATAAATTATGGTTTTTTTGTAGTCTTAAAAAGTTTTTATACGTGATAGATTAAAAGATATAGCTACAATTTTAAAAGAAATTACGTTTTTTTGGTTTATGGATAGATAATATAAAATTTTATGTAAGTTAGAGTGAGTTTAAAGTTATTATGTAACTAATAGTAAATTAATTTTTTTAAATAATATTAAAAATACTATTTTACTCTAAAAAGTAGTTGTATGTTATGCATATAATAAAATAAAGTAATTGTTTTTAATTTTATAATATTTTAAAATATCACTCATATATGTTTTATATATAGTATACATTAACTAATTATTAATAAATTATTATTACTATTATATATATACTAATTACCAACATTAGTATGTATTACCTTTTGACTTTTATAATTTAACCAACTACTTTTACATCTTTACCATTTAGCTCAATTTTTTTCAACTTTGGTCTCATATTTTATATTTTTTTCAATTACGTGTTCGGTCTAAAATTTATAAGTTTTCACGCTACAACGTCCATGTATGGTTCAACGTTTTTGTATTTTTTCTTCATTTAATGGTCCTGTTGCAGCACGTTGGTTATAGATCGACTTATTTATTTTTTATATGTTTTGCGTTTCGCCTACGTGGTAAAACGTTTTTTACATTTACTTTCGTTGTCACACCTTCAAAATCCACATGCGGAGTTTTACCGCGAGGCGTGTGAACAAACCAGGATCACAGTCAATAGTTACTCAGAACGACTCTATATGCCATAATTAAAATAAAATCAACCAAAGTATAAACTTTAAACTGTGCGGAAGCGTTTTGTAAAACAACCCAAAGAAATAAAAATGTATACTATGGCAAAACATGCGCCAACCCAAAAAAGTAAACATTAACCATTAAAATAATAAGATGTCTTGAAGACCGAGTCTTAGAATACAAGTGAAACCATGTAGTGCTCCTAAAGGCAAGCAAGCTAATGACCTGAGAATAGCATACTAAAATGTCAACACAATGGTTGGTGAGTTCAAGAGTGATATTCAAACATAAGCAGTTTAATAGTAGAGATATAAAAGTAGTGCATTATAATAGATAGCTAGTCCATTAACAATAAATATTAACTCATAGTGATTTCGCAATTGAAGCTGACTGTGTTACGTTGTTGCCTCCTGTCACGACTTAACAGGTCGTGACAATGTTCAATAGGACAAATTGCACCCGGTTGACCTCGAGTCACACAGGTGGGGCTCGTCAGACCTAGTAGTACTACCCAAATTTCCCCGCTATTCAATATTAACAATTCGAAAGTGTGAGGACTTTTCCATGATATCAACACTATATTAATATTATACACAACTTGAATATATAAAGCGTTTGTGATTTACTAGTATGATATCTCCCCCAAAAGAGATTAAATAAAGAGTGGGGCATGAACTGTAACACCCGGATATTTATTATTTTGAAGCCGGTGGCGAAAGAAAAGAAAATAGGGTCCAAAAGTCGAGGGACCAAACTCGCCAACGAAGAAAAGTTGGGAAATGTGGTGAGATATGTAGGGAGAGGGCAGCCCACTCTCCCCACACTCACATTTCAGCTTACAAAGAGAAGAGTAGAGAGAAAGAAGAGAAAAAGAGGAAAAAGTGTTGGTTCGGGTCGGTTCGGGTCGCCAAAATCATCGTGAAGCAAGCCGAATCGAAGCTCTTGTCATTGTGCTCGTTTAGGTGAGTTCTAGGACCCCTCTTTTACATGTTTTTGAATGATTTTGGGGCTGGAACACATCTGAAAACCCTTTTTCGCGTTTTTGGGTGAAAACCCGTATGTATGCGTGTATGTATGTGTAGGACCCGTTTGGGGCCTGATTTCTTGCTTGGTTGTGCTTGAATAATGTTATGGTATGCATCCCTAAGGTTTAGGATGGTCGATTTAGGCTTAAAATGAGTTTAGATGAGTTTGGAGGCCGAAAACCCTCGGCTGCAGTCGGGTTGAACTGCATTCTGCATCAGTTAGGGCTAGGCGACCGACTGGAGGCCGAATGGAGGCCATACGGCCGATTAGGGTGCGATTGGGGTCCATTCGCACGATTGGGGTTCATTCGCACGATTGAAGGGCCAGTCGTATGGGGGTCATGCGACTGAAGGTTCATTCGCACGATTGAAGGGCCAGTCGTATGGGGGTCATGCGACTGAAGGTTCATTCGCACGACTGAAGGTCCAGTCGCATAGGTGTTCATCCGCATTGTCCATTCGCACGACTGATTTTCATTCGCATAGGTGTTCATCCGTATTAGTTCATTCGCATGATGTTCAGTCGCATGGAGGCAATGCAACTGAAGGGTGTCCATACGCCCGAATAGGGCTGTTGAACCCGAGGAATGTGTAGATTGACTTCTGATCTTCGGGGGAAGGTGCAGATGTAAGTTTTGATGTAAAGGTTCCCATAAGGGTTTTTAAGATGACGATCGAGGTCTTAGAAAGCATGTTGGGCATGATGACGATGATGATGTTGCATGTTTAGGCTTGTTATGTATGTATGATGTGCCCTGTATGATGTGATGTTGATGCATGTTAATGTTCCTTAGTGTGATGTATAATATCTTTCCTATGGCTTTACTTGTTATGATGAATGAACGAAGTATTATGTAACGTAAAGTGAAAGATAAAGAAAGAGGAACATGATGAATGAATGCATGTATTAATGAACGAATGAAACGTCTTGCACACATCGGATAACAGGTCCTTCTGGTGATTGACCTTGAATGTAGAACCTCTACCGCTCACCCCTAGTACTGTGGCATACGTTTAGCTGTTCATTTGTTGACTTCGGCCCAGTAGCTAAGACTGATGGTTACTCCTAGTACCGCGGCATACGTTTAGCTGTTCATTTTTGACTTCGGCCCGGTAGCTACGACTAACCGGGGTGTAGCACATGGTATTGGTATGGATGATGTCCGATGCGCAAGTAAAGTAATGAAAGAACGAATGAACGAATGAAGAAGATAATAATGATATTATCTATTTGTACGTACGATGTGTGATCATGTAAAAGTAACGAACGGTTTTATATGAAAGTAAAGTATGTTTATTTATAAAACTAGAACTCACTCAGCAACGCTGACTTTGATGTGTTTCCAGTTGGCAGGTAACGATTGCTGAGGATGGCACGGGAGACTACTCAGCTCTTTTGGGATGGCATTCTTTTGATTAATGTTTTTGCATTGTAATGCGAACAAACTATTTTTGTAATGAATGTTGTATTAGTTTGCAAAAGCATTTACATGGAAATGAAAGTTTGTTTTAGTTTTCCGCTGCGATTTATTAAATACAAATATAATTATATGTTTTATGTGCGATGAGAACCCAACTGTAAGCGTCCCGGGAACGGGGCCTTACATGAACTCACCTGATATGCGTGATAGACACTTAGAGTTTTACTTGATAGAAAGAATGGACAGACAACCTTCAGAGGTTACCTAGATCATATAAGTACGTGAGTACGTGTAAACAGAAAACATGTGAAACCCTAAGTACGCTACAACCAAGGACTCAAGGTTTCAGAAAAACAGACACGTTTGACCCAGTTGACCCGTTTGACCCGTTGGTGACTTTATGTGTTGTAAACCATTCAAGCAATCATACACATATATCCTACATGGTTAACATTCAAATAGATCATATGTATGCTATATTATCCAGGTGTACCACTTAGATCATCATACAACAAGTATCATACAAGTCATGCGAATCTAGAACATTAACATGTCCACTAGTTATAACACAACTAACATGCCACACAAAGATCAAATCACGCACCACATGCCATGTGAAGCACTCACGACTTCACATCCTAAACCCTGCCAATCCTACTAAGTAGGGACCTCAGATTCGCACGCATGTATGATGATCACATTCACATTCATTAACCATGTTTATTGCATTCAACATACACCACAACAATCAGTTCCAGTCCCCAAACATGGTGTCTTAGCTACTAACCAACATCAACATCATATATGCTCATCAAAGTCCAAACATCACCCATGATTATCCAAGCATCCCATACAACTAATTTAACATGCTCTATCACATTAGAATTCATTCATGAACTTACTAACATGCTCCTAACATCCCAAACATGTTCAAGCTATCATCCTTCAAACGTTGTGCAAATAAAGTTTCCCTTTTGGGAAAGTACATTCCAACGTCTATCAAACACCCATTGTATTCATGAATTCATTACAATTATACCATCTCAAGCTCATAACAACATCTAGACATGATCAACAATGCCTAATCATCATAATCTTACAATCATCATGAACAAAAGTTTCCACTTTTGGCAAGATATGAGCAACAACATTCATTCTAAGATTTCTAGCATTCATATCAACAATCTAGCATCTAATTATCATCATGAATACATCAAAAATATCAATCCATCACTAGATCATCATGTCATGAAAATAAAGTTACTATTATTAGTAACCTATGAACACCAACTTCAATTCATCAATTTCTTGCAAGATCAACGTATCCTAACATTCATACAACCTACTAATCATCATACATACATCAAACAATCATCAATCATCTATAATCTCATCAATTTCGAATTAGGGTTTGCCTAGAATCAAAGTTCATGATCAATCCCCTAAAAACATACAATTCATACATAATCAACGTTAAACAACAGTATTTAATCCAACTAACATCCTAACATCATCATTTAACATCAATTCGACTCCATGAAGATCCATAAGCGAATTAGGGTTCGGCCACCATAAGAATTTCACAAAAACCACCAAAACTAACCTTAATTCTTGTAAAGGAACACGATTTGATGTTGCTAACTTGTGTAGTGCTTGAAACCAAACCAAAATTGCAGGTTCTTGCTTGTTCTAGGCTGATTTCAAAGTGGGAAGGGGTTGGGAAGGGAGGTTGCGGCCGTAGGTGGGGGTGGGGCTAGGGTCTTTGTGTTTTATTTAATTTAATTTCCATATTAACCATTTAAACCTTTGTATTTTGGTATTTTATAAAAACTAGGCTTTAAACTCTTTGTAAAGTGTTTTTAACTTATTAATATAAGGAAATAAACTAATGATAATCATTATATATTTTATATTTATAAAAACACAAGGCATACGAATAAATAGGCACATTTCCGCGTTACGCGATTAATTTCCTAATTAACATTTAAAACATGCAACCACATAAACATAACACAATAATCACATAATCAATTAGATTATCATTAATTTAACATTTTTAATTATTATTAGGTCACCAACGTTAAACGACAACTAGTGTGTGTTTACGACACGTGCATGCAAGACTTAACGGAACTAACGGAGTTTGATAACGGAAATTTACCGGATGTCACATTCGTTCAGTTTATTTTTTTTGTTTTTTATGTCTTTTTTAATACGGATTTTCTGGATGTTGGTGATCATTGACGATAGTATGCATTAGTGCTAATTGACGGTTTTACACCTTTGCTGCAACGCGGGGTGTTTAGTCCTAGTATATACTAATTACCAAGTTAGTTATGTATCATGGGTTGTATATTGTGCTTAGTTGGGTTGTACCCAACATTTGTTTTTTTTTGTTTTTTAATCTTTAACATTTTCTATTTTAACCAAATACTTTTACATATTTTATAATTTAATCTTAATATTTTTTACTTTCAACTTTGGTGTCCAATACTTTTTTTATTATTACAAATTTTCCCTTTTACATTTTGGTATAAAATTTGCAAGTTAACACATCACATCGCGTGTTTGTGGTTAACGTTTTTAAGCTCATTTTTCCCGTTAAACAACACCTTCGCAACGCGCTGGTACTAGATAGACTTATTGTTTTATATGTTTTATGTTTCGCATACGTAGTTCAACGTTTTTATATCTACTTATCGTTTGGTTATATTTTTTCGTTATTTATTTAATTTTTAATGCGATTTTTTGATGTAGGTGGTTACCGGTGGTGGTGTGTCATTTGTGCTACTTGACACGGTTCTACGCCCCCCGCTGCAACATGGGGGCTTAATACTAGTTATAATTAATAACCAATTATTGCTATTATTTAGTTATTATTTTAATTGTTAGTTTCATCATAAATTAGTACAAGTGTAATACCTAATTACATTACTCTATTATAATTACACATGGGAGTGAATAGTTTCCCTTTGAATTTTTTGACTTGAATCACATTAGTTTGAAGTATTTATATTTTTAACCCAAAGTTTTGTTTATTTGATTTTGATCACTAAAGTTTAAGATTTTTGAGTTCGGCCACCAAACTATTTATAGTAAATTTTTTACCGCATTTACCCACTAGAGTTTAGTATTATATATTTTGGCTACAGGTACATTTTTTTTGACTCTAGTCACTAAAGTTTAGAATAATAAAGTTTAACCACTAAACTATATACAGTGAAATTATATTTTTTCGAGTTTGACATATCAAGTTTAGTATTTTTGAGTTTCTCCGCCAAACTTTGATTTTATGATTCTGACGAGCCGACACATAACGACCAAAGTAACATATAGTTGTATGCGGGGAAAATGACTGGACTCCGACCGCTAGCACGTGACTTTGGCCTTTTAAAGTTTAGGATCGTAGAGTTTGGCAGCTAAACTATTTGTCTGTTTGTAGTGAAGTTTTATTTTTTCAGATTTGGCCATTAAAGTTTAGTATTTTTTAGTTTCGCCACCAAAGTTCGTTTTTATGGTTTCTAACGAGCTGAACAAATAACGATTAGAGTAACGTTGTGTGTGGGGATCTGACTTCCGCTGCGAAGCGCGGTGAGAAAAAAATTAGTACTATTAGAAAAGAAACGGAATAAACAGTTAAATCCTATCCATCCAATATCTTATCTATGGTTACCGAAAGAAGCATTTTCTTTGTGTGCCACGTATTCTCTTTGTCCGACACGTCTTTTATCTCATCACACGCGTAGGGATGACTGAAGAGCAAAAAGAAAGAAAGAGAAGATATCAGGACCGGTACTCTCTATCTTTTGTACCAGAAAAAAGAGAGAGATGAAGGCAAAACATGGCTAAAATCGATGGATGGGAGGCTTCTGACGACTGTTTCTTGGGGACAACAATCGCGGTGGCGATCACCGGTGGGAGATGCTTCGGCAGCGATCGTCAATGGAGATGGTTCGATGGCGGCGCACAGTTCGTGACCAAACGACTTGCAAACTTCAGTTTGAGATTTGATTTAACTTCTATACTTCTAATGGTTCGTCATCTTAGGTGGGAGAGGAAGACGAGCAGCCGATCTAAAGAGGAGTTATTGCTTGGAGTCACAGGTGTCGACATTTTGCTCAGGCTTATAGAGGTTTGCCTTTACCTAATGATTTAGATGTTAGTTGATGTTGACATGCTCATCATTGTGACAAATTCTTCTTAAACTGTAGCAGTAGCATCTCCGTTTTCTCCTTCAACATAGTCTCTACTAGGTATGTTTTCTTTAAAATTTTTAATTTCCATTCATCTGATTATTTAAATCCAATAAACCAAAAAATTAAGGTTATTTTAATCATGTCATAGCCCAACCTTTTTAAAAAGAAATCTACAAATAAAAAAACCATGTGGCTCAGAAGATGATGAGTAGCAAAAATTACCTTACCTTATTAAAACAGTTTAATTCCTTTAGAATTTAAAGTGTTTTGACGAATCTAATTCTTAATTCCAAAAGTTATTAATAATATTGAATTTTTGGTGTAGGTTTTCTCATTGTTTATATGTTACTAAATGTATGTTCTATGCTATCAATTAATAATTAAACATTTTCTTGTTATGTACCAATTGATTTTATACTTTTTTTTTATTCTCGTGTATATATTAATTTTGATGTAGCATAAATCAAGTTCTTGTTTTTTAATAATATCCTAATCTAATTTGTTTTCTATCACTAATAACATTAACTACTAGGTTCAATCTTATAGAACGAGAAAAGAACAGTGAATATGTAATATAAGAGTATTTGAGATAGCCTAGATAGAAACATGATGCGTCAAAGGTTAGCTTGAGAACAAGAGGCGATACGACAATCCGATATCATCATATCATGTATATGATACGAGTCTTTGTACTATTCATTTGTGTAACCTAACTTTTACTCTAGAGATCTTTGAACAGAATCTAAACATAAAATCACTCCTTTAAAGTGCACATAAATCAAACAATATATTTTTAATGTGTATAACATTGGAGATCTGCCTATCTAGTCACCAACTTATCTTAAAGTATGTGGAATCCATGTCATTAGTAATATAGTATAACCTGAATACTTTTTGAATTAAAGTAACACTCTTTCAAATGAAGTATTTTGCAAATATATGAAATCCTTGATAGAATTTTCCATATAAAATGCGGTTGAAGAATATTACTGAAAATATAACAAACCATCGGATTATATGTGTGACACGTGACAAAACATGCTTAAGAGAATGATATGTGATTAAACTTAAAGTTATTTATTAGAATAACAAGATAGAATGGTTCTAACAGAAAAGATAATTGAAGAGATAAAGGTAATGAAGTTCCTTTGAAATGGAAGAATTGAATTGAAGTATATTTAATTTTGAAGATGTAATGTAAGCGGATGTATTTTGATGCTTCTATATTCTCTAGTTCCTTCCTATTAATATAAATCGCTGTGCATATTTACAACTTTACCATAACGAATATCTTTATAAATTCTAAATAAATTATAACGTAATTTAAACTCTTTGAACAAACTATCTTAAGATTCATTTGATCATTAAAGATGAGAATTTTACATTTGTCGGTGGTTAAATGCATACACTTTAGGTGTATAAAGTTCTTACGAGTAGTTTGGATATCGAAAGTAACTAAACTGAAAAAAATAGACATTATCAATAAATGAAACTTAAATTACATTATTAATTAACAAAAAAATATATTAAAGATACAATGTGTTCACCACTATTGATAAAACCTCTGAAGAATAAATAATATTCGTCAAGGTCCCGTAGCTCAGTTGGTTAGAGCGTTGGTCTTATGAGCCGAAGGTCGCGGGTTCGAGCCCCGCCGGGACCAAAAATTTCATTTCAAGTTTTTTTTTTAATTATCCAAGTCGCCTCAAACACGACGCAAAATGCCTAAGGTTTCGTGGATATTCGTTTGTTGGTGACTAGTGTTTCTTGTTTATTGCTGTATATGCATCATTTGTCATTCTCACAAAAAAATTCTCTTTTCTTCTCATAATTAATTCAAACTTTTTTGACTGGCTTAAGGTTGTTCTTAGATTAAAAGTTGTTAATTGTTGTTTTGGTTATCAGAAACCGATCACCACATTCATGTTTGACTGCAAGCAAGCAAGTGTGTCATTTTTCCTACAAGTTGTTCTTGATCTGATTTTTGCTAATGGGTTGTTTCTATGGTTGTAAACTTGTAGAGAACTAGATCACTAAGTTTGACTTCAAAATTCAAACAAAAAAAATCTTCATTGTTTAAGTCAGACTCGGATGCTTGCGAGTTTCAGCTAGATCGTGCTTAGATTCAAATTTTACTAATGGTCGTTATGATAATAGAGAATCAAAGCATCATGTCAATAGAAGCATATTGTAACGGACTGATTCGTTCAGCGCACGTGCGGCACTTAGATTCGTTCTAAGTCAGCCTTCTCGATCTCGGGTGGATGGTTTATGCAGCGGAAGTTTTTGTAAGGGAATGGTAAATTTTGTAGTGCACAAGTAAGATGCTTGTGATGTATGTTTACAACATAAGTAAGAAGCTTGTATTACAAGAACACAAGTACAATGGTTTGAAGATACAAGGAACTTAGATGTGTGCAAATGAAGCACCATCATCCTATTTATACTAGGTACATGTGTTCTAGATTTTTTTATATCTAAACATTTCTATACATAATATCTAAGATAATTCTAATCTAAATATCTTAGATACTAACAAATCTAGTATCTAGATAATTCTTTGGTTAATATCTAGATTCATGGCTAGATTTTTGTAGCCCTTTCTAGAGATTTTCGGGTCTTCTAGGGGCTGCACAAGTTGCCCCTTTATAACAGCCTTTTATGTTCGGTTTCTAGCATGTTGTGGGACGTTCTAGAGTCTTCCAACACTGCAATGTTGCTGCAGAATTATGTGGTATGTTCTGGAGTGTTCCCGGCAGCCTTGCATGCTTCATAAGTGCCCCTAATCGATAAAAATTAGGGTGTTGTGATCTGTGTTTTGACGAGTCGTGACAATATGCTTCCTTCTTAGAGTCAAATTTGACCATTGGTTGTCAAACAGGCTCAGAAACCATTGATAATGTTCTTGTTTCCATAACTAGAGTCGAGTTTTGCTTTTGGGTGCGGCTAAACGTGTGCAACTATTGTCTAGAGAAACCGCTTATTATGTTTCACCGTAAACAAGCAAAACTTTCCTCCTGGCACCATTTGCCCCTCTCACAACCAAAACCAGCTTTAGAAACGCTTCAAAAACCATTATCTGTCGTAAACCCTAAACCTTAAACCCTTAAAAACGCTCAAAACCAGCTTATTGTGATGCTCTAAGTAACAAGAAACTTCACCAACACATATGACTTCTCTGTTTTAGCAGAGTATATTGATTACAAAGCAAAAGAAAGCAATTGACATGATCACATACATAGTCTAAAGACATGAAATCAAGATAATGTAAAACAGTGTTAGGAGCTAAACAAGAAGCTCAATTCAAACATCAACAGCAAATCTTGAAAACCTTAATGCATACAGTTTTCTTTTCACTTTGTAACAGCCATTGAATCATCTCCCATCCTATCTTCCTCTAAAAGTTGCAAGATTGCTGCATTTTTCCTAAAACCATCATCAAGATTCACCAAAATTATATCAATATGAATGACATAACATCATGAAATCAAGAAAAACTCAGAAATGGTGTGTGTTTTACCTTTTTGACAGAGGATTATCAATTTATCATGAATCAATGGCGCGATTCGGAGGATGCCGAAGACGGCCTACCAGAGACTCCATCGCGCTCCTCTTCACCTCGAATTCGTGCAGGGACACCAGCGAATGGGCGGTGGAACGCCAGACTCGGGTGTTGATCAATGGGGACTCCGGTAAACGGTGCAGCGGGTCGACCCAAGCACGAAAAGAAGGTGTGGTGGTACTGGACTGAAGGGGTTCCCTCTGAGAATTGTTGTTAAACAATCCACTGGTTACTGTTTGACCAAACAACGGTTGCAGAAACGCCGCCGGAGCCACCGCCGGGGCGGCGGCGAACTGAACACAAACCCACCGGTAACAGCATCTCCGCCCCAGGCCACCGTCCGTTGAAACCCACCGGTTGGGTTTTCCGGCCAACCCGACCCGTCAAAGTAAACATTATTATTTCTATCATCTTGTTGAGTTTGGGGGCGGTGGTGGTGGTGCTGCTGCTGGTGGTTCTGAAGAATCGGATCTTGAAACGATTGAAGAGAAAGCTTCAGATCTTGATGATTTCCGGTGGGATTCGAAGAACCCCCCACCGGAAAAAACGACTTGATCGTATCAGCAATTGAGTCCGAATCAAGCGACGGAGGCAAAAAGCTCGAATCTTGAGAATTCCCCAATTGATTATCAACAATTCTACCATCTGGGTGTTGCTCAAATCGATCCAATTGATCAGGGTTCTGCTCAAAATTCACAGAAGAAGTGGAATTAGGGTTCGTTGTTGCTGTGGGCTTCCATGGCGGAAGCTCTGCGAGCTTATCAATGGCGGTTTTAGCTTTCTTAATCAGCCAATCGACGGCTTTGCTGGGACGATCGTACCCTAGGCGGTCTTGTACGTCGTAGAATTGGATTGCGGTGTGTGCTGACAGCCGCACACGGCGGTCACGGGGACCTTTGGCGGTGCATACTTTGCTGTGACGGTCTTTCCGGCTGGTTGACCGTACAATGTGACCACCGTGAACCTCCACTATCTCACCACCACCACCGCCGGAGGTTCTTAATCCCAATCTTGATGAAGCTTTTGCTTGTGGTTGTTGTTGGTGGTGGTGGTTGTTGTTGTGGTGGTGATTTTCTGCCATTTTTTCCGGTGCATATTCTTGCTCTTCTTGGTGGTGGTTTACAGAAGGTGTTTCCGCCGGAGCACCTACTCCGCCGTGGAGAACACGGTGGTGGGGATGTGGGGTTTCTTGATTGTGTTGAAACTGATGATGGTTTTGACAGAATTCATGAAAAGCTAAGTGCTTTCTTTAGTTTCTTCTTCTTCTTCTTCTTCTGATGATGATGATGAACTCAACAGTTGTTTATAAGATGAAGATGATGAGGATGAGGGTGATGAGGGTCCAGAATCAGGCCCTTATTATGATGAACAATCTCCCCTTGTTCCAGCTTTCAGAATCTCAGCACAAAAACAGCAAAATTATAATCAGATTCTGCAATTTAATGTTGAATTTAGCTGTTGAATCTTGAAATGTGATGGAATTTTATGTTACTGAAGAGCAAGATTCAAGAAACATGATTCTTTAATGGCGGAAAGGGGAATGACAGAGGGGGAAGCAGTACGTTTGTACCACCACAAGCAATTTCAAGAAAGGAGAAGAGGTGGGCCACAAGGATTGCACATTTGCACTACTAGGTTGCTTTTGAACTCATGTCTGACCCAAAGGGTACTGCTGTTAAATACAACTAGAAGGTTGCTTTTGAGTATATGGTTACAGTTTAAAGTTTGAACATATTGTTAGATCCTAAATACTAGTTGGTCTGACTCGGGCTCGATCGATAACTGAGTTGAATCGAGCTCGAATCTGGTGTATCATAAGAGACTTGGTCAAACTATGAACATTCATGTCAAAATTACGAGTCTTCAACCTTAGCTATGAATGTTTTCTATGAAGTTTCTAATCAAGAACGTTCCTTTCATGTTAGGTTTCCCCATGGTACCAATAATTATGTATAGGTTCGTGTGTTTGGGTTAACAGGATAGCTTGGTGTTAGAGAATGGAAAAACAAACTAAAATAACTGGAGGTAACGCTGTATGTTGCTACTTTCATTGATTTTGCATTTTCACACTTACCTATTCCTTAATGTTTACCTTCTATTACTGGATAATATATGTGAAAAAAGTCTTGGGTTGACTCGTAAATATTTTATTTCTGTATTTTTAGTTCTGTAACTACTTAATATATTAAAATACTTCACAAATTTTTTTAGCTTAAATAATTTAAGAGATTCTACGTGATGTTTATACCTTTTTCTTTTTTCATGCAAGCCTTCTTTATGAATCTTTAATCAGTTGTCTCCTTTATTGCTGCATGTTTTATATATGACAGTAGTTGTTTTTTGACTTTTGAAAAGTCAAATATACTACTTTTCAAACTAGAAATGAATTCAATAGATTTCAAGAGTCTGAATGACCAAAACACATTTTTTGAAGCTACGAAACTATGATTTCTTACTTGAAAAGGGAAATTTTAATGACAATTATGTTTTGTTATTTTGTATATAATCAAATGATTCGAACATACATTGATATAAATATTCTCTGCAAGGGGATTCAAAACTTCAAGCTTCAAGTACTCTTAAATCTTAATATGATACAATTTTGGAACAAAATACAGGCGACATTTAAAAGGAGTGGTCTCTGCATGGTTAAAGAATGCCGGTTTCAGCAAAAGAAGCTTCAAAATCAATTGAAAATCAGGTTCAAGTTTCTTAAAGTAGAAAGTACTATATTTCCAACTTGAATTTGGGTGTTAAATGTGTAGATCTTGAAAAAGCTAGGTGTTTTACAAACTATTAAGCTATTTTAATGAACTTTATCATCATTTATATCGCTGCGATTTATCTGGTCCCATTGTTTAGAAATGTATTGATGGGATCACGTGAGTTTTTCGAAACGGTTCACAGCTACCCAAAAAGTTTGAACCGACCCCTTAACTTTGGTTATCATAAGAATCCATCATTTTCGTTAATCCATGAACCCATTAGCATTAATCAATAGGCTGCATGATGCAATGGAACAGAATCCACAGATGATGATGATACAGCGGAGGGAGGATGCCATCAATAAGATTGACTAAGATATGGCATACACCTTTTTTACTAATCTGTTTTCTTAAAGGTGGATAACATATTAAAAAAGTCATGTTAAAGTCATTGACACATATATTTAGAGAAGTTTAGTCTACACACTTTTTATATGATGGGTGTGGGTTTAGTCTACACACTTTTTATTTTGATGAGATATTTCAACCTCAAAAAATGGGTAAACAATGTACTTGTTAAAGTCATTTGACACATATATTTAGAGAAGTTTAGTGATCAAGATTTCCAGCATGAATGATGACACCCTGTTCAACGTACAACTTCTACTGCTCATGGTACACGTTACTATATTATGTTTGTTGGGAGTTTACATGACATATCCTTTTCACCTGAAAATAATGGGGTGTGATTATTATAATGTTTCATTTCATCAAGTGGATTAAAAGAACAACTAGAACACTTTTCTTGGGTTTTTCTTTCTTTATTTAACTACATATAACATTTTTTTAATGGTCTTTTTGCAGTTAAATAACTTTCTTGCATGATTAGGATTGTCTTTACTTAATTAAACACATTAATCATGGTACTAATACACGTAATAGTTTTATTATTCTAAAAGGTCACTTATCATTGTCCTTGTTGGACAAAATCCCTTTGGACCAACTAACAATTTATATTACAATAATTGATTATGACTTGCATCAAGATATACTACGAGATCCAAAAATCATTCATTGACTCTTGAAAATTGAAAAGGTTATTTTTTAGTTCTTTTTTCTGTCAATACAATTTGTAATATAACTAGCTTAATAAATATGTCGTATTTGAATTAGTGTGTTTAACCATTTTAATTAAGAAAGGACATGTCAAAGTGTTTAAATTTAGTACTAAAAGATATATTTTTCTACGGTCAACATGTTAACCAGTTTAGATACATTAAAATTTTGTTTACAACCTGCTAATCCACTTATGACTTGTTTTTTATGTTTACAACTTAATTATTACACATTTACAATGCACTTGACTTGTTTAGATAGATGTGTTACACGTGGTCGTGTTTAGGTTACATGACTTTAATTGTATCCGGGATAGAGTTTATATATATTTTACATGAACAGAAAATATCGGTTGTGTTTGGGCTTATTAGTTAGACAATCAATCTGTCAACGTGATACGTTAGCCATGTCCAGGTATCATCTTTAACCCAAAAAAATTGAAAATTAAAAGGTTTATAGATTCATGCCAATAACATACGATAAAAGTTCAATATAAGGTGTTTTAGTTTCTTCCAAAAGGTAGAAAACTAGAAAACTAATAGAGCCTTTTGATCTATTGAGTTGTCTTCATCAACCTTCAAGCAATTGTCACCATCTCCATAGAAGACATTTTGTGTGTTCCAAAACAATTGATTTTAGTTTCTAAATTGACAGAGAGATTTGCAGGGTTGGAGGGGACCATAAGCCAAAAAAAGAAGTACCAAAAGTGTTAGCTATTGAGAAACCTTACAACTCCATGGTTGATTAGTGGTTGTACCATTAAGTACCACTTTCAATGCACAACCATATACATTTGCATTGAAGATTACCCACACTACCCTCTATCACTTCTACCTTAATCCAAATCTAGATAGGACACTTGAAGAAAAGAAAATGAGAAAAGAGTAATTTAGCTTTACTAAGAAAGAACTAACAAGATCAAGTAGATGACCCTTTTCAAGATTTCAATTTGGCTAAACAAAAGCATAAGCTTTAAGAATTGAAATGAATGGCACATAGAACTTTCAAGATGTGATTAGATTTTTCTTAATGGTTTCGATCTAAGGTGTTGTAATACTCTATGGTTGAAAGTGATTATCCTCCATAGCTGTTTTGTCATCTTCCTCGCTCGTATAAATCTATTCACATTTTTCAAAACCAAATACGACTTCCCCTACAACAAACTATGATCGTTTTAAACGAAAGAAATTTTAAATTGAAGCATAACTTTCATCTAGATCGACTTTCCTCCACAACATGATTTCTAGAATGAAATTTAAACCGATTCCTTTATTTTAAACTACGATAATGTAAATTTATATACACAACTAAAATTTGTGAATTAATATATTATAATGTTCATTTTTATGCAATGGAATTGGGTTATGTTACTTGCATTTGAAGTCACGGCTTAAATGTGATAGATCACACTTAAGGGTGTGAATGAAAAAGTTACTTTGAAGCATTTATGTTAAAATGAAACATGAAGGGCCATGGTAGGCTAGTTGGAAGAGTAAAAAGATACTTGAGGACTTTAGGAAAAGCCATATATGTTGAAGTCACAAATGAAGAAAATAGAAATATTATCTAGTGTATGTGTCATGAGAAAGTAACAACCAATGGCAAGAAAAGGGCTAAAAATAAAGAAATTGAGTCTTCAAGACCCACATACCTCAATCTTTACTCAATCATCTTTAGTGTTTGGGTAAATCTCACTTCCTTTAAAAAATTAATATTGGTTCAAAAAGTAAGTATGTCTCTCATGGTGGATTTCTAGAAATTTTTAAAGCTTATTAAGATAGATAATAACATAGAATGGTCATCATTGGTGATTAAAAGTTAGAATTGAGGTGCATTTAGATACAACCAAATATATAAAACCTTACAATTTGGCTTCAGACGAGTCGAAAATGTTGAGTTGAAGCCTTGAAGGTCTAAACTTCAAGCATGGAATTCAGTGGAGGATTGATGGATTTCAGTAGCTAATATATGTTAACTAGAAATGGTGACAAAACCCTAATTAACAAAAAGTTATATATGGTTGGAGAGAGCAAAAAGGAATGATTTTTTTACTTAATAAAAACTACTTTAATTTTAAATAATATTTTGACTATATGTAATGGTGCCTCTTGGGGACATTAAATTAAAAGATGTGGACACCATTGGGGCGTTAAAAACTACTACGCCCTAGTTAGAAGAAGACTTTAAACTCATGTTTAGTCAAATCTTTAACGGGCGTTAGAAAATATGAATGAATTTATTTTTTTCTCGCTTCTAACAATCTTTAACTAAAATGGTTTTAAACCAACTATAGTTGATTTAAAATGATTTTAATAAATTCAAATTTGCTTAAATGTATTTTAACTAAATAAATCACTACACTAGTATTATATATAACTTATTTTCTTAAATATATCATTAAAATATAGAACTTAATACTCTTTAATTTAAGAATAGCCTTGAAACAAACACACATTAGAAAATGGCATTTTTAAGAGGGTATGTCGTAGTTGTTGCACCCTTGATTATAACGATGCATCTAAAAGCGTCAGATACGCTGTTAATTATAACACGTAAAACCTTAATTATAACGACGCCTTTAACCCTTAAATGTTCCATCCGACTTCCGATTTTGATTTTACATGGAGTTCTGATGCTATGTTGATTACAACATGTCCAACTTTCCATATTATACTCCTACTCAATTTGCAAGATGGTTGTACATCTTAAATATATATATAATTTTTAAATTTCTTGATAAATATATTTTGTAAATGAAACTTTTAACATAAATAATGTCTGGCTCAATGACCAAGACTTCATTTTATTAATGGTCGCAAGCCTCAAGTGTAAATTCTGCCATGGGCTAATGTTTTTTTATTACTTTAATATTATCTTAATTTTCATAATTAATTTTACATATAATTGGCTGATGGTAAAATACTTCTATAGTTCTATAGTTCTATATATAGACCGATAATAATTGAGAACATAGATACCGTTATATAAATGTTTAATAATCTATATTCTATCTCCGGTATTTTTTTATACGTACTTAACCATGTTAATATAACCTTCACAGCACGCATAACAAAGTTCGTAAACACGTTGCATCACGCAGACCTAACTTTTAGTATATTCCTATACTAGGTTAGTATCTCATGTATCATATGGGTTAAAGAAATAAAATATTAAATAGTTAGTTATGATAAATTATTAATTATAAAACCATATTATGATAAGAGATGATTAAAATTACATATAAGTAATGACTGTAAATAATAAAACAATGATATAATTTCCTTTAAACTTTTGTATTTTATTTTTTTGTTAAAAAACCCTTTGTTTAAATCAAAATTAAGAAAATGTCATTTTATACAAAAATCTTATTATAACTTTGAATTTTAATTATCTTGGTTTATAAAAGTTTAATTTCTAAAAATACTGCTTTTATATTTTGTATCTTTAAAAAAGTTTGATATTTTAAAAAATCACTCATGTTATACAAAAAAATTATTTCTTTAGATATTTCATTTATAAAAAGACCTCTTTTTTAATTATTAAAAAAACTATTTTCATCTAAAAAGATTTAAATAGTATAATTGATAGTTAATATAAATATTTAATAAAAAAAGGAATAAGAAAAAGAAGTTTAAGATCTATAAAATTATGACAAGTGATAATTCAAAATCTTTTTTTATTATAATACATAGATTGTTTTAAGTTATGATGAAACAAATAACCTTCTCCATCACAAGAAAGTGTCTAACTCATTAAACTTAGGCATCAAGTTTCATATATTGTTTTTAATTTTTGTGTACTTTTTTTTTTCTTTTTCTAATAACGTTTGAAACTACTTCTATTACTCGATTGAATCTTTTTGATACAAGATTTCAAGTGTTCATATTGATTTTGACATTTTAGACATTACTCACCTAGAAACACCATAAAAAAATCTATTTAAATCCAAACCAACATCATCACGCCTTTGGACCTGAGCCAACTTAAACTATATATACTTAAACATCACTAATAATAATTACACAATTGCTTCTTGTAGTTTACCAAAATAGAAAGCTTTAAATCTAACTTTCAAAAGTAATAAGTTTGATATTTGTAGTTTCAGTTTTGTTACAATTTATATTTATTTAACATTTAACACTAGGATCCACATATTTATTAATATTACAGGACCCATATGTCTTGTACATGAAGATATTTTGATCATTCATGTAATATCCCTTTGATTTTAAAACAAAAAGTAATGTAAATTTTTTTAAAAAGCATTAAAAACTCAACCCACCTATAGTTGTGCAATGTTCTCAAATTTAATAAATGAAAAAAAGAAAATAAAGAGTCAGATCTATCGTAGTAAAACAACCGAAGAGGGAGAATAAAGAAGAGAGGGATTGGTGTTTTTTTTATTTATTATTTCAAGTATATTACATAAAGAGTAAATGTGGTCGGTAAAAGAATAAAATAGGTAAATAGTAAATTTACTAAAACTAAACAAATCTCCCCCTCTATTTTTTTCGTCTGTAGTGTTAATTATTTGTCCGGTAGTATAAACTTTTTTGTCATGTATTATAAACTTTTTTTAAATATAACGAGTTCGTCTCATTTAAAAAAATTAATTTCACATCCCGCCCCCTTAGAAAAATTCTCAAGCTCCGCCGCTATTTATAGATCATGGTTTTGCCTTATGGTTAAATATAATATTTTTGTAAATAATTTTTAATTTTGTAAATATATTAGTAAAAGATAACTAATAAAAACCTTTTGTAAAAGACAAAAAGCGACCATCTTTTATCTTTTTTGTGGTCTCTTAACATTTGATGATTAAAGTTGAATCTTTCACCATCATACATTTTAAAAATACTTGTAAGCATGGCAAAAAACAAAAATAACACACAATTTCTGATCCATAGTTTTTCGTTACATAATCCATATATTATATATCATCTTTTCATAGAAGTATGAAATTTTAGCATTTAGCATACCTCATAACAAGTAGGACATGAGGACTAGGATTGTTCTTAAGTTACTTAAGACTTACTCGTTAAAATTTGAATAAGTCAAATTTAAACGAGTTAGAGATTGTATTTCACGTATGAGCTTAACCAAAGCCAAAAGACTAAGGAAGCATATTCAATACATATATACAAAATAATCACGAATGTAACCTTTCGTATTTTTGTTAAATAAAAAGTTAACCCCGTTATATTTTTGTAAAGACCATTTATGGAATTATGAGGGTTACTTATGCCTGTTTCTTTGTTTGATATTAATTCTTTAATTTAAAAGCTAATAATTTAACTATTAGATTGAAAATAATAATAATAATAACAACAATAATAATAATAATGATAATAATAAAATTATAATAATAAAAACAAAATAATAATAATAATAATAATAATAATAATAATAATAATAACAATAATACTAATAATTATATATAAATCCGATTCACAACTGGATGTACAGTGACCTACAACTACTATGCGTCATTGTACAAGTGCTTTTTGCATGTGCTAAACTGACATGCGGGTGACTAAAACCCATGTGCATGTTACAAACTTGCAAGCACATAGTACAACTTTATCCACATATGATCATATACTCTTTCTCTCTCATCAAACCTCTTTTTATCTAATCAACAAACACAAAACTCTTTTTTTCTTTTAGATGCCAAATTTTTACATATGTGGTCTTCATAGAGTTAGATTTTAAATATCTACTAATGCTATCAGCAAATATTGTAGTAATATAAAGATCATAATATTTTTTTTAATTGAGCATCACTTAACAATTACTATTATACAAGTTACTAGGATGTGAATGCTAATGTGACGTGATTAGGTGTCTTAATTTCTTTTTTTGTTTAATTTACCCTTTTTACATTTGTTTTTTTCATCTATTAATTTATCGATCTTAGTTGTTTAATGTTTGTTTAGCTTTCTCTTATTTTTAAGTTACATATTACAACACATTAACACTCCTAGGTATCATAAAACACGTAACTATGAATTACGACTATAACTACGAAGGAAAAAAATAAGTGGCCCGCTGCGTAGCGCGTGTACTAAAACTAGTTATAATAATAATACATGTTCATCATGTTAAATTCACATTTAAACCATGATAGCAAAAATAATAAGAATCCTAAAAATAAATAAAAAATAATACTAATAAGAGAAATAAGAAATTATAAAAGTTAACAAGTTAGATTAATGATTAAACTTAAAGTTAATTAAGTTCAGGGGGTGTTTTTTCATTTTGTAAACTTTAAAAGGAAGTTATTACATGAAATAATAACAATCCAAAGTTGGAGGGACCAATGTGTAATTTGTAAAATTACAAAACCAACCCCCCACCCACTTCCCTTTTTCTTGTTTTTCTGGTCGCCGGTCGACGAGACCCAAAGCCGGTCAAAATGACCACAATTTAAAATCCAAAGATGCCAAACGATTCGGGAGGATGTTTCGAACTTGAACACAAGATTTAATTGAGTTTTAAACTCGGTTATAATGACACTCGAACTTGAAACCGAAACCTCAATCAAATTCTAACCGTTCAACGTACAAATCGTGATAATATCAAATTAATCAAACAAAAACGTTTGTATAATCATTGCAAAGCTAAATGTGTAGTTTGATTCCAGTTAAACAATCAACTAAACACCTAATCATAACCCAAATAGTCGAACCAAAATTCTAAACTCATTCGATACCTTAAGGTACAAATCAAAGCTATTTAACAGAGGGCAAATGTGCCCTTCGATCCCTTTCAACTCTCTGTAACCCCAATTTCTTGAATCATCCACTCAATCGACAATCCCACATACCCATGTTCTTCGCGAGTGGACCGAAGCTGAACCAAGTTCAATCATCCTAATTTGATCGTAATCAGGCAAGTAAAACATACCCACATACTCGATTACACCTAAGGATTAGAAGCATTAAGGTTAATCGGGTTGAAACACTAGAATTGGTGTTTAATGTAACATCTCGTATTTTTGTTAAATTAAAAGTTAATCTTGTTAAGTTCTTGTAAGGACTACTTGTGCCATTATGAAATTTATGGGATTCTTATGCTTGGTATGTCTTTAAATCCTTAATTTGAAGCTAATTATGATAATAATAATCATAATAGTATTAGTAATAGTAATATTAGCAATAAATAATAACTAATAATAGTAATAATAAAAAAAATCAAATAATATGGTTAATTAATATAAAAAAAATATATATATTGTAATAGTTACCAAACTTAACAATGTTTTAAAACTTTACGAAATTAAGGTTTAGGGGGGTTTAATGCCAATTTAGAAATTTTAATATTAAAGTTTGTGCATAAATGTAACAATGGAAACTTCAGGGACCAGAACTGCAAAATTGCAAAACCCTCCCTTTTTTTCTCTTTTCTTTCCCGTTTCTCCGACCGTTTCCCGGCCGACTTCCGGCGAACTCCGACGAGACTAGAAACCTTTGAAATCGGTCATTTCGAGACCCAGAACCGTTCTCAAATCCTTCTTGAACTCGTTTCGAACTTGAATGCACCCATTAAACGTGTTTAATCATCGGTTACTAAGCGAATCGAATGCATAACCAAAACATTCCAATTACTTAGCCATTCGAGCATTAAATCGTTGTATTAATCTAATTAAACGAACAGAAACTATCATCTAACAAATTCCAAGTGTTCACAACCACCAATTACACTTAAAACAAACAAAAACAACGAATTCAATCACCATCTTCGTCGCGACCTGCAACTCAACCGAACATTATCTTCTGAGCTTCAATTGACCAAATTCGCAAAGGGCTTTGCATCGAGGTCATCACGCGAAGCTTCCCACAAATTTAATTTGATTATCGTTGAGGTTTGCCTATCCATCAAGACTTCCACGTCCGCAACGTTTCCTCGAGTGTTCAAACACCAATCCAATAACAATTCGGGTAATTAAAACTACCTTTATACACGATTTCATATGGGGATCAAAAGCCCTAACCTTTCGATCGATTACAATGTTCATATGGGGCTCAATTTGATCGAACATTGTTCTAGGGCTTATATGAGAATTGGGGGTTTTCATTCGCGATGATTCTTAAGCTTCAAAACCAGGTTGTAACCGCGGCTGGATGCCTTGGTTCACTGGTTAACACGCTCCCATCCTAACCTAGAGGTCTCGGGTTCGAACCCGGGCACCCTCTGTTTTTTTTAAAAAGGTTGTTTTAGCCTTTAATTAAGTAAAAAATAGATTTGTACGATAAGTCCAAACTTACTACATTATTGGAACTTTATGTTTTTCCTTGATTAGAAGTTATAATAATAATTATTAAATTCAAATATATTTTGTTTATAGCTAATTACGCAAGTTATTTACAAAGGATTTAATTCCTTTAAAATCTTATAATTAGTATCTTTATTTTCATCAAATGAATCATAAACAAGTGTTTATTGTGTGGTTTTATAAATTTTTCCCCAATTCATATTGGAACCCTAGTGTTATTATATCGTTAACCATATATTGACCTAAATCTTATAATATATATATAGGGGCCTTGTGACGTTCATCTTGGAACGACGTTTATTATTTTTCTTATTGATCTTCATTATATACTGATTTTAACATGTGAGTTTTCCTTGCCCTTTTTTTACATTTTTCACACTATTTTGGGGTGAAACATGATACTTATACATCGTACACTTATAAACGTTTGAGACTTGTAATGCACTTGCAATTCATCTTTATATTTTGTCATGGTTATTTGTGTGTTGTAAGTGATTATATGAGATACATAGTTTGTTTACAATCATTAACTATTGCTAGCCTGGCGACGTCTTAGATCTTTGGGCCTGACAAGCCTATTTGGTGCTAAAGTCGATGTATTGCCGACACCTAGGAGCCGTATGCTTGTGCACTAGGGAACCAAATACACTTAGCCAATCTTTTATACTTGTAATCAAGTTGAGGTTTGTTGTAACGATATGTGTTCTATAACCTTACTAGCTTATAACTTATGACATGAATTGCTACTTGTAACTTTCTTTTTCATATTATGTATGAAAACCTTGGAAACTCACCAACTATTTTTAGTTGACTCTTATTTTTATCTTGTTTTAGGTCAACCTCAAGCTTAATGTGATCTTTTTGAAGCATGCTATAATCTAGGACTTGGACCTAGATAATGAAATAAAAAGTTACATTATGTTGTTATGTTGAACTTATTTCTTGTATAAGACTTATGATTGTAATTTCCATTTCAAGACTTATGATAATAATATTTACAATTTAATATAGCGTTATGTGGCTGTGAACAATCTTAACTCTCACATCTCGACGTTTCCGCCGTCAAGGTTGGGGTGTGACAGATTGGTATCAGAGCCCATAACTATAGGGATTTAGGTTATTAGTAATGGTGACCTAGACTATAGCTTATGCATGAACCTCATAGGATAATATTTATATTCTTAGAAATATATATAGTGTTACATGCTACATAATGCTATATTTTATTTATGTGCAACTTGATGCCTTAGCATAGGTTGCCTTGTAATTGTCTAAACTTTGTTACTTGTCTCCCTAAACTTAACTTTGACTCATTGACTCTTCCGACAAATGAAACTTCTTAATCTTATTCTCGTCAACACGTGGAATCGTATACTTATGCTTAAGAATTAAATCTTTAGACTTATGTCTAATCTATGTAAATCTCATCATGGTTTTGATTTCATAAACCTAAGAATTTGTGTGATACATGGACACCTGTATTCTGGATTTCCTGGCAAAAGGCCCTCAGGCTAAGGCAAGCATATCGCATAAATCCTACGGGACTAGTTATGCTTACCTGGGGATTTCTGGGATGAGTGATAAACCATGGTCAACATACACAAATTTCTAAGGCGAATGGGTCAACTTACCTTGACGTGTCAACGTTTCCAAATGGTAATGCGTTACCAAATGGAACCATTCCATGTGCCTTACAACTTTTTGCCTTATCCTTGTTGAACATTAATCCTTGTTATTCCAATTCTCATATCTAACTCATTTGTATATTCCAGCATGTCTCGTCATCATGGAAAGCGTGGAAGTTCCGATCGTAAGTTAGCCGCCATGATTGCTCGACAAATGGCTGTTGTCATTCCGACCATGGTTGCTGAACTTAATAGCACCTTAATGACCAACGCTAGCAACAATGGAAATGGTCATGGAGAGAATAGCAACAATCAAAACGGGAACAATCAACACGGGAATAATCAAACTTGCACCTTCAAACACTTCAGCTCTTACAAGCCCACTAGTTTTAGTGGCAAGGAAGGAGCCACTGGTCTTCTTGAGTGGTTCGAAAGCATGGAGAATACCTTTATCAATTGTGAGTGTCCCGATGCACTCAAGGTTCGTTATGCCACTAGTATGTTCCAACAAAGGGCTCTTACCTGGTGGAATAGCAAGAAGAGAATCCGTGGTCCTGAAGTTGTGCTAGCACTTACCTGGGAAGAGTTCAAGAACATCGCCATCGCGAAGTTCTGCCCAAGAAGTGAATTGCAAAAGTTGAAGAAGAGTTTTGGAATTTGAAACAAAATGATGGTGATCATTTGGCCTACTCAACTAGGCATCATGAGTTGAGTATACTGCTGCCCCATATGGTCGACACTGTTCCCCGCAACATCGAGAAGTTCATTAAGGGTGTACCACCCCAAATTCAAGATGCTGTGGTGGGTAGCCGACCCACAACCTTGGAAGAAGCCATTACAATCACCGCTCAACTCACCGAAACCATATAAGAGCGGGCACCATGTCTGTGAAGGGTGCAAAGAAGGTGGAGAAGACGGCTACCGAGGCAGTTAAGGAGACCAAAGCTGAACCGTCTAACAACCACAACAACAACAAGAAGCGCAAGTTCACACCGGCGCGTAACTATGCCGTGGCTGCACCCAAACAACCCCAAGGACAACTTGTACCTGCGGCTACACCTGTGGCACAAGTGCCTGGGGCTAGGGCTTATGCTGGTCCGCAACCGATGTGCAACACGTGTAGGTATCATCATCCGGGGAATCAACCATGCCGCATTTGCACCTTATGCGGTAAATATGGTCATTTGGTGGCGACTTGCCACCGTGCACCTAACAATGCCGCTGTGGTCACAAACCGTGTTTGCTACAACTGTGGGGAACCTGGCCATTTTCGCCCACAATGCCCTTCTTGTGGGTAATGTTCCACAAGCCCGAGGACGTGCTTTCAACATCAACGCTAACCAAGCAAAAGCAAACAACGATGTGGTGAATGGTACGTTAACTCACCCTTAATTTTTTGATCAAATCATTTCATATTTTACCTATATTTTTAAATACTTTAAAAAATTGAACAGGTATGTTCCTTATTAACAAAACTTATGCCTATGTCCTATTTGATTCTGGAGCCGATAAAGTTTGTTTCATTAGAGTTTGAACCCATACTTGCTAAGCCACATACGAAACTAGAAAGACCTCTTACTGTTGAAGTTGCCGATGGAGAACCGATCACCGTTGACTATCATTCGTGATTGCATCTTAAGTCTTGACACGCATGATTTTCTTATCGATCTTATCCCTATGAAACTTGGAAGCTTTGACGTCATCATGGTATGGATTGGTTAGCCAAACACCATGCCGAGATCATTTGTTTCGAGAAGTGCATTCGTATACCATTACCCTCTGGAGATACGTTGAAGGTGTTCGGTGAAAAATCTTCCAAAGGGCTTAAACTCATGTCTTGCACTCAAGCCCGAAAGTGCTTAAACAAGAAGTATTTGGCCTTCTTGGCTTACGTGGTCAACACGAAAGTCAAAGGGAAGGAACTAAGGATGTCCCTATCATACGAGACTTTCCTGAAGTATTTCCTGATGACCTTAGTGGTTTACCTCCTGTGCGTGAGGTTGAGTTTAAAATCGACTTGATACCGGGAGCAACCCCGTGGCTAAGTCACCATATCGGCTTGCACCATCGGAAATGCAAGAACTCTCTTGTCAACTGCAAGAGCTGTCCGAGAAAGGCTTCATCCGTCCTAGTTCTTCGCCTTGGGGTGCACCTGTTCTTTTCGTGAAGAAGAAAGATGGATCATTCGTATGTGCATCGATTATCGTGAACTTAACAAGCTTACCATCAAGAATCGTTATCCTCTCCCTCGCATCGATGACGTTTCGATCAACTTCAAGGAGCTGCTATTTTCTCGAAGATTGATTTACGTTCTGGTTATCATCAATTGCGAGTCCATGATGATGATATCCCAAAGATCGCGTTTCGTACTCGTTATGGACACTATGAGTTTATGGTGATGCTTTTGGTTTAACCAATGCCTGCTGTCTTCATGGATCTCATGAACCGAGTATGCAAGCCTTATCTAGACAAGTTTGTGATCGTCTTTATTGATGACATACTTATCTATTCCAAGTCCAACACCGATCATGAGCTGCATTTGAGATTGGTTCTTGAGTTGTTAAGGAAAGAGCAATTGTACGCAAAGTTCTCGAAGTGTGATTTCTGGCTCGAAGAAGTTCAATTCCTAGGACACGTGGTGAATAGCCAAGGAATTCACGTTGATCCTGCAAAGGTAGAAGCTGTGAAGAATTGGTGTGTTCCTACAACTCCTACCGAAGTTCGTTCTTTTCTTGGTTGCTGGTTATTATCGGCGATTCATTGCCAATTTCTTGAGGATCGCGAAACCGCTCACCACATTGACACAAAAGAATAAACCCTTCGAGTGGGGTCCGAGCAAGAAGAAGCTTTTGAAGCGTTAAAGCATAAGTTATGCAATGCTCCTATCTTAACCCTACCCGATGGAAACGATGATTTCACTGTGTATTGTGACGCATCAAAAAAGGCCTTGGTTGTGTTCTTATGCAACGAGGGAAGGTCATAGCTTACGCATCGAGGCAATTGAAGGTTCACGAGGTGAATTACACAACTCATGATCTCGAGCTTGGTGCTGCTGTATTTGCTTTGAAGATTTGGAGGCACTACCTGTATGGTACGCAATGTATAGTCTACACCGATCACAAAAGCCTTCAACACGTTTTCAATCAAAAAGATCTCAATATGAGACAACGTCATGGGTGGAGTCGATTAGTGACTATGATTGTGACATTCGTTTCATCCTGGTAAAGCAAACGTTGTAGCCGATGCACTAAGCCGAAAGATTCACAACAAGATGATCTCATTCCAAGAAATTCGCGATCGACGTCAATGGTTTGACACTTTGGGGAGTACGATACTGAGATACGACTAGATGTCAACGAGACCACCGTACTACTACAAAACCTGAGAATAGATAGTGACATCGAGTCTAGTATCCTGGAGGCTCAACAAATGGTACAACAAGAAGGAAGAATGAAGGATGAGTTGGAGCATAATCTTCTAACCCAATTGGAAACAAAACCAATGGGTTGTTGTACTTCGCCAATCGTATTTGGGTTCCAAATCGCGATAACATTCGTACCTTATTATGAACGAAGCTCATCAAACTCGTTATTCTATTCATCCTGGTTCCGATAAGATGTACATGGACCTACGTGGTCAATATTGGTGGCCTGGAATGAAGAAAGACATAGCGACTTATGTAGCTAAGTGCCTCACATGTACGAAGGTTAAAGCCGAACATCAACGTCCAAGTGGGTTACTTGAGCAACCCGAGATTCCTATGTGGAAATGGGAACATATCCATGGACTTCATAACAAAGCTACCTCGAACCTCCCGAGGACATGATAGCATATGGGTGATGTTGACCGATTGACCAAGTCGGCACATTTTATACCCATACGTGATACTTACAAGACATCAAAGTTAGCTCGTATATACGTTGATGAGATTGTAAGTCGTCATGGAGTACCTCTGCACATCATATCTGACCGAGATGCTCGTTTCACTTCATATTTTGGTCGTCTATGCAAGAACTTTTGGGTACACAATTGGATTTAAGCACGGCTTACCATCCTCAAACTGATGGTCAAACCGAGCGAACGATCTAAACTTTGGAGGATTTGCTACGTCTGTGTTCTTGACTTTGGTGGCGATTGGGATACGCATCTACCGCTCGCGGAATTTTCGTATAACAATAGTTACCTCGAGTATCAAGATGGCACGTTTGAAGCACTTTTTGGTCGAAAATGTCGTTCACCGATCTGTTGGACCGACATTGGTGAAAACTTCATCACTGGTCCTGAACTTATACAAGAGACGACCGATAAAGTTTCTATCATTCGCAAGAACCTCGAAGTGGCGAGAAGTCGTCAAAAGAGCTATGCTGACAAGCGACGTAAGCCATTGGAATTCCAAGTTGGGGAGATGGTTCTTCTTAAGGTTTCACCGTGGAAAGGTGTGGTTCGCTTTGGAAAGAAGGGCAAACTGGCTCCAAGATTTGTAGGACCTTTCAAAATCCTGAAAAGGATTGGGAAAGTGGCTTATAAACTAGAGCTACCTCCCGACCTTAGTGGAGTTCATCCCGTATTTCACGTCTCAAATTTGAGAAAGTGCTTGGCTGACGAAAGTCTGCATGTCCCGTTGGAAGACATCCAGATTGACGAGTCATTGCATTTTGTCGAGAAGCCTGTTGAGATCATGGATCGCATTATGAAGAGGACTAGAACCACAACAACCCCAATCGTCAAGGTTCGTTGGGAAAATAAACGTGACGCTGAATTTACTTGGGAACGTGAGGAGCACATGAAGGAGAGATACCCGTTTTTATTTGTATAGTTTCATTTCTTTTAATTTCGAGACCAAATTCTTTTAAGTTGGGGAGACTGTAACATCTCGTATTTTTGTTAAATTAAAAGTTAATCTTGTTAAGTTCTTGTAAGGACTACTTGTGCCATTATGAAATTTGTGGATTCTTATGCTTGGTATGTCTTTAAATCCTTAATTTGAAGCTAATAATGTTAAATAAATAGAATATAATTATGATAATAATAATCATAATAGTATTAGTAATAGTAATATTAGCAATAAATAATAACTAATAATAGTAATAATAAAAAAATCAAATAATATGGTTAATTAATAAAAAAAAATATATATATTGTAATAGTTACCAAACTTAAAAATGTTTTAAAACTTTACGAAATTAAGGTTTAGGGGGGTTTAATGCCAATTTAGAAATTTTAATATTAAAGTTTGTGCATAAATGTAACAATGGAAACTTCAGGGACCAGAACTGCAAAATTGCAAAACCTCCCTTTTTTTCTCTTTTCTTTCCCGTTTCTCCGGCCGTTTCCGGCCGACTTCCGGCGAACTCCGATGAGACTAGAAACCTTTGAAATCGGTCGTTTCGAGACCCTGAACCGTTCTCAAATCCTTCTAGAACTCGTTTCGAACTTGAATGCACCCATTAAACGTGTTTAATCATTGGTTACTAAGCGAATCGAATGCATAACCGAAACATTCCAATTACTTAGTCGTTCGAGCATTAAATCGTTGTATTAATCTAATTAAACGAACAGAAACTATCATCTAACAAATTCCAAGTGTTCACAACCACCAATTACACTTAAAACAAACAAAAACAACGAATTCAATCACCATCTTCGTCGCGACCTGCAACTCAACCGAACATTATCTTTGAGCTTCAATTGACCAAATTCGCAAAGGGCTTTGCATCGAGGTCATCACGCGAAGCTTCCCACAAATTTAATTTGATTATCGTTGAGGTTTGCCTATCCATCAAGACTTCCACGTCCGCAACGTTCCTCGAGTGTTCAAACACCAATCCAATAACAATTCGGGTAATTAAAACTACCTTATACTCGATTTCATATGGGGATCAAAAGCCCTAACCTTTCGATCGATTACAATGTTCATATGGGGCTCAATTTGATCAAACATTGTTCTAGGGCTTATATGAGAATTGGGGGTTTTCATTCACGATGATTCTTAAGCTTCAAAACCATGTTCTAACCACGGCTGGATGCCTTGGTTCACTGGTTAACACGCTCCCATCCTAACCTAGAGGTCCGGGTTCGAACCTGGGCACCCTCTGTTTTTTTAAAAAGGTTGTTTTAGCCTTTAATTAAGTAAAAAAAATTATTTTAAAAATAAAAATAACTTTCACAAACTCTCAATTTTTTTAAATCATCTAAACCTTTTCTGTACATTATTTCTTGAAAAACTTTTTATAAAAATTATTTACAAACATCTTAACTAAAATATCTTTATAAAATAGATTTGTACGATAAGTCCAAACTTACTACATTATTGGAACTTTATGTTTTCCTTGATTAGAAGTTATAATAATAATTATTAAATTCAAATATATTTTGTTTATAGCTAATTACGCAAGTTATTTACAAAGGATTTAATTCCTGTAAAATCTTATAATTAGTATCTTTATTTTCATCAAATGAATCATAAACAAGTGTTTATTGTGTGGTTTTATAAATTTTTCCCCAATTCATATTGGAACCCTAGTGTTATTATATCGTTAACCATATTATTGACCTAAATCTTATAATATATATATAGGGGCCTTGTGACGTTCATCTTGGAACGACGTTTATTATTTTCTTATTGATCTTCATTATATACTGGTTTTAACATGTGAGTTTTCCTTGCCCTTTTTTACATTTTTCACACTATTTTGGGGTGAAACATGATACTTATACATCGTACACTTATAAATGTTTGAGACTTGTAATGCACTTGCAATTCATCTTTATATTTTGTCATGGTTATTTGTGTGTTGTAAGTGATTATATGAGATACATAGTTTGTTTACAATCATTAACTATTGCTAGCCTGGCGACGTCTTAGATCTTTGGGCCTGACAAGCCTATTTGGTGCTAAAGTCGATGTATTGCCGACACCTAGGAGCCGTATGCTTGTGCACTAGGGAACCAAATACACTTAGCCAATCTTTTATACTTGTAATCAAGTCGAGGTTTGGTTGTAACGATATGTGTTCTATAACCTTACTAGCTTATAACTTATGACATGAATTGCTACTTGTAACTTTCTTTTTCATATTATGTATGAAAACCTTGGAAACTCATCAACTATTTTTAGTTGACTCTTATTTTTATCTTGTTTCAGGTCAACCTCAAGCTTAATGTGATCTTTTTGAAGCATGCTATAATCTAGGACTTGGACCTAGATAATGAAATAAAAAGTTACATTATGTTATGTTATGTTGAACTTATTTCTTGTATAAGACTTATGATTGTAATTTCCATTTCAAGACTTATGATAATAATATTTACAATTTAATATAGCGTTATGTGGCTGTGAACAATCTTAACTCTCACATCTCGACGTTTCCGCCGTCAAGGTTGGGGTGTGACATTTAATTTGGATCAAATCGAAACTAGGGTTCTTATGATTTGGGGATATCTTTACAGTTGTGTTTTTATAATTTAAAAACCAATATTTACCACAGCTGCAGCCTTGGTCTATTGGTTACACACTCACATTCCCAGCTTGAGGTCCCGGGTTTGAACCCGGGGACCCTTAACATGTTTTTAGGCTTTTTCAGCCTTTAAAAATATAGAAAAATTTCTAAAAGTTATAAAACCCAGTTTTGTAAACTTTAATTATTTTTTAAAGTTATCTAATTATTTTTGTAAATTTATTTCTTTAAATACTTTAACATTTTTATAATATTATTAACAAATGTTATACTTAGTTTATTTTTTTATACAAATATACTTTAAATAAAAGTTTAAAATATTAAATTATTATTGGTCTATATGTTGTCTTTAATTATAGAATTATAAAATTTATATATATTTTATAATTAAATTTCACAAATTATTATAAAGGATTTAATTCCTTTAAAATTGCCTAAATGGTATTTTTCTTTTAGTGGACTAATATATATATATATATATATATATATATATATATTATATATATATATGATTTCATTAACTGACTTATTTATTTATAAAAACCCCCAAATTCTTATCGAAACCCTAATTCACATTTAATCGATAACTTATTATTAAACTTAATCTTGTAATATATACGTTTAGGTATCTTGTAAAGGAATTCATTGGAGCATTGTTATTTCTTATTACCACCTATATATATATATATATATATATATATATACACACACACACACACACACACACACACCACGTCATGTGAGTTTTCATGCCCATCTTATCATTTCACACCTTTTAGGGTGAAACATATTAACATATCAACTTACACTTGTAAGCATTTTGATACTTGTAAACGCACATGAAATTCATCTTTGCCTTTTGTTATGGTTATTTGTATTATTGTGAGTTTCATATAATAAACATTATATGTTGACAATTATTAACTTTTGCTAGCCTGACAACGTCATAGATCTATGGGTCTGACAACCCCGCGGCTTACCTATATATATATATGATTTCATTAACTAACTTTATTTATTTATCAAAACCCCCAAATTCTTATCGAAACCCTAGTTCACATTTAATCGATAATCTTATTATTAAACTTAATTTTGTAATATTTACGTTTAGGTATCTTGTAAAGGAATTCGTTGGAGCATTGTTCATTTCTTATTACCATCTTATATACACACACACACACACACACACACACACACACATCATGTGAGTTTTCATGCCCCTCTTTTATTATTTCACTCCTTTTTGGGGTGAAACATGTTAACATATCAAATTACACTTGTAAACATTTTGATACTTGTAAACACACATGCAATTCATCTTTGCCTTTTGTCATGGTTATTTGTATTATTATGAGTTTTATATGATAAACATTATATGTTGACAATCATTAACTATTATTAGCATGGCGACATCAGAGATCTATAGGCCTGACAAGCCTTTATGGTGCTAAAGCCGAGGTTATTGCTGGCTTCTAATGACGTATGGTTGTTCATCATGGGAACCAAATACACTTAGCTAATCATTATACTTGTAAATGTTATTCTTGGTGAATGTTTGATTGTAGCTATATGTTATCTATAAACTTTCTTAATTTGTAACCATTGACATAAATTGCTACTTGTAAACTTATATATATATATATATATGTATGCTTAACCCACGGAAGCTCACCAACTTTTAAAGTTGACCCTTTATTTTTAACATGTTTCTGGAAATGCACAAGGTTGATGATTATCTTTGAAGCATGCTTACACCTAGGATTTGGACCTAGGAAAATAAATAGATTATTTTGAAACTTGGATGTTGAACTTTTGTTTACTTTGCTTCATTAAGACATTTGGTTGTAATGTTAATTTAAACTTATGATAATCATATTATATTTAATGGTAGTGTTATGTGGTTGTGAACAATCTTAACCTCACATCTTGACATTTCCGCCGTTAGGTTGGGTGTGACAACGAATAAGTTATAATTTTTTGACACATGTTATCTTTTTACAGTCATGTTGCCACATGTCATCATCATAACAAATTCTTTTCAATGATAATACTAAATGTGATGATATTGTATATCATTTCCATATTATTAAACTAGGTATATACTCGTGTGTCACTATTGAAATAAAAAAAACTATATAATAGATAATATATATGTATAATTTAATATATTTTATATGTAAGACATTAGTGAAACAATAAAATTATTATATTTACCAACATATTTAAGTTATAAGCAATAACAAATGCAAAAAAAAAAATTATAATTCATAAGAATATATTATATATGTATTTATTTGTATATAGTGCATGAGTTTAACTTTTTCATATTAATTATATAATAATATGAAGGATTATATATTCACATCTAACATAATATTTTATAACAAATTTAGAACGCCTTGTTAATGATGATATAAAACGAACATTGGAGCGAAATGTAATTTAATAAATAGATAAATAAATAAAATAAACTAATTTTTTAATATTTAGTAAAAATGTTTCAAATGAACACATAGGGTGTGAATGAACATTGATTTCAATATTTTATGATCATAGAATTTAATTATTAAAAATAACTTAAAAACGTTTATAACTAGGTTGCGTACTCACGCTCCGCAGCGGGGCCAATCAATTTAAATACATTTCTACACCACATCGATTTACGCCTTAAATGCAATTATCAAATTAATCACAAATCCTTAGGCTAATTCTGCAATCAATAGATTAGTGAACTAATATTACATGACAATATTTCCAGACGTAGATCCGAAGTTCTTTTGCAGGATTATAGTGATTAATGCTCCGTTGGTAACTATTCTCTTGTACTTCCGTAAACCACTCCCTAAGATATTGAAAGGCTTAAACCAAAAGCATTTTTATGAAGATACAATTAACCTACAAACTTAAATCACATAAAACAACATGTGCAATCCAACAAAGTAGTTCATCCAATAACAATATTACTAAATAGTGATGATAAAATAAAGAAATACTATCTTAACATAAAACAATAAAAGACCACTAAACATAGGAACCAAATCATAGTTGCAGTCATCAGATATTCAGATATATCACTAACATGTGCAATCCAATTTTCAAAGAAAATTTCAACCACGGTAATTGTTATCAAGTATATCACCAACATGGTTTTATTTTCAAGAAAAATTCAAAACCTAACGCGAAGTGAGCTACTTGAGTTCTCCAATATAATCTATTTGAATACATGCATCATTTCATCAACCGAATGTAGGTATGCATCTCCAATTTTGGTAGCTTCCAATTTAAATGTTGGTAGTAGTTAATTTCCATTAGCATATCTGCTAAAGTAATCAAACATTCCAAAAGACATATAATGTTTGAAACCAAAATTAAGTAATGCGATTGAAAGCAAAATTTATATCAAATTGAAGTATACCAAAAAGTAAAAGAAAATAAAAAGAATTGAAGATGAAGAACATATAACGGATTGAAGATCTTGCTGACCAACCAATCAGTTTAAATAGGGAACTCAATTCGCATCAATTTTTGAAAAAGAGAATAGCTAATGATGTTGTATCTACTTGCACATGCATCATGTAGTTGTAAATCTTGCTTATATCTTTGTGAAAACCAATAAATTAATCCACTTGCAGTAACAATCACGGACATAGGGTTATGTTTTATGTTAAAGTAAGAGATCAAAAAAGTATAAGTTGAAGAGAGAACTTTGAAAATCAAACTTGTGTACCGAGGAAAGGAAGGAAAAGGATGATTGCTTTTGCTCTAGGTGAAATCCCAATCGAAAGCAGAAGGAGAACCCGATAATACACAATACATCCCAATAGGCGAGAAGAAATTGAAAGCAAATAGATGAGAGTCGAATCCATCAATAGTGAGCGATTCAAAAAGCCACCACCTTCGGTCTATTACATCGATAATGATGTTATCTAGGGGAAATGATGACGATAGTGTAGAAGCAACTGAGGAGGCAGTGAACACGATGACGGGGTCTGTCGTTACAATTTAATCGGTGGTGGAGGTGTTGAAGATGGTGGACTATGGCGGTGGTGTTGGTGGAAGATCCATGGGAGTCGGTGGTATCTTGAAGAGAGAGATAATCCAATTGAGACACACGAACATAAAGAGTGCAATAAAATTTTATACATTTTGCTTCAGTTGTTATGCATGCAATAGAATAGCGTATACTATGCATAAAACCATGTACATTACTGTACATCCAGTTGGGTTTTGTAAAGTATATAATTGTTTCCGTATCAATTATATTTCCAAAAATATGAATTTAACAAGTAATTATAAATAACAAATATAGATCGATTGTATATAAGTTTTATTCTAGTAAGCACATATAGGCGAAACTTAGGTGAGATGAGATGGATTGCCTAGAAAAATATCTTGTGGCTTCAAAAGATTTTCTTTTATTAGTATGGATGCTAATAGTATTGCATATATTTTCTAAATTATTAATAAATAAAAGAGTAAATTACAAAAAAGGTCCTTTACCAACATGTAGGTTTTATCATTTATCTTTAATATTACATTGGACATCCTTAAAGTAAGAAGCTTGTAACACTTTATATCCTTTAGTCCAACCGTCTTAACCATTTTAGTTAATTAGCTAGAAATAACCATTTCACCCGCCCTCTAAACATAGAAATAAATTTGTAGTGGTAGACGCTAATCTTCATCTTAATGACGTCATCTACAGCTAACTATTATTGTTTTAATTTTAATAAATAATCTCTTCATTTCATGAACTTAGACAAAATCAATACATCGAACACCAAAAAGTTATAGCAAATCGTAAAGTTGAAATATCAACCTTAAAAACCTTTGAATGTCTTCCAAGTAGTTAATTACTTTCAATGGTTTCCATATAAGATTAATTCAATAGGTTATTCCATATAAGAAATGCTTAACTGGCTACGGTAGGTAGCATGGGGCCAAAGAATATTTGATGTAACAACTCGTATTTTTGTTAAATTACAAATTAACGTTGTTATGTTCTTGTAAGGATTATTTATACTATTTATGAAACTTTGTGGGCTATTCAAGCTTGATTCCTTGTTTAACTTAAAGTTTATGAAGTAATTAAATAATAATAATAATAATAATAATAATAATAATATTAGTAATAATGATAATATTTATCAAAACAATAATAATTACATTAATATTATAATAATAATAATAATTAATAATAATAATAATAGTAACTATATTAATAATAGGTTATAAAAGTTAACAAGTTAAGAATTAATGTTAAACTTAAGTTTAAGGGAGTGTTTTGTCATTTTATAACTTAAAATTGAAGTTTTAAACATAAAATAATAAAATCAAAACTACAGGGACCAAAGCTGTAATTAATTAAAATCCATGTTCCCCCCTTCCTTTGCCCGAAAATTCGGCCGCCAACCGACACAACTCCGGGGCGGCGCCGGCAAGGTCGAAAGCGCAATATTCGACCACTATTTCGACCCAAATCGATGCCAAACGACTCGGGAAGACGTTTCGAACTCGAACCCACGATTAATTTAACTAATTCGTTCGAAACTAATGGGATTGAACCGAAATCATACAACTCAATCGATCCATATCCGTTCAACGTATAGTTTGTGTTGGATAATCAAATAAACGATTAGAGACGTTCGAAACATCAAATACAAACTTAATGCATCATTTAATTGAACTTAAATCACCGATTAATCAAGTTTTAGTAACCGAAACAATCGAATCAAATGCAAGACCCAACCGGTACCTTAATGTGAAAATTGAACCCATTTAACAGAGGGGAAAGCTTTCATTCAATCCCTTTCAACTCTCTATAGCTTCAATTGCACAAAAATTCCACTCTAATCTCGATTTCATGTTCATTCTTCTTCGCGAGCGAACCGAGTCAAACCCGAAGCTTAAACACTACAATTCGATCATAATCAAGTAAGTTTAATACACCATTATACTCGATTATACCTAGGGATCAAAAGCCCTAAGGTTAACTGGGTTAAAACACTCGAATCGATGCTCAAATTTGGGTTCGATCGATCTAGGGTTTATGTGATTTGGGGATTTCAATTGGGTTATGTATTTAAGATTTTAAAACCGTGTTATACCATGACCAGACCATGGTTCACTGGTTACACACTCACATTTCACACCCGAGGTCCCAGTTTCGAACCTGGCAACCTCCATTATTTTTTGAGGCTTTTTCAGCCTCAAAAAAATAAATAAAAATTTTGCAAAATTATTTAAAAATATTTTTATAAACTTTATTTATTTTAAATCACTTTATCAATTTTTGTAAATTTATTCTTTAAATAATTTTAATATTTTATAAAACAAGGATTATATTTGTTTTATTATTATAAAGAAAAGACTTTAAATAATGATTTAAATTATTAAAAATTATTATTGGTTCAAACTTTATTGCTTAAACTTATAATTTTTACAAATAAAAATATTAAAAGATAATCTTATTATTAAAAACTTATTATTAAAAACTTAAAATATATCAAAACCCCAAATTTCTCCCATGAAACCCTAGATCATGTTTAAACGATAATCTTTATTAAAAACTTAAACTTGTAATATATATAAGTTTAGGTACATTGTGAAGGATTACGTTAGAACGTGCTTATTATTCTTATAATCATCATTTATATACTATTTGATAATGTGATTTTCCTTGCTCCTTTTTATATTATTTCACACCATTTTGGGGTGAAACATGTTAAACTTATTAACTTACACTTGTAAACTTTTTATACTTGTAATGCACTTGCAATTCATACTTATATTTTGTCGTGGTTATTTGTGTTATTGTAAGTTTTATATGAGATACATTATATTTTGACAATTATTAATTATTGCTAGTCTGACGATGTCATAGATCTATTGGCCTGACAAGCCTATTTGTGCTAAAGCCGATGTATTACAGGCTCCTGATGACGTATGACTTGTTCATCATGGAAACCAAATACACTTAGCTAATCATTATAAACTTGTAATTTTAATCTTGGTTAAGGTTTGATTGTAGCTATATGTGTTCTATAATCTTGCATAACTCATAACCTTTGACATGAATTGCTACTTGTAACCTTTTGATATATTTATGTATATTAAACCCTTGAAAACTCACCAACTTTTATAGTTGACCTTTATTTTTTAACATGTTTCAGGAAACGCTCAAGTTTGAAGTAGTCTTTTGAAGTTGCCCACATATAGGATTGGACCCAAATTATTAAATAAAATGTCTTGGAATATTCTTTTTATGTTATATTATTTATTGTTCGAGACTTTTGGTTGTAACTTGCAGACTTTGAAACTTATGATAATATATTTTCATTTAAAGATAGTGTTATGTGTCTGTGAACAATCTTAATCCTCATATCTTGACGATTCTGCCGTTAAGGTTAGGGTGCGACAGACTGGTATCAAAGCCCATAACTATAGGAATTTAGGTTATTAGAAATGATGACCCAGACTATAGTTTATGCATGAACCTTATAGAATAATCTTGGTAATCTTGTAAATACTAATTGTTGCATGCTACATGATGCTATCTAATTATGAATGCCTTCTTATAGGCAACTTGATGCCTTTAGATAGGTGCCTTGTAAATGCTTAAACTTTGTTACTTGTCTCCCCTAGACTTATCTTTGATTCTCCCCAATAAATGAAACTTCCTAAGCTTATTCTCAATGACATGTGGGATCGTACACTTATATCGTGGGTTTAATTCTTTAGACTTTATGTCTAATCTATGAAAATCTCATCAAGGTTTTGATTTCATGAACCTAAGGAATATTATGTGACACATAGACACCTGTATTCTGGATTTCCTGGCAAAAAGCCTTTGGGCTAAGGTAAGTGTCACACCCTTAAAATCCACTTGCGGAGTTTTACCGCGAGGCGTGTGAACAAACCAGGATCACAGTCAATAGTTACTCAGAACGACTCTAAATGCCATAATTTAAACAAAATCAACCAAAATACAAACTTTAAACAATGCGGAAGCGTTTTGAAAACAACCCAAGTCAATAAAGTATAACTATGGCAAAACAAGTGTCAACCCAAAAGAGTAAACCATAATTATTAAAATGTTAAATTTTCTGAAGAATCGTGTCTTAAAATGCAGTGGACCATGCAGTGCTCCTATGGCAAGCAAGTTAAGGACCTGAGAAAAGCATACTAAAAAGTCAACACAGGTTGGTGAGTTCAAGAGTTTGAGTTCAATAAACATATAAAGTTGTGATATATATAAGCAGTGTATGGTAATAGATAGCTAGTCTATTATCAGTAAATATTAATACATAGTGATTTCGCAGTTGAAGCTGACTGTGATAGTTGTTGCCTCCTGTCACGACTTACCATGTCGTGACAATGTTCAATAGGACAATTGCACCTTGACCTCGAGTCACACAGATGGGGCTCGTCAGACCCAGTAGTACTACCCAAGTTTCCCCTATCAAATATTAACAATTCAAAAGTGTGAGGACTTTTCCCATGGTAAACAACACTATATTAATATTATACACAACTTAATATTTAAAAGCGTTCTAAATACCCGATATGCTATCTCCCCAAAAGAAATCAATAAGAGTGGGGCATGAACTCACCTGATGTATGCAAAGAGTACTTAGGGTTTATTTGAGAAACGAGAGGATAGCCAACCTTCAAGGTGTATATAGATCATGTGAGTACATAAGTACGTGTAAATGAAAGACATGTGGAACCCTAATCATACCAAAACCAAAGACTCAAGCTTCCAGAAAATAGACACGTTTGACCTAGTTGACCCGTTTGACCCGTTGGTGACTTTATGTGCTGTAAACCATTCGAGCAATCAAACAATATATCATACATGGTATCATTCAAATAGATCATGTGTATGCTATATCAACCAGGTGTATCACTTAGATCATCATACAATCAAGTACAATACAAGTCATGCGAATCTAGAACATTAACATATCCACTAGTTATAATACAACTAACATGTCACACAAAGTTCAACCATTCATCACATGCCATGTGAAGCCACTCACGACTTCACATCCTAAACCCTGCCAATCCTACTAAGTAGGGGCCTCAGATTCGCACGCGTGTATAATGATCATAACCATATTCTTTAAGCATATGCATTGCATTCACAACATCACAACAATCAATTACCAGTCCCAAACATGATGTCCTACTACTACCCAACATCCAAACCATACATGACCACAAATGTCTAAATATCATTCATGATTATCTCAACATCACAAACAACCAAGTTATCATATCTTACCACATTAGAATTCATCCATGGTCATACTAACATGCTCCTAACATCCCAGATAGGTTCCAACTACCATCTATCACATTTTACATGAATAAAGTTTCCCTTTTAGGAAAGCATATCCCAAAATCTATCAATTACCCAATATGCTCATGGATTCATCAATAACATACCAATTCAAACTCATATCATCATCTAAACATGATCAACCACATTCAAACATCATAACCCATCAATTCATATCTTAAAAAGTTACTATCTTTAG
Organism: Flaveria trinervia; assembly: GCA_025506515.1. Classification (NCBI taxonomy): domain Eukaryota; kingdom Viridiplantae; phylum Streptophyta; class Magnoliopsida; order Asterales; family Asteraceae; genus Flaveria; species Flaveria trinervia. The sequence continues at coordinate 8,871,698 of CM046453.1, forward strand.
TAATGTATGAACTATAAAATTTTTTCTTGAATTTCCAATGATCACAACAACAATAAACATCTAATTATCACCATGAACACATCCATAACTCATAACATCCATAGTTCAACATTTCATGCAAATAAGTTACTATTATTAGTAACCTATGAACATCAACCCTAAATCATCAATTTCTTGCAAGATTCATGATTCCTAACATTCATACAACTTATTAATCACCACACATTCATCAAACAATCATCATTCACCCATAATCATGCCCAAAATCGAATTAGGGTTTGACTAGAATCAAAACCCATGATTAAACCACTAACAACATGTAATTCATCCATGATCGATGTTAACTAACATGTATTCAACATAACTAACATATAAACATCACCAAACAACATCCAATTCGATCCCATGAGGGTCAATTTCACATCCAAGGTTCGGCCATAAACAAACACCCCAAAAAACATGAAAATCTAACCTTTAAACGTGTAATTGCTTGAAATTGATGCTTCCTATGTGTTATATGTCTTGTAATCGAACCAAAATCACATGAAATTGCTTGATCAAGGTCGAATTTTGAAGAGGGAGGGAGAGGAGTTGAGGTCGCGGCCGAAAATGGGTGTGGGGATTAGGGTTTTGTTTTGTTTAGTTTAATTTACCTAATTACCCTTTTAACCCTTGTAATTTGTATTTTATAAAAACTAATCTTTAAACTCTTTGTAAAGTGTTTTTAACTTCATAATATAAAGATTTAACTTATGAAAATCATTATATATCTTATCTTTATAAAAACACAAGACATATGAATAATTAGGCACGTTTCCGCGTTACGCGATTAATTTTCTAATTAACCTTTTAAAAAATGTGTAAACACATAAACATAACCCAATATTCACATAGTCACTTAGATTCACACCAAATTAACATTATTCATTATTATTAGGTCACCAACGTTAAACGACAACTAGTGTGTGCTCACGACACGTGTACACAAGACTTAACGGAACTAACGGAGTTTGGTAACGGAAATTTACCGGATGTCACAGTAAGCATTTTGCATAAATCCTACGGACTAGTTATGCTTACTTGGTATTTCTGGGATGAGTGATAAACTATAGTCAACATACATAATTTTCTAAGGTAAATGGTTCAATTTACCTTGATGTGTTAATGTTCCCAAATGGTAATACATTACCAAATGGTAATGCATACACCTGTAATGCCCGGTTATTTAACCAAAGAAAGAAGAAAAAGAAAGAAAAGATATAAAGTCCAAGTAGAGGGACTAAAGGTGTCAAAAGGTACAAAATTTATTTATTTTTGTACAAAAGTAGCATGGCCGCCCATGTCATGCCACTTTTCGCCTTTTTGAAGATCAGATTATAGAGAGAGAAAGAACAAAGCTCGGTTAAAGAAGAACAGAAAGAGTATGAATTCAAGGTAAGAATTCATGTGTTTATGGTGTTCTTAACTAGTTTTATCCTCGGTGTATGCTTATATGTATTATGTGTTCGGTTGTGTGTGTTTTGGTGGGTTTCTAGGTTTTTGAACTCGATTTGCAAATGGGTTTGAAGAAGTCTTACCCAAAGAGCTGCAAAGGTGAGTTCTAGGACCCCCTTTTTACTTGTTTTAAACTGTATTGGGGCTAGAAATGCATGTATGAACTTTTTATAAAAGTTGGGTTTTATACTCGTATGTATGTATGTGTGTATGTTGCAGGTGGAGTTTGATTTTGGGCTATGTATGTGTTTGATGTTGATGATTGTGTTTCTAAGGCTTAGAATGTATGATTTAAGCTTAGAACATGATAGGTGATGTTTGGGGACTGAATTATGATGTTTAGGATGACTTAGACCGCTCATGCGCCCAAATAGTAGCCTGTGCGCCCACTGAAATAACTGCCTAAGTGTTCCCATGCGCCCAAAACCTCATGCACCGAATAGTACTCATGCGCCTAGAAATAGGATGAAATTGACTAAGTGTTCATACGCCCATATAGCTCATGCGCCTAGGCACTCATGCGTCTGCATAGTGCTCATGCGCCTAGAATGCCCAGAATAGACTAAGTATTGCTCATGCACCCCAATAGTGTTGATGCGTCTGGAAGTGGCCATGCGCCTAAGTGTTCCTCATGCGCTTGAGAGGTCATGCGCCTGCATAGTGTTCATGCGCCTAAAGACTTAGGTTATTTTCTGACTTTTCAAGAAAAGTGAAATATAGGTTTTGACTTGGGATGTTCCCGGGGGTATAGTAAGTTGACTTTTTGAAGTCAATGGTGATGTGATGGGCATAGTGTGATGATGTATGTTTGATGCTTATGCATGATGGCATGTTGCATGTATGTTATGCATGTGTGATGGTTCCTTGTATGGCGATGTTTTGTATGATTATTTTATGTTCTGGTTATGTAGGTTATCTTTCCCGTGGCTTTACGTGTTATAGTTATGAAAGAAATGATAAAGTATTATGTAACGTAAAGTGAAAGATAATGAAAAAGGGAACATAATGACAGAATGCATGCATTAATGAAAGAGAAAGTAAAGAAAGGCTTGCAAGCAAAATGTACGGAGATGCATGGCTCTAAAATGCCGTAAGCTCAACTGTGTGTGGTTTAGCTAACCCTTAAGGATACACGCAGGGGTCCAGTCTTTATGACTGACCAGTGATATAGTACATGGTTATAGTGGTTACTCACCTCGGTGCTGGTGCCAGGCTTTGTGCGTTATGGAAGTCATTTATGATCTTCGGCCCAGTACCCGCTTTGTGCATAAGTTTGGGGTGTAGTATACAGTTGGGATCTTTGTCGCTTGCCCTGGTGTTTGTGCTAGGCTACGTGCGTTATGGAAGTCATTTATGATCTTTGGCCTAGTACCGCTTTGTGCATACGTTTGGGGTATAGCTGATGACACTAATCCGGAAAGAGTTAAATAGATAATGAAAGATGTGATAAGCAGTAAAGAAGATAATAATGTTATTATCTATGTGTATGTACGATGTGTGATCATGTATGACAATATAGTATGATTTGAAAGAAAGTAAAGAATGGTTTTAAATGAAAGTAAAGTATGTTTTATTTTAAAACTAGAACTCACTCAGCAACGCTGACTTTTATGTGTTTCTAGTTGGTAGGTAAGGTTGCTGAGGATTGCATGGGGCGACTACTTGGCTCTTTTTGGATGACATCCATTTTTATAATGCTTTTGTGATGTAATGCAACAAGTATTTTGTAATTTGTCAACGATGTATTATTTTTCAAAAGCTTTTATAATGAAATGAAATGTCATTTTTGAATGTTTCCGCTGCAGTGTTTATTTAAGTTAAATGTAAATATATGTTTTATGTGCGATGATTGACCAACTGTGAGCGTCCCGGAACGGGGCCTTACAGACGACATGTGGGATCGTGCACTTATATCGTGGGTTTAATTCTTTAGACTTTATGTCTAATCTATGAAAATCTCATCAAGGTTTTGATTGCATGAACCTAAGGAATATTATGTGACACATAGACACTTGTATTCTGGATTTCCTGGCTAAAAGCCTTCGGGCTAAGGTAAGCATTTCGCATAAATCCTATGAGACTAGTTATACTTACCTGGGGATTTCTGGGATGAGTGATAAACTATGGTCAACATACATAATTTTCTAAGGTAAATAGGTCAATTTACCTTGACGTGTCAACGTTTCCAAATGGTAATGCATTACCAAATGGAATCATTCCATGTGCTTTACAAATCTTAAATCATCCTTGTTTAATTTACCGTCCTTTATCTCCAAACTCCTTTGACTAATTTATTTTGTATTCAGCATGTCTCGTCATCATTGAAAGCATGGAAGTTTCGACCGTAAGTTAGCTGCCAGGATTGCACAACAAATGGCTGCCGTCATCCTAACCATGGTTGCTGAGCTAAATAGCACCATGATGACCAACTTTAGCAACAACGAGAATGGTCAAGGGGAAAATAGCACGAACCAAGGGCATAACAACCAAACCTGTACCTTCAAGAATTTTAGTTCTTACAAGCCCACTAGCTATAGTGGCAAGGAAGGAGCCGCTGGTCTTCTTGAGTGGTTCGAGAACATGGAGAATACCTTTATCATCTGTGAGTGTCCCGAGGCGCTGAAGGTCCGTTACGCCACAAGTATGCTCCAACAAAGGGGACTTACTTGGTAGAATAGCGAGAAAAGGAACCATGGTGTTGACGCTGTGTTAGCACTAACTTGGGACAAGTTCAAGAAAATTGCCATCTCTAAGTTCTACCCGAGGAGTGAACTAAAGCTAGAGGAAGAGTTTTGGAATCTTAAGCAAGATGGTGGTGATCATTTGGCCTACTCAACTAGGCATCACGAGTTGAGCATTCTGTTGCCCCACATGGTCGTACTGTTCCTCGTAACATCAAGAAATTCATCAAGGGTGTACCACCCCAAATCCAAGATGCTATGATGGGTAGTCGACCACAACTTTGGAGGAAGCCATCACTATCACCGCTCAACTTACAGAGAATCATATACGAGCGAGCACCATGTCTGTTAAAGGTGCTAAGAAAGTTGAGAAGACGGTCCCCGAAGCTGCCAAACCTAATCGTCTTACAACAACAACAACAACAAGCGCAAGTTCACACAGACTCGCAACTATGCTGTGGCTGCACCCAAACCACTGGAAGACAACTTATACCTATGGCTCAAGTGCCTGTGGCTAGGGTCTATGCTGGTCCTCAACTTATGTGCAACATTTGTAGGTACCATCATCCGGGGAACGCTCTGTGTCGCATTTGTACCTTATGCGGTAAATATCGACACTTGGTGGCGACTTGTCACTGTGCTCCTAATAATGCCGCGATGGTCACAAACCGTGTTTGCTACAATTGTGGGGAACCTGGTCACTTCGCCCACAATGCCCTCGTCTTGCGGGAAGCATTCCACAAGCCCGAGGACGTGCTTTCAACATCAACTCGAATCATGTCACACCCCAACCTTGACGACGGAAACGTCGAGATGTGAGGGTTAAGATTATTCACAGCCACATAACGCTATATTAAAATGTAAATATTATTATCATAAGTCTTGAAATGAAATGCAATCATAAGTCTCAAACAAATAATAAGTTCAAACATAAGATAACATAAAGTAAACTTTTTATTTCATTAACTAGGTCAAGTCCTAGATTATAGCATGCTTCAAAAGGATCACTTTAAACTTGAGGTTGACCTGAAACATGATAAAAATAAGTGTCAACTAAAAATAGTTGGTGAGTTTTCCAGGGTTTTCATACATAATATGAAAAAGGTTACAAGTAGCAATTCATGTCATAGGTCATAAGCAAGTAAGGTTATAGAACACATATCATTACAACCAAACCTCGACTTGATTACAAGTATAAAAGATTGGCTAAGTGTATTTGGTTCCCATGATGAACAAGCATACGTCATCAGGAGCCGGCAATACCTCGGCTTTAGCACCAAATAGGCTTGTCAGGCCCAAAGATCTAAGACGTCACCAGGCTAGCAATAGTTAATGATTGTAAACAAACTATGTATCTCATATAATCACTTACAATGCACAAATAACCATGACAAAATAATAAGTTGAATTGCATGTGATTTACAAGTCTCAAATGTATAAGTGTATCATGTATAAGCCATCATGTTTCACCCCAAATTAGTGTGAAAATATGAAAAAGGGGCAAGGAAAACTCACATGGTCAAATAAATATATAATAGATGATTAATAAGAAATAGCAATCGTCGTTCCAACGTAAAGTCTTCACAATACACCTAATTATATAGATATTACAAGATTTAAACTTAAACATAATGGGTTAACTAATTAATGAGTACTAGGGTTAAGTGGATTTTGAGGTTTGTTAAATAATTATATTTAACAAATGAAAATCATTTATATTTTTTAAAAATATATATTTATGTTTTACACTAATTATGTGAAAAAGAAATAATTATAACATTTTGAAAGTTTCATAAAGTTTGAATAGATTTTTATAGCAAAAAGAATTAAGTACTATTAAACAATATTAAATTAAAAGAAACATTTTGAAACAATAATAATTTTTTAGTTATTATTTGTAATCCATTTTATTATTCATGAAAAGAAAAGAAAAAAAATTACTTAGACTAAAAGAGAAATACAGAAAATATATGGTGGCTTTTTGAAAATATTTAAAGTTTATAAAATAATTTATATATATATTAAAACGTTTTTATAATTTAATTAAGGGTTAAAACCCTTTAAAAAAATAACATGATGGTGCCCGGGTTCGAACCCGGGACCTCATGTGTGTGACTAAGTGATTTAACCAGTGAACCAGGCTCTCAGTCGCGGTATAAACTGCTTTTTAATTCTTAAAACAACCAACAATTATAAATCCCCAATTCCACATAAACCCTAGAATGTTTTGATCCAAATTGAAGCTCAATTCAAGTTTGTTAGCCAAATTAATCATAGGGCTTTTGTTCCCCAAAGAAAACCGAGTACATGTGTGCGATTAATTACCCGTATTATGTTCGAATTGGTGGCTCCCAACGAGAAACAGGTTGTGGCCGTGGTGATGCAAACCAGATGCAAACGTTAATAATACAATTAATTCTGAGAATAGCTTCTTGTGATGTCCTTGATGCAAAGCCCCTTATAAATTTCGAAGATTGAAGCCCTAATGATGGTGTTCGAGTATGATGCAAGTTGCGACAGAAGATGATGATGGGATTCGATGTATGGGTTCGTGTCAGGTGCAATTGAAGAGTGTAATCGATTGCAGATAGATAAATTATTGTTTGCGTTAAGTTAATTCGACTATTATTGTGTTTTAATGATCGAACGGTCATGAATTAAAAAGAGTTTCGGTTATACGATGAATAAGCTTGATAACCGATGTGCAACTCAATTATTGAATGCATTCAAGTTCGAATTATTTACAAAACGATTCGGGTCGATTTTGGTTACAAAATCGAATGGTTTTTGTGTTCTAGACTCGCCGGACTTCGACCGGAGGGTGGCCGAAGTCCCGGCCGGATTACGGTGAGGGCGAGGGGTTTGGGTTGAAACTTTGAGATTTTACACATTGGCCCCTTGTAGTTTAATAGTTGACATTTTATGCTTAAAAGTTCAATTTTAAGTTTCCAATTGGCAAATACGCCCCCTTTATTAACTTCAAGCTTAACATTAACTAACTTGTTAACTTTTATAACTTGTCATTTATATTATTATTATTATTATTATCATTATGGTAACAATATTATTATCATTATTATCAATGTTAAGCAAAATAGTTTATTAACTCCCATTTAACTCAACACCCTCAAAGTTTCATAAATGACATAAATGATCCTTACAAGAACATAACAAGGTTAACGCCTAATTTAACAAAAGTACAAGATGTTACAGTCTCCCCAACTTAAAAGAATTTCGTCCCGAAATTAAAAGAAATGAAACTATACAAATAAGAATGGGTATCTCTTCTTCATGTGCTCCTCACGTTCCCAAGTAAATTCAGCGCCACGTTTATTTTCCCAACGAACCTTGACGATTGGGGTTGTTGTGGTTCTCGTCTTCTTCATTATGCGGTCCATGATTTCAACAGGTTTCTCGACAAAATGTAACGACTCGTCAATCTGAATATCTTCCAACGGAACATACAGACTTTCGTCGCCAACCACTTTCTCAAATTTGAGACGTGAAATACAGGATGAACTCCACTAAGGTCGGAAGGTAGCTCTAGTTTATAAGCCACTTTCCCAATCCTTTTCAGGATTTTGAAAGGCCCTACAAACCTTGGAGCCAGTTTGCCCTTCTTTTCAAAGTGAACCACACCTTTCCATAGCGAAACCTTAAGAAGAACCATCTCCCCAACTTGAAATTCCAATGGCTTACGTCGCTTGTCAGCATAGCTCTTTTGACGACTTCTCACCACTTCAAGGTTCTTGCGAATAATAGAAACTTTATCGGTCGTCTCTTGTATAAGTTCAGGACCAGTGATGAAGTTTTCGCCAATGTCGGTCCAACAGATCGGTGAATGACATTTTCGACCATAAAGTGCTTCAAACGGTGCCATCTTGATACTCGAGTGGTAACTATTGTTATACGAAAATTCCGCGAGCGGTAGATGCGTATCCCAATCGCCACCAAAGTCAAGAACACATAGACGTAGCAAATCCTCCAGGTTTGGATCGTTCGCTCGGTTTGACCATCAGTTTGAGGATGGTAAGCCGTGCTTAGTCCCTTGAGTACCCAAGAGTTCTTGCATAGACGTCCAAAAATGCGAAGTGAAACGAGCGTCTCGGTCGGATATGATGTGCAGAGGTACCCCATGACGACTTACAATTTCATCAACGTATATACGGGCTAACCTTGATGTCTTGTAAGTGTCACGTATAGGTATAAAATGTGCTGATTTGGTCAATCGGTCAACGATCACCCATATGCTATCATGTCCTAGAGAGGTTCGGGGTAGCTTTGTTATGAAGTCCATAGATATGTGTTCCCATTTCCACATAGGAATCTCGGGTTGCTCAAGTAATCCACTTGGACGTTGATGTTCAGCTTTAACCTTCGTACATGTGAGACACTTAGCTACATAAGTCGCTATGTCTTTCTTCATTCCAGGCCACCAATATTGACCACGTAGGTCCATGTACATCTTATCGGAACCAGGATGAATAGAATAACGAGTTTGATGAGCTTCGTTCATAATAAAGGTACGAATGTTATCGCGATTTGGAATCCAAACGATTGGCGAAGTACATCAACCCATTGGGTTTCGTTTCCAATGGGTTAGAAGATTATGCTCCAATTCATCCTTCATTCTTCCTTCTCGTTGAATCATTTGTTGAGCCTCCAGGATGCTAGACTCGATGTCACTATCTATTCTCAGGTTTTGTAGTAGTACGGTGGTCTCGTTGACATCTAGTCGGATCTCAGTATCGAACTCACCCAAAGTGTCAAACCATTGACGCGATCGCGAATTTCTTGGAATGAGATCATCTTGTTGTGAATCTTTCGGCTTAGTGCATCGGCTACAACGTTTGCTTTACCAGGATGGTAACGAATGTCACAATCATAGTCACTAATCAACTCCACCAACGACGTTGTCTCATGTTGAGATCTTTTTGATTGAAAACGTGTTGAAGGCTTTGTGATCGGTGTAGACTATACATTGCGTACCATACAGGCAGTGCCTCCAAATCTTCAAAGCAAATACAACAGCACCAAGCTCGAGATCATGAGTTGTGTAATTCACCTCGTGAACCTTCAATTGCCTCGATGCGTAAGCTATGACCTTCCCTCATTGCATAAGAACACAACCAAGCCTTGTTTAGATGCATCACAATACACGGTGAAATCGTCGTTTTCATCGGGTAGGGTCAGATAGGAGCATTGCATAACTTATGCTTTAATGCTTCAAAAGCTTCTTCTTGCTCGGAACCCCACTCGAATGGTTTATTCTTTTGTGTCAAAGTAGTGAGCGGTTTCGCGATCCTCGAGAATTGGCAATGAATCGCCGATAATAACCAGCAAGACCAAGAAAAGAACGAACTTCGGTAGGAGTTGTAGGAACACACCAATTCTTCACAGCTTCCACCTTTGCAGGATCAACATGAATTCTTTGGTTATTCACCACGTGTCCTAGAAATTGAACTTCCTCAAGCCAGAAGTCACACTTCGAGAACTTTGCGTACAATTGCTCTTTCTTTAACAACTCAAGAACCAATCTCAAATGCAGTTCATGATCGGTGTTGGACTTGGAATAGATAAGTATGTCATCAATGAAGACGATCACAAACTTGTCTAGATAAGGCTTGCATACTCGGTTCATGAGATCCATGAAGACAGCAGGAGCATTGGTTAACCCAAAAGGCATCACCATAAACTCATAGTGTCCATAACGAGTACGGAAAGCGGTCTTTGGGATATCACCATCATGGACTCGCATTGATGATAGCCAGAACGTAAATCGATCTTCGAGAAAATAGCAGCTCCTTGAAGTTGGTCAAACAAATCATCATACGAGGAAGAGGATAACGGTTTTTGATGGTAAGCTTGTTAAGCTCACGATAATCGATGCACATACGAAACGATCCATCTTTCTTCTTCACGAAAAGAACAGGTGCACCCCAAGGCGAAGAACTAGGACGGATGAACCCTTATCGGATAGCTCTTGAAGTTGACTAGAGAGTTCTTGCATTTCCGATGGTGCAAGCCGATATGGTGACTTAGCCACGGGGTTTGCTCCTGGTATCAAGTCGATTTTAAACTCAACTTCACGCACGGGAGGTAAACCACTAAGGTCATCGGGAAATACTTCAGGAAAGTCTCGTACGATAGGGACATCCTTAAGTTCTTTCCCTTTGACTTTCGTGTTGACCACGTAAGCCAAGAAGGCCATATACTTCTTGCTTAAGCACTTTCGGGCTTGAGTGCAAGACATGAGTTTAAGTCCTTTGGAAGATTTTCACCAAACACTTTCAAAGTATCACCAGAGGGTAACGGTATACGAATACACTTCTCGAAGCAAATGATCTCGGCATGGTGTTTGGCTAACCAATCCATACCAATGATGACGTCGAAGCTTCCAATTTCATAGGGATAAGATCGATAAGAAAATCTTGCGTGTCAAGACTTAAGATGCAATCACAAATATGACGTCAACGGTGATCGGTTCTCCATCGGCAACTTCAACAGTAAGGGTCTTTCTAGTCTCGTATGTGGCTTAGCAAGTATAGGTTCAAATTCTAACGAAACAAAACTCTTATCGGCTCCAGAATCAAATAGGACATAGGCATAAGTTTTATTAATAAGGAACATACCTGTTCAATTTTTAGGTATTTAACGATACAGGTAAAGTATGAATTAATCGGATCACAAAAGTTAAAGGTGAGTTAACGTACCATTCACCACATCGTTGTTTGCTTGTGCTTGGTTAGCGTTGATGTTGTAAGCACGTCCTCGGGCTTGTGGAACATTACCCACAAGACGAGGGCATTGTGGGCGAAAATGACCAAGTTCCCCATAGTTGTAGCAAACACGGTTTGTGACCACGGCGGCATTGTTAGGTGCACGGTGGCAAGTGCCACCAAATGACCATATTTACCGCATAAGGTGCAGATGCGGCATGGTTGATTTCCTGGATGATGATACCTACACGTGTTGCACATAGGCTGAGGACCATCATAAGCCCTAGCCCCAGGCACTTGTGCCACAGGTGTAGCCGCAGGTACAAGTTGTCTTTGGGTTGTTTGGGTGCAGCCACGGCATAGTTACGCGCCGGTGTGAACTTGCGCTTCTTGTTGTTGTTGTTGTTGTTGTAAGACGGTTCAGCTTTAGTCTCCTTAACAGCCTCGGTAGCCGTCTTCTCTACCTTCTTCGCACCCTTCACAGACATGGTGCCCGCTCATATGGTTCTCGGTGAGTTGAGCGGTGATAGTAATGGCTTCTTCCAAGGTTGTGGGTCGGCTACCACCACAGCATCTTGAATTTGGGGTGGTACACCCTTAATGAACTTCTCGATGTTGCGGGGAACAGTGTCGACCATATGGGGCAGCAGTATACTCAACTCATGATGCCTAGTTGAGTAGGCCAAATGATCACCATCATTTTGTTTCAAATTCCAAAACTCTTCTTCCAAATTTTGCAATTCACTTCTTGGGCAGAACTTCGCGATGGCGATGTTCTTGAACTCTTCCCAGGTAAGTGCTAGCACAGCTTCAGGACCACGGTTTCTCTTCTCGCTATTCCACCAGGTAAGAGCCCTTTGTTGGAGCATACTAGTGGCATAACGAACCTTGAGTGCATCGGGACACTCACAATTGATAAAGGTATTCTCCATGCTTTCGAACCACTCAAGAAGACCAGTGGCTCCTTCCTTACCACTAAAACTAGTGGGCTTGCAAGAGCTGAAGTGTTTGAAGGTGCAAGTTTGATATTCCGTTGTTGATTGTTCCCGTTTTGGTTGTTGCTATTCTCTCCATGACCATTTCCATTGTTGCTAGCGTTGGTCATTAAGGTGCTATTAAGTTCAGCAACCATGGTCGGGATGACAGCAGCCATTTGTCGGGCAATCATGGCGGCTAACTTACGATCGGAACTTCCACACTTTCCATGATGATGAGACATGCTGGAATATACAAATGAGTTAGATATGAGAATTGGAATAACGAGGAGTAATGTTCAACAAGGATAAGGCAAAAAGTTGTAAGGCACATGGAATGGTTCCATTTGGTAACGTATTCCATTGGAAACGTTGACACGTCAAGGTAAGTTGACCCACTCGCCTTAGACATTTGTGTATGTTGACCATAGTTATCACTCATTCCAGAAATCCCCAGGTAAGCATAACTAGTCCTGTAGGATTTATGCGATATGCTTGCCTTAGCCCGAGGGCTTTTGCCAGGAAGTCCAGAATACAGGTGTCTATGTGTCACACAAATTTCTTAAGTTCATGTAATCAAAACCTTGATGAGATTTAACATAGATTAGACATAAGTCTAAAGATTCAAATCATAAGCATAAGCATAAGTTCCCACGTGTTGACGAGAATAAGATTAAGAAGTTTCATTTGTCGGGGAGAGTCAAAGAGTCAAAGTTAAGTTTAGGGAGACAAGTAACAAAGTTTAGACAATTACAAGGCAACCTATACTAAGGCATCAAGTTGCACATAAGTAAGGTATAGCATTATGTAGCATGTAACAATATATATATTTCCAAGAATATAAATATTATCCTATGAGGTTCATGCATAAGCTATAGTCTAGGTCACCATTACTAATAACCTAAATCCCTATAGTTATGGGCTCTGATACCAATCTGTCACACCCCAACCTTGACAACGGAAACGTCGAGATATGAGGGTTAAGATTGTTCACAGCCACATAACTCTATATTAAAATGTAAATATTATTATCATAAGTCTTGAAATGAAATGCAATCATAAGTCTCAAACAAATAATAAGTTCAAACATAACATAACATAAAGTAAACTTTTTATTTCATTAACTAGGTCCAAGTCCTAGATTATAGCATGCTTCAAAAGGATCACTTTAAACTTGAGGTTGACCTGAAACATGATAAAAATAAGTGTCAACTAAAAATAGTTGGTGAGTTTTCCAAGGTTTTCATACATAATATGAAAAAGGTTACAAGTAGCAATTCATGTCATAGGTCATAAGCAAGTAAGGTTATAGAACACATATCATTACAACCAAACCTCGACTTGATTACAAGTATAAAAGATTGGCTAAGTGTATTTGGTTCCCATGATGAACAAGCATACGTCATCAGGAGCCGGCAATACCTCGGCTTTAGCACCAAATAGGCTTGTCAGGCCCAAAGATCTAAGACGTCGCCAGGCTAGCAACAGTTAATGATTGTAAACAAACTATGTATCTCATATAATCACTTACAATGCACAAATAACCATGACAAAATAATAAGTTGAATTGCATGTGATTTACAAGTCTCAAATGGGTATAAGTGTATCATGTATAAGCCATCATGTTTCACCCCAAATTAGTGTGAAAATATGAAAAGGGGGCAAGGAAAACTCACATGGTAAATAAATATAAAGAGATTAATAAGAAATAGCAATCGTCGTTCCAACGTAAAGTCTTCACAATACACCTAATTATATAGATATTACAAGATTTAAACTTAAACATAATGGGTTAACTAATTAATGAGTACTAGGGTTAAGTGGATTTTGAGGTTTGTTAAATAATTATATTTAACAAATGAAAATTATTTATATTTTTTAAAAAATATATATTTATGTTTTACACTAATTATGTGAAAAAGAAATAATTATAACATTTTGAAAGTTTCATAAGTTTGAATAGATTTTTATAGCAAAAAGAATTAAGTACTATTAAACAATATTAAATTAAAAGAAACATTGAAACAATAATAATTTTTTAGTTATTATTTGTAATCCATTTTATTATTCATGAAAAAGAAAAGAAAAAAAATTACTTAGACTAAAAGAGAAATACAGAAAAAATATATGTGCTTTTTGAAAAATTTAAAGTTTATAAAATAATTTTTATATATATTAAAACGTTTTTATAATTTAATTAAGGGTTAAAACCCTTTAAAAATAACATGATGGTGCCCGGGTTCGAACCCGGACCTCATGTGTGGACTAAGTGATTAAACCAGTGAACCAGGCTCTCAGTCGGGTATAAACTGCTTTTTAATTCTTAAAACAACCAACAATTATAAATCCTCAATTCCACATAAACCCTAGAATGTTTTGATCCAAATTGAAGCTCAATTCAAGTTTGTTAGCCAAATTAATCATAGGACTTTTGTTCCCCAAAGAAAACCGAGTACATGTGTGTGACTAATTACCCGTATTATGTTCGAATGGTGATGCTCCTAACGAGAAACAGGTTGCGGCCGTGGTGATGCAAACCAGATGCAAACGTTAATGAATATCCAATTAATTCTGAGAATAGCTTCTTGTGATGTCCTTGATGCAAAGCCCCTTATAAATTTCGAAGATTGAAGCCCTAATGATGGTGTTCGAGTATGATGCAAGTTGCGACAGAAGATGATGATGGGATTCGATGTATGCGTTCATTTCAAGTGCAATTGAAGAGTGTAATCGATTGCAGATAGATAAATTATTGTTTGCGTTAAGTTAATTCGACTATTATTGTGTTTTAATGATCGAACGGTCATGAATTAAAAAGAGTTTCGGTTATACGATGAATAAGCTTGATAACCGATGTGCAACTCAATTATTGAATGCATTCAAGTTCGAATTACGTTTACAAAACGATTCGGGTCGATTTTGGGTTACAAAATCGAATGGTTTTTGTGTTCTAGACTCGCCGGACTTCGACCAGAGGGTGGCCGAAGTCCCGGCCGGAATTACGGGTGAGGGCGGGGGGTTTGGGTTGAAACTTTGAGATTTTACACATTGGCCCCTTGTAGTTTAATAGTTGACATTTTATGTTTAAAAGTTCAATTTTAAGTTTCCAAATTGGCAAATAAGCCCCCTTTATTAACTTCAAGCTTAACATTAACTAACTTGTTAACTTTTATAACTTGTCATTTATATTATTATTATTATTATCATTATGGTAACAATATTATATCATTATTATCAATGTTAAGCAAAATAGTTTATTAACTCCCAATTAACTCAACAAGCCCTCAAAGTTTCATAAATAACATAAATGATCCTTACAAGAACTTAACAAGGTTAACGCCTAATTTAACAAAAGTACAAGATGTTACAAATCAAGCACAAGCAAAAAATGATATGGTGAATGGTATGTTAAACCCAACCTCAACTTTTATGATCTAATTTCTTTAATGCATTACTTGTATCGTTAAATACCTTTAAAACTGAACAGGTATGTTCCTTATTAATAATACTTATGCTTACGTTATATTTGATTCTGGAGCTTATAAAAGCTTTGTCTCGTTAGAGTTTGAACCTATTCTTGCTAAGCCACCTACGAAACTAGAAAGACCACTCACCATCGAAGTGCTGATGAAGAACCATTACCGTTGATATCGTTATTCGTGATTGCATCTTGAGTCTCGACGCACATGATTTCGTTATTGATCCTATTCCTATGAAACTTGGAAGCTTTGACGTGATCATTGTTATGGATTGGTTAGCCAAACACCATGCTGAGATCATTTGTTTCGAGAAGTGCATTCGTAACCTTCTGGGGATACATTGAAAGTGTTTGGTGAATAATCCTCCAAAGGGCTTAAACTCATGTCTTGCACCCAAGCCTAAAAATGTTTAAGCAAGAACTATATGGCTTTCTTGGCTTACGTGGTCAACACGAAAGTCAAAGGGAAAGATCTTAAGGATGTCCTGATTGTACGAGACTTTTCCGAAGTTTTTCCCGATAACCTTAGTGGCTTACCTCTTGTGCGTGAAGTCAAGTTTAAAATCGATTTAATTCTGGGAGCAAACCCCGTGGCTAAGTCACCATATCGACTTGCACCATCAGAATGCAAGAGCTATCTAGTCAACTTCAAGAACTATCCGAGAAGGGTTTTATTCGTCCTAGCTCTTCGCCTTGGGGTGCACCCATCCTGTTCGTGAAGAAGAAAGATGGGTCGTTTTGTATGTGCATCGACTATCGTGAACTTAACAAGCTTACCATCAAGAACTGCTACGCTCTTCCTCGTATCGATGACCTTGTTGACCAACTTCAAGAAGCTGCAATTTTCTCGAAGATCGGTTTACGTTCTGGTTATCATCAATGCGAGTCCATGACGATGATATCCCAAAGACTGTGTTCCGTACTCGATATGGGCATTATGAGTTTATGGTTATGCCTTTTGGTTTAACTAATGCTCCTGCTGTCTTTATGGATCTCATGAATCGAGTATGCAAGCCTTATCTAGACAAGTTTGTGATCATCTTCATTGATGACATACATATCTATTCCAAGTCCAACACCGATCATGAACTACATTTGCGATTAGTTCTTGAGTTTTTGAAGAAGGAACAATTGTACACGAAGTTCTTGAAGTGTGAATTTTGGCTTGAGGAAGTTCAATTCTAGGACACGTGGTAAATAGCCAAGGAATTCATATTGACCTTGCAAAGGTGGAAGCTGTGAAAAATTGGTGTGTTCCTACAACTCCAACCAAAGTTTGTTCTTTTCTTGGTCTTGTTGGTTATTACTAGTGATTCATTGCCAACTTTTTGAGGATCATGAAGCCGCTCTTCTTTGACACAAAAGAATAAACCATTCGAGTGGGGGTCCGAGTAAGAAGAAGCTTTTGAAGCGTTAAAACACAAGTTGTGCAATGCTCCTATCTTGACCCTACCCGATGGAAACGATGATTTCATCGTGTATTGTGATGCATCTAAACAAGGCCTTGGTTATGTTCTCATGCAATGAGGAAATGTCATAGCTTATGCATTGAGACAATTTAAGGTCCACGAGGTGAATTGCACGACACACGATCTTGAACTTGGTGTTGTGGTATTTACCATGAAGATTTGGAAACATTATGATTATGGTACGCAATGCATAGTCTACACCAATCACAAAAGCCTTTAACACATTTTTAATAAAAAAGATCTCAAATGAGACAATGTTGTTGGGTTGAGTTAATTAGTGATTACGACTGTGACATTCGTTACCATCTTAGTAAAGCAAATGTTGTGGCCGATGCACTAAGTCAAAAGGTTCATAAGAAGAAGATCTCGTTCTAAGAAATTTGCAATAGACGTCAATGGTTTGACACTTTGGGAGAGTATGATACCGAGATTCGTCTAGATGTCAACGAGACTACCGTATTGCTACAAAATTTGAGGATCGAAAGTGATATCGAGTCTAGTATTTTAGAGGCTCAACATGCAGTTCAACATGAAGGAAGAATGAAGGATGAATTGGAGCACAATCTTCTAGCTCAATTGGAAACGAAACCCAATGGGTTGATGTATTTCGCAAATCGAATTTGGGTTCCGAAACGTGACAATCTTCGTACCTTCATCATGAATGGCACTCATCAAACTTGTTATTCTATTCATCCTGTCTCCGATAAGATGTATATGGACCTGCATGGTTAATATGGTGGCCTGGAATGAAGAAAGACATAGCGACTTATGTGGCTAAGTGCCTTACGTGTACGAAGGTTAAAGCCGGACATCAACGTCCTCGTGGATTACTTGAACAAACTGAGATTCCTATGTGGAAATGGGAACACATATCCATGGACTTCATAACTAAACTACCCCGTACCTCTCGTGGTCATGATAGCATATGGGTGATCATTGACCGATTGACCAAGTCGACATGTTTTATACCCATACGTGACACTTACAAGACATCAAGGTTGGCTTATATATACATTGATGAAATTGCAAGTCATCATGGGGTACCTTTGCACATCATATCCAACCAAGATGCTCGCTTCATTTCCCATTTTTGGTCGTCTATGCAAGAACTCTTGGGTACTAAATTGGATCTAAGCACGACTTACCATTCTCAAATGGACGGTCAAACCGAGCGAACCATCCAAACCTTGGAGGATTTGCTACGTCTTTGTGTTCTTGACTTTGGTTGTGATCCAGTTCGATGAGTCATTACACTTTGTTGAGAAACCCGTTGAAATCATGGATCGCATTATGAATAAGACTAGAACCACAACTACCCCAATCATCAAGGTTTGCTGGGAGAATAAGCGTTGAGCTGAGTTTACTTGGGAACGTGAGGAACATATGAAGAAGAAGTATCCATATTTGTTCGTATGGTTTCACTCTTAATTTTAGGATGAAGTTCTTATAAGTTGGGGAGATTGTAACATCTCGTATTTTTGTCAAATTATAAGTTAACATTGTTATGTTCTTGTAAAAACTATTTATGCTATTTATGAAACTTTGTGGGTTATTCAAGCTTGATTCCTTGTATAATTAAAGTTTTGAATTAATTAAATAATGTTAATAATAATAATAATATAATGATAATATTTATAAAAACAATAATAGTAACTATATTAATAATAGGTTATAAAAATTAACAAGTTAAGAATTAATGTTAAATTTAAGTTTAAGGTGGTGTTTTGCCATTTTATAAACTTAAAATTGAAGTTTTAAACATAAAATAATTAGATGAAAACTACAGGGACCAAGCTGTAATTAATTAAAACCCATGTCCCCCCATCCTTTGCCCGGCATTCCGGCTGCCGGCGGGCATAACTCTGGCGTGACGCCGACAAGGTCGAAACCGCAAAATTCGACCACTATTTCGACCCAAATTGGTGCCAAACTGTAACACACGGTTTTTTTTTAAAGTCGAAGAAAGAAGAATAAATGAGAAAAACGAAGAAAGATATTTTACCCAAGTTGAGGGGTAAGACGTGTCAAAAAGGACAAAAGGTTTGAAAAAGTTGGTGTAAAGTAGGCATGGACGCCCACTCCCTTCTCACACACCCAGATCTGTGTTTTTTAGAGAGAGAGAAAGAACAAGCAGAAAACTCTCAGGTCTGAAGAGGAACAACAAAAAAAGTCGAATTCAAGGTAAGGAATTCATGGTTTTAAGTGTTCTTAACTGGCCTTGCCTCGGTTGTATGCTTATGTGTGTTTGTATGTTCAGTTGTGTGTGTTTTTAGTGGGTTTCTAGGCGGTTGAACTCAATTACAGACGAGTTTGGAAGAAGCCATACTCAAGAGCTGCAAAGGTGAGTTCTAGGACCCCTCTTTTACTAGCTTTTAACTGATTTTGGGGCTGGACATGCATGAATGTATGTTTTTATAAAACTGGGTTTTATACCCGTATGTTTGAATCTATGTATGTTGCTGTTATGATGTGATTATGGATTGTGTTCATGATTTCATGATGTTATGGTTGTGTTCCTAAGGCTTAGAATGTAAGATTTAAGCTTAGAACACGAAAGATGAGATTTAGGGACTGAATATGATGAATAGTGTGCCCTAGGCTGCTCATACACCCAAACAGTAGTTCATAGGCCCAAACAGTAGTTCATACGCCTAAGTATAGAAAAAACTACTTAAGTGTTGACAAATGCAAATGGAAAGTCAATGCGGATGGAAAGTCAATGCGGATGAGAAGGTTCTTGCGATTGAACAACAAATGCGGATGAGCATTGACCACTAAGTAAGAGAAATGCGAATGAGTATTGGGTAAATGCAGATGAACAGTTAATGCGGATGAGCATTGACCACTAAGTAAGAGAAATGTAGATTAGTATAGGGAAACGCGGAT
Organism: Flaveria trinervia; assembly: GCA_025506515.1. NCBI lineage: Eukaryota > Viridiplantae > Streptophyta > Magnoliopsida > Asterales > Asteraceae > Flaveria > Flaveria trinervia. Next base: position 8,891,399 of record CM046453.1, read on the forward strand.
TGTAGAGATTAATGAAGAGGCTGATGCAACCTAAACATCTAATGTCTATCCTGCATGCTGCACAAGTACTATGAAAAAGAATGTTTAGGAAGCTTCACACATGCAACAGAAATATTCTAACTGTGAAATCTTCCGAAGCCAAGACCAATATCTTCCAAAGCCAAATATGAAGTCTTCCGAAGCCTCAGAGACAAAGTCTTCCAAAGCTTCAACTTATGAAGACAGATTTCTTACGAAGACTTTTAACACATGCTTTATCTGATGTACTTTTCCATAAAGCTAGACACCTTTCCGTTGCACCTCTGTAAGGTCACCAACTTACATGAGTTAGTGAAAAGGTCTATGCTTTTGGTAACTGTACATTGAGGTCTTGAGTCTGTAGCTTTCTACTTCATGTACTTTATCCTTTTTGTATTAGATAAGGATGTGAGCTATGGCATGTCATAGTCACTAGTCAAAAGGCAATCTGCCTTTTGACTCTACAATTGATTTTGTTTTGTGTCTAGTCAATTGTATCCAGCTGGCTTTCAAAGTATAGCCGACTGTAGGATGTAGTATAAGTATCTCATGTTCTTGTATCTTTGAATTATGCTTTGTAACAGTTGTAATAGAGCATAGAAAAAGCAATATACTGCATTCTTGAAAAACCATATACTTGTGTTCTTTGTGTTCTATCTCTTACATTACTTGTGTTCTTAGTGTCTTCCTTGGTTAATCCAGTTTACTGTTTGATTAAGTTTAGTTAATCTCCTCTTTGTGTTGTTGTGTTGTAACTTTGCACCCTTCAAGGATCCTGCATTTGGTATCAGAGCTTTTCAGGCTCTTGATATAAGATTTCACCATCTTAAGATCCTTCATACACACAAATACTAAAATTTTCAAATGGCAGCCGTTTCCAAGACAGATATGGAAACTGGAACCATGAACAAGTCCCCACTGATTACTCTTGATAAGTTTGACGCCTGCTGTTTAAAAATGAAGGTTTCATCAGGTCTCTTGATTCAAAGTATGAGAGTCTATTGAGAATGGACCTTTCATACCTAACACCCCTTCTGCTACAGGTGCTGGTATGATCCCCAAAGATGTGGCTAACTACTCTGATGAAGATAGGAAGAGAGTAGAGATTGATAGAAAAGCCATGACAGCCCTTCAAACTGCCCTTCCAAACTCTATGTACAGAGGTTTCAAGAAGTGCAAAACGGCCAAGCAGCTGTGGGATGCACTGGAACTGATGTATGAGGGTTCCTCTAAAGCCAAGGAGAACAAGAAGGATCTCCTGAAGCAGCAGTTTGAAAACTTCACCTTCAAAACAGGTGAAACCATGACTCAGCAGTACTTTAGGTATGTTGAGATTGTGGATACCCTAGTGGATGGAGGAGTCTCTCTTGAGAACAGAGACATTGTATGGAAGTTCATGTCCTCACTTCCTAGGCAATAGACACACTACCGTGTGGTGATCAAGAGAACTGAGAATCTCAAAACTCTCACTCTGATAGAGTTATATGGGATTCTCAGTGGCTACCAGATGGAGATTAACATGCAAGGTTCATCTGGCAACTCCAACAATCAAATGGGTTCAGCCCTACATATGGTTGAAAGGGACATCATAGAACCCAAACATCATCTCATATGCTACCCTGACAACTCACCAAAGGGTCCTTTCATCACCTTTCCAGAGACACCAAGAGAGAACTACACTCAAGGAAGCCCATTCCAAGAGACAAGCTCTTCTCAAGCTTTTGTGTCTTCTGATGAAAGCTGTGGCAACTCTCTTTTCACTCTTGAAGACCTGGACTGTATTCATCCTGATGATCTAGAATACATGGAAATAGTCTAGCAGATGACTCTTCTCACTCACAGAGCCAAGAAGTTCTACAAGAGGACTGGAAGGAAGTTTCCTAGCAATGCAACTAGTGGAAAGTTTGGCCTGGACAAAGGCAAAGTCAAGTGTTACAATTGTAACTTGATGGGCCACTTTGCCAGAGAGTGTAAGGCACCTAAAACAAATGGTGGCCAAACACAGTCTAGACCAAACTACACTGACAAAGCTTTCCAGAATGAGAAGTCAAAGCAGCAGGCTACTGTTGCTGTTGAAGAAGGAGGCTTTAACTGGAGCTTTCAGGTGGAAGATGCTTCTCCTAGCCAAGCATTGATGGCAGATCATGATGAAGCAAGGTATTAAAACATCTTTGTACTCCTGAATGCATTGCTAAAGTTAATAGATACAGGTCCTATAACCTAGAGATGAGATCTGACCTTGAGTCCTTAAACAATTTAAAATTCTGATTTTAGAAAGTCTGAAAATGATTATAAACTGAAGATAGAGGACCTTGAGAAAACTATTTCAGTTCTAAAACATGAACACACAGATTTTAGGACTCAAATCAAAGATCTCATAACCAAGTTAACTGAGTGCCAGGCTGAGCTTGTGATCAGCAAAGCCATGGCAGAAAGGAGTGTTCTTGAAGAAGAGACCTTTAAGAACATGATATTCTCGTCCCTGCACAACAAAGTGTGCTATCAAAATAGGCAGGACTGGGATCAAAAGAGATAGCATCTCCACACATAATCTTGTCTGTAAGATCTCCTAGGTGTGGAACTTGTGAAGATGAGCTTCCTCTGATAGATCCTATGAGTGAAGAGGATGAAGAAGAGATAGTGAAGAATTTCTCTGAGAAGAGTGAAGAGGAGGATTCTAAGAAAGGCCACTATCCTTCTGAGGAGAAGAAGAAGACTGTGATGACCAAGTCAATGAGAAAGAACTTGATCAAAAAAAGCAAAAGAAAGACAAGGAAGGCTCAAAAGATCAAGACTACTTTTGACTCTAAGCAGATACAAGTTTTCATCTTTGCACGGTTAGGTAACTGTACATTGAGGTCTTGAGTCCGTAACTTTCTACTTCATGTACTTTATCCTTTTTGTAATAGATAAGGATGTGAGCTATGGCATGTCATAGTCACTAGTCAAAAGGCAATCTGCCTTTTGACTCTACAATTGATTTTGTTTTATGTCTAGTCAATTGCATCCAGCTGGCTTTCAAAGTATAGCCGACTGTAGGATGTAGTATAAGTATCTCATGTTCTTGTATCTTTGAATTATGCTTTGTAACAGTTGTAATAGAGCATAGAGAAAGCAATATACTGCATTCTTGAAAAACCATATACTTGTGTTCTTTGTGTTCTGTCTCATACATTACTTGTGTTCTTAGTGTTCATAAGATGTGATCAAGGAACTAAATTTAAAAACCAAATCCTTGATACATTCTGTGATGAAAAGGGTATTACAAGACAATACAGTGCTCCCAGGATTCCTCAGCAAAATGGTGTTGCTGAGAGGAGAAACAGGACACTGATTGAAGCTGCAAGAACCATGTTGTCTGACTCTAAGCTGTCCATCACCTTCTGGGCAGAGGCAGTCAACACTGCCTGCTATGTGCAGAACAGAGTTTTAGTAGTTAAGACTCATGGCAAGACTCCTTATGAACTTTGGCACAAGAGGAAACCTTTCATTGGTTTTCTCAGGTCATTTGGTTGTCCTGCACCATCTTGAATACCAAAGATCAAATTGCCAAGTTTGCTGAGAAATCAGATTATGGAAACTTTATTGGATATTCTTCTCAAGCTAAGGCTTATAGAGTATACAATCTCAGAACTAGAGTTGTTGAGGAGTCAGCCAATGTGACTTTCAATGAACACACACCCTGTGTTGCTGGTTCTGGTCCGGATTGGTTATTTGATCTTGATTTAGTTACTAATTGTTTTAACAAATCTTGTGAGAATGTTTCAGGATTTGCAGAACATATAAATACAGGTGATTCTAATCCAAGATTTGAGCTAAGAAGACCTTTAAGTCATACATCTTCAGCTCCAGTTGGAACTACTTCTGAAAATGAGGTTTCTGTCAGCACTACAATGACAAACTTAGCTGATACATCTAGGGTGCTTTCAAATTCCAGCTCAGAGGCTCTACAACCAGATAAGAACACCTCAATTGTAGAAGACAACAATGGTGGTGGTGACAGTGACCAAGAATTTCTTGATTCCACTAACCACACCATAGATGAGAACATCAATGATGTCACACACTGCTTGGATCAAGTCTCTCTTGAAAAGTGTGCTGATGTGGTGGGAGAAACATCTATGCCAGATCTAAAATTCTCTAATTTAGATCTTTCTCTGCAACTTGTTGTGATCCTTCAGCTAAGGATCCACAAGTCTCACCCCACCACAAACATCATTGGAGATATTGTCTCAGGGGTAAGAACAAGAGGACAAACCCATGAAGCAAATGTTTGTCTTCACTCTTGTTTCTTATCTCAGATAGAGCCAAAGAAAGTTGATGAGGCTCTAAAGAATGGAAGTTGGGTTGAAGCTATGCAACAAGAGCTGTTTCAATTCAAAAGGCAGAAAGTTTGGAACCTTTGTCCTCTTCCTTGTAGGAAGACTACCATTAGAACCAAATGGGTGTTTAGGAACAAGAAAGATGATAGAGGCATCATCATCAAGAACAAAGCTAGACTGGTTGTTCAAGGATACACACAAGAAGAAGGGATTGACTACACTGATGTCTTTGCTCCAGTAGCAAGATTAGAAGCTGTTAGGATATTCTTGGCATTTGCTACATCCAAGAACTTTAAGGTCTTTTAGCTTGATGTGAAGTGTGCCTTTTTGTATGGAGTGATTGATGAAGAGGTATATGTCAAACAGCCACCTGGTTTTGTAGACCCTGATCATCCTGATTATGTCTGCAAGCTTGACAAAGCTCTCTATGGGCTGCATCAGGCACCCAGGAAATGGTATGAGACATTATCTGAGTATCTTTGCAAACATGGATACAGGAGATGTACTATAGATGGAACTCTTCATCAAAGGACATGGAAATGACATACTGCTAGTTCAAGTGTATGTGGATGACATCATCTTTGGTTCAACTAATTCAAAGCTCTGCAAAGACTTTGAGAAGCTGATGAAAGACAGATTTGAAATGAGTGCCATGGGGGAACTCAATTTATTTCTGGGAATTCAAGTGAAGCAAGTTGAAGATGGCATCTTCATAAGTCAGTCAAAGTATGTTCAAGACATACTCAAGAGATTCAACATGACTGATTGTAAGATTGCTAAGACATCCATAGCTAGAAACCACTCCCTTGGACCTGATCTTGAGGGGGAGTGTGTAGATAAGCACTTATATAGGGCTATGATTGGGTCTCTTATGTATCGTACTGCTAGCAGGCCTGATATCATGTTTGCTACATGCATCTGTGCAAGATATCAAGCTAACCCTAAGATGTCTCACCTCATCACTGTCAAGAGGATTCTAAGATACCTCAAAGGTGCAACAACACTTGGTTTATGGTACCCTAAGAATCCTGACTTCAATCTGTATGCTTATACAGATAGTGATTATGGTGGTTGCAACATGACTGCAAAGTCTACATTTGGGGGATATCAGTTCCTTGGTGGAAGGGTTGTCTCATGGCAATACAAGAAACAATCATGTGTCTCTGCATCAACTGCTGAAGCTGAATACATTGTTGCTGTAAGCTGCTATGCTCAAGTGCTTTGGATTCAAAATCAGATGCTGGACTATGGGTTAAACTTCAAGGAGACTCCCATTCACATAGACAACAATAGTGCTATCTCAATCATAGAGAACCCTGTGCAGCGCTCAAGGAAAAAGCACATCAATATCAGGTATCATTTAATAAGAGATAATTATGAAAAGGGATTAATTAAACTAGTCAAAGTTCACACAGATGAACAATATGCTGATCTGTTTACAAAGGCTTTTGATGAACAGAAATTGAAATATCTTATATCAGCTATTGGGATGATTAACTTTGAGTAGTTTTTTTTCTTAAAATTAATTCTTATTATATCTTAAAATATGTGTGTCCTAAGTTGTCTACTTCATCACTTTCATAAGCTCATGTTTTCTTTGGATGAAAATTTCTTTTTGAAGACTTTCCTTAGATTTTTAAAAATTTCTGATACTTCAGAAGATATGCCTTTAACTTTGGAAGCAAATCAAGCCTTCAAAATAAATAACTGTTTGAAAATTTTACCTTTGAAGAATTATCAGATCTATCTTCCGAAGCTTAAATACTTGTCTCAGACATTTACTTATTTTCAAGGACCATTTACTTCCGAAGCAAAATTAACTCTTAGAAGCTTTGTTGTTTTATATACAAAGCACTCAAGTTTTAATTTCTCTTCCGAAGCAAAATTCTCAAAACTCTCAGGAAATTCTTCCGAAGTTATTTTAGCTTCGGAAGCTTTTTAATTAAAACTTTCGAAGATAATAAACCTTTGGAAGCCTTTTGACTTCCAAGAAAACCACTTTTTTGAGCAAAAGTAAACTACTTTTTCAGAGGTGGGGCCGACATCTGGATTTCAAAGTTTATCCTCTTTCATTAAACTTTATCTAAAATCCCTCTCACATATAAACCTAACGGTTTCCCCCTCTTTCTATCATCTATTCTTCCTCCAAACCTAAAAACCCAAATTTCTCTTTGAAATTTCTTTCTTCCTTCTTTCTTTATCTTTAAGCTACCTCAAAATGGCCAACCTTGTTCACATAAATGATCCCAACTTTACCATGCAGCTACACAGGCGTTTCTTTGTCAAGCTCTGAGAAAGATCCTCATTTCTCAGAGGTTTGTCGTTTCTTAGCTTTATCAAACTACTTCACCTCCCTAACCATTGATCCTCCTCTCTATGAGGATCAGCTGCTTCAATTCTGGAAGACCTGCCAAGAGGTCATTATAGATGGGGAGAAGGCACTGTCTGTCACAGTGCAGGGGAGAACAATCTTCATCACTCCGGCCATCATCAACAGGCATCTTCAGTTAGATGATGAAGAAGGTGAGGTGTTCTTCCCAAAGGAAGCTGTCAATCATTCCTTTGAGCAGATGGGATATAAGGGAGATTTCTCTATAAAGACCTTTAGGAAAGGGAAGGTCTCATCCCAGTGGAGATTCCTGCTCCATGTGATCATCCACAACTTATCAAACAAGCATGATGGATGGGACCAGATTCCTGAGGATCTCTCCTTCATAATCCATGGAATGGTTCAGGGGGTCAAATTCAGGTATTCTCAGTTTGTTTCTACCAATTTACTTGCTAATTTAGACTCCTTAGAGTATTACATGTTTCCTAGATATGTCCAGCACATTCTTAACTGTGAATTAGGCTCACAGTTAAGGGAAACATGTAACATTCTTAAATTGGGACAGATGAAGCCCGACATCTTTAAAATACTGAGAAAGCCCACTGTTGGCTTCTCTGGGGTAGAAACAGCCCTTGTCCCAAAAGTGTTAGAGCTCATTGCTCAAGGTGACAACCTAGCAGCATAAGCTAGTGTTGAGCCCACACTCTACCTCCCAACCACCACTGTTGATATGATTAATGAAATGATATTGATTGTTTGTGATTTGTAATGACTAATATTTCATTAATGAGTAGATATTGAATTTGTTAATTAGGATAGTAGTTGTGTGAATGGTTACACATAATGTTTATTAATTAATACATTCAAACTTACATAATGAAGTTCTCATGCGGATGGCCCATATGAATGGACTACACGCATGAATAACTTCATACGATTGACTCAGTCGCACGAATGAACCAGGAGACTAGATCAGTCGTATGATTGACACATAAGATTGACTAAGTCGCACGACTGAACACTCAGTCGTGCGAATGGATCAACCGCATGGTTCAATCGCACGACTGAACCATGCTTATGGTCCAGTCGCCCGAATGAACAATGTTAACCTATAAATACAATCTAATTCGTGAAAAACAAAGATGATTCATTCCTACGATTTCAAACGTACCCTAGCCGTCCAGAAGCCTCCCAATTCGTTATCCAAGTTCATAGAACACATTAGATCGATTGCCAGTCGGTTTCTAACGTTAGTTTCAATTTTTTATTGATTCTTCGTGTTTCTCACTAATGGATCGCCAATCAAATAGGATTCTGCACTATTTGATGGTTTACACGCTAATCACTAGGTATTTCATTCAAATACCAGGTCCTAACAAGTGGTATCAGAGCTTGGCTCTTGATTACGTGTGATTCAATCAAGATTGATAAAAAGCTTGTGTTTTTGCACTAAAAACACAATCTTTTGTGTCAAAAGTGATCTTGGACGTTCCCTGCTCATAAAAGTTTGGTCTCTACAGACTTAGGCGATTAGACCTTGCGAAAGTTCGAAGTTTTACATCTAAAACATGTTTAACCTATAAATTTTCGCAAAACAGCAGTTTGAGTCGCACGAGTGAGCCATTCGCCCGACTGGACCTCATTCGCATTGCTTAGACGCACGATTGGACATAGTCGCATCTCTATTCGTACGATTGAACCATTCGTTCGCAGTGTTCATACGCATTAGCTTCATTCGCACGATTGAACCAAACGCTTAGTTCAGCCGTACGATTGAACCATTCGCATAGTTCATTCACACGGATAGCCCAATCACATCCTTCAGTCACACCAGTTGACAGTTTGTTTAAGGTGACTTAAAGTTATTCGCCATGGAAGATCAAATGTCAGCCTTTACTGTTGGGAAGGACTCTAGGATCCAGAACCTGCTGTTACTTGAGAGTGAGGTGGGTAATCATAATAAACCACCAAAGCTTTTAACCTTAGATGAGTTTCCCCACTGGAAACAACGTTTTGAGATCTACCTCAATGGAGTGGATCCGAATATGTGGGAAGCTATCGAGAGTGGGTATAGTACGCCGGTGGGAGCCGATGGAGTAAAGCTAACCTTAGGAGGGATGACAGATGCGTAGAAAGTTAAATATAATGTAGAGAAGAGGGTTTATGCATTGATTACACAGTCTATCCCTAAAGACATTTTCCACCAGTACTCAGAGAATAAGCAGTCCAAGAAACTGTGGGATAAGCGGAAAAGAGGTACGACGGGAATGCTTCGTTGAAGGCAATCAAGGCTAAGGAGTTAAAGAAGGAATTTGATAACTTCTCATCGATGGGAAACGAGAGTTTGGACGATGTTATAGATAGATTCTACCATCTGATGAGTGAACTGCTACACATGGGTGGCTACTACCATGGAAGAGAAAGTTACTAACTTTGCAGACAGATTGCCGGAAAAGTGGGCTTCATTCGTGTCTAACCTGAGACAGAATGGAATGCTGACAAAGCTGGATATAAATGACTTCATTCTAAAGCTGTGAGAAGAAGCACTTAGGATGAAGTACAGAGCTCAAAAGTCTTCGTATACTCAGAATCCAGCTTTGTATAACGCCACGCCTCAAACTAAGACATCTGGAGCACCTCTCCAGACTGCATTTGTGTCTAGCTCATCGGGTTCTTCACATGCTTCTCCTTCAGGATCAGACACATCGGGTCTTCGTGTACCCATCATATTGGATCTGAAACAAAAGCTACTAGACTGAATACCGAGAACCTCAGTAATGTGACGGTAGAAGTAGCTCGAGAACACATGGATCTTTTGGCTGCAGTGGTTCATTCTTATGATGGACTTGTTGCTAGGAAAATTGGAAACTGCCATCTGGCAGACGAGGACTACGAGCAGGTGGACGAAATGGAGCTTGAGAGAATGGACATAATGTGGGCCTTAGCAAGTGCTGTCCGGAGAGCGAAGAAGTTTGTAAAAAAGACCGGACAGAGCTTGGTAGCTACTAAGGATACCACATTTGGATTTGACAAGAGCAAAGTGACCTGCTTTAACTGTGGGGAGAAGGGGCACTTCGAGAGAGAATGTGTTAAGCCAAAGAAGACGGGTAACGGGAACCCATTCTCGTCCTTCACTCGTCAAGACAAGCAAGCTACTAGTTCTACTTCATCAAGCAAGGATCCAAAAGCCTTGACTGCTCATGATGATGAAGGACAGGACTGGAGCTTTAGGTTTGTCTCTCCAGGGGAATCAAACATTGCAAGTGTAGAAGACTTTGATGATGATTCTGCAAGTGAAGGAGATCTAGCAGTTGATATAGTGATGTCTAATATTGAAAGACAACCATCTGAGGTCAGCTACAAGCCTAAAGAGGAGACTACCAGAGCAAAGACAGAATCACCAGAACCAGAGACATCTGATGCTGTGATGATGGCTAATGCTTCTGAACCAACTCAGGTAAGTACCACTGACCAAGAGTTTATAATCATGCTTGTTCTGATTGTAATACATTTAGAAATAGCATAGAGGAGAATTTGCTAGGTTATTAGATCATAATGATAACTTAGTAAAAGATTTACAACTGTGCACTGAGGCGAATCGAGTATTAAAACAAAATGAGCATAGTTACAAAGAAAAGATAGACCTTTTGACTAAACAGCTTAGGGAAACCGAAGTAGTTGCATTTAACCAAGCTAATGACATTAGGTACTATCTAAACTCCCTAGAAGACACTAAGAAGCAAAAGGCAGTTATAGAAGTAGAAGTAAACTCATTAAAACAGAAACTGCACAGTTGGACAAGTTCATCACACATAGTCCAACACTTAGTGAGAGAAAGAAACAATGGGGAGGGTTTGGGTTACAACGTGGTTCCGCCACCATCTGAGACCTTGATGAACACTAAGAGTAGACCTGTAAATGACAATCCCATCAAGGATCATATGGTGACTACTCCTCTTGTTAGTGATCCAGATTCCTCATGTTCAACCATTGACTCGGGAACAAACAAAAGGAGGCCACGTCAAAGGCTAAGGGTAAATTGCCTTGTGCTAATCTGGAAAAAGAGTTGAAAAAGTTAACTTAAAGTCAGGGTCAAACAGAGTCAAATCAGAACCTAACAGGACTTCAAATAGTCAAAAACCAGTTAACCAAAGGAAAAAGGGATTAAACATGTTAAAACAATTAACTCTGTTAAACAAGGAAAAACATCAAAAGAACCAGAGTCAACCTAAATTAAGTGATGTTACTAGAGTGTCACACACGTCTCCACAAAGAAAGTTTAATCATAAAGTTGATAGCAGGTCATGCTACAACTGTGGAGATGTGGACACATTGCTTCCTATTGCTTTCTTTATCAGACACCTAGGAAAAAGATTGAACTTCAGGACCCAAAACCTAGGTCTTCTAAGAGGAGTTCTTTAACTCCACCTAGAAGAACTAGTGCACATAAAGTTCAACCCGTTAGCCAGTCGACTGTGTATCACAAACAGGCATTGCACAAATCTGGCTTATGGAAAAAGAAGTCAACCTCTGTGTCTAATGATGATGACAAGAAGGAACCTGGGCTACCCTTACCCTCCAAGGGTCAATGGGTTGAATTTATGATGTTTGATGCCTCTGGGAAACCCAAGCCAGTAAAGGCTTGGGTTCCTAACCTAAACTAATCCTTTACATTGTATGTGCAGGGTGTTCGCTACAGTGCTGAAACTAATACGTGGATTATATAGATAGCGGAGCATCCAGGCACATGACAGGAACAAGGGCTCTTTTATCTAACGTCAAGCAAATAAAAGGAGGGCATGTTTTGTTTGCTGGAAACAAGGGAGGATATATCACAGCTCAGGGAGAAGTGGGAAATCAGAAAGTTAAGTTTGATAAAGTGAACTATGTTAACAACTTCAAAATAACTTACTCTCTGTTTCCCAAATCTGCGATAAGGATTTAAAGTCATCTTCGACGACAAGAAGTGTTACGTGCTCAAGAAAGATTACGTGATCCCAGAAGACCAAGTTTTGATGACGGCTTCAAGGTATAAAGACCTTTATGTTTGGATCTGTCAACAGCTGCTGCAACGGATCAGGAGGTTCAGTGTTTTCTATCTAAAGCTACTGAGAAGGATTCCATCTCCTGGCATAGGAGAATGGGACACATTAGTCAAAGGAAGATGAATCACTTGATTCAGAAGGATCTGGTGAGAGGAGTTAATGTCAAGAACTTCCAACTTCCTGATTTTTGTGTAGCTTGCAAGAAAGGCAAACAGACGAAGAAGTCTCATAAGGAAAAAAAAATTCATTCAATAGAACTTCCTCTTGAACTTCTTCACATGGATCTGTTTGGTCCAGTCAGTACAAAGAGCATAGGAGGCGACTTGTACTGTTTAGTGGTTACTGATGACTACTCAAGGTTCTCGGGGTAATGTTTCTGAAGTCCAAATCAGAAACATTTGACTTCAAGGAGTTAGTAACCACACTGGAATCTCTTACAAGCTAAAGGTTAGACAAGTACGCTTAGACAACAGGACGGAATTCAAGAACCAGTGGATGGAGGCTTACTGCAAGGAAAAGGAAAGGTTGTACATCAATTCACTTCTGCCTACACGCCTCAGATGAATGGTGTTGCTGAGCGAAAGAACAGAAGCTTGATTGAGACAGCACGGACCATGCTGGCAGACTCGAAACTGCCTATCCGATTTTGGAATGAGGCAGTTGCTAATGCATGTTATACACTGAATCGAGTTCTGATTGTCAAGCGTCACAGCAAGACATGTTACGAGCTACTACAAAGACGCAAACCGAATCTGGAGTATCTCGAAACATTTGGCGCACCGCGCACACTTCTGAAGAAAACACAAGAAGGTAAATTCAGCGAGAAGGCGGATGAAGGAATCTTTCTAGGGTACAACATTCCGAACAAGAGGGTTTACAACAACTCAACGGGTCTAGTAGAAGTGTGGTGTAATGTGACGTTCAACGATAACCATACCACCTACTGGCAAAGGACCCGCCTTTTTTCGACTATGATGGATTCTTCAAGTCATTCAACATCTCTCTCTCCTCGGATGACGAGTTAGCTACATGGATGATGTATGATATCTTGAATACACCAACAACAAGCTCACTGGGAGGATCATCTACTCAGTCAGGGGGAGTAGTGACGACAGTGACTCCTCCTCTGAAGATGAAGCTGAAGAAGATAACCAGAACAGTCAGGAGGAATAGGTTCCAGTTCTGAAAGTCCACAAGCATCTACCAGTGATGTACCTTCGACTTCAGAGCCTCAAACTCCAACTACCTCAGCTGCAGAACCAAATGTTCATAATCTTGGCTCTGAGGTAGCTGTCCTACTACTCCAGGATCACGACTAAACGTCTATCATCCCCTAAACAATGTCATTGGGGATGTCAGCTCAGGAGTACAAACCCGAAATCAGCTATACTCAGCTGATTACGCCTCCGTTATGGAAAAGGGATATATTCATGATGGTGCTTATCGGTGTTTTGTCTCACAGTTTGAGCCGAAATACGTCAGTGATGCACTAAATGATGAGGGGTGGGTGAGTGCCATGCAAGAAGAACTTCTGCAGTTCAAGAAGTTAGGTGTATGGACTCTGGTTGATAGACCTAAAGGTGCTAAGGTCATTGGCACCAAATGGGTTTTAAAATGCAAGAAAGATGACCAAGGAGTCATTATCAGGAACAAGGCTCGATTGGTGGTTCAAGGATTTTGCCAAGTCGAGGGAATTGACTACAATGAAGTGTTTGCACCCGTGGCACAGATGGAAGCCATTCGCATCTTCCTTGCCTATGCATCGTACATGAAGATTAAAGTCTACCAATTAGATGTGAAGAGTGCATTCCTTCATGGGGAAATCAGAGAAACAGTCTATGTCAGTCAACCCGAGGGATTTGAAGATCCTTATCATCGGGATAGAGTTTACAAACTCGACAAGGCTTTATACGGGCTTCATCAAGCTCCAAGAGCTTGGTATGAGAAACTCTCGACTCATCTTGAGAAACACGGCTTTCGCAGGGGAGTCATTGACTGCACACTGTTCATCAAAGAAAAAAGTGGCGACCTACTGCTCGTACAGATCTATGTCGATGACATAATCTTCGGTTCAAAGAACGAAGAGTAATGCAAAGAATTTGAAGCAGTTATGAAGAAAGAATTTGAGATGAGTGCCATGGGGGAGATGAAGTTCTTTCTTGGGTTACAGTGGACAGACTCCAAATGGGATATTCTACATCAGACCAAGTATGTAGAAGACATTCTCAGTCGTTTTAACATGGAGAATGCTTCTGCTACTGGGACTCCACTTGCTACGAATCACGATATAACACCTGATGAAAATGGAGATCTTGTAGATGCCACAATGTACCGAGGAATGATTGGATCCCTCATGTATCTCACTGCCTCAAGACCTGATATCATGTATGCTACATGTTTATGTTCTAGATATCAGGCTAAGCCTAAGGTCAACCATCTGATCGGGGTCAAGAGGATATTTCGTTATCTGAAGGGTACACCCACACTTGGGTTGTGGTATCCTCAAGATGATGACTTTGAGCTCACGGCGTATAGTGACTCGGATTACGAGGGCTGTAAGATGAATTACAAGTCTACATCAGCAGGGTGTCAATTCTTTGGGAGAAGATTAGTTACCTGGCAGTGTAAGAAGCAGACATCGGTTGCATTGTCAACCTGTGAAGCCGAATACGTTGCTGCTGCAAGTTGCTATTCATAAATCATCTGGATTCAACAGCAAATGCGGGATTACGGTTTAAAGTTTTCTTCTACTCCTATTTTTGTTGATAACTCTGCTGCAATTGCAGTAACTAAAAATCCAGTCCAACATCCAAAGACCAAACATATCGGTATTAAATACCATTTCATAAGAGATTGTTTTGAAAAGAACTTAATTGATATGGTAAAAATTAATACTGATTTTCAACGCACTGACCTCTATACTAAAGCCTTTGATAAACCACGTTTTCAATATCTGCTAGAGGTCAACGGCGTTAAAAAGCAAAGTGATGTTATTCCTGATGATGATCATGTGTAGTCCGAGTGTAGCTAGTAATTCTTTCATTTTATTTTACTTTATTTTATTAATTTAGTACGGGTTACATTTAAACTCATGGTATTCTGCTGTTTATTAAATCTTAAAATAATTAACCCAGTTATGATGTTAGTATTTTAGGGGGAGAATAAGTCAGCAAGTAACATTATTAAAAAAGAGACGACGAGAGAGAAGGAGTGGAAAGTGATATAAGGTAGATCGTATCTGTGATGTCGATTCAAACCCTTTGGAATATGATAGTACACAGGAACAAATTAAGAGGGACAAATTTAAAATTTTAATTAGAAAGATGCAAAAATTCAAAGTATAAGTCTGTGTAGTCTAAGCAATACAAAAAGGGAAGATGATAGAAAAACTAGTAACTATGAAGGTAACACACAGAGAGAGACCTAGAGGTTGCTAGATCACAAATGATATGTCGGTAGATTCAGCACAATAGATGAGAAGACCTGACTCGTGATTTCAAGATCAGACTAAGTTGTTCAAATGACTGTGGGCTTCCATCTTATCACTGGTTAACACAATCAACAATATTCAATAAGGGGTAATGAGCAAGTAAACGCCACAAATGTATGCGGATGACCCTAAATAGAGCAAAGCACGAAAACAATGAGAAAGAAAAATGCTATCAAGCTAATGACTTATGTAGTTGGTGCTTTTTGTGCAAAATAAAATCAAGCCTCTAACAAGGAGATAGGTTGTGTGCTCTCTGCTGTGCGATGGCACTGACCTGAGGATAAGCATAACCAAGATATTCTAGAATCATTGTTGTTGCCGCCTCTCTGCCATGCGATGGCACTGACTGAGGATTGGCTTCTCTTTGAAATCTCTAAGAATAGTCTCTCTTGTAAAAATACCCGTAGACCGCTCAAAAGCTCCTAAGGAATGTTGATTACCATATAAGTGTGGGATCCCAAATGTTAGTTGAAATAATTAAACCTAAATCTATCGCCAGTCTGTGTCAAAAGTCTGTGTATGGATTTAAGAGGACAAAGATACTGACAATTATTGTGGCCTGCAATTCTTGAAAGTTCAAATCAATGTGGTAATCTAATAGTTCCAGTATGATTTTCTAAAAGTTGCTACCGACTCTGGATGAAAACCAAGAATAGAGCATCAAAAGATTTTGACAACAAGTCCCAAATGATTTGACTTCCCTGTATGATTCCAAAATTGAATTGGTCCAGGTGTGGAATCTAAGTTGAAGCTGCCTATTCCGGAACCAAATCCCATAGATTTCTATCTTAGGATTTGTCTCTCACAAAAAGCCAAAAACAAGCTTTTAGTTTGGTACGTTAGTTTAGCTTTTTTATTATTATTCACTTAGTCTCTTAGTTTTGTTTGTGTGCCGGACTACATCATGAAAATCGGTAAGGGATCAACTTACTAAAAGGGTCATGTCTGAGATGACCACATGAGTTTTTCAAAGTTTAATGTAGTCACGTCTGAGGTGACAAAGTGTTTAAAAGAGTCACGTGTGAAGTGACTATATGGTTAAAATGTTATGTCTGAGATGATCAATAGCTCATAATGTTAATCTCAAAAGTTAAAAAAGAGTTTAATTGGTAAGAAATGCAGGAAATGTCATAAGTATGACCATTCGCACGAATGGACCTTTAGAATGTACTTATCATACGAATGGGAGCCATTCGTACGAATGCACCATAAGAATGGACCATTCAATCGAATGGCCCATACGATTGACCCAATCGGATGTTTAAGAGTGAACGAATGGGTAAGTCGCATGACTGAGCTCCAGTCGGACGACTGAATGGGGCGACTGAATCAATTGCACGACTGAGGCACAATCGCTCGTATGAAACATGCGTATGAGCCCAGTCATACGATTGAATTTAGGGTTAGTATAAATAGAGAGTGAGTCGGTCGCAGAGAATCACCACTCTCAAAATTACCCTAAATCGCACGACTAAAGTTACACTGCCAAAATTTCGTTTGATCACTACAAACCCTCGATTCTCACATACTGACCATTTACATTGATTCTACAGGTAATCTGCGGTGCCAAAACTCTATCAAATCATTCAATTTGCCACTAATTATGAATAATCGAACTCGTTAGAAAAACCGTGTCTTGTGTGGCAAAATACCCCAACTAAACGACGTAAACAAATGAATTTAAAGGTGTTAGCTATTAAACTAATGGATTACGAGTCTAATGTACCAGAACACGAAGTTTAAAACTCAAAATTGGTGAAAAATTGAATTTGAATTGAGCGGACAGAAAGACATGCGAATGGACAGGTTGATGAGCTTCAGTCGCAGACGACTGAAGAGTGCGACTAGCATAATCGCACGACTGAACTATGCGTATTGAGTTCAGTCGCACGACTGGTGTAAACGCAGGACGCTACATGCACATGAGTCCAGTCGCACACTCAGTCGTATGTATGGAGTCATTCGCACGACTGAATCCCAGTCGCACAGCTTCATTCGGATGACAAAAAAGAATTGTGTTCAAATCCAAGTTTTTCATGACATTCTTAACAATGGGTACTAATGTTTACTTTCCTTGTGTAACAGATGGCCAGCCGTTGGACTATGAGTACGAAACACAATATTTGTGCTCATCTGGATCTCACATCCAGAATGCTTCGGACTTCCCGGGCATTATAACCTTCCTCAGGAGATCGAGGATTGCACACGCTATATCTACTCCATGTACACCTTATCGGTCGATTTAGCAGGCCTTCTGGGAAGGTGCAATTGTTGATCGATCATCTGAGCCTCACTGTATCAGAGGTACTATCTTTGGAGAGGCTATAGCTATCACAGAGGAGGATTTGAGGACTATGTTACAGTTGGGGGACGATGCTGACTGTCCTACTAAATTACATCCCCTTATTGTCAGAGGATGTTTCCTTCGAGCCAAGTATGTTGGGGATATCAATGCGGGGGTGCTCAACAAGAGCAACCTCTGTCCACAGCTGAAGTACCTTGCACGTATGCTGAAATGCATAGCGTCCAGAAAGGGAGGTTTTGATGAGTTATCTGACTAGATCCAGAACGCGTTTGTTGCCTTGGTGCTGAACCATCCGTTCAGCTTCTCCAAGATGATCTTCACCTACTTGGTGGAGAACATTGAGGGGAAAGGGAAGGAGGGCTTCTGTATGTACCCCGATTTATGAAAATGATAATAGACCAGAAGCTCCCCTCCCTGCCAAAGGAGAAGGATGATGCGGTAGTGCTTGAGGTAATGGATGATACTACCTTGGGCCGGATGAAGGTATACAGGGGAAAGCAGGTAAAACCCCCAGTCAGAAGATTGTTTGGGCATCTGGCCTGTGAGAACTATATGGTGCCAGACAGGAGGAAGTGGCGCCACGACGACAGCGATTCTGATGTTGAGCAGATTGCTCTACCCGCCGACGACAATGATGATGACAGTGGTGATGGTGGAGATACAGGCCCCATACCATCTAGGGCCACTACCATGATATACCATCTCCACCATCCACCCACGTTGGAACTGAGTCTGCTGGTTTCCATCAGGATTTTGTTCCTGATGAGAGGGAAGAGGAGTCGGACGAGGAGCCCTTAACACGGACCGTGGGAAGCAAGGTTGTTCCCACGGAACATGGGCTAAGGGTGGTTGGTGAACGCCCACGAGACTCAGGAGAGACAGCCACGGATCTGAGTTATGTACCGGAGCCAGCTAGTAGGGTTGTAGGGGGAGCATCCACCTCAACGGGAACGAGGAGAAAAAGGATGGCTCAACCCCATGGCCTGAAGAAGAAGAAAAGACGTCTCACCTTCGTGACCTCCACAACCACATCTGCCACCACCACTACCACTTCCACAAGCATACCATCCACCACCACAACCACTTCCATAGCCACAGCCACCACAGCCACAACAGCTACTACTACCACCACCACACCTCCCACCACTGTACAGATTCCATCTACCACCATATCTTTCACTCCCACATCACCTCCACACTTCACAGACCCATCTTCACAACAGCAACCACCACCACCGCTACCCCCCAAGCTGGATCCTCAGCCCGTCCCTCTCATCCATATGTATCACCTCTACCTCCAATTAGGGTAGAAGAACAGCTGTCTGCGCTCAATAGGATGGTGATGCGCCTATTAGCAGCAGATGAGGAGAAGGCGGCTCAGATCCGTCAGCTTGCTGATCTTACTGCTGCTCAGTCTCACCAGATCGAAGAGCAGACTAGAATGATAAAGGAGCAGGCCCTACAGATGGCTGCTCAGAGCCTTGAGATAGCCCAACTCCGAGCACATAATGTCACATCAAACAGGAAGATAGGGAGTTGGAGAAGGCGAAGAAGACAATCATGTTAAAGTTAAAAGGATCTAAGGAAGAGCCCTTGAAGATCAAAGAAGGAGACAGAGATGATGATGATGATGAAAGTGATGATGAGGATGATGAGACAGAAGAGGATGAGGGGACAGAAGAAGAAAGGACAGAGGATAAGGATGATGATGATACATCAGGAGGAGATGCAGCTGCATCGGCCTCTGCTTCAGGTCAAGAAAGGAGGTCCAAGAACATACAAGACCAACCAGCTTCTTCCTTGGTTCCACCAAGTGAAGAGACGATGATACAGGACAAAAGTAAAGATTAGATGTTTATGTATTAAATTAATTTTGTATTTGAATCATGTATTGAAATCTATGTATTTAATGTTTAAATTCAGTTTAGTGCATTTCTGTTTTGATGAATTACTAATGGTTGATATGTTGAATGTGTAAATCAAACAAATCCAAATTACCAAAGGGATGAGTTTGATGTTGCTCCCCTTCAGTAGGTCAAGACTCAGCTAACAATGATTCTTGATCTGCAAGGGATTGTAAGAAGGTCGGTGAGTTATACCCCTGAAGAAGGGGAAATAATTCACGACCTATCAAACGAGCAACTCGCAGATATTTTCAAGCTCAATCCAGATGAGATAGTAAAGAATGCTCCGACATGCGACTTGACTAGTGACGAAGAGCTCAACGATGTTGATGAAATCGAGATTGAAGATGTAACTGCGAGCACTACCTCAGTACGCTGACAATGAGGGAAATGTGGTCCCCAATCTGGGTGAATCCCTCGTCAGC
The DNA here is from genome assembly GCA_025506515.1 of Flaveria trinervia. Taxonomy (NCBI): domain Eukaryota; kingdom Viridiplantae; phylum Streptophyta; class Magnoliopsida; order Asterales; family Asteraceae; genus Flaveria; species Flaveria trinervia. The sequence goes on from CM046453.1 coordinate 8,911,237, forward strand.
GATACTTTTGAGGTGTAGACAAGATGGAGCAAGAGTCGGAGAAAGTAGAGAAAACGGCCCAAGCCTCAATTGATGATGTCGATATTCGAAAGGCTGAGTGGGCTGCATGTTTTGAAGAAGTTAGAGCCCAACGCACTGCACCGAAATAGGATGCCTACACCAAACTCTACAGAGGCAAGAAACATCATAAGGTGACTGGCAGGATCATAGTGTGGGCGTATTTTGAGGATCTTAACGTATATGCAGTTAGAGAGAAAAGGGCATAGAGTACTTAGATTTCACATGATCTAAAGACTCTACCAGGTTTTGAGCTCAAACAGCTGGCCAAACTAAAGCTCTTGTATGCTGACCCGAGAAAGATGTCAGGCTGGTTTGAGGCTGCCCTAAAGAAGGAGTACCACACCAGGTGGGTTAACTTCAGACCCCAATAGCCTACAAGGTATATCAGAAGGTCTGAGATTGATGCCTACTGGAAAGCTGAAGATAGTGTTGAGGTGGAGTCCTCCGCGCACAATGTCAAGAATCCCACTCAGGGAAATACCACAGGACTTCACCCCACACTTTAGGTGGTGGTATTACGATTGGAGAACAGCAGAAGCGGTCATAGTCCTAAACAAGGAGGGCCATATGGATACGATCAGGGTATTCGACCCAATGTGGCTTACCAACTTGTCAGAAAAAGATGTCTACACGCTATACAAGTGGCCATTGTTCTATGATACGCAAGATATTGTACAAGCCCTCCAGTTCCAAAATGTCATAAGGCTCTGCTTCGCATTTGAAATTCATGCGGGAGTCACAAAAGAGAACAAGTACAAGAAATATGCGGAGGTGATGCAGAAAAAAGACATTAGAGAGATCTAGGTCCAAGGGGGAGTTGTTGATACATGTATGTCCTAGATCATGATATGAAATGTAACAGATCTTGTTTATCTGATTTTGATGTAATTTGATATGATTAATGAAATGATATTGATTGTTTGTGCTTTGTAATGACTAATATTTCATTAATGAGGAGATATTGAATTGGTTAATTAGGATAGTAGTTGTGTGAATGGTTACACATAATGTTTATTAATTAATACATTCAAACTTAACATAATGAAGTTCTCATGCGGATGGCCCATACGAATGGACCACACGCATGAATAACTTCATACGATTGACTCAGTCGCACGACTGAACCAGGAGACTGGATCAGTCGTATGATTGACACATAAGATTGACTAAGTCGCACGAATGAACACTCAGTCGTGCGAATGGATCAACCGCATGGTTCAATCGCACGACTGAACCATGCTTATGGTCCAGTCGCTCGAATGAACAATACTAACCTATAAATACAATCTAATTTGTGAAAAACAAAGATGATTCATTCCCTACGATTCCAGACGTACCCTAGCCGTCCAGAAGCCTCCCAATTCGTTCTCCAAGTTCATAGAACACATTAGATCGATTGCCAATCGGTTTCTAATGTTAGTTTCAATTCTTTATTGATTCTTCATGTGTTCTCACTGATTAGATTGCCAATCAAATAGGATTCCGCACTATTTGATCTAGATTACACGCTAATCACTAGGTATTTCGTTCAAATACCAGGTCCTAACACCCACACAGCCTCAAATCACCATCACTTACCAAAAAATATCCAAACAAACCCCTGCTCAGGCTATTCAGTTTGTGGAGGCCCCCATATACTCATCCATACAGGAAGAAGTGGACACTGGAGCTCCCAGTTCTCCTGAGGAGCAGACCACTCCCATCTCTCCAAGAATCAATGATGAGGTTCCTCATGCTCAGGCTGATAAGCTCATTAGCCCAACTGCCTTAAGCCATCACTATGAGTCTAAACACTCAAGTGAAACCTTCAGGGGACAGTTACCATCCCCAGCCTATAGATCTTAACCAAATAATTCCCCACCTTGACTTCTATACTGATGAAGATCTAGGTTTCAGTGAGTATAATGAGTCTCTTTTCTTTACCCCTACTCAAAGAGAGATGAATGCTCCTGAGTCTCCTACATCTATCCCACATCAGTCACCTACAACTGAGGTGGACACTTCTGAACCTGTTCAGGATGTCCATATGGAAGAAGCTCTCACTTCTAAAAGTGATTACGTCATTAAGACCTCAACCATGGCAACTCAGCCCACTGACATCTCAACTGAGATTGCCAGTGAGCAGAGGAAAACCAACAGCCAAGAACCTGAAGCTGGTGGTGAGAGAAAGGACGTTGGTCCAATCATCTCATCCCCCAATGAGTCTTTTGATGAAGATGAGGGGAATCTGAGACTAAGGTGCACAAACTGACTAAAACATGCACCTATTTAGTCTCAAAGGTCAGTCACCTTGAATCTCACGTGACTACCTTACACAACAGGATCAATGATCAGCAACTTGAGATTTTATATCTTAAGGAAAAACTAGCTGGGAGACCCTTAAGAAGAGCTTAACCAGGAACACAAGAACCCGTGGATGTGATTGACCTATCTTCCAGCTCACCTATGCAAGTGGGTGATGCTACCAAAAAGGGGGAGAAGTTATTACAGCCACAGAACCTGGGAGTTCTTCAGAGAGAGTGGACATTGAGGACTCACCATACTCACTTGCAATTGTGCATTCTCAGCAACCTCCTCAAGTTCACATTGATGTGGACTACACAGACTCCTTCATACAGAGTCTGTTTGAGGATGGGATACCAAGGGCTATGTCATCTTCACCATCTTCCAATCACATCATTAGGTGGAGGTATGACAACATCAGAAAAGCCCTAATCATCATAAGAGTTCAAGGACAGCAAGAAGTCTTCAATTTTCAGACTTTGAACTACTACGAAGGTCTGGATTAGTCAACATGCCACTTGTCAACCCAAGCAAATCAAGACAAGCTGACAGACTGGCTCAAAGAATCCAAGACAGGATCACTGCAGAGTTTAGCTTAAGAAGGAGACTTAGGTAATTAGGAAATGTCATCGGTCAACTGGATGTTAAGGCAGACCCTAAGATTAGTTTCATAGGGGAAACCTTGATTTAAGGCCTAGTGCAGAACCTGAGACTCCTGTCTCATCATCATCAACTGCTGCAGAGATCCACACTCCTATTGAGACACCTGCTGGTGAAGGTGCTTCTCAACCTCTCTCTGGCTAGAGCTTGGAAGCTACACCAAGAAATGAAGGCCAAAGCTCTCCACCCTGAGTCATAAAGAGTGACAAAGGGAAATGAAAGATGACATATGAGGAGATGGAGGAGGAGGAGAGAGAGAGGAAAAAGAGGCTGAGGGGAGAAAGTTCCTCTGCTGAGTCTTCAAGACTCATGGAGTCTGCTATCAGGGCTACCCCCAGACCAAATACTCAAAATGATGAGTTAAGGGCAGTCAGTATAAATTACCTGCAGACAAGGAACTATGACATAGACAGTGTCATCTCTCTCTCCTTAGAAGGGTTGAATGAACTGGTTGATCTGGAAAAGTCAAAGGAGAAGAAGGAGGCAGAAGATGCAGAGCTTTTAGTACAAGTCAAAAAAAGAGAGAAGAAGAAAAAGACTATACAAGGATATGCCTTCCCTCTCCCCAGTTCAGGAAAGTCCTGCACAAGAACCTCAGGTAGACAAACAAGAAGAGAGGATCAAAATGATTAACTACCTGAGTGCCACAAGCTTCTATCAGGTAGATGCACTCCTTCCCTTGTCCTATGACTATGTTGAGTTTGAGTACTTAAAACAGCTTGAACTTGAGATAATCAAGGACAGAAAGACAACTAAGAAGAAGCTGCAAAATCAAGAGCTATCATCCAAAAGAGCATGAAGAAGTCTGCTGATAGGTAGAGGATGATGAGCTTCTTGAAGCTATATGGATTCTTCGGAAGGAGACTTGGCCCCATGTCTTTATCCACTATGGATGAGCATATCAAGGTGATCAAGCAGAAGATCAAAAGTGGAGAGCTCATTGACTTACACTCCACTCCAAGTCAAGCCCCACCTGAAGTGGAGGTTAAGGTTGAACAACCAGAGACAACACAACCTGGACCTCCTGCTGAAACTCAGCAAACATCATCTTCTGATCCACAGTAGGGTCAACCTCCCTCTCCTTCTGAGCCTAAGAGAGAGGAAGTCATAACTGAGAAAGACAGTGAAGATCAATCTGGTATTGTAGGCCAGTCTTCTTAGATAAACCAAAGCCAAAGAAGAAGAACAAGACTGCACCCTCTTCTAAACCCCAGAATGAGTCAGAACATCTTGAGGTTGTGTAGCCAGAGGATGCTACATCAACTCCAACTCAAACAGCTCCTCTAGCATTAGGAAGACCCATCTTGTCTTGGACATACACCACAAATCCAGAAAGATGGCATGTCATTAGAGATTAAGGCACTGAAGACATTTACACATGGCAAGATATGTTTCAGTTGCCTCTGCATGACCTCTTTGATATGAGAAGACACTTTGATAGTCTGAAGGATCCTGATCACCTTATGAAGAAAGGATTGGTGATCATCCTAATGAGGACTGTTGACATCTGAAGTCTACTAAGTGTTTTGGTAGCATCAGCCTAGGGGGAGTTTGTAGATATTAATGAAGAGACTGAAGCAACCTAAACATCCAATGTCTATCCTGTGTGCTGCATAAGTACTATGAAGAAGAATGCTTAAGAAGTTTCACACATACAACTAAAATATTCAAAGTGTGAAATCTTTCGAAGCCAAGACCAATATCTTCCGAAGCCAAATATGAAGTCTTCCAAAGCCTTAGAGACAAAGTCTTCCAAAGCTTCAATTTATGAAGACAGATTTCTTCCAAAGACTTTTAACACATGCTTTATCTGATGTAATTTTATATAAAGTTGGACACCTTTCTGCTGCACCTCTGTAAGGTCACCAACTTACATGAGTTGGTGAAAAGGTCTATGCTTTTGGTAACTGTACATTGAGGTCTTGAGTCTGTAACTTTCTACTTCATGTATTTTATCCTTTTTGTAACAGATAATGATATGAGCTATGGCAGTCATAGTCACTAGTCAAGGCACTAACTTGGTGGAATACTCAGATACAGGCTAGGGGAAGAGAATCAACGATGCATATGTCATGGGATGAGTTTAAAGCCTTAATCACTGAGGAATACTGCCCCCTCAATGAGATGCAAAAACTGGAGCATGAATTCTAGAATCATGCTATGGTAGGGGCTAGGCACGCAGCTTACACTGATTGTTTTCATGAGTTGGCAAGATTGGTTCCACATCTGGTCACTCCGGAATCAAAGAGGATCGAGAGGTACATTTGGGGACTTGCGCCTTAAATCCAAGCGATGGTAACAGTAGTTGCTCCTCCTACGATTTAGAGCACAATTCTGAAGGCTGACACTGTAACTGATGAGATGGTGAGAACAGGGGTATTGGGAAGGGGAGCAGAGAAAAGAAAAGATGTTAGGGAAATGAGCCAGTCGAGTGCCGGGAAATTTGATAAAAGGGCGAAGACAACCAGAAATTTTGTGGCCATGACACAAGGCAGGAGAGAGTATGTTGGGCCGCACCCCAAATGTGATAGGTGCAATTTCCATCATCCCCCAGCAATGCCGTGCCGGGTGTGCGCGAACTGTAGACGCCCAGGGCATCTAGCAAAAGACTGCAGAACGACGCCGAATCTGGTGGCACTAGTCAACGCGGTTAACCCCGCCGGGAATGCCAGGGGGTGTTATGAGTGTGGAAGCCCTGATCACTACAGAAACATGTGCCCCAGACTGAATCGGGCGTCAGGTCAACAAGGGAACAATTAGCAACCGGTGATAGCCATAGCAGGAAATTAAGGCCCGGGAAATCAAGGGAATACAGCTCGGGGACATGCATTCGTCATTGGCGCCAACGATTCCCGTCAGGACCTGAACGTTGACACGGGTACGCACTTACTCAATATTCACTTCGCATCTATACTGTTTGATACTGGAGCAGACAATAGCTTTATATCTTCTGAGTTTGTGCAATTGCTTGATTTGAGTCCTAGTAGGCTAGAAACTAGCTACTCTGTAGAAATGGCCAATGGTAGGATTGTTCAGGCTGATGAAATCATTAGAAAGTGCTCGATGATATTGGAGGACCATGCCTTCGATATAGATTTGATACCCTTTGAGTTACGAAGTTTCGATGTGATTGTGGGAATGGATTGGTTGTCAAAACACGGAGCTGAGATTGTCTGTCGGGATAAAGTAGTACGAATCCCCATGCCAAGCGGGGAGGTACTCAGAATTCAAGGAGAACGACCGGGAAGAAACCTAAAGCTTATCTCCTGCATGAAAGCATGCCGAAGTTTACGAAAACAGTGCTACGCTTTTCTGGATCATGTGGTAGAAAAGAAGGAAGAAAAGAGGAAATTAGTAGATATTCCGGTAGTACGGGACTACCCAGATGTATTAATGATGACTTGCCTGGTTTGCCTCCTCCACGATTGGTGGAATTTCGTATAGAGTTGGTTTCTGGAGCTACACCGGTAGCAAAGACACCATACCGGTTAGCATCGTCTGAAATGCAAGAGTTATCTAGTCAATTACAGGAACTACTGGAGAAGGGTTTTATTCGGCCAAGTCACTCACCATGGGGAAGATGGGTCGTTCCGAATGTGTATCAATTACCGTGAGTTAAACAAGTTAACTGTGAAGAATCGGCATCCTCTCCCCAGGATCGACGATCTGTTTGACCGGCTGCAAGGAGCTTCGTATTTCTCCAAGATCGACCTTCATTCTGGATATCATCAACTAAGGGTTTTCGAGGAGGACATACCGAAAATAGCGCTTAGAACTTGTTATGGGCACTATGAGTTCTTGGTCATGCCATTTGGGCTGACTAACGCACCAGCTGTTTTTATGGACCTAATGAATCGGGTGTGTAAACCTTACTTGGATAAGTTTGTGATCGTATTCATAGACGATATACTTATCTAATCCCGATCGAAAGAGGATCACGAAGAACACCTTCAGGCAATACTGGAACTGTTATGGGAAGAGAAACTTTTCGCCAAGTTCTCAAAGTGTGAGTTCTGGTTGCGGGAAGTGAAGTATTTGGGTCATGTGGTTAACAAGGATGGGATTCATGTAGATCCCGGCAAGATCGAAGCAGTGAAGAAATGGGATGCACCCCAGACACCATCAGAGATACAGAAATTCTTAGGATTGGCCGGGTACTATCGTCGCTTCATCGCGAACTTTTCAAAGATCGCTCAACCGTTAACGCTACTGACTCTGAAAGACAAGAAGTTTGATTGGGGACATGCACAAGAACAAGCATTCCAAACGTTGAAAGAGAAGTTGTAAAACGCACCAATATTGTACCTCCTAGATGGAACTGATGATTTTGTGGTATACTGCAATGCATCACATCAAGGATTAGGATGTGTACGGATGCAAAAGGATAAGGTGATTGCCTACGCTTCGTGACAACTTAAGGTGCACGAAAGGAATTGTACAACCCATGATTTGGAGTTGGGCGATGTAGTATTTGCACTTAAGATATGGAGGCATTACCTGTATGGAACCAAATGCATCATCTACACAGATCATAAGAGCCTCCAACATATCCTGGATCAGAAGGAGCTTAATATGCGTCAACGACGTTGGGTAGAGCTTCTTAGTGACTACGATTGTGAAATCTGGTATCATCCGGGGAAAGCTAACATGGTGGCTGATGCTTTAAGCCGCAAAGAACACGCGAAACCACTATGTGCTCGAGCATTGGGGTTGACTATTCAAACGAATTTGAAAGCTCAGATCCAAATTGCACAAAGTGAGGCGTTGAAAGAAGAAAACCTTGCGGGAGAAGAATTTCGAGGGTTGGATAAACAAATGATTTGCAAGGATGATGGTATACAGTACTTCATAGATCGTATATGGGTACCCAGATGGGGAGGTGTACGTACCTTGGTCATGGATGAAGCACACAAGACGGCATATTCTATTCATCCTCGTGCATACAAGATGTATCACGATCTCAAAGATCTGTATTGGTGGCGAGGCATGAAGAAAGACATTGCTATGTACGTAAGCAGATGCTTGACATGCTCGAAAGTTAAAGCTGAACATCAGAAACCATCGGGATTATTACAGCAACCTGAAATTCCCAAGTGGAAATGGGAGAACATAGCTATGGATTTTATTACCAAACTCCCTAGAATAAGCAGCGAGCATGACTCGATATGGGTCGTGGTGGATCGGATGACGAAGTCAGCTCATTTCTTGCCAATCCGAGGAGACTACAAAATGGATAAATTGGTGAGATTGTACACAAAAGATGTCGTGACAAGACACAGAGTACCGGTGTCGATCATATCCGATCGTGACAGCCTATTTACTTCACGATTTTGGCAGACACTGCAGAAGCGATGGGCACTCGATTAGATAAGAGCACAACCTATCACCCACAGACAGACGGCCAAAATGAACGAACTATACAAACGCTAGAAGACATGTTGAGGGCGTGTGTAATCGACTTTGGTGGTAGTTGGGACACTCATATACATCACCCATCATACCATTTATGAACTCAAAAAGTCAACTTACATTACCCCTAGGAACCTCCCAAGTCAAAGCCTAAATATAACATTTTCCCCAAAATTCAGAAAAATATTCTAAGTCTTAGGCACATGGGCACTATGCAGGCGCATGGCCTTTCATACGCATGGGGAACACTTAGGTGCATGAGAAAGTTCTAGGCACATGGGTAGTATACGGGGGCATGGCCAACAGTCACTTTCGGGCAACTTCCAAGGCGCATGGGCACTATGCAGGCGCATGAGTGCCTAGGCGCATAGGCTTTTCAAGCGTATGGACACTTAGTCAAATTCAGCCTATTCCTACGCGCATGGTTACTATTTGTCTTAGTCAAATTCAGCCTATTCCTAGGAGCATGGTTATTATTTTGGCGCATGAACTTTAAGCGCATGGGAACTATTTGGGCATATGGGAACTATTTGGGCGCATAGGGTTTCAAGCGTCTAGGGAACACTTAGGCAAATTCACCTGTTGGGCGCATGAGCCACTATTTAGGCGCATGGACAGACAACTTACACTAAACAACATATATTAGTCCCCAATCCATCATCTAACATGTTTTAAGCTTAACACTAGCATACTAAGCCATAGAAACACATTCATAACATAATCATAAATACCCAAAATCATACCCCACTTGCAAACATACACACATAACATACGGGTGCAATACCCATTAAAATAAAAACGTTTTAACATGCATTTCCAGCGCCAAAATAAGTTAAAACATGTAAAAAGAGGGTTCTAGAACTCACCTTGACAACTTTCGAATGAACTTCCTCAAAACCCGAATGTAATTGAGTTCTACCACCTAAAACCCACCGAAACGCACAACCGAACACATATAAACACACAACCGAGGCATAGGCCAGCCAAGAACATTCAAAAACACAAAATTCCTACCTTAGAATCCGACTTTTCCTTCCTGTTCTTCAAAAATCCAAACTTTTTTGCTCTTTCTCTCTCTAACCGAATAAAAAGGTGATGTGCAAGATAGAGTGGGCGGCCATACCGCCTTTTACACCAACTTTTTATACTTTTTGTCCTTTTGACATATTTAGCCCCTCCACTTGGGTTAAATTGTATTTCTTTCATTTTCTTTGCTTTTATTCTTTCTTTGTCTTTTATAAAAAACATCTAGGTGTTACATATGTGAACTTCTCGTCTTCAGTAACGAAGTTAGGATGATGCTATAGAGGACTAATAGTCTTCAGACCCAAATTAAAGGAGGGAAGAGGGACGGACTCAATATGTATAAAATTTTATGACCAAAATCGTATAAATTTATACTTATGAGTGAAAAAACAGAAAGGGCACAGGCCCCCTAGGCCCCAATAATGCTTAGCCAATGCTCGTCTTCAAGCATGTGAAGAAAAAGGGGAACAACCTTAACAAGCTTGTGCAACAATCATTCCAAATTAATGAACTGGAAGATGTGAAAGCGGGACAAAATCGAAGTATTCAAACTTTCGGAAAAACACACAGAGATCGAAGTTCAAGTAGGTGAAGAACAAGGGAACCCTAGGTTTCATTGATAACAAGATTCAAATAAAGGTAATCTAGTCATCTAACACCTTATTAAACAAAAAAAGTAATCCTAGTTAGTGTAAAGGACGTAAAGTGTTTCAAATTCGTTACACAAAGGACGTCTAGTGTAATTTTTATATATAAATTATGAAACATGAAATTCTATTTATACTCAAAAGATGTTTTTTATAGTTTACTTTAAATAAAAAACATGTTTCTACTATAAAAGATGTATTTTCTTTTAAAAAAACAACACTTTGTGAAAGTATCTTATCTAAAATATTACTTTATAATTTATAAATATCGATTACTAACTTTAAATTTAATATTTTTTATTTAATAATGTGATACACAGGTTTCTAAACTAGTAATATAAATTATCATATCTTTTTTTAATAGAAAATGTGAGATCCTGATTCGAAGGATATGTGTTATCTTAACGGATCCACCTATCCGTTTTTTAGCCAGTATCACACTCCCAACCCCCTCAGGAGAAAACCCATTGTTGAAAAAATCATTTGTTCAACTTTAAGCATTTTTGCTAAAAGTGAGACTTGAATCAATACTTCTCAATATTTACATGTCATAAGTATCTTACATTAACTAGTTGGGTTAAACATCACTGGTATATATATATATATATATATATATATATATATATATATATTATTCTATCTAATAAAACAAAGTTTTTGTCACATGTCATCTTATTAAAACATTTTGCCACATATAACTTTTTCATACTTATTTTGATGCATGTCACTTGTATAGTAAGTCAACCACTAAATGGTTAAATTACATGTTAATTATGTTATTTATATTTATATAATATTAATTACCAACTTGATATGCTTACAAGATTGTATTATGTGTTTAATTGGTTGTGTCCATCTTTGTCTTTTTTTTTAAACTTTAATTATATTTATATTATACTAATTATCATCTCTTTTATGTATAATGGTGTTTTACTTTATGCATAGGGGTTTTTCAAAAAAAAATTGAAAAACTTTATGTTAAAAAAGTTTTTATTGTTTACAATTTAACTTTATTTACTTTTCATCCAAAACTCTTTATCTTTTGCAATTTAGTCTCACAACTTTTATATTTTCAATTTTGATCCCCTACACTTATCATATTTCGCAAATCTTCATTTTACGTTTCGTTCTAAGTTTTACAAGTTAACAGACACAACATGCATGTGTGCTTCAATATTTTTACGTTTCGGTTGACGTTTTGTTCTAAATATAGTAAGTTAACACAACACAATGTGTGTGCTACTTTAATATTTTTACGTTTATTTTTCCCTTTTAATGGGTTCGTCAAAACGCACAAATTTTAGATCGACTTAGTTATATTTTTCTATGTTTTACGTTTTGGTTTAAGTTCTCCGTATTAACACATCGCAACTTCAGTATTGGTGGTCGTTAGCGGTGGTGTGATATTTGTGTTATTTGGCATGGTTTTATGTCTCCGCCGTAACACGGGGAGCTTATTTCTAAATTATAAAATAGAAGTTTTAAGTAAACTAAAAGCATGCTTCCTTTTATTATAAAACATAATTTTTACAAAAACAAATTTGTATATAAAAGGAAATTTTAAATATATAGAACTTTTAGAAAATGCATTGTCAAAAAACCAGGTTTTTTTCTAATAGAATGTTTAAACAACTATTTTTGAAACAAATGAATTTTAATACAAAAGTTTAATAAATGTTGTTATCGTTTTATTAATTAACAAAGTAAGTATCCCGTGTATTACACAGGTTGAATAAATAAACCAATAAATAATTAGTAATAAAAATTTATGAATTATAAAACCATGTTTGAAGATAAAATATGATTATATTTGCATATGAATAACTATGTCAACTAAATAAACAATAGATAAGTTATAGATAGATATATAAATAAATAAATAAATAGTTTAGAAACCCATTTATTAAATGATTATAGTTAGTAATGAACACGAAAAGTTACAGTACGATATGTTAATATAAGATATGTATAAAATTATATATACATAATTGTTCAAGATATAAAACAATTATACTATGTTTAACTGTCTTATATAAATAATTTCATTATTAAATATTTGTTTTAAGATTTTCTTATAAAAATGTATTGTTTATTAAAAACTCAAGTTTCTAATTATTCTGGTTGTTTTAATAAAACTAGTTTTTAGAAAATTTCATATTTTTTATAATTAATTTAAAAAAAAGACCGTGTTAGATAAAAAAGAAGGCTGGTACAACTAAAACCAAATCACTTAGATAATTTTGATGCTACATGCAAAGGCTTCTGAGGCTTAGCCTGGAACTTCCGAAGGTTGTAGAGTTCTTCTAAAGATAAAGTGAAAGATCAGCTTCCGAAGACAGAACACTACTTCTGAAGTCAAGAGCTTGCTTCCGAAGGTTAAGTCTTAGGAGAGCAATCAGAAGACTACTTCCAAAGTATGAAGGAAAGAAGAAGTTCCCAAGGCTTAGAAGAAGCAGCCTCTTCCGAAGTATAAGTGGCTTCAGAAGTACTTGTTCTTCCGAAGCCACTTAACCTTCGGAAGACATTGCTATGAACCAGTGGACATAAGTATGGTCTCTGACACTCCGCTGCAGACCTCTGATATTGCATGACGTTTTCTCAAAGAGCCATGCAGTTGACCATACCTTATTCCACTGTTTATCTTTTTATGATAGTACATGTTACTAACTTTAGTTGGTAACAAAAGGTAAGTCAGGGACATGTTCTGACTATCAAATCTCATATAAGACTTTATCCGAGATACCTTAAATTATAGTCTTGTAGTATAGGCTTTAGTTATAAGATCCCAGCTGGTATCAAAGTATATCCGGCTGTAGGTAGTATTATATATATTTTCTCATTGTAACTTGAAAAGATAAGCTTGTAAGAGTCTTGTAATATTTGAGTTGAGAAGCAATATATGTAAGTACCTTGAATATTACTTTCTGTGTTCTGTATTATTTACTATATTGTGATCAACTTTTATTGACTCTACCTTCATCTAAGTGTTGTTCAAAATGAGTTTGAGAGAAAAACTAAGTGTTAAGTGACCCTTAACCGATCCTGCAGACTGATTTAAAATATTTTGTCTTAAAAGTTTTAATGTTTTAAAAAATATATGAATTTTAATTTTTTTAGTAAATTTTATTTTTATAAACTTAGTTTGATTTTAGAAGAATGTAAATGAGAGAGAAAAATGTATCAATTGACCAAATTAATTTTTATGAAAAGAGTGAAATTGTTTGAGTGTTTAAATTACCTTAATACCATTTTGGAAGGAAAATAAAGTGAAGATGTTTAGAAGAATGATAAGTGTCAAAAAAATAGTTTAAGAAAATGACAAGTGACAAAAAAACCTTCTTTTATTAGTATTTATAGATTGTAGTCGGTGCAATACACGGGTTTCTAAACGAGTGTTATAAAAATATAAAAATTATAATTACAAAATATATATAAAAAATGATAAACACATATAAACATTAATTTGTAATTGATAATAATCAATGAGCCAAAGCAAACCTAATCTTGAGCTTTAAAACTTCTCATAAGTCGCACTCTGTTCAAACTTTAGAAAAAATCTAAAACAAGTCAAGCATGACCTCCGGCTCTCGTAAGTTAAATGAGCCCGACTCGCGTTCCCCCACCACCTCATCCAGCAGCGGCAACCACCCGCAACACGTACTATCCACTAACACGGCCTCTCTTCTTCTCATCATGGTGGTCATTTTGTTTACCAAACTATTTGGATAGGAGGTACACTTAGGTCCTAGACATAGTGCTGAACAAATGGGTTTGGCCCATAACAAGTATAATTGGTCTTGAATATGATATGGTTTTTATCGATTCTTTCACACTAAGCCGAGGCCCAAAAGACTCAAGGATCTAGTCCCATAGCTATTTAGGGTTGGTCTTTTCCTTTTAAAAACCGCTTCGACTTAAGGCCCAAATGGTTAAACGTTGTGTATCTTAATTTATGATTTTAGACTTTTAGTATAATTATACTTTTGATATAATTATATCTAATTTATAAGGGAATTTTTTTTGTTATGGTTTATATCAATAATTAAATGATAACTGTAACACAGTTTATGCTTAAATTTGAAACTGATTATTATATATCATGTTATAGCAGCAACCTTCATATATTAAGAGTAAATTACATGCGTGGTTAATAAGGTTTACCCAGTTTAAATATTTGTATAAACGTAAAACATTCGGTTCCTAGGTAAACAACAGTTAAAATTTTGTTTATGCCTTCTAAAATAACATTTATAACCCTTTTTATAAATTGACAAACTAAAAAAAAGATAAGAAATGTATAAACAAGGTCCATTCTTATCTATTAAAAGTAATAAATAAAAACCTTCAACTTTCTTTCCTGACCTAACCTAAAATCCAGGCCACCACCACCGCCATATATCCACGATTAACCTGCAACTCAACCTTCTATCTCAAGATAATTTTAAAAATTAAAATATTAACAAACCTTCTCATTAACAACTATAAATTCAATAGAGTAAAAGTTTGTGAATTGTAATACATCGGTCATTTTGACACTCAAATTATGCGAACCTTGATATTATAATTATGAATGATATATTAAGATTATTTAACAAAGTGACCTCGAACACCACAAATGAACTAGGGATTAAGAAAAACAAATAGTATGATAATATAGAAAAAGGCAGACAATAAGCTTTTTAACAAAACTGTAAACATTAGCAACATGGTAAGAACCGATCATCAATTAGATTTTTATAAATCTGAACTACATTATATTAGTATAATGTAAAAAGGGTAATTATGAAATATACCTAAAACCTTTCACCAAGCTACATAGTATTATTAAAACAAAAACGATAGTGTATAACAAAGAAATTGATTGTAGATGTATTATAATGAGAATGTAAATTTTCTTTTTATATAACAATTTTGTATAAAATATTGCAATAATGTAGGTCGATTATTTAGGAAAATTTATGTAGGTTATAATAAATTTTGAATTAATTTTAGCAACAATATAAAATTCAAATTTTAAAAATTAAAATTTCTAAAATATGATATTTTGAGGAAATGTATATTTTAGATCAAGTGATAATTAATATTCACGTGTATTAATTTTAAGATAATGATATTTTTGGATGGTATTGATGAAATTGTTAGCTAATTGTTGTTATTATAATGTAAATAAATAATAATAATAAATTTATTAGCTGATTATTAATTATATTTAATTTTTGAAAATATATAATCATCAAAGTTCAATAATGAGATATTAAAATTTTAAACTTCCCTGTTATAGGGGTAAAAATATTGTATAAGGGTTCAACAATTTTATTAAAACAACTATTTTTTAAATTTAAGGGGTGTGATTGTTCAATTTTAAATTTACATGTTATAGGCGTAATAAACGAAAAATAAATCACGGCTATAATATAATTCGTATGATACTTTTAAATTAGATTATTTAAATAAAATTAAAGGGAACTACATGATTGTTGTCTTGAATTATAGTATGAGAAATAAAATAATTTTCAGCCTAATTATTTTCATATCTCATATTGTAGTAGGATAAAATATTAATTTTATGTTTAAGATAAATCCAACATAGTATATTTGAACTTTTTATGAGATACGAGGGTATTTAAACCTTGTTATTTTTAAATTGAATATCGTATCATTTCTGTTTACTAAAAACAAAATGAGGTAAATTAATAATCTGACCATTTGACTTAAAATCTTTACAAGCAACTGAATGAAGTAAATATTTTGCAATTCAAACAATGATAATGTAATCATTTGTTTATTTAGATAACATGTCTTTTTGTTTAAACTCAAGATAAAAACAGTGAATTGGTCAAAAATATGTACATGCAGATTAATTTTATAAATTATGAAAAGTAAATGCATAAGAATATTAAAAGAATGAAAGGTCATTATTTTTTTGTATAAATCAATATTGGTTGAATATATTAGTGACGAATTATAATATTTTAAAACTATTACAATTTTTGAAAGTAGATTTTCAATCAAAGTATGCATAAGTTATGTGATTTAAATAGTTGATTTAGATTAGTGATTCTAAAAACTAATTATTATTTTGAATGAAACCTTATTGCTAAAAAGACAATACTTGGCAATTGTTTGCTAAGAGTATACCATGTGATAAGTCATTTTTTGAAATTAACCACATCAACATCATGGTAAGAAATAATCTTCATTAATATTTTTAAGAATCTGTCCTAAATTATGTTAATGTATAATATAGAACAAGAAGAAAAATGATAGTGTAAAACAAATAAATCGATTGTAGATATATTTTATTTGAACATATAATATATATATATATGTATATATATATGTATATATATATCTATATATATATAATAGTGTAGGAGGATTACTTAAGAATAATATGTAGGAAATAGCATATTTTTAAGTTAATTTTAGCAACAACATAAGTTTTAAACTTTAAATCTAAAAATTCTAATTAATGATATTTTGAGGAAATGTATACTTTTATATCAAATGATAATAAATAGTCATACATATTAATTTTGAAATAATTATAATTTTAGGTTGGATTGAGAAAGTGATAATTAATTGAAGTTACGATGTTGTAAATGGAAAATAATAATAATAAGTTTAGTAACCGTTTGAAAAAAATGATGGCTAATTGAAGTTAGTATGGGATCTGTATTATTATTTTTAAATCATATCGTTAATAAAATGACACATGACAATTATTTGATAATATATGCCACATGACAACACATTAGTTAAAATTAAGCCATATGACTGAACCTTTTTTATTTATTATATACTAGACTAAAAACTCGTGTAATACACAAGTTCAATCATTAAAAATTTATTTTGATTAAAAAAGTTCGTAAGTAATAATATTATTGTTAATAATTTCTATATTGATTTTTATGTTTAATTTTTTAAAATCATCTATATCTGATATCAGTAGATTTTCTTTAGCAATGCTTATAAGTCTATATAATATATAATATGAAATTAAATAAACTTATAAATAGGGACTTTAGTTAATAAAAAAATGGGAAAATGTCACAGAATAGTAACCAAGTTTCAAAAGTGTTCTAATTTAGTCACTCATGCATATTTTTCTTAAATTGGACCTCCAAACGATCAAATCGAGTCATTACCGAATTTTATTATGACAAGAAAGTAATGACGGAAAAGACATTGGAGTTAGAATTTTCAATATATAAAATTATATAAAAGAATAAAAAAAACATGTTAATTATGAAAAAAATAAAAAAAAGTGCCTAAAATTTACGTCAACGTTCTATATCAGCATCAAAAGATAGAAAAAATTATTTTCTAACTGAACCCAAAAGTATAACATGCTAAAAAATATGTTATGACTTTTAATTTGTATAAAATATAAATTTAAGTGATCTAATTGAAACATTTTTAAAACTTGAGTTACTTAATTGGAACACTTTTGAAAATTGATTACTATTTTACAAAGTTACCCCTAAACAAATTATATTGAACATTAAAACATCTATAAACATTCGAAAACTTCTTTGTATACAAAATTTGATTTTTATTTGTAATTTAATCATCATTGTCTAATATGAATAATTTTAATTTATGTCTATTTGTAACTCAAGATCATGTAACATAGAGTTTGAATTAGTACCAGTGACCAAACATGCAATGATTACACAAAAATTTGGACTATCTTTTTGATTTTTGAAGTTCGAGGACCAAACATGTAATTTGATTAAATCACAAAGACCATTTATACAATTCTTTTTCTGTTGACAAAAACATAAATCAATTTAATGTTTACATCAATTAAAAATAAATCAAAGTTTCATGCTTTTATAAACAAAAACATAAATTACTCAAACCAATGTTAAAAAACTAAAATACTAAAGTTTATCTTGAAATTAAAATCACAATTCTTAAATCGTACGGACCACTACTACTATTGCAATCGAGATTTGCATATATAAGCATTGAATTGAGACTTTGCAGAAGAGTGTCACACCCCCGCTAAAAGTGAAAAAACGGGGACGTAACGAGACGGGATCGTCATAACACATGGTAAACAATAAAGATGCAATATAATAAATGATGACAAAGCGTGTCATGACAACACCCGACACAAAGGAGACTTGTGTTGTGTTTAGTCCATATTCACGACAACATAGCCATAAGCATAACATGATACATGATTCACATAAACAAGAAGATAACATTGTAATGTATTTCCCACAACCCGGGAACAAGTATCAAAAGGATAATGTTGTCTAAAGCAAACTACAACAATGTTCCAAAAAGACAAAGTTTAGTCTCAAAATGCATCCTAGGGTCTCCACTAAGGCAGCACACCTAGATCTTCAATTAGCATTGTCACATGAAAAGATATGCTCAAAATGGTCAACAAAATTGTTGGTGAGCTCGCAGGTTTAAATTGTAAATAAGTAATTGATGTTGTATAATAATAATTATTGTGGAATACCTATCCGTCGGTTCCCACACTGGAATTAAATGGTTGTAAAGAAAGTACCACACAGCGAACTCAAGCATGTATCATATAAGTACTCAAAAAACAGTAACACGTTGCTTCCAAGTATGAAAATTGTATGTAAGTTGTACAACATGAAAAGTGGGTGAGCATACTTTTTCCCCAAGTTTGTAAATGTTTGGAAAGTTGTATAAGCATAAAAAGGGGCCAGGAAACTCACTTCTTATGTGGTAAGTATGAATGATCAAAGTTTCCCCAAATGTTGTATGCAATGAATGGTCAAACACCTATTGACAATTATTGTTAAGCATTAATAATATGTATGAAGTAAATAATAACGTTCAATCGGTTCGGGTTGTATCAGTTCGGTCGCGTGTAACACACACAAGATATCACACGTATTAGATCTTATGTAGATCCAAGTACTAGAAACCGTCACCATTGCCGGTGATATTGTGTAAGAGATCCATTATTATAAGAGAAGTATTTGTTAAATATTAGTAGTCATAAATGGGTTGTTGATAATTGTAAAATGTTAGGTTGATTTGATTTGGAATAGTATTTGTAGCCTTGATAGCATTGACTTTAATCTTTGTGGTCGAGCAATGACAAATGTGTTGATGTTACCTTATCATCACACGACATACAAGAAGGAATTCACACACACACCACAACTTCAGTCGCACAACAAGACCAGACGCACAACTCAACACTCCATTCGCACGAATCAACCTTCATTCGTACGAATCAGCTTCATTTGTACGACTGAATCTTCATTCGCACGACTGGCATTCAGTCGTACCACACAAAACTCAATTGCACGACTCAACCTCCATATACATGAATCAACCTTCATTCGTACGAATCAGCTTCATTCGTACGATTGAACCTCCATTCGTACGATTGGCCTTCAGTCGTGCGATACACGCACAATCGCACACATTCATTCGGTCGCAGACTCACTCGCATGCATACACTCATCCACATTGACTCAATCGCACACATACACTCATCCGCATTGACTCAATCGCATGCATCCATTCGATCGCACAACATACCCAGTCGCACAACTCAGTCGCCCGAATGACTCAGTAACACGACTCACCCAGTCGCACGACACAGTCGCACGACACAGTCGCACGACACAGTCGCACGACACAGTCGCATGACAGACCTAGTCGCCAGAATGGCAGATTCGTGACTGCAGAAGTACTCCGAGCACAAGTTTTACACAATAAGGACTTCCAGAAACACTCTACTAACATACACAAACAAGAAGAACACGCAGAAAGACATCACACGCACCCACGCGACGACATGTCTTCGGGTTGGACCCGAACACCCAAAACCCTAGATGGACAGTAGTGAAAAAAGCAAGAAAAGGGATGACCGAGGTCGTCTACCTGCAAGAATGGGATAGACTCAGTTGTAGTCGAAGTCTAGACGATGAAAACAAGACCAAACGGGTCGATTTTGGTGCAAGGAAGAAGATGAAAGTGAAGAAGAGAATGAAGAAGAAGAAGAAAAAGATGAAGAATGAAAGCTAGGGCTGGAAATAGGGTTTATATACCCAACCCAAGTTTAGAAAATGACACATATAGTCCCTGCACTTAAATCCTCGAATTCCCAAATTTGTTTTGGTTGAAAACAACGTTAATAGGCTAATTATATTGATGATAAAAATGTATTTAGTGATAATTGGTAACTTAAAAATGGTTTTATTCATGACAATAATATCATATAAAAACGATGTACTTAGTGATAACAGTGATGAAATTTGTAAAAGTTTTAAGCATAGCATACGTTAACGATAAAAACACAAGAATAAGGACGATAAAGCAAGTATGATATCCGCATGAATAGTTTATAAAGACGAGGAATGAACGATCAAGGGAAAGTTAACGAAAACCACATTAATTGGCAGACCTTTCGGTGACGGATGTCACAGTATCCGAAATACAGCTGGAGTTAGGTCCAAGAGTGTCATCCTTGAACAGATGTGGATATTAATTTTTATATGGTCTTCTTGTTCCCATGTAAACTCTAGCCCTTTTTTTGAATTCCATCTCATGCGAACAATTGGTATTATATTGCGCTTCAATTGCTTGACCTTTCGATCCATGATCTCAATGGGTTCCTCAACAAAATGAAGCTTTTCATCAATCTTGATGTCCTCAATTGGTACGTGAAAGAAGTTATTCGTCAGCCAAACACTTCTTAAGGTTTGACACATGGAAAGTATCATGTACGCCGTCGAATGGTCCCACGTATCTTGGGGCTAACTTCCATTTCTTTCCAAACCAAACAATTCCCTTCCAAGGAGAGACTTTGAGTAAAACTTGATCTCTAATGTTAAATTCTAGAGACTTCTGATGGTTGTTGGCATAGCTCTTTTGGCGACCTCTAGCAGCTTTTAGTCTGTCTTTGATTTGTAAAATCTTGTTGGTTTTTTCTTGAATGATCTCTGGGCCTGTTAACTAACTTTCACCAATCTCGGCCTAACAAACGGGAGATCTGCATTTTCTTCCATACAACGCTTCAAATGGAGCACATCCAATGCTCGTATGGTAGCTGTTGTTGTAAGAGAACTCAATCAGTGGTAGATGAGTGTCCCAACTACCACCAAAGTCGATTACACACGCCCCAGCATGTCTTCCAATGTTTGTATAGTTCGTTCACTTTGGCCATCTGTCTGAGGGTGATAGGCGGTACTCATATCTAATCGAGTGCCCATCGCTTTCTGCAGTGTCTGCCAAAATCGTGAAGTAAATCGGCTGTCACGGTCGGATATGATCGACACTAGTACTCTGTGTCTTGTCACGACCTCTTTTGTGTACAATCTCGCCAATTTATCCATTTTGTAGTCTTCTCGGATTGGCAAGAAATGAGCTGACTTCGTCATCCGATCCACCATGACCCATATCGAGTCATGCCCGCTGCTCGTTCTAGGGAGTTTGGTAATAAAATCCATAGCTATGTTCTCCATTTCCACTTGGGAATTTCAGATTGACGTAATAATCCCGATGGTTTTTGATGTTCAGCTTTAACTTTCGAGCATGTCAAGCATCTGCTTACATACATAGCAATGTCTTTCTTCATGCCTGGCCACCAGTACAGATCCTTGAGATCATGGTACATCTTGTCTGCACCAGGATGAATAGAATATCGCGTCTTGTGTGTTTCATCCATGACCAAGGTACGTACACCTCCCCATCTAGGTACCCATATACGATCTATGAAGTATTGTATACCATCATCCTTGCAAATCATTTGTTTATCCAACCCTCGGAATTCTTCTCCCGCAAGGTTTTCTTTTTTCAACGCCTCACTTTATGCAATTTGGATCTGAGCTTTCAAATTCGTTTGAATAGTCAACCCCAATGCTCGAGCACGTAGTGGTTTCGCGTGTTCTTTGCGGCTTAAAGCATCAGCCACCACGTTAGCTTTCCCCGGATGATACCGGATTTCACAATCGTAGTCACTAAGAAGCTCTACCCAACGTCGTTGACGCATATTAAGCTCCTTCTGATCCAGGATATGTTGGAGGCTCTTATGATCTGTGTAGACGATGCATTTGGTTCCATACAGGTAATGCCTCCATATCTTAAGTGCAAATACTACAGCGCCCAATTCCAATCATGGGTTGTATAGTTCTTTTCATGCACCTTAAGTTGTCGCGAATCGTAGGCAATCACCTTATCCTTCTGCATCAGTACACATCCTAATCCTTGATGTGAAGCATCGTAGTATACCACA
Source organism: Flaveria trinervia (assembly GCA_025506515.1). Taxonomy (NCBI): domain Eukaryota; kingdom Viridiplantae; phylum Streptophyta; class Magnoliopsida; order Asterales; family Asteraceae; genus Flaveria; species Flaveria trinervia. The sequence continues at coordinate 8,933,563 of CM046453.1, forward strand.
AAATCGTCAGTTCCGTCTAGGAGGGACAATATCGGTGTGTTGCACAACTTCTCTTTCAACGTTTGGAACGCTTGTTCTTGTGCATGTCCCCAATCAAACTTCTTGTCTTTCGGAGTCAACAATGTTAACGGTTGAGCGATCTTCGAAAAATTCGCTATAAAGCGATGATAGTACCCGACCAATCCTAAGAATTTCCGTATCTCTGAAGGTGTCTGGGGTGTATCCCGTTTCTTCACCACTTCAATCTTGTCGGGATCTACGTGAATCCCATCCTCGTTAACCACATGACCCAAAAACTTCACTTCCCGCAACCAGAATTTACACTTTGAGAACTTGGCGAAAAGTTTCTCTTCCCGTAATAGTTCTAGAATTGCCCGAAGGTGTTCTTCATGATCCTCTTTAGATCGGGAGTAGATAAGTATATCGTCTATGAATACGATCACAAACTTATCCAAGTAAGGTTTACACACCCGATTCATTAGGTCCATAAACACTGCTGGTGCGTTAGTCAGCCCGAACGACATGACCAATAACTCATAGTGCCCCATAACGAGTTCTAAACGCTGTTTTCGGTATGTCATCCTCGAAAACCTTTAGTTGATGATATCCAAAACGAAGGCCGATCTTGGAGAAATATGAAGCTCCTTGCAGCTGGTCAAACAAATCGTCGATCCTGGGGAGAGGATACCGATTTTTCATGTTAACTTGTTCAACTCACGGTAACCGATACACATTCAGAACGACCCATCTTTCTTTTTGACAAATAATACCGGTGCTCCCCATGGTGAGTGACTCGGCCGAATAAATCCCTTCTCTAGTAGTTCCTGTAATTGACTAGATAGTTGCTGCATTTCAGACGGCGCTAATCGATAAGGTGTCTTTGCTACCGGTGTAGCTCCAGGAACCAACTCTATACGAAATTCCACCTGTCGTGGAGTAGGCAAACCAGACAAGTCATCAGGAAATACATCTGGGTAGTCCCGAACTACTAGAATATCTACCAATTTCCTCGCTTCTTCCTTCTTTTCTACCACATGAGCCAGAAAAACGTAGCACTGTTTTCGTAAACTTTTAGCATGCTTTCATGCAGGAGATAAGCTTTAAGTTTCTTCCCTGTCGTTCTCCTTGAATCCTAAGTACCTCCCCGTCTGGCATGGGGATTCGTACTACTTTGTCCCGACAAACAATCTCAGCTCCATGTTTTGATAACCAGTCCATTCCCACAATCACATCGAAACTTCCTAACTCAAAGGGTATCAAGTCTATATCGAAGGCATGGTCCTCCAATATCAATGAGCACTTTCTAATGATTTCATCAGCCTGAACAACCCTACCATTGCCATTTCTACATAGTAGCTAGTTTCTAGTCTATTAGGACTCAAATCAAGCAATTTCACAAACTCAGAAGATATAAAGCTATTGTCTGCTCCAGTATCAAATAATATAGATGCAAAGTGATTATTGAGTAAGTGCGTACCCGTGACAATGTTCGGGTCCTGACGGGCATCGTTGGCTCCAATGACGAATGCACGTCCCCGAGCTGTATTTCCTTGATTTGCCGGGCCTTGATTTCCAGCTATGGTCATCACCGGTTGTTGGTTGTTCCCTTGTTGACCCGGCGCTCGATTCAGTCTGGGGCACATGTTTCTGTATTGATCGGGGCTTCCACATCATAACAGCCTCTGGCATTCTTAGCAGGTTAACCGCGTTGACCGGTGCCACCAGATTCGGTGCCACACTGCAGTCTTTTGCTAGATGCCCCGGGCGTCTATAGTTCACGCACACCCAGCACGACATTCATGGGGGATGATGGAAGTTGCACCTATCACATTTCGGGTGCGGCCCAACATACTCTCTCTTGCCCTGCGTTATGGCCACAAAGTTTCTAGTTGTCTTGGCCCTTTTGTCAAATCTCCCAGCACTCGACTGGCTCGTTTCCCCAACATCCTTTCTCTTCTCTGCTCCTCTTCCCAATACCCCTGTTCTCACCATCTCGTCAGTTAGAGCGCCAACCTTCAGAATTGCGCTCTGAATCGTAGGAGGAGCAGCTGCTGTTACCATCGCTCGGATTTGAGGCGCAAGTCCCCAAATATACCTCTCGATCCTCTTTGATTCCAGAGTGACCAGATGTGGAACCAATCTTGCCAACTTATGAAAACGGTCAGTGTAAGCTGCGTGCCCAGCTCCTACCATAGTATGATTCCAGAATTCATGCTCCAGTTTCTGCATCTCGTTGAAGGGGTAGTATTCTTCAGTGATTAGTGCTTTAAACTCATCCCACGACATCTGCATCGCCGATTCTCTTCCTCTAGCCTGGACTTGAGTGTTCCACCAAGTTAGTACCTTGCCCTGTAGTGAGCACGTGGCATACTTGGATTTCTGGCTGTTGAGGCACTCACTGATGCCAATCACTGCCTCCATTTTCTCAAGCCATCTGGTCAGGGCTATCGCTCAACCTTTTCCATCAAACTCTTTCGGTTTGTAGGCCACAAACTCCTTGTATGAACACCCCTTTCTATCATTAACAACCCCAGTCTCATTACTGGCTATACAACCATTCCCGGTCTCCTGGTTACTCTCGTTCCCAGTTGGGTTCCCATTTTCCTCATTATCATTGCCCCCATCCCCATGGGGGTGGTGATTCTGAAGCGCATCGCTCACTCAGGCCACAATAGTCAGGATCAGTGCGGCCAGCTGTTAAGCGATCAGAGCTGCCACGTCAGTGTTTCCTGTCCCCTGATTGTTGCTGGCAGGGCCATCATTTGTTCTTGGTGCTCTACCTCTGCCTCTGCCTCTGCCCCTCGGGGCTTCACTTCCGCCGCTGTTGCTGCGGGTAACTCTTCGAGGCGGCATTTTCTAATCATAAAAGTAGTAAACACATAAGCTTTAACCATTTCAAAGTATATTATCCATACCACTCATCAAAGTCCAGCATTGCAAGTTAATATCACACTTGTTGTTGCCACACATCACATACAACTCATGTAGTTCTCACACCATGTATAGGTAATGTTCCAACAGTAATCCATCTTAATAATTGCAAACCCATGCATATAATCACATTAGTCTAGTGAAGGTTGTTTATTTCCTCCTCTTTCGAGGTTTCAGACATAACCTCCTCAGGGTAATTCTCAATGTCCAAGGTCAGGCACAATAGCATGATCTGTAAAGATCTCCTCGGGTTTAATACCCGGGTTTGATAAAACAACTTGGCACGCAGAGGGAACGGAAGATCCATCAGAAGCATCCTATAAAGAGTGAGCACAAGGGCTCTCTCATAGGGTGAAAAGATCACAAGGCAGATAGATAAACGAATCAAGCAAAGAGGAACACATACACAAGATAAAAAATGCACACAACCCTAGCATGCAAATCTACATAAAGGTTCCTAGGTTATAGTCTAGGTCAAGTGAATTGCCTAATTCTCTATAACCAAAGGCTCTGATACCAGTCTGTCACACCCCCGCTAAAAGCGGAAACACGGGAACGTAACGAGACGGGATCGTCATAACACATGGTAAACAATAGAGGTGCAATATAATAAATGATGACAAAGAATGTCATGACGACACCCGACACAAAGGAGACTTGTGTCATGTTTAGTCCATATTCACGACAACATAGCCATAAGCATAACATGATACATGATTCACATAAACAAGAAGATAACATTGTAATGTATTTCTCATAACCCGGGAACAAGTATCAAAAGGATAATGTTGTCTAAAGCAAACTACAACAATGTTACAAAAAGACAAAGTTTAGTCTCAAAATGCATCCTAGGGTCTCTACTAAGGCAGCACACCTAGATCTTCAATTAGCATTGTCACCTGAAAAGATATGCTCAAAATGGTCAACAAAATTGTTGGTGAGCTCGCAGGTTTAAATTGTAAATAAGTAATTGATACTGTATAATAATAATTGTTGCGGAATACCGTGTATACAGTTATAAGTAAGCAAAATCACATGACATGAGCTTTACAACCAAACCTAACGACGTACACACAGAATCTTGTCGGAATATATTCACCCAAGGCCCGTTCCTGGCTACGGGTGGTACTAACTAGTTTACCAACTAACAAGGGTGGGGGTGTCAACCCAGTAGTACTACTAATACCTATCCGTCGGTTCTCACACTGGAATTAAATGGTTGTAAAGAAAGTACCACACAACGAACTCAAGCATGTATCATATAAGTACTCACAAAATAGTAACACGTTGATTCTAAGTATGTAAATTGTATGTAAGTTGTACATCATGAAAAGTGGGTGAGCGTACTTTTCCCCCAAGTTTGTAAATGCTTAAAAAGTTGTATAAGCATAAAAAGGGGCCACAAAACTCACTTTTTAAGTGGTAAGTATGAATGATCAAAGTTTCCTCAAATGTTGTATTCAATGAACGGTCAAACACCTATTGACAGTTATTGTTAAGCATTAATGATATGTATGAAGTAAATAATAACGTTCAGTCGGTTCGGGTTGTATCGGTTCGGTCGCGTGTAACACACACAAGCTGTCACACGTATTAGATCTTATGTAGATCCAAGTACTAGAAACCGTCGCCATTGCCGGTGATATTGTGTAAAAGATCCATTATTATAAGAGAAGTATTTGTTAAATATTAGTAGTAAAAAATGGGTTGTTGATAATTGTAAAATATTAGGTTGATTTGATTTGGAATAGTATTTTTAGCCTTGATAGCGTTGACTTTAATCTTTGTGGTCGAGCAATGACGATTGTGTTGATGTTACCTTATCATCACACGACATACGAGAAGGAATTCATACGCACGAATCAACCTTCATTCGTACGAATCAACTTCATTCGTATGATTGAACCTCCATTCGTACGATTGGCCTTCAGTCGTGCGATACACGCACAATCGCACACATTCATTCGGTCGAAGACATAATTGCATGCATACACTGATCCGCATTGACTCAATCGCACACATACACTCATCCGCATTGACTCAATCGCATGCATTCATTCAATCGCACGACTAAGTCGCACGACATACCCAGTCGCACAACTCAGTCGCCCGAATGACTCAGTCGCACGTCGCATGACAGACCCAGTCGCCAGAATGGCAGATTCACGACTACAGAAGTGCAGAGCAGCCTTCGGCTGCTCCGAGCACGAGTTTTACATATTAAGGACTTCCAGAAACATTCAACTAACATACACAAACAAGAAGAACACGCAGAAAGACATCACACGCACCCACGCGACCACATGTGTTCGGGTTGGACCCGAATTCCCGAAACCCTAGATGGACAACAGTGAAAAAAAGCAAGAAAAAGGATGACCAAGGTCGTCTACATGCAAGAAGAGGGTAGACTCGGTTGTAGTCGAAGTCTAGATGATGAAAACGAGACCAAACAGGTCGGTTTTGGTGCAAGGAAGAAGATGAAAGTAAAGAAGAGAATAAAGATGAAGAATGAAGGCTAGGGCTAGAAATGGGGTTTATATACCCAGCCCAAGTTTGGAAAATGGCACATTTAGTCCGTGCACTTAAATCCCCGAATTCCCAAATTTGTTTCGGTTGAAAACGACGTTAATAGGCTAATTATATTGATGATAAAAATGTATTTAATGATAATTGGTAACTTAAAAATGGTTTTATTCATGACAACAATATTATATAAAAATGATGTATTTAGTGATAACGGTGATGAAATTTGTAAAAGTTTTAAGCATAGCATACGTTAACGATAAGAACACAAGAATAAGGACGATAAAGCAAGTATGATATCCACACGAATAGTTTAAAAATATGAGGAATGAACGATCAAGGGAAAGTTAATGAAAACCACGTTATTGACGGACTTTGCGGTGGCGGATGTCACAAAGAGCTGTTTTGATTTAAAACTTGAGGTGTAAATGATATTAAATAGATCATGATGACGTAAAAGAATCGGTGAGTTGAACTTGAAACATAATGTGATTTGGGGTAAATCGAAACCATGATATGCTTGTAAATTGAAAAGTATATGAAATGGTTCATCTTTCTACTTGAAAATCGATGTCATGATTTGGGAAAATCGAAACCCTGAATTGATTATTTGAGACCCTTGATTTGATGAAATAAATAAAATCGTTTCAGAATAGAAGACGCCTATGGGGTTTCTTCTTATTTGGTAGGACGAGTGAATTAAGAAACCTTTAATTGCTTGTTTAAATAAGCAAGAATCCAACACATTTCAATTCAAAATTTTAATGTAATACAAGTCATAAAAACTCATTTTATTATATATTTGGTAGGGATAAAGTTAACATGTTCTTGGGTGGGAAAACAATCAATTATAACCTGCAATTTATTCAAGGGTTTGATTTTGAAACTATCATAATGCCCTTTGTAATGAGTTTTTTTAAGTAGGATTGGTAAAAGAATAATTTAATAAAATGAGTTTTCTAAAAAATTTCTACCAAAATGGATTTTCTACTAAAAAGTTAATTTTTCTTATTCATAATATGATTGGATAAAAGTATTTCTACTTTTAATAATACTATTTAAGTAAAATTAAAAGAAGAAAGTTTTAATAAAATAAAAACCAATTTAGCATCTTTTATAATTTTGAAAAATATCTTATAGTTCTTTGTATGACGGTTTTCTTAAAATTTTTCAATAACGTTTTCTCATATAAAAATATTAATACTCTTTCATATGTTTTTATTTAACGTCTATTTATAGAATATGTGTTCTTATACAATAAAGATCTTTTTATGAAATTTAATAGTTTATATAGTTTTTATAAAATAACGATATATATTATAACTGTTCTACACATAAATTTATATAAGTATATACATAAAAGATAAAATAAACATCATTACATACAATGCTAGTTTCGTCTTGCGAGCTTGATTGATTTCATCGTATGATGCTCGGGCTCAAAACCATTTATTAAATGTGTAGTAAAATGAGTTTGAGATTGTTTAAGCTAAGATTAGTTATAGTTTTTAGCGAGTCGGTCCCTAGTGGCTCACGAAACAGCGTGACTCAGTTCTTCTCTAATTGTTGTTGAAAGTCTATTAGCAACATACATGACATCGGTAATTGAGGATTATATTTATAGTTCTTAAAATAAAATAAAAATAAACCATTAACTTTTTAGTTTCGTCATATTAAATATATTTAAAGAATGCATTCTTTGTTAAAAATAATTTTTCTTATTACATCTTTTAAGCTACTTAAAAAGATTTTCAAAAAAATACATATTTTTTAAAAAGAATAAAAGAACAAATGTGCCTACTTTTGTGTAAAAGTGAAACAATATCATAGTAAAAAACAAACTTTTCAGTATGAAAAGAATATTTAATTAAGTCTCCGTGAATTAAAAAAATCAAAATAAGTTTTAGAAAAACTTTACGTTCTTAATTACCACAGATGAGCCAAATGGTTTTATAATTTTATTAACTTTTGTACTTGACTATTTTTAAATAATATTATTTTAATGTGAAATAAATTTAACCAATAATATTATAATAAGAAAAACACTTACTTAAACACTTATTATGGTAAATGAATATTCTACATGCATTATTTAAGGAGTAAAACTTATTTTGTAATTATAGTAATAGTTGATTTCATTCAAATGAATTATGACTAGAAATAAGGATAGATATACTTTTAAGCAGGAAATTAAAGAAATGAAGGCCTAAGAAAATGACATGTGACATTCAATATATTGTTTTATTAATAAATATAAATACACATTTGCATATGTTCATAAATATTTGATATTTTAAACAAAGTTATATAAAATTATTATTACCATAGATATTTTATGAATCTTTGCGATAGTGTTGAAATCATTGTTAATAAGAAAACCATCATGCAGAGAATAAGTGATGACAAACTTAAAGAACGAAAACTTGATGAAGTATCAACAATTTCATTATCCAATAAACTAATCACTCAAAATATTAAATCATAATACTTTAAATAAGTAATTATAAATAAAGTAATTGAGGGATAAGAGAATAAATATAATTAAGACTTCACCATTTTTTGAACGGGATGATTTTATCAATCTTAGTATTAATAAACAACCTAGTCACATTGTATGAATTTGAATTATATGGATTTTCTATTTAAAATATAATATATTAAGTAAAAATTTGGAAATTTTATAAATCATGATAAATAAAAGTAAAAGATTAGAAATGTGAATTAAAGAGCAACCCATTTAAAAACTTTATCTTTCCAAACTGAACAATGAATGGGGTTATTTGAAATATAGTTAGACATTTGTTTAGCATAATCATCCCACAAAGTCATGTAAATATTTTCATTCCTGTTAAGAAAGAAGTAAATGCACACACATATACACACACATAGATTTATATAGTGAATTAAGTTCGTGGAAGGTGTGTGAAATCCTCTCACGTTCTTGGTCAAGTAATGGCTCTAGCTTCATTCTCGCTTTGGGATCATCTCACCTTCTTGGGTCTCTGCTTTCCAACTGCGAAAAGCTTCACTCCTTTCACTAAATAAAGACCAAGGAAAAAACTTCAAATGTTAAGAAAGAAGTAAATGCGTGTGCGTGCGTAGACACATATATATATATACATAGATTTATATAGTGAATTAAAAAGAATAAAAATTGAAACACAAAAGTAAGTAACTCTAAATCTTGTAGTTGTGCGGTCATCTATCTTTCTGCTTTCTTTGTCTTTTTTCCCATGGTAAGTTTCCATTTTAAATAATCTCAGAGCATAACTAATAACATCTGTATATATTGTATAAAATATTTAATGAGTTAGTATAATCAAATAAATTTTTATTTAAATGTTATGTAATAACCTTAATAGTAACATACGAACCAATGTTTAACTCCTTAGAAAACTTTTCTTCCCAAATAGTCTTAAATGACATAAAAGAAAATCCATAGATCGTGCCATTAAAGTCATTGTATTTTGTAACTTTGGTATTGTAATTCAAACAAAGTTTGTTTACATTATCAACATACTTATAAGTTGTTGAATTTAAATCGAGATTGCCATTTTTAATATAGTAATCACCATGTTCTTTATGTCAAATTTGGGAATGCATTTTTTTGGGACATTATCTTCAAGTTTTCGACCTTGCATCAAGAACGAACGATAAAAATATATGATATTGATACTAAGAAATTAGGTATTTATATGTGTATGTTATACTATAAGTACCTGTTCGTCCATTATAATTATCTCAATTGAAAATATCTTCTTCGGGTTTCTAAGATCCTTTCTTTTTCACAACCGAATTATTCGCACATTTATTGTGTAGTTATCTTTACTCAAATCAACATCTTTAATAAGTATTATGTGTTTATGATTTATGTCTCCGTTGGAAAAGATTATAATATAAAATGTTATGATATGATATGTATTGTATGAGTTTACCTAAAATATTAACAACCCATATATAAGTAAATCTGAATATAAACACAACCCATAATTGATTTTTAAGTGGAAAGTCAAAAAAGATGCTTCATTGATGTATCTAATAAGGTAAAATGATACAAACACAACAAAAAACCATCATAATTTAAAACAAATGTTAGGGAATATATAAAAATGTAATAATCCTTAGCAGTGTAAACAAATGACACCAATCATTCAATTCTTTTAAAGGTGAACATCACATCATCAATTGATGAATACATTGTAATGTGATTCTAAACAAAGATTATTGTTATGTAGGTATATGTGTGATATCAAAACACATAAAAATCAAAACACAGTTGAGTTAAGTTGAGTAACCTATAACTATCAAAACAGAATATTTCAAAAGTATAAGATAATATTACATATAATGGAGAAGACAAATCGAGTGGTTCAACATTAACATGACATATAATAACCAAGCGATTCAAATAAATATCATACAAATCGAGCGATTCAACATTTCAGATGCATTGGGTTAAGTTAAACGAGGTATTACATAGTCATAATTACAGAAGATTAAAGCTCAAATATGACAAAAAATTTAATACCTTTTAATTCGGAAATGTTGATGAAAGCAAATGGAAAATGACAATGTTCATGAACTTTGTCAAAGACATTATACTCATCTTATCTTACTACTTTAATAAAAAAGTAACTTGAGATGCCACGTGTCATCACCACACTTATCATTACCAAAATTTTCCCACCCCTCTCTCATCTTAAATAATAACCTTAAGTACTAATAATATTATTTAACTTTCTTTTACATTTAATAAATTAAAAAAGAGATCTATTTATTAATATTATTTCTAAATAAACAAAAAAATTATAAAATAATAATTTTTTTGAATAATAAAATGTTTTTAAAAAAATAAAATATTCTAAAATTGTTTTTTAAGTTCAATTTTTAAAACCAAAAATAATTAATTTGGGAATTATAATATGAATTTTTTTAAAAATGTCATTTTTATACGGTTTGTTTTATAACAAAATATTATTATTTTATTGGAAAGAAATTTAAAATAAAATTTTAAAAAGTTGAGATCACTGTTTAATTAGTTATAATCATTGTTCGTACATAATTTCAAACATAACATATCTTAATATATTATTTATAATTAAAAATCTTACTACTTTAATAAAATAGTAACTTGAGATGCCACGTGTCATCACCACACTCATCATCATCAAAATTTTCTCGCCCCTCTGTCATCTTAAATAATTATCTTAATTACTAATAATATTATTTAACTTTCTTTTACATTTAATAAATTAAAAAAGAGATCTATTATTAATATTATTTTTAAATAAAAAAAATTTATAAAATAATAATATTTCTAAATAATAAAACGTTTTTAAAAATACAAAATATTTCAAAAATTATTTTTTAAGTTCAATTTTTAAAACCAAATATAATTAATTTGGAATTATAATATGAATTTTTTAAAAATGTCATTTTTATACGGTCTGTTTTATAATAAAATGTTTATTATTTTATTGGAAAAGAATTTAAAACAAAATTTTAAAAAGTTGATATCACTGATTTAATTATTATAATCATTGCTCATATGTAATTTCAATTATAACATATCTTATAATATTATTTATAATTAATATATTTTAGTCAACCGTGTAATACACGGGTTTACTAAAGCTAGTAATTTATAAAAACAAATCGCCAATGAGGTGAAGCTTTGATGGTTGTGAAATCATACAAAATCGGGTATGATTTGGTTTTCAAAGAAATATACCATTGATTTACCGTCACATTAGAGATGAGGGGAAGAAGAAATCTCGTAATTTAGGTGAAGATTGGAATATAAATCAATAATTTATGAAAACACATAATCAAAGAATGTATTTCATAGATGAAATAGAATCATAGATGATTTGTAGAGTTTTTGTTGATGAATAATTCAAAGAAGTAAGAACCATGGGCCTTTTGTTGTTTCCAAAAAAGTGAGTTGCAATTTTGGGTTAAATTCCCTAATTCCCCCAATTTCTCTTGTAACGTAACTTTCTTCGAAATTGTTATTAATTTTTTTAGTCAAATGAACCTAGACTAAGCTTTAGACCAGATACATAATTAGGCGGAAAAAAAAAATAAAACCCCTAAGATTATGATACCTGACACTAACGTTATTGTTTTATTAATAAGTATAAACTACTTTAAAACCCATATGTTCCACAAAGTTGAATTAAAATATTAAATTAATTTTTAAGTAATTAATTTTTAAAAATTATATTATTACAATAGTATTTTAACTACCATAAGTAATAATGATTCAAATGACACATAATCAATTAACTTAAGTAATAATTTAATAACAATATTTTTTAAACTTCTGTGCAAAATTTTTTTTATAATTAATTATTTTTAAAATTCCAATTTTTAAAATTTGTTTTTTAAACGTCTTTTAAATTTTTTTTCTATGTATTAAAAATAAAGGAAATTATTTTTGTTAATAATATATGTTTTATAAGTTGAAAAGAATATAAATTATATCTTTAGAAGTTAATATGATCAATAAATGATTAGCTTTTTTTATCTTAGGAGTAAATTACACGGATCGTTCTTGAGGTTTGCTCAAATTTCATCTTTCGTGCTTGGTATTGAAAACTTACAGGTTTAGTCCTGATGTTTGAAAAAAGTAATATGTTTCGTCCTTAGGTCTAACGTCGGTTAATTAATTCCGATAAACGACTGCAAAATGACCATTTTGCCATTCTTCTTTCTCATTCAACCCCATCTCAACCATCACCACTCCACCCCCACCTCTACGATAAGCCACCACCACACACCACCATTAACTTGCGTCTTTGCGGTGGTACTTATACACTTTCATCTTCTTTGTTTCCTTCTCTTTCACATTCTTGAATTTACAGAACAGATCAAAATTCAATTCAAATGATTAAAATTCGCAGATCCAACATATCAAAACCTAAAAAAATCAAAACAAAAACTCATAATGCCTTTGCAATTCACTGATCAAACTATTTACATGAGTAAATGGGGAATGAATATAAAGATGAGGGTGAGGAGAGAGTGATTTAGAAATCAACGATGTAGAAGAAGATGAACAAAAGGAATTCACCATGACAGTGAATCAAACGTCTAAACCCACTTGTAACACATCTAATTCATATAGTAGCATACACTCTTTGAACAAATTACACATTTGAATTGATCTTTACACATGGATGGACGATGGATTTGTGTAATTATGGTTGAATTGAATTATTAAATGATGGCAAATAGATGAAATTGGGGTCGGTGAATTCGTATTGTAGCTAATGATGGAGGTGGGGGTGGTAGTGGAGTTGTGGTTGAGATAGGATTGAATGAGAAAGAAGGGTAAAATGGTCAATTTGCAGCCAGTTAACAGTACAGTATCAATTAACATTCGTTAGACCCAGGGACAAAATGTGTTATTTTTGCAAACCTTAGTACTACAACCTTTAATTTTTCAATTCGAGGGATGAAATGAAATTTGAACAAATCTTAAGAATAATCTTTGTAATATACTTTTATCTTAGTAATATGTGGTATGGAGGATGTGAGAAGATAACATGTCATAAAAAGATGATATGTAACAAAATTTTATTTTTGTTTATTAGTATACATAAAGATTGGAATGATTGATTTTAAAATCTTCATTATAAGAAATCGTTGTGTAAGAAATGATATCTTTCTCAAATTGTATTAATATTAAACAACTCTCCTTTATGAGGAGAGTTACGGTAGCCAAAAGAACAACTCCTGTTACACTTCATACAACTCCTAATGCTATATATAAAGAGAAAGGATTTCAATCGATGATGCCCATGGCCTCCTCCGTCGTTGTCTTCATGTTTCTTTTCCTCTTCGATGCATGGCGACAACAACCTACGTGTGACGATGTCGTTGCTGGTGGTTTCAATGGCCACGTTTCCTCTCGATCAGCAATGTTGTGGCTTTAATGTCGCTGACAGTAGCCAGATCTTGCATGTGATAGTGCTGTTGGGTATTTTGTGGGCTTGGAGAAGAAGACATACCTTTCTTTGTCCCTTAGACACAAGTGCACTCGTCATAGCTTTCGCCTTACGATTATGTTGGGTGTTGTGTGTAGGTAGAGAGGAAGAAGTGGTGGGGTTGTTTATTCTCTACCTCAATGATTCTTTTTTCTCTTTTCCACTTGTGACTCGCCTTGAGTAGCATGGTGCCGGTTGATGGTGGTGCAATGTAGTGTTGCCTTCCCTAATGTGTAACAATGGTGATGATTGGTGAGCCATCGATGATGATGAGGAAGGGCTCATATGAGACCAGGAACATATTTGAACTCGATTTAGTAGTGGGTTTTTGTTTGAGAAGTTAAACAGATCTTCGTTGTCGACGATGATGTCCAATGGCTCATTTAAGACTTTAAACAAATCTGGGCTACATTTGATGTTGGTATGTTGTCGAAGATGATGAGCAATGAGCCAATGACTTATCTAAGACGATTAACAAATCTATGCTCCATTCTATGTTGGTGTGTTCATCTTAGTTGATTTACAATTCAAAGTTCAAACCTCCATGTGATGTAGTATGATTTTAATGCCTCTTTTGATTTTATAAAGTTACGTTTAAAGAAATGATTAAATATCATAGATCTTTTTAAATTTGATGAGTTAAATTTTCTTTTGATCCTTGGTTTGATGTCGTTTTTGTCATTTCAATACTTGTGTTTTAGTTTTTGCGGTTTCCGTATCTATGTTTCAAAAAAATCACCGAAACAACCATTATGTCAAAATTATTAGATAACATCAGTTACCACTAATACCACTAAGGGTAAAACTGTAATTTCCTTTATTAAGTTTCTATTTTCGTCCCTAGTTTTATATCATTTTTTTTCATTTCAGTACTTGCGATAAAATACACATATAATGTTACGATACGTTTTGGTTTTAGGAGATGTTAGTGTTTTAGCTAGTTATTAAATTAATATTGTTTTAAATAAACTTTTATCTTATTTTATAATATATTCATGTGTAAATAAAGCTTCTTATTTTTAATAATCATCAACGGCATCATGCGAGTGTGAGTTTGCTAGTTAATAAGAAAAACAAACTTTATTCATAGTACCCAACCGATATTTTTTATCACCTCCTTCTACCTTACTTTAAATAACCTTAATAATCATACTCGGGAATCGCCTATTCTTTCTCCATTGGCGATTTCTTGCCATTGATAAGTGTTTTGATGAATTATTAATGAAAATGAAAGGGGAAATGACAAAGGCACAAAGCGAAAAAAGAAGAAAAGAAAAAGAAGTCACATGCGTCAACACTGGGCAAAACAATGTAAGAACAAAAACAAAATAGACCAGTGCAAAAGAAGTATGAAACTAGTATTGAAAATGAGTTAAGCAATAAAGAAATTTAAAAATAAAACCAACAAACTAGACAAACAATTGTTACAAATCGTACTTCTTTTGCACTAATGAACAACAACCATCCATGTGCCACACTTCTTAAAAGTTTTAAAATCGAATAGAGATAATAATCATAATTTAATGATCATTAGTGGTGTTGTAGAAGAAGAAAGGATGTAAGGCCCCGTTCCCGGAGACCTTACAGTTGGTCATTCATTGCTTATAAAACATATAATTACATTTAACTTTCATAAAGCATCGCAACGGAAATAACTTTTTCATTATAGATGCTTTTGCAAAATAATACAACATTCATAATACAATCTCGTTTGTTCGCATTACAATGCAAAAACATTGACAAAAGAATGCCATCCAAAAGAGCTGAGTAGCCGCCTCGTGCCATCCCCAGCAACGTTTACCTGCCAACTGAAAATGTATAAAAGTCAGCGTTGCCGAGTGAGTTCTAGTTTTATAAATAAAACATACTTTTCTTATGAAAACCGTTCATTACTTTCTTTCAAAATCATATATACTTTTCATTCATCCGTGATCATACGTTATACGTACATACAGATAATATCATCATTATCTTCTTTAATCTTTCATGCTTTACTTTTCTTTCTGACAACCATAAACCATTCCTTGCTGTTCATGGTACTGGACCTAGGACTATCATAGACTTTCTATAATGGTGCATCGCACCTCGTGGTCACAGTACCTAGGGTAAGATTTAGGTTTACTATGCGATATGTAATACCTTTCGGTTCATGGTTCTGGACCTAGGCCTATCATAGACCTTCTATAACGGTGCATCGCACCTCGTGGTCACAGTACCTAAGGTATGAATGTCTGTTTACTATGCAATACCTTTCTGTTCGTGGTTCTGGACCTAGGCCTATCATAGTGTAAGGCCCCGTTCCCGGAAACATCACAGTTGGTCAATCATAGCAATTAAAACATTAAACATTACAATTAAACAAACTTAAGCAGCGGAAATAATTTATCAAACGCCATTCATATTATTTAAACCACTGTTGTTGAGCAATACATTATCGTTTAACTGATTACAAAAGACTTGTTTATATGCATTACAAAACAACAACAACAATAATTACCTGCCAACTGAAAATGTATAAAAGTCAGCGTTGCTGAGTAGCTCTAGTTTTATAAGTAATAAAATACTTTCTATATGCTGTATAAGAAAATACCCTTTTCTGTAAAATACAACTCTGTATTGTATATGCGAGCACACATCAACTATATGAACAAATATTGTTCGTTCTCTTTACTGTATGCCTTGTCTGTTCTATAAACTTTTATCTTTATGTTTCACTTTCTGATGGACCAGTGAGCAATACCCCTACTATATGCGTGATGGAAAATGGGTGATGGGCCATCTATATCCCTCGAAAGGGTCAACTGTATCCCTCGAAGGGTCAACTATATCCCCTGAAATGGTCAACTGTATCCCCCGAAAGGGTCAACTGTATCCCTCGAAAGGGTTCTGTGTACTATGTACAAGGCCAACCCAATCACCCAGGACACGCTGCAAAGGTCCTGCCAATCTCAATTGATTGACCCTGTGTGCATAATAGGGTAGTTAACCCGCAGCACAGTTGAGCTAACGACAACATGGTCGTGTACCTCCTGTAAGCTTGCAAGACTTGTTAACATTTTCATTAATGTTCGTCTTCTTTTCTTTATTGCTCTTACTCTTTATTGATATACTTTACGTTACGATAATAAGCATTCCACGTAAAGTCACATACTATAAGTAATAATAATAATAGCAATAACACTAATAAGGAACAATCATAAGTAATCATATCATGCATGAAACATCATCATTAATAAGCCCTTAGTCAACCTCGGTCGAAAACCAAAGGCACAGACTCCCAGAAAAATTCTGTAAAAATTTCTAAGTCTTAGGCGCATGGGAACTATTTGGGCGCATGAGCCCTATTCGGGCGTTCCATCACTATGTAGGCGCATCAACCAACACTTAAGCATTTTCACTTTAGGCGCATGAACTATTTAGGCGCATGGGCACTATTTGTGCGTATAAACACTTAGACGCATGAGCAATTCGAACGCCTGGACACTTAGGCGCATGAGCCACTTGGGCGCATGGGCACTATTGGAGTGCATGGCCCTACACTTAGTCGTCCAACTAATATTTCTAGGCGCATGAGCCACTGTTCAGGCGCATGGGCTGTACTAAATCATTTCTAAGGTAATCTTAGGCGCATGGACTACTGTTTAGGCGCATGGATTACACTTAATTCATTCTAAGGCATTTTTAGGCGCATGAGCCCTATCTAGGCGCATGGACCTTCTGTTCAACATGTTTCCAGTATGTTTTCAACCCAATCATCAAATCCATCTATTCAAAGCTTAATGTGGCTATTCTAAACAAGAACAACCTATGAGCATTCAAGAATCACATTCAATCATGCACAATACATACAGGTATACATACTCAAACATTGGAAAATCATTTAAATACATTTTCAGCCCCAAAGATGTTTGAAAACAAGTAAAAACCAGGGTCTAGAACTCACCTGGTGCAACTTGGGTGTTCTTCCTTTTTACCCGCTTGCTATGAGTTCAAAACACCTAGAAATAGCATCCAAAAACACACACACACACGAGCACAAACACAACCCATAAGCATACAAACACATAACCGGGACATAACCCGTCATAAATATGCAAAAAACACGAATTCTTACCTTGAATTTGTTTACTTCTTCTTCTTCTTCCACAAGCCGAGAGTTCTCTTCTGCTCTCTCCCTCTAAACCAAAGAAATGGTGGTGTGAAATGAGGGTGGGCGGCCATGCCCACCTTTACACCAACTTTTCAAAGATTTTTGTCCTTTTTACACTTTTAGTCCCTTCACTTGGACTGAATTGCCTTTTTTTCTTTTATTCTTTATTTCTTATCTTTTACAAAAATAAACGGGTGTTACAAGTCCACCCCCTTATATAGGTTTCATCCCCGAAACCTGTTATTCCTCAAACAAACTAGGATAATGCTGCCTCATCTCCTCCTCGGTCTCCCATGTAGACTCGGATCCCTTCCTGTGCTTCCACTGTACACGCACAAGAGGAACCACTCTATTTCTCAGCCTCTTCTCTTTACGATCGATAATTGCCACCGGTTGCTCCACGTAATTGAGCCTTTCATCAACATTAATGTCCTCCAATGGAACAATCATGTCTTCATCGGCTAAGCACTTTCTCAAATGAGATACATGGAATGTCGGGTGAATTCCACTTAACTCATCTGGCAACTCCAATCTATAGGCCACCTCTCTTACTCGAGCAATGATTCGGAAATGGCCTATATACCTTGGGGTCAACTTGCCCCGCTTCCTGAATCTGATAATACCCTTCTAAGATGAGACCTTCAACATAACCCGGTCACCCACCTGGAATTCAATTGGTATACGTCGTTTATCCATACGACTTCTGTCTATCTTTGGCTGCCTTCATGAAGGCTTTGATCCTCTCAAGCTTCTCAGTCGTAGCCTTGATTACCTCGACGCTTCCCAACTCTTTCTGACCAATGTCACCCCAACAAACAGGTGTTCTGCATCTCCTACCATATAGCATCTCATATGGTGGCATACCGATGCTGGCATGATAGCTGTTGTTGTATGAGAATTCGGCTAACGGTAAGTGGTCGTCCCAAATTCCATCAAAATCGATTACACATGCCCGAAGCATGTGTTCCAACGTCTGAATGGTCCTTTCTGACTGACCATCAGTTTGGGGATGATAAGCCGTGCTAATATGTAACCTCGTCCCCATGGCATCGTGGAATTTCTTCCAGAATTTAGACGTAAACCGGGTGTCACGATCAGACACAATGGACACCGGTACACCATGACGAGTTACAATCTCCTTGATGAACAAGTCAGCCAACCTCTCGGATGAATATGTCTCACGGATCGGTAGGAAGTGAGCACTCTTCGTCAAGCAGTCAACAATCACCCATATGGCATCGTACCCCTTCGGAGTACATGGTAGCTTTGTAATGAAATCCATGGTGATGTGCTCCCACTTCCATTCCGGTGTATCCAAAGGTTGGATCTTTCTATACGGCTTCTGATGTCCCGCCTTCACTTGCAAGCAAGTAAGGCACTTACTCACATACTCCGCCACGTCACGTTTCATACCCGGCCACCAATAATCTTTCTTCATGTCTTGATACATCTTTGTGGCACCAGGATGAATGGAGTATCGAGTCTTGTGAGCTTCATCCATAATCCTCACACGTAGATCCCCGAAACGAGGAATCCACACCCGTCCAAATTGAGTTTTAACACCAAGTGTGTTTTCACTCAATTCCCCAACCAGACCTCTCATTCTTTCAGAGTTTAGATGATCTTCTTTTAATGCCTCATCCTGAAACTCCTTGACTTGCTTCATTACATCAGAGGTCATGATTAGTTGGTATGCTTTCACCCGAATCGGCTCGGGCCTCTCCTTCCGGCTAAGAGCATCGGCCACCATGCTGGCTTTGCCCAGATGGTAATGGATCTCGCAATCATAATCCTTTATAAGCTCCAACCATCGCCTCTGCCTCATGTTCAGATCTTTTTGCTCGAAGAAGTACTTCAAGCTCTTGTGGTCTGTGAAAATGGTGCACTTTGTCCCGTACAGATAGTGCCTCCAAATCTTTAGTGCAAAGACCACGGCTGCTAGCTCCAGGTCATGAGTAGGGTAGTTGTCCTCATGAACTTTCAGCTTTCGGGATGCATAGGCTATAACCTTCCCCCTTTGTATTAATACGCACCCCAACCCTAAGTAAGAAGCATCTGAGTATACTACCAAATCCTCGCTTCCTTCGGTTAACGACAAGACAGGAGCTTGAGTCAACCTTACCTTTAACTCCCCGAACGCCTGTTCTTGAGCTTGATCCCACGTAAACTTTACATCCTTTCGGGTCAACTTGGTCAGTGGAGAAGCGATCTTGGAAAAGTCCTGAATGAACCTTCGATAATAAGCCGCCAACCCCAAGAAACTACGAATCTCGGATGGCGTCCTCGGAGACTTCCATTGCATCACCACCTCCACCATAGCAGGGTCTACCATAATCCCCTCTGGGTTTATCACGTGACCCAAGAATTGGACTTCGCGTAACCAGAATGCGCATTTGGAGAATTTGGCATACAACTTTTCCCTTCTCAAGGTCTCTAACACCTCCTGAATGTGATCAGCATGCTCCTCCTTGCTCCTTGAATAAATCAGGATATCATCAAAAACACAATCACTGATTTATCTAACATTGGCCGAGCCACTCGATTCATCAAGTCCATAAAAGCAGCTGGCGCATTGTCAGACCAAATGACATAACAGGAATTCATAGTGACCGTAGCGCGTGCGAAAAGCTGTCTTAGGGATATCCTGCTCCTTCACCCTCAGCTGATGGTAACCAGATCGAAGATCTATCCTTGAAAACCAACTGGCACCTTGGAGCTGATCAAACAGATCATCTATCCTTGGTAGGGGGTATCGGTTCTTCACCGTTAACTTGTTCAGCTCTCGATAGTCAATACACATCCTCATACTACCGTCTTTCTTCTTCACAAATAGGACCGGAGCACCCCAGGGAGAGATACTCGGTCTAATGAACCCCTTATCGAGCAGCTCTTGCAACTGTTCCATGAGTTCTTTCATTTCTGTGGGAGCTAATCGATACGGTGCTTTGGCAACGGTTGAGCACCGGGTATCAAGTCAATTTGGAACTCAATCTCGCGATCCGGTGGCACGTCGGGTAAGTCTTCCGGGAATACATCCGGAAAGTCACCCACAACTGGTACATCAGATAGTTGCGGTGTTGGCGCGTCTACATCCTTTACGTAGGCCAAGTAGGCACTACGTCCACGCCTCATGCACTTTCCCGCCACCGCCATCGAAATCACTTTCGGAATCATCGTGATGCGGTCTCCATAAATCGTAACCAAACTCCCATCGGACACAACTAATCGAATCATCTTCTTACGGCACACAATATTTGCTTCATAGGTTGCTAGCCAGTCCATCCCTAATACTACATCAAATCCACCTAGGGGTATCACGTGTAACCTAGCAGCAAACCTATGGCCTTCTAGTTCTATGGCACAGTCCTCTATCACATCAGTAATTCTAGTGGACTTACCAATAGTAGTTTCTACATCAAATGGTGCACTGACCTTTCTACTGATAACAGGCAACTTAGCACAGAAAGTAGTAGAAATAAAACTCCTACTAGCACTAGAATCAAACAATATAGAGGCACAGTTTGGTTTACCAGAAACATACCTGACACAACATCGGGATCAGCTCTGGCTTCCTCCCGGGTCATGATATAAGCTCTAGCACCTGCCCTCTGCCCTCCTTCCTCCGGCTTCTTCTTCTCTGCCCTCGGCTTCTTACAATCTTTAACGATGTGGCCAGGCTGACCATACCTGAAGCATACGTTCATCCCCATTCTGCACTCACCAGTATGCTCCCTTCCATATTTGTCACACCTCCTCAGCCCCGATCCAGATGTGACCACACATCGATCACCCACCTTTGCCACCTTCTTGTTTGGAGCAGTTCTACCACGTCCAAACCGTTTCCCATTCTAGTTCTGACTACCACCATCCTTCTTATCCACCTCAGTCACCACCACCTCGCGCTCATCATATAATCTGCCAGCCAAGTCAACTGCCGACCTGAAAGTGCTCGGCCGGGCGGCAATCATGTGCCTACGGATATCCACCGGCAGCCCCTGGATGTATCTTTTAATCTTTCGTGACAATGGTGTCACTTGATCGGGCACCAATCGTGCCATTTCATTGAATTTGGTGGTGTATTGCTGGTGTGTCATTGTTCCCGCCTCCAGCTGCAGGAAGTCTCTTTCTACCTTGTCCATCTCTCTGTGAGGACAGAATTCCTCGATCACTAGCTTCTTCAGTTCAGGCCATCTCATTCTTCCAATGGCCCTGCTACCCTCGGCTTGGACAATGTTGTCCCACCAGCACAAAGCCGAGTCCACAAAGGAGTGGGTAGCGAATTTCACATTCTGATCCTCACGACACTCACTAATATCGAGGACAACCTCCATCTCCCTTACCCACTGGTGAGCAGCTGCCGCAGTGCCGTTTCCATCGAAAGTAGGGGGCTTGCATCTCATAAACACCCCATAGTTGTAGCCTCGGGTCGCATCCGGCGCAGGCTCTTCTTCCTCATCCTCATCATCGGACAGAATCGTCTCAGTATCGGGCTGTCTTCTTTCGCCCATAGGTCCACCCCTTTCCTTCTCTCTCTCCCTCTCTAACTGCCTTGATCACTTCGGTCACCACAGACGGTAGAATCGTCTACATGACCTGGTGAACCTCCTCCACCACAGCCTCCTTTACTGAGGCCCTCAGATTGGCGCTCTCGTCGCCACCCTCCGGATGAGGGGTCTTTGGTTCTTCATGAACCACTTTCTCGACTCTGGGTCTCCCTCTCTTGGGTCGCGGAGCAGCACCGTGACATCCACCACGAGAGGCCTTTGAAGATTTACCGCCAGCCATCCTCTATAAGCACACTATAAGATTCAAACACTAACACGATCATTCAAGGTAATACTCAGTTTATGTCAAGATAGTAAGTCCCTAATTACCGTGGCCAGTTGTGATTAGCCACTTACTTTACTCTTCATACCCCAAGCATCTCCTATCCTGACTTAATCAATATCTAAATCTACTAAGAGCACATAATCAAATAACATGCGCACATAATACAGTAATCATTAGGAAAAGACATACCTGATGGCACGTAGCTACTCGGCTAACATCCCTCCATTTGTCCCATTTTCAGTTTAAGTTTAGGTTTTAAGGTTTATTTAACCCAATTCTATTAAACTTTGGCTCTGATACCAACTTGTAAGGCCCCGTTCCTGGAAACCTCACAGTTGGTCAATCATAGCAATTAAAACATTAAACACTACAATTAAACAAACTTAAGCAGCGGAAATAATTTATCAAAAGCCATTCATTTCATTTAAACCACTGTTGTTGAGCAATACATCATCGTTTAACTGATTACAAAAGACTTGTTTATATGCATTACAAAACAACAACAACACAGAGTACAAATGGATGTCAGACTTTCCCTGCTGAGTAGCTTCACCCTCGTGCCATCCTAGCAATAATTACCTGCCAACTGAAAATGTATAAAAGTCAGCGTTGCTGAGTGAGCTCTAGTTTTATAAGTAATAAAATACTTTCTATATGCTGTATAAGAAAATACTCTTTTCTGTAAAATACAACTCTGTATTGTATATGCGAGCACGCATCAACTATATGAACAAATATTGTTCGTTCTCTTTACTGTATGCCTTGTTTGTTCTATAAACTTTTATCTTTACGTTTCACTTTCTGTATGGACCAGTGAGCAATACCCCTACTATATGCGTGATGAAAAATGGGTGATGGGCCATCTATATCCCTCGAAAGAGTCAACTGTATCCTCGAAAGGGTCAACTATATCCCCTGAAATGGTCAACTGTATCCCCCGAAAGGGTCAACTGTATCCCTCGAAAGGGTTCTGTGTACTATGTACAAGGCCAACCCAATCACCCAGGACACGCTGCAAAGGTCCTGCCAATCTCAATTGATTGACCCTGTGTGCATAATAGGGTAGTTAACCCGCAGCACAGTTGAGCTAACGACAACATGGTCGTGTACCGCCTGTAAGCTTGCAAGACTTGTTAACATTTTCATTAATGTTCCTCTTCTTTTCTTTATTGCTCTTTCTCTTTATTATTACGATATACTTTACGTTATGATAATAAGCATACCACATAAAGTCACATACAATAAGTAATAATAATAATAGCAATAACACTAATAAGGAACAATCATAAGTAATCATATCATGCATGAAACATCATCATTAATAAGCCCTTAGTCAACCTCGGTCGAAACCCTAAGGCACAGACACCCAGAAAAATTCTGTAAAAATTTCTAAGTCTTAGGCGCATGGGAACTATTTGGGCGCATGAGACCTATTCGAGCGTTCCATCACTATGTAGACGCATCAGCCAACACTTAAGCATTTTCACTTTAGGTGCATGAACTATTCAGGCGCATGGGCACTATTTGTGCATATGAACACTTAGACGCATGAGCAATTCGAACGCATGGACACTTAGGCGTATGAGCAACTTGGGCGCATGGGTACTATTGGGGTGCATGGCCCTACACTTAGTCGTCCAGCTAACATTTCTAGGCGCATGGGCCACTGTTTAGGCGCATGGGCCATTGTTCAGGCGCATGGGCTGTACTTAATCATTTCTAAGGTAATCTTAGGCGCATGGGCTACTCTTTTAGGCGAATGGATTACATTTAATTCATTCTAAGACATTTTCAGGCGCATGAGCCCTATCTAGGTGCATGGACCTTCTGTTCAACATGTTTCCAGTATGTTTTCAACCCAATCATCAAATCCATCTGTTCAAAGCTTAATGTGGCTATTCTAAACATGAAAAACCTATAAGCATTCAAGAATCACATTCATCATGCACAATACATACGGGCATACATACTCAAACATTGGAAAATCATTTTAAATACATTTTCAGCCCCAAAGATGTTTGAAAACAAGTAAAAACCAGGGTCTAGAACTCACTGGTGCACTTGGGTTTCTTCTTTTTACCCGCTTGCTATGAGTTCAAAACACTTAGAAGTGGCATCCAAAAACACACGCACACGAGCACAAACACAACATAAGCATAAAAAAAAAACACATAACGGGACAAAACCCATCATAAATATGCAAAAACCACAAATTCTTACCTTGAATTCGTCACTTCTTCTTCTTCTTCCACAAGCCGAGAGTTCTCTCCTGCTCTGTTGGACCAAAAGAACAATGAGCCTGATCAGAAA
This sequence comes from Flaveria trinervia, assembly GCA_025506515.1. NCBI lineage: Eukaryota > Viridiplantae > Streptophyta > Magnoliopsida > Asterales > Asteraceae > Flaveria > Flaveria trinervia. The sequence goes on from CM046453.1 coordinate 8,958,298, forward strand.
AACCTCTAAGTCCCACAGACATCACAACAACTGCTGAAGCCTTGATCAGCTGTTTGACAAAGTTGAAGATCAACAGCTGAAGACTAAAGTACTGAAGACTTCAAAAGCTGAAGACCAAAGTCTGAAGATCAACAGCTGAAGACTAAAATACTGAAGACTTCAACAGCTGAAGACTAAAGTACTGAAGACTTCAACAGCTGAAGACCAAAGTCTGAAGATCAACAGCTGAAGAACAAAGTACTGAAGATCAACAGGTGAAGTACAAAGACTGAAGACATAGCTGATGACAACAGCTGAAGTTCAAGTACAAGTACTGAAGCCTTCAGAGTTTGTTACAACAGCTGAAGAAGTATTCTTCATTGTTGTGATGGTTTCCTTTCAGTAGTTTCTTTTGTTTTAGTATTTGTAAAACGACTGAAGAGCATGTTCTTCAGTCGTTGTAGTTTCAGTAGTTTTCTTTTTAGTAGTTGTAGTGATAGTTAACACTTAGCATTTTTTTGTAAGAATTGTCACTGTTTGACATCTTCAGTAGTTGTGTTAACTATCAGTAGTTTGAATAAATTCTGTTAGATGTCACTATCAAGTGACATCAGACGTCACATCTCCTATATAAGAGGTGTAGACCTAATTGTATGTGTGACATTCTGTTACCACGAAAGCGAATATTGAATGAAATATTTTGCAGAATTCTTTCTGTCTATAACCGTTTGTTCTTACCTTGAATATCTTTTGCGTTCTTGTGAATTGGCTAATTCATTGTTTGATTTCCGCTGCTATATTCTTTAATTAATCAAACGTAGATTGCTGATTTTAACAAGTGGTATCAGAGCTAGTTAATCATTGATCGATCTAACAGTGATCATTGAAACTGCTATTTGATATCTATGTTTGATTGAATTAGCTTATTTGCAAAAAAAGGTTATAGATTATTGAATTTCTGCCGCTTTGTTTTATTCATTTGAGATCTCTCTTGGTTCAATTTGGTTTGTTGTGTTTTGTTCTAAATCTGTTATAGCTTAATTGAATTTGTTGAATCTGAGATGACTACTCCTTCTAATGACCCTCACAATACCGGTTCCTCAACCAAGCCTCCGATGCTGGTTAGGACTGAGTATAACATATGGCAATGAAGGATGCTTCATCACCTGTCTGTTAACAGTTCAGGTTGTTGGACATCTCTGTGTACATGGACCACATAAGCCTATGGTGAACAATCCGGAAACCAATCAAATGGTTCCGAAGAAAAGGAACAATACTCAGATGAAGATCGGAAACTATTTGAGATTGATGCTAAAGCCCATGGAATTCTGGCCATGGCACTGCCGAATGAAATCTATTCAGGGCTTATGCATCATGAAACTGCTCATGACCTCTGGAATGCACTGAAGGAACAATTCGGTGAACTGATGAGGTCTTAGCAAACAACAGAGAAATCCTCGCCCAACAATATGAGACATTCTCTCATAGAAAGGGTGAGACACTGACTCAACAGTTTGAGCGTTTTTCATGTTTGATCTCTAAGCTGAAAATGGTGAAACAGGAATACACCAACAGCCAGATGAATAACAGATTCCTCAGATCACTGCCTGAGAGATGGGACACATACACTATTGTCCTACGCCCTAGTGCAAATCTGGATAGCCTATCTCTCACCCAACTTCATGGGAAACTGCTTACATTCGAAAGAGAGATAGAGCAGAAAAGGAAACTGTCATCATCAGGAAAGCTCACTGATGACTTTGTACCAGGGAACACTGCCTTGGTTGGTCATGAGTCAGAATATGCTGCATCTGAAAGCAATTATGATGAGCATACTGATTTCTCTTCAAACAGTTCTGATCATGCATTTGTTGGTATTGATAGTCATTCTGGCAGTAATAGTGACAATCTATGCTTCATCATGGATGATCTGAAGGGAATTGCTGATGAGATTAGAAGAGATGGATATAGAGATGGATCATAGCCAAATGGCCTTAGTTAATATCAGATCTCAGAAGTTCTACAAGAGAACTGGTAGGAAAAATTTCCTGGACTCTCTGGCAAAACCAAAGTTGGTTTTGACAAGAGTAAGTTGAGGTGTCACAAATGCCAAAGGCTTGGACACTTTGCAAGAGAATGTAGATCAACTGGATCTAACTCTTCTGCACCCTTTGTGACTTTTCCTGGCACTAGTCTACAAAATAGAGGGCAACATCCGCTGGTTCTGGTCATCAATCACACCCTGTATCTCCTGCATACTTTGTCCCCCAGGGTCCAATGTCATATCCTTTTCCCTGCTATTACATGTCTCAGCCAAATCCGGTTCAAGCTCCAATTGCACAACAACCACATGCATTACCTGAACCTCAACCTTCCAATCTCATCAACAAACTCAACCTCAACAACACAGCTTTTTCACCCCAGGAGTTGTTGACTGGAGCAGTTTACCAATGATTTGTTCTGGTCATGAACAACTGTTCTCTGGTGCTGGTCAACATGGTGGTGACAGTCCTTTTGGAAATCTAGCTCTTATGGCTTTGGAGTCTGCTGATACTTCATCCTCTAATGCCTCTACACCACAGGTATCCTCTAAGGCAAAAGCCAAACTATGTTCTGAAACATGCATAGCCGCATTTGCATCTATTAGAGAAGCAAATGTAGCTTTAATTAACAAGAACATTGAGCTAGAACAAACAATTTCCAAAAGCAGCTGAATTTGAGTCTGTGATTAATGATAAGAATGATGAGATTTACAAACTTAAATGCCAAATCACTGATGATAAGGCTAGGGAAGAGATACTTCTAGAGAAGTACAGAGACCTCAAAGAAACACTTGCAACTACCCAGGTAGAGTGTGATCGATGGGTAAATTCTTGCAAGGGTTTTGAAATGCTTCTTAGTAAGCAATCTGCTTCCAATGTGAAGTTTGGCATTGGTTATAATCACACTGCTCCTCCTACAGACTTTACTCCCAGAGCAGAGGTAGAATCTATGGTGAAAGCAATAACCAATCCTTTTTATCATGTGATCTACTATCTGATACAGCACCATCAGAAGTAGAAGTCAGCATTAATTCCTCTCAGAAACTATCAGCTGATGTTGATGGTTCAAATGCTGACACTCACATGATCACAAAGTTGATCACTCCAGGTGATATTTCACAAAGTACTGAAAGTACTAAAAGAATGTCATAACACCTGGAGAACAAGCCCAAACTACTACATGTACTAAAGGAAAGAAAACTACAAGTAGAAAGGGTGGGAAAACTACTGAAGAAGATATCAAGAAAGCAGGTACTAAAGCAAAGAAAACTGCTAGTACTGATAGCAAACTGTTGAAGAACAAGTCTTCAGTAGTTTCATCTTCTTCAGCAGATGATCAACTTAAGATGAAGAAAAAGCCATGTGAAATATGTGGCTTATTCAATCATCTTACTGATGATTGCTGGTATAAAAAGGGCTCCAAACTCAAACATAATGAAAACATTAAAGAGAAAATGGATAAAATGAAAACTGAGTTTGAAATCAAATTTGTACCAGCAACATCAAAACCTGTAACCCCAAAATCCAAAAGAAATCCAAAAAGAAAGTGGTTAAACAGGCACAATGAGGTTGCTCAAAGAGAGATGGTACAACACAGGAACCCATCCAACTCAAGCACTAATGTGTCTGATGAGCTGAAGGCTTTATCACAAAATCAGACACAACTTGTTATGATGGTTCAACATCTATTGGGGAGAGTCAACCAATTAGATGCTCCTGTGTTGAAACCACCAGAGAAGAAAATCCATGCCAAAGGAATCTTCTTCTTCACCATCTCCATCCCCTCAGGCTGTTATTCATAGCAAGTCTGTTAGTTTACCATCTGTTGATGTGAATAGACCCAAAACCAAAAAGGTTTGGGTCTCAAAACTAACTAGTTGTTTATGATTGCAGGGTTCTTCAACATGCCAAAGTAGCATCTGGTATGTAGACAGTGGGGGATCTATGCATATGACAGGGAACAACTCTCTTCTTCATGACTACTCTCAAGGAAAGAAGGGGTTTGTTTTTTGGCAATGATGCTAAGGGTTACATCATTAGAAAAGGCTTTGTCTCCAATGGAGAAATAAAGTTTGATGATGTTAATCATGTGGAAAATCTCAAGTACAATCTCTTGAGTGTCAGTCAAATGTGTGATAAAGGCCATGTTGCTCTTTTCACCAGTCAGAACTACAGGATTCTGTCATCCAAAGTTCTAATTTGATTGATAAGGTGTTGGATGATCACACTCTCCTGAGGGCTAATAGGACAGGAAGAGTGTATGCCTTAGATCTTTCCAAGAAAATAGATCTCAGAGGCCATCCTTGCCTATTTTCCAAAGCCTCTCCTCAAGAATCTAAACTGTGGCACAGAAGGCTGGGTCATGTTAATTTCAAAAACATGAATCAACTGATCCACAATAGTTTAGTGAGAGGCTTACCAATAAAGGAGTTCCACTGTGATGAAACCTGCACTGCTTGTTTAAAAGGAAAACAACACAAAGTCTCATTCCCTCCTATTGAAGAGCCTAAGTCCACTGCCTGCTTGCAATTACTGCATATGGATCTATTTGGTCCTGTGAGAGTGATGAGCATGGCAAAGAAGAAATACTGTCTGGTAATTGTGGATGATTACTCCAGATTTGTATGGACTTTCTTTCTGTATTCAAAGGATGAGGTTGCTCAGAAGATTATCAACTTTGTGTTGTATGTTGAGAAGCAGTATTCCCTTTCAGTCAAGTGTATACGGAGTGACAATGGAACTGAATTCAGAAACCATACACTTGATGAATTTTATCTTTCAAAGGGAATCAAAAGGCAGTTTAGCATCCCAAGGACTCCAGAACAAAATGAAGTAGTGGAGAGAAAGAACAGGACCCTAATTGAAGCTGCAAGGTCTATGTTGGCTGACTCTGGTTTGCCACTGACCTTTTGGGCTAAAGCTGTTAACACAGCTTGCTATGTGCAGAATAGAGCCTTAGTAAATCAGAGGTTGATGAAGACTCCATATGAAGTTCTACATCACTTGGCTCCTCTCATTTCATTTTTCAGAGCATTTGGGTGTCCCTGTTTTATTCTCAACACAAAGGGTCAACTCCAAAAATTTGATCCTAAGGTGGATGCAGGGTATTTTGTTGGTTATTCATCTACTTGCAAAGCATACAAGTCTTCAACTGCAGAACAAAGATAGTTGAAGAGACTTTGCATGTGAAGTTTAATGAATCTCCAATGGACAAGATTCCACAAAACCCTGTGGAGTTGTTTGATTTGGACATACTGCAATATGTTCCTTATCAACCTCCAGTTGTTGCAGATCATGTGGATAAATCATCTTCTGCAACATGTCTTCCACCTGGTGGTATTGATGATGCTGATGATAATATCAATACTCACCTATTCAAGTTTAGTGACCACCTGCCTGAGTCTGCTAAACTTGATGTTCTTGTAGCTTCAGCAGTTCCATCCACAACAAATGCTAATAAGATTTCTGATTCCTCTACATCTTTTGAATTACCATCAAATTCTTGGTTTCAAGAGTCTGCATCAACATCTGCTGCTGCTGAAGGTTCTACAAACACTTGCACAGATATCATTGTTTATCAAGAGCTGAAGAATCACCCAATGTCTCAAATCATTGGTGATATCGATGCTGGAGTTTCAACAAGAAGTCAATTGTCTAACTTCTGCTTCTATGCTCTCTTCATCAGTTAGCTAGAGCCAAAGAACTATCATGTTGCTTTAAGAGACAATGGATGGGTTGAAGCCATGCAGCTTGAGCTACTTCTGTTGAAGAAATAGCAAGTGTGGGAACTGGTTCCTCTACCCCCAGGTAAGTGTGCAATAGGCACTAAATGGGTGTTTAGGAATAAAACTGATGGAAATGGGCTTATTGTTAAGAATAAGGCTAGACTGGTTATACAGGGGTTCTCACAAGAAGAAGGTATTGATTATGATGAAACCTTTGCCCCTGTAGCCAGACTAGAGGCAATTAGATTGTTCTTAGCCTATGCTGCATTCCACCATCTCAAAGTTTTTCAAATGGATGTCAAAAGTGCATTTTTATATGGCAAAATAAAAGAAGAAGTTTATGTGTGTCAACCACCAGGTTTTGAGGACAATAAACATCTTGAATGGGTGTATAAACTTGATAAGGCTCTTTATGGGTTGAAACAAGCTCCTAGAGCCTGGTATGAGACACTTTCCACTTTTCTTCTCAAGAATAATTTCACTAGAGGCTCCATAGATAAAACTTTGTTTATTAAGAAGGTGGATCAGCATAAGCTACTTGTTCAAATTTATGTTGATGATATTATTTTTGCATCCTCTGATCCCCAGTTGTGTGATGATTTTACCAAATTAATGAAAAAGAGGTTTGAAATGAGTGCAATGGGAGAATTACAGTTCTTTCTAGGTTTGCAGATCAAACAAAAGGCTGATGGAACCTTTATTCATCAGTCAAATATACAAAAGATCTTTTGAATAAGTTTGATTTACAAAGCTGTAAGCCCTGTTCTACTCCCATGTGCAACACCACACAACTGGATGCGGATCAAAAAGGTAAAGCTGTTGATGAAACACTTTACAGATGTATGATTGGGTCTTTGATGTACTTAACAACTTCTAGACCAGATATCATGTTTGCTACTTGTGTCTGTGCTAGATTTCAGGCTGCTCCTAAAGAGTCTCATTTGATTGCAGTCAAGAGGATCTTTAGATATTTGCAAGGTACACAATCTCTAGGTTTATGGTATTCCACTGGACACTCTTGCAAATTAGTTGCTTTTTCAGATAGTGACTATGCAGGGTGCAAGTTAACTAGTAAGTCAACTTCTGGTGGATGTCAATTCCTAGGCAACTGTTTGATTTCTTGGCAGAGTAAGAAGAAACATCTGTTGCTACATCCACTGCTGAAGCAGAGTACATTGCAGCTGCAAGTTGTACTTCTCAGGTACTCTGGCTTCGAAACCAACTTTTGGATTATGGCATTACAGAGACTAAGACTCCATTATTAATGATAGTGCTTCAGCTCTGTGCATTGTCAAAAATCCAGTCCAGCACTCTAGGACCAAACATATAGAGATCAGACATCATTTTATTAGGGATTGTTTTGAAAAAGGTCTGATTGATCCTAAGTTTGTGCCTAGTGCTGATGAGCTTGCAGACATTTTTACTAAGCCTTTGGATAGTTCAACTTTCCAAAACCTAGTGTTACGCTTGGTATGCTGCAGCTAGAATAAGTGATAACTACTGATGATCTCAGTATATAAGTATTGATGATCATTAGTACCATATCACATATAGTACTGATTCTGTTAAAACAACTGATAAAGTTACAACTACTGATGTAGTTGTAACTACTGATGTCAGTAAAAACAAATAAGTACTGATGTCCTATGAAACAACTGAAAACAGCTAAAAGGCTGATGAGTAAGTGTTGAGCAGTATGAAACACTGAAAGGCTATGAATTGATGAAAACTACTGATGAGAACTTTCTCTTCAGTTGTTTCTACAACTGCTGTTTCATCCTAAACAACTGATGACAAAACCATGTCTTCAGTAGTTTTACAACTACTGATGACTAAAACCAAGTCATCAGCTGTTTACAACAACTGATGACAAAACCAAGGTCTTTAGTAGTTTCACAACTACTGATGACTAACACCAAGTCATCAGCTGTTTACAACAACTGACAACAAAACCATGTCTTCAGTAGTTTTACAACTACTGATGACTAAAACCAAGTTATCAGTTGTTTACAACACCTGAAGACAAAACCAAGGTCTTCAGTAGTTTCACAACTACTGATGACTAAAACCAAGTCTTCAGTTGTTTTCAAACATCTGAAGTCAAAACTATGGCTTTCAGTAGTTTTATAACTGCTGATGCCTAAAACCAAGACTTCAGTTGTTTCAACATCTGAAAGGGTAATACCACGTCATCAGTCGTTTAAAACTACTGATGATTAACATCAAACCCTTCAGTTGTTTTCTGACCCTTCCCTATAAATACCTCAGACCTAATCCTTCAGAGCTTCATCATTTCTAAACCTAACGTTCAAACCTCCAAAACTTCTCTCTCATTAATGACGACCATGCAGCTCAAACCACGACATAACTGTGTAGCCTACCTCACCAAATCGCCTTTCTGGACAAAGTTCGATAACACCATTGATCTAATGGTCCAGTCACCCTACAAAACGGCCTTCCTTCTAAATCCCATCATTCATGCCGAATCCCTTCACCAGTTTTGGACGAACATCACCCTCACCACTGGGGAGAACAACACCGAGTCTCTCCAGTCGGTCGTCAACAACCATCAAGTGGTCATCACTCCTGATATACTTCGCCAAACCCTAAACCTGGATGATGCCACTTTTTCTGCTGGGTATCCAAAGGGCACAACTGATTTATCCTTTGCCCACCATGGATATCAGGGAAACCTTAGTGCCTCTACCATCCTGAAGAAACATTTCCATGATGCAGAACGTCTTATATTTCACATGGTAAATGTTTGCTTAGCTCCTAAGACTTCCTCTTGGGATCAAATGTCTACAGGTGGCAGCAGGTATTATTCTCTATCCTTGAGCAACAAGACTTAAACTTTTCTGAAATCATTTTTCTTGAACTTAAGGATATGGCCTCAAAATCTATTTCTAATCGCTGGATATTATATCCTCGGTTCATTATGGCTATAATAGAGAATCAGCTGCAAGCTGAGGGACTTGTTGGCCTTGGAGTCCCTGCAACGGCTGTATTGCCTGAAGTATACTCCAGGCACAACTCTGACCACACACTGAAACAGGCTGCCAAACTGCGAAAACCCACGCAGTTGGAACCACAGCCACCACCTCCAGAACCAGAGTCCCCACCAAACCTAAATCCAAAAACCAAAAACGGCTACTCAAGGAGATGAGTCCCCTGAGGATGCCCTTGTACCACAAACACAGGAAGCACATACTGGTATTAACCCCTAGTTGTGACAACGACTCAACCTGCCAAAGCCGCACAGGTATCCTCTCAACAGATCCTGTTGCAACCAATATTGGGGAACCCACACTGCTGGAACCTATCTCACTTGAGAGGGTTACCATTGAAGCGCACCATTCACCCCAGGTGCAATCTGCTTCTACCCAATCACCACATGCAACCGCCCCCCCAAGTCCAACATTAATTGTTGCACAAGTGTGAGTCAGTTGCACTCCTCACCCCCTCCCCAGATACCAATTACAACTGGGCATACCTCTACCATTGAGGGGGAGGATCCAAGTGCATCTGATAACCCATAGCATAGGGGTTACAATGTTCCATTTCCTAGTGTAGAAAGGAGATTGGAACTTCTGGTGAGGCTGCCACTTATCCTGCTTCAGCATATGATCAGGATGTAGTTGGTACCATTAAGACCTTACCAGAGGCAACTGCTGATGAAGGACATAGTCCTGAGGCAGGAAGTCCCCAGTTCCAAGATAAAGGGGCACATGCTACAACTGATCTACACTCAGTGCATGTTCATCCTGATTCTATCAGGAGGTCAGGTGATTCAGAAACCACTGATGATGACCTGGGCTTCTTTTACGATGTATTAGCCCAAAACCATCCTGGAAGAGGAGGTGAGCAGACTCAAAGAGCTGCTTGCCAAAACTTCTGCGGATCAAAGACCATCTGCCTCTCAAACCCCACAGATGGCACCTTCATCTGAAGGTCTCCTAAACACCAAGCCACTCCAAAATACTCAGCCACCTGCCTCTGCTTCTAGCACTATTTCTCAGGAACAGAACCCCCCTGAGCAAATAGCTGCTATCTTCCAAAATTCCTACCTCTCATCACACCTATAATCACTGATATAGTGATCAAAACCATGATGAGAGGCTTTCCTCAGTAATACAACCTTGATAGAAGAATGGAAGTTTCAACAAACAGCTTTCTGAAATCAAACCCTTGCAACCAATGCAACCAAAAGGGAGAGATTCAGTCAGTGAAAGCAAAAAGAAAGAGGAGTGCAGAGAGGAAAAGACAAAGAGAGAGAAATAGAAGTGGAAAAAGAGAAGAAGTTGGCTGTGGAGATTGAAAAAGAGGAGGAAAGGAAGCTGACATGGAGAAATCAAAGAAAAGAAAGAATGAGAAGGAGACTGCCTTGGAGCTGATGGTAAAAGAGGCTGATGCTGAACACAGCAGATCAATGGATAACATCATTGATCAGTTGTTTAGGCAAGGCCATGACACTGACAAACTTGACTCTGAGATTAGAAGATTAGAGATTGAAGAAATCCAAAACAGATGGCAAGTTATGATGTGTTAGAAAGAGAAAGGCTGGAGATCATGATTAGATTTATAGCAAAATATCTTGGAAGATCAATGATCGAAATCAAGGCTTGGTCCAGGGACAGCATCTTGGCAATAACCACCAAGATCTGTTCGTCTGAAGTATACACTAAAGGATTAGTTATTGAAGCTTTGAATGAAGCTGGTGCTGGGAGCAGGACTGAACTAGCCAAGCAATCTAAAGCCACACTCACTTCCAAAATGCTAGAACAGCCTGTCAACATTCCCACACCTAAACCACCAAAACAACAACCCACCAAACCAACTCCCTTACCCTCAAAACCAATAGCCGATGATGTACCCCAGAAGAAGAAGAGAAGGGTATTGAGGCTAGAAGATGATGAAGAAGATGATGATGAAGATAGACTGCCACTCTCAGCTGTTATACAGTTGCCGAAGGCCACAAGTCACTCCCCAACAATTACTCCTGAAACTCAAAGAAATTGTGAAAGTGAAGCTAGAAGAAGAAGAACTTCACAAACAACACGATGAGGAATTGTTGAGGAGGGTTGACAAAGCATATGCAGCCACATCTTCTATCATCAACATGAAGAAGCATGCTCTCAGATTATACACTCTTAAGCATACATTTCAATATCAAAAGGAGAGAGTAAGGATTTGGCCTGATCCCAGGTGTCTCACAGGATTCACAAGAAAAACATTCCACAGAGATACATGGCCAGGTGAAAAAGATTGTAGATGAAGTGATCTCCCTGGTCTTTGTAGTATCACCCTGGGAATCCTAGAAGACTTCAAGAAAGCTTATAAAGCTAACCAAACCCCACAGAAGATGCTTGAAAATAAAATGGTGAAAAAGGGTTAGTTTATAAGAGGCTTGAAGAAGTCAGAAAGAATGAGCTCCAGTTGTTCTAGAGGGTAATCACCCTGATGAATTTGCTTATAGAATAATAACAACTGTGGAGCTAAAGAATGGAAAACAGGTCAAATACCTATCTGAGTACTATGGGCCTGAATCATTATTTGAAGGAGGTGCTGAAGAGCTGACCATGGAGGAACAAATTACCTTCCTTGAGGCCTACACAAGAGTCATACAGACTCATATTGGGGAAGTAGATCTCATGGATGGGGTAACAACTCTGTGTCCAGTTCCCCAAGACAGAGTTCCCATTCATACTTTGCCAAATAGATCATTGAGACTTCTTCCCAGGCCCCTGTGCTTAAAGGGTCACTTCTGAGCTGATCTAGAAGACAAAAAAACCAATCCTTCTGCCATAATAGTGGGACATCTTCAATAAGTTTAGAGGTTTTGGCTGCATTGGTTCAGGGGGAGTTTGTTGGACCAAAAGAACCAATGAGCCTGATCAGAAAAACCTCTAAGTCCCATAGACATCACAACAACTGCTAAGACTTGATCAGCTGTTTGACAAAGTCTGAAGATCAACAGCTGAAGACTAAAGTACTGAAGACTTCAAAAGCTGAAGACCAAAGTCTGAAGATCAACAGCTGAAGACTAAAGTACTGAAGACTTCAACAGCTGAAGACTAAAGTACTGAAGACTTCAACAGCTGAAGACCAAAGTCTGAAGATCAACAGCTGAAGAACAAAGTACTGAAGATCAACAGCTGAAGTACAAAGACTGAAGACATTAGCTTATGACAACAGCTGAAGTTCAAGTACAAGTACTGAAGCCTTCAGAGTTTGTTACAACAGCTGAAGAAGTATTCTTCAGTTGTTGTGATGGTTTCCTTTCAGTAGTTTTCTTTTTGTTTCAGTATTTGTAAAACGACTAAAGAGCATGTTCTTCAGTCGTTGTAGTTTCAGTAGTTTCTTTTCAGTAGTTGTAGTGATAGTTAACACTTAGCATTTTTTTGTAAGAAGATGTCAGCTGTTTGACATCTTCAGTAGTTGTGTTAACTATCAGTAGTTTGAATAAATTCTGTTAGATGTCACTATCAAGTGACATCAGAGACGTCACATCTCCTATATAAGAGGTGTTGACCTAATTGTATGTGTGACATTCTGTTACCACGAAAGCGAATATTGAATGAAATATATTGCAGAATTCTTTCTGTCTATAACCGTTTGTTCTTACCTTGAATATCTTTTGCGTTCTTGTGAATTGGCTAATTCATTGTTTGATTTCCGCTGCTATATTCTCTAATCAATCAAACGTAGATTGCTGATCCTAACATGCTCCTCTCTCTCTAAACCGAAGAAAGGGTGATTGATATTAGGTTGGGCGGCCATGCCCACCTTTTACACCACTTTTCAAAGATTTTTGTCGTTTTTACACTTTAGGTCCCTTCACTTGGACTGAATTGCCTTTCTTTTCTTTTCATTCTTTATTTCTTGCCTTAACAAAAATAACCGGGTGTTACACATAGACCTTCTATAACGGTGCATCACACCTCGTGTCACAGTACCTAAGTATGAATGTAGGTCTACATTGCCAGATGCAATACCTTTCTTTTCGTGGTTCTGGACCTAGGCCTATCATAGCCTTCTAAACGGTGCATCACACCTCGTGGTCATAGTACCTAAGGTATGCAGCATAGTTCTATGCAATGGTCAATCACAAAGAAAGACCCTGATGTACATGCATGCTTACAAGACTATCTCTACTTTCATTACTCATTAATGCATGCATTCTTTCTTCATGTTCCTCTTTCCTTTATCTTTCACTTTACGTTACATAATACTTTCATTACATTCATTAACATAACATAAAGCCACAGGAAAGATAAACATACATCATCATAAGGAACATAACATATCATTCATACATCATCATGCAGGGCATCATACATACATAACATACATCATGTATAACCATGCAACATCTCATCATCATCATGCATAAGCATCAATCACAATACATAACATGCCCATCATACCATCTATGACCCCAAAGTCAACTTATGTAGTCCCCCGGGAATCTCCCAAGTCAAAGCCTACTTTACACATTTTCCCCAAAAATCAGAAAAATATTCTAAGTCCTAGGCGCATGGGCACTATACAGGCACATGGACACTATGTAGGCGCATGGACACTATGCAGGCGCGCATGGACTATGCAGGCGCATGGGGAACACTTAGGCGCATGGGCAACTTCAGGCGCATGGGCACTATGCAGGCGCATCAGTGCTTAGGCGCATGTGGAATCCTGGACGTCTGGACACTTAGTCAATTCCAGCCCAAATTCTAGGCGCATGGGTACTATTCAAGCACATGAGCCACTTGGGCGCATGAGCAACTTGGGCGCATGGGAACTATTGGGGCGCATGAGAACTATTGGGGCGCATGGCCCTCCACTTAGTCATCGACTAATATTTATAGGCGCATGGGCCACTGTTCAGGCACATGGGCTGTACTTAGACATTTATAAGGCAATCTTAGGCGCATGGGCTACTGTTTAGGCGCATGGATTACACTTAAATCCTAAGGTATTCTCAGGCGTATGAGCCTCACCCAGACGCATGAGCTTCTCTGTAAAACATGATTCTAGGATGTTTTCAACCCCAATCCTTAAACTCATCTGTTCTAAGCTTAATATGCTATTCTAAACATGAATAACCAATAAGCAATACAAGAATCAACGTACAACATGTACAATGCACACGGGTAAGCATACATGAACTTGTAAAATCATTTTAATACATTTTCAGCCCTAAAGATCGTTTAAAACAAGTAAAAACCGGGGTCTAGAACTCACCTGATGCAACTTGGGTATCTCTTCCAATCCAACCCGCTTGCAATGAGTTCAAACACCTAAAAACGACACCCAACACACACACCCGAGCACATACACAAACACATAAGCACATAAGCATGCAACCAGGATGAAACCCGTCATAAACACATAAAAACCACGAATTCTTATCTTGAATTTGTTCACTTCTTCTTCTTTTTCTTCAGTCGAGAGTTTCCCCTGCTCTCTCTCTCTAAAACCGAAGAAATGGTGATGTGAAATGAGGGTGGGTGGCCATGCCCACCTTTACACCAACTTTTACAAAATTTTGTCCTTTTGGACACTTTTTGTCCCTCCACTTGGACTTATTTGCCTTTCTTTCTTTTTATTCCTCATATCTTGTCTTTAAAAAATAACTGGGTGTTACAAGTCCACCCCCCTTATATAGGTTTCGTCCCTGAAACCTGTTATTCCTCGAACAGATGAGGATAATGCTGCCTCATCTCCTCCTTAGTCTCCTATGTAGACTCGGATCCCTTCCTGTGCTTCCACTGTACACGCACAAGAGGAACCACTTTATTTCTCAGCCTTTTCTCTTTACTATGCAATACCTTTCTGTTCGTGGTTCTGGACCTAGGCCTATCATAGACCTTCTATAACGGTGCATCGCACCTCGTGGTCACAGTACCTAAGGTATGAATGTAGGTCTACCATTGCCATATGAAATACCTTTCTTTTCGTGGTTCTGGACCTAGGCCTATCATAGACCTTCTATAATAGTGCATCGCACCTCGTGGTCACAGTACCTAAGGTATGCAGCAATAGTTCTATGCAAATGGTCATTCACAAAGAAAGACCTTGATGTACATGCCATGCTTACAAGACTATCTCTACTTTCATTACTCATTAATGCATGCATTCTTTCTTCATGTTCCTCTTTCCTTTATCTTTCACTTTACGTTACATAATACTTTCATTACATTCATTAACATAACACGTAAAGCCACGGGAAAGATAAACATACATCATCATAAGGAACATAACATATCATTCATACATCATCATCCAGGGCATCATACATACATAACATACATCACGTATAACCATGCAACATCATCATCATCATCATGCATAAGCATCAATCACAATACATAACATGCCCATCATACCATCTATGACCCCAAAAGTCAACTTATATAGTCCCCCGGGAATCTCCCAAGTCAAAGCCTACTTTACACATTTTCCCCAAAAATCAAAAAAATATTCTAAGTCTTAGGCGCATGGGCACTATGCAGGCGCATGGACACTATGCAAGCGCATGGGAACACTTAGGTGCATGGGCAACTTTCAGGCGCATGGGCACTATGCAGGGGCATGAGTGCTTAGGCGCATGGGGAATCCTGGACGTCTGGACACTTAGTCAATTCCAGCCCAAATTCTAGGCGCATGGATACTATTCAGGCGCATGAGGCACTTGGGCGCATGAGCAACTTGGGCGCATGGGCACTATTGGGACGCATGGCCCCACACTTAGTCATCCGACTAATATTTCTAGGCGCATGGGCCACTGTTCAGGGCATTGGCCGTAATTAGACATTTCTAAGGCAATCATAGGCGCATGGGCTACTGTTTAGGCGCATGGATTACACTTAAATCCTAAGGCGTTCTCAGGCGTATGAGCCTCACCCAGACGTATGAGCTTTCTGTAAAACATGATTCTAGGATGTTTTCAACCCCAATCCTCAAACTCATCTGTTCTAAGCTTAATATGGCTATTCTAAACATGAATAACCTATAAGCAATACAAGAATCAGCGTACAACATGTACAATGCACATGGGTAACATACATGAACTTGTAAAATCATTTTAATACATTTTCAGCCCCAAAGATCGTTTAAAACAAGTAAAAACCAGGGTCTAGAACTCACCTGATGCACCTTGGGTATCTCTTCCTTTCCAACCCGCTTGCAATGAGTTCAAACACCTAAAAACAACACCAACACATACACCCGAGCACATACACAAACACATAAGCACATAAGCATGCAACGGGATGAAACCGTCATAAACACATAAAAACCACAAATTCTTACCTGAATTCATTCACTTCTTCTTCTTTTTCTTCAGCCGAGAGTTTCCCCTGCTCTCTCTCTCTCTAAAACCGAAGAAACGGTGATGTGAAATGAGGGTGGGCGGCCATGCCCACCTTTAAACCAACTTTTACAAAATTTTGTCTTTTTGGACACTTTTAGTCCCTCCACTTGGACTTATTTGCCTTTTTTTCTTTTTATTCCTCATATCTTGTCTTTAAAAAATAACCAGGTGTTACAAAGGATCATGCCAAAACACTAACATCTTCAAAAACAAAAACATATCATAACATTATATGTGTATTTAATCATGAGTATTGAAATGATATAAATGATTTAAAGCAAGGACAAAAATAGCAATTTAATAAAGGAAGTGATGGTTTTACTCCTGGTGGTAACTGACATTATCTAGGTATTTTGACGAAATGGTTGTTACGATGATTTTATTGAAACACGGGTACTGAAATCGCAAAAACTAAAACATAAGTACTGAATTAATAAAAAGAGTAAATTACACTGATGGCCCCTGGGGTATGCCTGAATTGCAACTTTAGTCTCCACTTTCAATAAATCATATATATGGGCCTGCATTTTGCATGGTATGCATACTTTCAGTCCCTACTTTGGATGGACGTTAAATACTGACGTTAAGTAAGAACACGTACCCCCCATGTGAGGGTACTTTTGTCATTTCAAACCCTTTTTTCTCTTATAAAATTCAATGAAAAACCCCATCCTCTCTCTTATTCTTCCCTCCTTCACCCCACGATCAATAATGGTGGTTTGTTACTGTGGAAGAAACGCTATAGTTCGTACCTCGTGGACGAATCGCAACCCAAGATGACGCTTCTATAGTTGCCCCATACCAGTAAGAACCCTTTTTAGTTTCATTTATCACATTTACTGTTATCAAAATTTTCAATTGTTACAGAAGTCGAATTATGGATTCATGTGATGGGTTGACCCACCTGTGTGTACTCGAGGAAAAGACATTGTTCCAGGTCTTTTGATGTCAAAAAACAAAGTTGAAAACAAAGTCAAGATTATGCAAGCTAAAATTCACTGGAAGAACATGATGTTGATGATGTTGCTGATAGCATTAGGGCTTTTAAGTTTTGTTGTTGTTGTTCTTTTGTAGTGTTTCATAACGGTGAAGGAAAAAAATGTTGGTTTATATTAATGTATTGAAATATTGGACCACTGTTAATATTTTGTAAGGTTTGACTATGAATCTAAATGAAAATGGAACTACCATTTTAGTTTCATATTGAATCTTTTTTTATTGTTGATGTTATTACTATGAGCATACCAAATGTCAATATTAGCATGTGACATCAAATATATTAGGCATTTTAATAGTTTTATAAAATGAATATCCAAAATGCACATCAAGTGCCTAATTCCATTGAACTTAAACCATACAATAATGTCATAATATGTTTCATACCCATACAACCAAGAGACATAAACCAAAATACATATAACTAAATAACATTGTACTTAAACCATACATCAAATAACCTTAAAGCATACTTCCAAAAACAACCTAACACTAGTACTACCAACAGCTGATGGCATGTTTAAGCAGTCTTCAAACAACTGGTGCCCCCTCATTTGTGCAGCTTCTAGAATTGTGGCCCAAGCGTTTTACTTTGAATACGTAACCGTCTTGTACTTTCTTGTTAGTTTCCCACCCCTTTCCAACTCATCATCAACCTCAACTGATTTCTCCTCCTTTTTTTTGGCCTACCAATTGATGTGTTGTGCAATGGTAGTGTAAGAGTTGTTGGGCACTTAGATCTATGTCATAGTTTATGCCCATTCATTGGTTCAATATGGAATGAGTAGACAGTTTTACATGTTTGCAACAGTTAACATGGATGTGCCCAATACTCCGGTATACCAACCTCTTGACCATTGGGAGACATATCCCAATTGATAGCAACTGCATGCTTACACAGGAGACCTGTCAACTCCCACCTTCTACAACCGCATACCTTAGCTGCCACATCAACCACACATTGATCATTCCAGTGACCACTTACTTGATACTTGCTCCACCTTTCCATAATACTTTATACTTTGATGCTTCGGCATTAACTCATTCTAGAATCTTTGTGGCAATTGGTGTAAGGGGCCCGTTACACTTCTCAATCACCTTTAAAACATTAATAACTCATTTCATAAGATACTCCCTAACAAATTCTAGAGCTGAGATGATAGGTTTCTCCCTTTATTCCATAATAGCACCATTTAAAACCTCACACATGTTGTTGAGCAACACGTCTGACTTTGCCCTACCTGAATTACAATATACGTGGAACAGTTATGTACCGCATAAATATTAAACTAGATGCAATTGTATATTTACCAAAAAAGTAGATGCAATTGTCTATTTACCAGTAAAGTGAGATCTTGCCCAATGATGGGGTGGAACCTTTGCAACCTAATCATATGCTTCCATATTAAACTTTTTGAATTCATCCATTTTTTGCCTTCAATTTTAATATAGTTGTGGCAATTGTACAACCCCATAACAAATCTTTGAAAGCTTTTCCTCTCCAACGAAGTTGCATGTTTTGATGGATATGTCTCAAGCAAAATCGATGCTCAACAGCTGGTAATACGTGTGCAAGTGCAGGTATTATGCCCTACAAAACAAAGATAATAATCAATAAATAATCACTTAATAATGACTAAATGAAGTAATGACTTACTAAATTATACCAAACATCATCTTTTGCATGTCAGATATGAATGTAAAGTTGTTGTTGCTGCTAAGGTCAAGATCATCAGCCAAGCATTGTAGAAACCATGTCCACCAGTTTTTGTTTTTAGTTTCAACTATGGCATAAGTGTAACACCCGATTATTTTTTGAGTCAAAGAAAGAAGAATAAGGTGAAAAAAAAGAAAGAAAAAGAAATAAAAGTTATTTACATAAGTTAAGAGGTTAAAAGTATCAAAAGGACAAAAAGTTTTGAAAATTGGTGTAAAGTGGGCATGGCCGCCCACTCTCTTCTTACAACATCCCAATCTTCAGACATTTAGAGAGAGAGAAAGTGCAGATTCGGATTTTGAAGAAGAACAAGAAGAAGAGTCGAATTCAAGGTAAGAAGTTTTGTGTTTAAGATGTTCTTAACTGGTTTCATCCTCGGTTGTGTGCTTATTTATGTTGTGTGTGTTCAGTTGTGTGTTTTTAGTGGGTTTCTAGGTGAGAACTTGTAGCAATCGGGCTTTGAAGGAAGTCTTACCCGAAGAGGCTACTAAGGTGAGTTCTAGAACCATTCTTTTACATGTTTTAACTGATTTTGGGGCTGGAAATACATGAATATACGTTTTTATAAAACTGGGTTCATACCCGTATGTATGAATGTGTGTATGTTGCGGGTGGGGTCTGATTTTGGGCTATGTATATGTTTTGATGATTTTATGGTTGTGTTTCTAAGGCTCAAAATGTAAGATTTAAGCTTAGAACAGGATAGATGGTGTTTGGGGACCGAATTATGATGTAAGTGTGCCCTAGGCTGGTCATGCGCCCAAACAGTAGCTCATATGCCTAAGTTTTAGAATAACTGCTTAACTGTTGCAAATGCGGATGAGCATTGACAAATGCGGATGAGCATTGACAAATGTGGATGAACATTGACAAATGTGGATGAGTAAAAGTCATGCGGATGAGTAAAAGTCAATGTGACGAGTAAAGAGGAAATGCGGATGAGTAAAAGTCAATGCGGATGAGTAAAAGTCAATGCAGATGAGTAAAGAGGAAATGTGGATGAGTAAAAGTCAATGTGGATGAGTAAAAGTCAATGCGGATGACTAAAGAGGAAATGCGGATGAGTAAAAGTCAATGCGGATGAGTAAAAGTCTATGAGGATGAGTAAAAAGGAAATTCGGATGAGTAAAGGAAATGCGGATGAGTAAAAGAAAATACGGATGAACAAAAGTTAATGCTGATGAACAAATGCAGATGAACAAAACTTAATACAGATGAACAAAAGTTAATGTGGATGAACACAAGTTAATGCGGATGGACAAATGCGGATGAACAAAAAGAAATGCAGATGAACAAAAAGAAATGCCGATGAAGACTTAGAATATTTTCTGAGTTTTTAGGGAAAAAGTGAAATGTAGGCTTTGACTTGGGAGGTTCCCGGAGGTTCATGTAAGCTTACTTTTGAGATCATAGATGATGTGATAGGCATTATATGATGACGGGATGATGTATGATTGATGTTTATGCATGATGGTATGTATGATGTATATTATGCATGTATGATGATGCCCTGTATGATGATGCCTTGTATGGTGATGTTGTATGTGTGTGTTGATGTTCCTTAATATTTATGTTTACTTTTCCATGGCTTTACGTTGAATGTTAATGAATGAAATGAAAGTATTATGTAATGTAAAGTAGAAGATAATGAAAAGAGAAACATAATGAAAGAATGCATGCATTAATGAACGAAGGAAAGTAAAGTAAGTCTTGCAAGCCTTGTATGTGGAAACACGCCCAATTAAGGGCGTTAGTTTAACGGTGTGTGTGTTAGCTATCCAGAAGGATGCACACCTGGGTTCATCTTTACGACCGACCATTTGTATAGAACCTTTGTGCTTACCCTAGGTACTATGGCCAGGCTACTGTGCGCCATAATGAGGGGTCTATGATAGACCTCGGCTCAGTACCTGCTTTATGCATGACGGTGGGTATAGCACATGATAATGGTACACCTGAATTTACCCTAGGTACTGTGGCCAGGCTGTTGTGCGCCATGACGGGGGGTCTATGATAGACCTCGGCCCAGTACCCACTTTATGCATGACAGTGGGGTAAAGTTCATGGTTTGGATAGAATGTAAAGAAGTAAAGATGAACGTATGAATGAAAGTTAACGAATAAATGATGAAGATAATAATGATATTATCTATGTGTACGTATGATGTGTGACCACATACAAAAGTAAATAACGGTTTTAATGAAAGTAAAGTATGTTTTACTTAAAACTAGAACTCACTGAGCAACGCTGAATTTTTATGCATTTTTCCAGTTGGCAGCTGAGCATTGCTGAGGATGGCGCGGGCAGTTACTTGGCATTTTGGATGGCATTCTTTCGTTAATGTTTTTGCATTGTAATGCGAGCTAATAAAATTGTGTAACGAATATTGTATTATTTTTCAAAAGCATTTATAATGAAAATGTTTTTTTTTAGTGTTTTCGTTGCAATGTTTATTTCAAGTTAATGTAATTATATGTTTTGTGAGTGATGATTGACCAGCTGTAAGCGTCCCAGGAACGGCGTCTTACAAGTTTGTATCAGAGCCAAAGTTTAAGTGAAACGGGTAAATTTTCAAAATAAACGTAAACTTAAACTGAAAATGGGACGGGAGGGGAGGGGATGCCGGTCTGAGTAGCTACGTGTCATCAGGTATTTTCTTAATGATAACCGGTATTATGTATGCATGTTATGTGGTTTTTGTGCTTGGGGTATGAAGAGTAAAGTAAGTGGCTAATCACAACTGGCCACTGTAATTAGGGACTTACTATACTTGACATAAACTGATCTGTTCCCTTCAATGACCATGTTGGTGTTTGAATCTTTCAGTGTGTGTGTTAGAGGATGACTAGTGGTAGATCATCCAAAGCTTCATGTGGTGGAGGTCGTGGGTCTGAACCAGGGCTACGAGAGGAAGGCCTAGAGCCAAAAAGGTGGTTCATGAAGAACCTGAGACCCCTCATCCGGAGGGCGGTGATGAGAGCACCAATCTGAGAGCCTTAGTGAAGGAGGCTGTTGTTGAAGAAGTGCATCAAGTCATGCAGACGATCTTACCATCTGTAGTGACTGAAGTGATTAAGGTTGTACGAGAAGGAGAAAGAAAGGATAGAAACAGGTCCTCGGGAGAACGGGAGTGACCGGATCCTGAAACGGTTCTCTCCGATGCTGAAGGGGAGGAAGAAGAAGAGCTTGTACTGGAGGCGGCATGAGGCTGTAACTACGGGGCATTTCAAAGGTGTAAGCCCCCTACTTTTGATGGTAATGGCACTACTGCTGCTGCTCACCGATGGGTGAGGGAAATAGAAGCTGTTCTGAATATCAGCGAGTGCCGAGAAGACCAAAAGGTGAAATTTGCTGCCCACTCGTTTGTGGACTCGGCTCCATGTTGGTGGGACAATATAGTCCAAGACGAGGGTAGTCAGGCAATTAGGAGAATGAGGTGGTCTGAGTTGAAAAAGTTGGTGATTGAGGAGTTCCGTCCTCACAGGGAATGGGATAAGGTGAAAAGGGAATTCCTGCAGCTAGAGGCGGAAACCATGACACATCAACAATACACCACTAAATTCAATGAGATGACCAGTCTGGCCGGACCAAGTGACGCCTTTGTCACGAAAGATTAAGAGGTACATTCAGGGTTTGCCGGCGGATATACGTAGGCACATGATCGCTGCCCGACCGAGCACGTTAAGGTTGGTGGTTGATTTGGCAGGGAGATTGTATGATGAAAGAACTGTGGTGGTGACTAAAGGTATCAAGAAAGGTGGTGGTAACCGGAATTGGAATGTGAAAAGTTTGGTCGGGCTGGTGCCCCGACGAGTAACAAGAAGGCACAGGTAGATGACCGTCGTGTGGTCATATCTGGTACGGGGCCGAAGAAGTGTGGTAGATATGGAAGGAGCATATTGGAGAATGCAGACTGGGATTGAACTTATGCTTCAAGTGTGGGAGGACGGGACATATAACAAAGGACTGTCGTGCGGGCAGATGTTTTAACTGTGGTGGAGAGGGTCACATGAGTAGAGACTATAAGAAGCCGGGGGCTGAGGGTTCTGGGGTGAAGAAAACTGGAGGAAAAGGACCGAGGGCGAGCACTAGAGCGTTTACGATGACGCAGGAGGAGGCTAGGACAGATCCTGATGTTGTGTCAGGTACGTTTCTATTAAACCAAACTTTAGCCTCTGTGTTATTCCATTCTGGTGCTAGTAAAAGTTTTATTTCTGCTATTTTCTGTGCTAAACTGCCTGTTAGTAGTAGGAGTGTAGATACGCCCTTTGATGCAGAAACTACCATAGGTAAGTCTATCAGGATTTCTGAGATGATCGAAGGTTGTGACGTAGAATTATAAGGTTGCAAGTTTCCTGTTAGACCATTGGTGATGACCTTAGGCGGGTTCGACGTAGTCCTAGGAATGGATTGGTTGGCAGACTATGACGCGAACACCGTGTGTTGCAGGAAGATGATTCGTTTGACAACGCCTGACGGGAGTTTGGTGATGGTTTATGGTGATCAAGTCACTACGATCCTGAAGATGATTTCGATGGTGGTGGCCGGAAAGTGCATGAGGCTTGGATGTAGCGCCTACTTGGCCTACGTGAAGGATGTGGATATGCCAACACCAATACTGATCAACGTACCGGTGGTGCTTGACTTTTCAGATGTATTTCCCGAAGACTTATCAAGAGTGCCACCAAACCGCGAGATCGAGTATCAGATTGATATAATATCGGGTGCCCACCTGTTGCCAAGACACCGTATCGTTGGCTCCGACTGAGATGAAAGAGTTGATGGAGCAATTGCAAGAGCTGCTTCATAAGGGGTTTATTAAACCGAGTATTTCTCCTTGGGGTGCTCTGTCAAACCTCAACCTTGACGACGGAAATGTCGAGGTATGAGGGTTAAGATCGTTCACAGCCACATAACACTATTAATAACCAAATATATATTAATCATAAGTTCTATTGTACCATTACAATCATAAGTCTCAAAGAAAGTAAATGACATAACATAAGATGTAACAAGCCAATTTATTTCATTTATTTAACTAAGTCCATTCCTAGATGTGAAAGTACTTCAAAAGTGGCAATCAAACTTGAGTATTTCGTGAAACATGTTAAAAATAAAAATGTCAACATAATGTTGGTGAGATTTCCATAGTTTTCGATACATAAGTATATAAAAGATGGAAATTCATTTGTAAGTTAGAGAACAAAGTAAACTAGGGATGTAAGACAGAATGCACAATCAACCCTCGACAAAGTTTTACAAGTCTCAAACGTTTACAAGTATATACGATTAGCTAAGTCTACTTGGATCAACCAAGTAGGCTTGTCTGGCCCATAGATCTATGACCTGCTAGGCTAGCAATAGTTAATGATTGTATATATATTCAACATTACATGGTAGCTACAAAGTTCAACTAACCAAAACATACAAGTGAAAAACCATAAGTTTACAAGAGTCAACATGTTTATAAGTGCAAAGTTTATAATGTAACATGTTTCACCCCAAAAGTGTAAAATATAAAAAGGGGTATAGAAATACTCACATGATCAATAAGTATATAATGGATGATCAATAAGTATATAATGGATGATCAATAAGTATATAATGTAACAGACGTCCTTTCAACGTACCCCTTCACAATGCACCTAGAATATATATATATTTACAAGGTTAAAGTTTAATTGTAAGATTAACATTATAACGCGAACTAGGGTTTCGATGGAAATTTGGGGCTTGTCAAATAATTATGTTTAACAAAATGGAATCAATTATATTTATAAAATCAAAGAATTTTGCTACACGTTATGTAAGATCATATGTATAAAATATAATATTTACAACAATTTGTATACATATTAATGATTAAATAAAATTTAGTATCTTGATTTAAAACAATAATTTGAAGATATTAGATGAAATAATATTTATGTAAACAAAATATTATCTAAGGTCTACTTTTTATAAAATTGAACTATTTATATCTCTTTTTTAGAATATTTAATGAATATAAAAGTATTTCTTTTTAATAAACAATTTACAGAAAATATTCAAATAATTTAAAATGATCAAGTTTAAAAATGACTTTTTTATAATTTTTAGAAATTTTAAGAAATTTTGTAGTATTTTTTAAAGGCCAAAAAGGCCAAAAAATTACATGAGGTTCCCCGGGTTCAAACTGGGGACCTCCTGCTTTACAGGGTGTGTGCGTGACCAGCAAACCAAGGCTCTCAGCCGCGGTTTGTAATGGTTCTAAATTGTCTTAACCTAAATCAATTGAACACCCCTAAATCCAAGAACCCTAAAATCGGATGGATTCAAATCAAACCCAAATTGGTTGTTGATTATGAAATCAAACATAGGGCTTATGATCCCTACATGAAATCGAGTAGTTTGATGTATTAAACTTACCTGATTATGAATCGTCTCGGTTATTCACGATGAACAGATGATTAGCAATTGATTGTTTGAGTGAATGATTTACGAATTGCGTTTACAGAGAGTTTAAAGGGATCGAAAGGAGTATTTGCCCCCTGTTTATAGGTTTGATTTGCTCGTTAAAGGGTCGAACGAGCTCCAAGTTCAGCTCGATTATTTCGGTTACTAAAACCAGTTTAATCGATGGTTTAATTCAATTTAAACGATGTATTAAGTTTGTAATTGATTGTTCAAACGTTTCTAATCGTTTAATTCTGTTAATCGACTCATTGGTGTACGTTCAACAGTTATGAACCGACTTGATTGATGAACTCCACTTAATCCTCTTAAATGTTGCATGAAATGGTCCAAATAGGTTGTGGGTTCAAGTTCGCGGCACTAAAACGTTCGATTGTTGCCTTTTACATGGTTTCAATCGTATTAATTTGGATGTTTGGTGGTCACCAGAGTTTGGCCGGAGTAGGGCCGCCGGTGAGCGGAAAATCGTGGGTGAGGGGAGGGTTGGTTTGGGTTTTAGAAATGTACACAACTTGCCACTCAACTTTTGTAGGCTTATTATTTTATGCTTTAAACTTTCTTTTTAAGTTTATAAATTGACAAAACTAACCCCATAACTTTTAAGTTTCAAACCTTTTTAAGTTTTATAATTTTTATAAATTGTTATTATTATTATTATTATTATTGTTATTATTATTATTATATCATTATTTATTATATAATAATAATCATTATAATCTTAAAGATTAAAAGACAAATTAAAGTAATATGCATAAGCAACCCATAAGTTTCATGAATGACACAACTAGCCCATACAAGAATTTAACAAAGCTAACTTTGAATTAACCCAAAATTACAAGATGTTACAGTCTCCCCTACCTAAAAGAATTTCGTCCCGAAATTAAGAATGAACTAGGCGAACACGCGGGTATCTCTCCTTCATATGATCCTCACGCTCTCAAGTGAACTCAACTCCACACTTGTTCTCCCAACGAACCTTAACGATTGGAGTAGTTGTGGTTCTCGTTTTCTTCATAATGCGAGCCATAATCTCAACAGGTTTCTCAAAAAAGTGCAATGACTCGTCGATCTGGATGTCTTCCGATGGAACATGCAGACTCTCATCGGCCAAACACTTTCTCAAATTTGAGACATGGAATACAGGATGAAATCCACTAAGGTCGGAAGGTAGTTCCGGTTTATAGGCCACTTTCCTAACCCTTTTCAGAATTTTGAAAGGTCCTACAAATCTTGGAGCTAGTTTACCCTTCTTTCCAAAGCGAATAACACCTTTCCATGGTGACACCTTAAGAAGAATCATGTCGCCAACTTGGAACTCCAATGGCTTATGACGCTTATCGGTGTAACTCTTTTGTCGACTTCTTGCCACTTAAGGTTCTTGCGGATTGTGGAGACTTTATCGGTTGTTTCTTGTATAAGTTCAGGACCAGTGATGAAAGTTTCACAAACGTCGGTCCAGCAGATCGGTGATTGGCATTTACAACCATACAAACTCTCGAATGGTGCCATCTTGATACTTGAGTGATAAATATTGTTATACGAAAATTTTGCGAGCGGTAAATGCGTATCCCAATCACCACCAAAGTCAAGGACACAAAGACGCAGCAGATCCTCGAGGGTTTGGATTGTTCGTTCGGTTTGACCATCGGTTTGAGGATGGTAAGCCGTACTCAAATCCAATTGAGTACCCAAGAGTTCTTGCATCGAAGACCAAAAGTGTGAAGTGAAGCGAGCATCTCGATCGGAATAATGTGTAAAGGCATGCCATGATGACTCACAATTTCGTCAATGTAGATTCGAGCCAGCCTTGAAACCTTGTATGTATCTCGTATGGGTATGAAATGTGCTGTCTTGGTCAAATGGTCAATAATGACCCATATACTATCATGACTACGAGGTGTACGAGGTAACTTGGTTATGAAATCCATGGATATATGTTCCCATTTCCACATAGGGATTTCAGGTTGCTCAAGCAAACCACTTGGTCGTTGATGCTCGGCTTTGACTCTTGCACATGTGAGACACTTGGAAACATAAGACACGATATCTTTCTTCATTCTAGGCCACCAATATTGACCACCCAGGTCCATGTACATCTTATCGGAGCCAGGATGAATGGAATATCGGGTTTGATGAGCTTTGTTCATAATAAAATGTCGAAGGTTATCACAATTCGGGATCCAAAGTCGATTCAAGAAGTACCACATGCCATTTGGTTTTGTCTCCAGTTGTGACCGAACGTTAGGCATCAAATCTTCATCTTTCCCTTCGTTGGTAAGTTTCGCTTGTTGAGCCTCACGAATGCATAATTCGAGGTCACTATCGATCCTTATGTTTTGAAGCATGATAGTAGCCTCGTTGACATCCACATGAATCTCGGTATCAAATTATCCTACTGTATCAAACCATTGCCTTCGATCTCGAATTTCTTGAAGCGAGACAGTCTTGTTGTGGACCTTGCGACTTAGCGCGTCGGCTACAACATTTGCCTTTCCAGGATGGTAGCGAATGTCGCAGTCGTAGTCGCTAATCAACTCGATCCAACATCTTTGTCTCATGTTGAGATCCTTTTGTTGAACACATGTTGGAGACTCTTATGATCGGTGTAGACTATGCATTGCATCCCATATAGATAGTGTCGCCAAATCTTCAATGCAAAAACCACAACACCAAGTTCAAGATCGTGAGTCGTATAGTTCACTTCACGAACCTTCAATTGCGTCGACACGTATGCTATAACTTTGCCTTGTTGCATGAGAACACAACCAAGACTTTGATTAGAAGTATCGCAATACATGGTAAAGTCATCGTTTCCATCCGGAAGTGTGAGAATAGGAGCGTTACATAACTTTTGTTTTAATGTCTCGAAAGCCTCTTCTTGCTCGGGTCCCCATTCAAAGAGCCGATTCTTTTGGGTTAGCACCATTAAAGGTTTTGCAATCTTCGAGAAATTTGCTATGAACCTACGGTAATATCCCACTAAGCCCAGAAAGAACGAACCTCGGTTGGGGTTGTGGGAACACACCAATTCTTCACGGCTTCAATTTTAGCAGGATCAACGTGAATTCCTTGGCTATTCACCACATGCCCTAAGAATTGAATCTCCTCCAACCAAAATTCACACTTGGAAAACTTGGCGTATAATTGCTCCTTCTTCAAAAGTCCAATAATTTGTCGCAAATGTGTCTCGTGATCGATTTTCATCTTGGAATAAATAAGAATGTCATCAATGAACACGATCACAAACTTATCCAAATACGGTTTACATACTTGATTCATGAGATCCATGAATACGGCAGGTGCATTGGTCAAGCCAAAAGGCATGACCATGAACTCGTAGTGTCCATATCGAGTACGAAAAGCGGTCTTTGGAATGTCGTCATCATGAACACGTAGTTGATGATACCCATAAATCGATCTTTGAGAATTGAGTTGCTCCTTGAAGTTGATCGAAGAGATCATCGATTCGAGGAAGAGGGTATCGGGTTTTTATAGGAATCTTGTTGACTTCTCGGTAATCGATGCACATACGAAATGACCTATCCTTCTTCTTCACAAATAGTACAGGTGCACCCCACGGTGATGAACTAGGTCGACTGCAACCCTTATCGGTCAACTCTTGTAGTTGACTAGCTAGTTCTTGCATTTCAGACGGTGCAAGACGATAAGGTGATTTATCCACAGGGTTTGCACCAGGGATTAAGTCAATCTTGAACTCAACTTCTCGCACGGGAGGTAGCCCTTTAAGATCCTCGGGAAAAACCTCGGGAAAGTCCCGCATGATAGGAATGTCTTTCAACTCCTTACCCTTGGCTTTGGTATTAACTACATATGCCATGAAAGCCATGTAGTTCTTACTTAAGCACTTGCGGGCCTTGATGCAAGACATGAGTTTGAGTCTTTGGCATGATTTCTCCCCAAAGACTTTCAAAGTATCACTAGTCGGTAAAGGAATTCGGATACACTTCTCGAAGCATAAAATTTCCGCATGATGTTTGGCTAGCCAATCCATGCCAATGATAACATCAAAGCTTCCCAATTGCATAGGAATAAGGTCAACAAAGAACTCGTGTTCGTTAAGGCTTAAGGTGCAGTCACGTATTACGACGTCAACAACGATAGATTTTCTATCGGCGACCTTGACCGTGAAAGATCTTTCCAGATTAACACACGGTTTAGAAAGTATAGGCTCAAATTCCAAGGACACGAAACTCCTATCCGCACCCGAATCAAACAATACAGATGCATAATGATTATTTACAAGATACATACCTGTTTGGTAATAACCAATTATTGGTATGAGGAACACAAGGATAGGAATTTTTATAAGACAAGAAACGATTGAAAGGGGGTTCAATGACGTACCATTCACCATGTTGTTGTTGGCTTGTGCTTGGTTGGCGTTGATGTTGAAAGCCCTTCCACGAGCCGGAGGCACAGTTCCGCATTGCGAGGACATTGCGGACGAATATGACCAGGCTCGCCACAGTTATAGCAGGTTCGGTCGGTAAGCATGGTAGTGTTGTTTGGCGCACGAAGACAAGTAGTCACCAAGTGTCCATACTTCCCACACAACGAGCAGACTCGACATGGAATGTTGCTTAAATGATGGTACTTGCACGTGTTACACATAGGAAGTGGACCAACATAAGCTTTTGCCATAGGAGCTTGATTCACAACCACCATTTGTTTTTTAGGAGCATTTGGGGCGGTCAAGCGTAGTTGCGTGTCGGGGTGAACTTACGCTTCTTGTTTTGGGAAGATGACTCAGCCTTTACCTCTTTGTTGCCTCGGATGTCACCTTTGTAGTAGACTTGGAACCCTTTGCCGACATCGTGCCAGCTCTTATATGATTCTCGGTGAGCAGTGCAGTGATAGTAATCGCCTCCTCCAAAGTTGTGGGCCTACTACCCACCACAACATCTTGAATTTGAGGTGGCACCCCCTTGATAAATTTCTCAATGTTACGGGGCATGGTGTCCACCATGTGTGGTAGGAGCATACTCAACTCATGATGCCGGGTGGAATAAGCCAAGTGATTCCCACCATCTTGTTTGAGGTTCCAGAATTCCTCCTCTAGCTTTTGCAACTCGCACCTCGGGCAGAACTTTTGGAGCATGATATCCTTAAATTCTTCCTAGGGCAACGCCATTGCAACCTCAGTTCCACGGTTTCTCTTTTCACTATTCCACCATGTTTGTGCCCGTCGTTGAAGAACACTTGTGGCATAGCGAACCTTGAACTCGTCGGGGCACTCGCTAACAATGAATGTGTTCTCCATACTTTCAAACCACTCGAGAAGTCCAGTGGCTCCTTCTTTTCCACTAAAGCTAGTGGGTTTGCACGAGTTGAAGTGTTTGAAAGTGCAAGTACGATTGTTCCTGTTTTGGTTATTGCTATTCTCTCCATGAGCACCGCTATTGTTTCCATTGGTGTTGTTGTTGCTAGTAGCCACTAGGGTGCTATTAAGTTCAGTAACCATGGTCGGGATGACGGCAGCCATTTGCCATGCGATCATTGCAGCTAGCTTACGGTCGGAACTTCCACACTTTCCATGGTGACGAGACATGCTGAATATACAAAAACGAGTTAGTTACGAGAATGAGGATAACAAAGGATAGTAGTTAGCTAAGGGTTGTAAGGTACACAGAATGATTCCATTTGGTAATTCATTACCATTTGGAAACGTTGACACGTCAAGGTAAGTTGACCCATTCGCCTTAGAAATTTGTGTATGTTGACCATAGTTTATCACTCATCCCAGAAATCCCCAGGTAAGCATAACTAGTCCCATAGGATTTATGCGATATGCTTGCCTTAGCCCGAGGGCCTTTTACCAGGAAATCCAGAATACAGGTGTCTATGTGTCACACAAATTTCTTAGGTTCATGAAATCAAAACCTTGATGAGATTTATATAGATTAGACATAAC
Source organism: Flaveria trinervia (assembly GCA_025506515.1). Classification (NCBI taxonomy): domain Eukaryota; kingdom Viridiplantae; phylum Streptophyta; class Magnoliopsida; order Asterales; family Asteraceae; genus Flaveria; species Flaveria trinervia. The sequence continues at coordinate 8,989,517 of CM046453.1, forward strand.
GTCTAAAGATCCAAGTCATAAACATAAGCATAAGATTCCACGTGTCGTCAAGAATAAGATTAAGAAGTTTCATGTTCGGGGAGAGTCAAAGAGTCAAAGTTAAGTTTAGGGAGACAAGTAACAGTGCTTAAGCAATCCTATGCTAAGGCATCAAATTACACATAGGAGGGCATAGCATTATGTAGCATGCAAACTATATAATTTACAAGATAGAATCATAATTCTATAAGGTTCATGCATACTATAGTCTAGGTCACAATTTCTAATAACCTAGATCCCTATAGTTATGGGCTCTGATACCAATCTGTCACACCCCAACCTTGACGGCGGAAACGTTAAGGTGTGAGGGTTAAGATCGTTCACAGCCAGATAACACTATTAATAACCAAAATATATATTAATCATAAGTTCAAATTATACCATTACAATCATAAGTCTCAAAGAAAGTAAATGAAATAACATAAGATGTAACAAGCCAATTTATTTCATTTATTTAACTAAGTCCATTCCTAGATGTGAAAGTACTTCAAAAGTGGCAATCAAACTTGAGTATTTCCTGAAACATGTTAAAAATAAAAATGTCAACATAATGTTGGTGAGATTTCCATAGTTTTCGATACATAAGTATATAAAAGATGGCCATTCATTTGTAAGTTAGAGAACAAAGTAAACTAGGGATGTAAGACAGAATGCACAATCAACCCTCGACAAAGTTTTACAAGTCTTAAACGTTTACAAGTATATACGATTAGCTAAGTCTACTTGGATCAACCAAGCAGGCTTGTCTGGCCCATAGATCTATGACTTGCTAGGCTAGCAATAGTTAATGATTGTATATATATTCAACATTACATGGTAGCTACAAAGTTCAACTAACCACAACATACAAGTGAAAAGCCATAAGTTTACAAGAGTCAAACGTGTTTATAAGTGCAAAGTTTATAATGTAACATGTTTCACCCCAAAAGTGTAAAAATATAAAAAGGGGTATAGAAATACTCACATGATCAATAAGTATATAATGGATGATCAATAAGTATATATGGATGATCAATAAGTATATAATGTAACAGACGTCCTTTCAGCGTAGCCCTTCACAATGCACCTAGAATATATATATATATATATTATATATATATATATATATAATATATATATATATATTATATATATATATAATATATATATATATATATATATATATATATATATATATATTTACAAGGTTAAAGTTTAATTGTAATATTAACATTATAACGCGAACTAGGGTTTCAATGGAAATTTGGGGCTTGTCAAATAATTATGTTTAACAAAATGGAATCAATTATATTTATTAAACTCAAAGAATTTTGCTACACGTTACGTAAGATCATATGTATAAAATATAATATTTACAACAATTTGTATACATATATAATGATTAAATAAAATTTAGTAATCTCGATTTAAAATAATAATTTGAAGATATTGGATGAAATAATATTTATGTGAACAAAATATTATCTAAGGTCTACTTTTTATAAAATTGAACTATTTATATCTCTTTTTTAGAATATTTAATGAAATATAAAAGTATTTTTTTAAATAAACAATTTATAGAAAATATTCAAATAATTTAAAATGATCAAAGTTTATAAAATGAAGTTTTTAAAATTTTTAGAAATTTTGTAGTATTTAGTTTAAAGGCCAAAAATTACATGAGGTTCCCCGGGTTCGAATTGGGGACCTCCTGCTTTATAGGGTGTGTGCATGACCAGTGAACCAAGGCTCTCAGCCGTGGTTTGTAATGGTTCTAAATTGTTTTAACCTAAATCAATTGAACACCCCTAAATCCAGGAACCCTAGAATCGGATGGATTCAAATCAAACCCAAATTGGTTGTTGATTATGAAATCAAACATAGGGCTTATGATCCCTACATGAAATCGAGTAGTTTTATGTATTAAACTTACCTGATTATGATCGAATTAAAGTATTTAAGCTTGAACTCGTCTCGGTTATTCACGATGAACAGATGATTAGCAATTGATTGTTTGAGTGAATGATTTACGAATTGCATTTATAGGGAGTTTAAAGGGATCGAAACGAGTATTTGCCCCCTGTTATATAGGTTTGTATGCTCGTTAAAGGGTCGAACGAGCTCCAAGTTCTGCTCGATTATTTCGGTTACTAAAACCGGTTTAATCGATGGTTTAGTTCAATTTAAACGATGTATTAAGTTTGTAATTGATTGTTCGAACGTTTCTAATCGTTTAATTCCGTTAATCGACTCATTGTGTACGTTCAACGGTTATGAACCGACTTGATTGATGAACTCCACTTAATCCTCTTAAATGTCGCATGAAATGGTCAAAATAGGTTATGGGTTCAAGTTCACGGCACTAAAACAGTTCGATTGGTGCCTTTTACATGGTTTCAATCGTATTAATTTGGGTGTTTGGTGGTCACCGGAGTTTGGCCGGAGTAGGGCCGCCGGTGACTGGAAAATCGTGGGTGAGGGGAGGGTTGGTTTGGGTTTTAAAAATGTACACAATTAGCCCCTCAACTTTTGTAGGCTTATTATTTTATGCTTTAAACTTTCTTTTTAAGTTTATAAATTGACAAAACTAACCCCATAACTTTTAAGTTTCAAACCTTTTAAGTTTTATAATTTTTATAATTGTTATTATTATTATTATATTATTATTATTATTATTATTGTTATTATTATGATTATCATTATTTATTATATAATAATAATCATTATAATCTTATAGGATTAAAAGACAAATTAAAGTAATATGCATAAGCAACCAATAGGTTTCATGAATGACACAACTAGCCCATACAAGAATTTAATAAAGCTAAATTTAAATTAACCCAAAATTACAAGATGTTACATGCTCCGATCTTATTCGTGAAAAAGAAAGACGGTAGTATGAGGATGTGTATTGACTATCGTGAGCTGAATAAGTTGACGATAAAGAATGATACCCCTTACTGAGAATTGATGATCTGTTCTATCAGCTTCAAGGTGCTAGTTGGTTTTCGAGGATAGATCTTCAATCGGGCTACCATCAGCTAAAGGTGAAAGAGCAGGATATTCCTAAAACATCTTTTCGAATGCGTTATGGTCACTACGAGTTCCTCGTTATGTCATTTGGTTTGACCAACGCGCCAGGTGCTTTTATGGACTTGAAGAATCGAGTGTGTCAGCCGATGTTGGATAAATCAATGATTGTGTTTATCGATGATATCTTGATTTATTCCAAGAGTGAGGAGGATCATGTCGGTCATATTCGGGAGGCGTTGGAGACATTGAGAAGGGAGAAACTATATGTTAAATTCTCCAAGTGCGCGTTCTGGTTGCGGGAAGTTCAGTTTTTAGGTCATGTAGTGAATCCCGAGGGGATTATGGTGGATCCAACAAAGGTAGAGGCGGTGATGCAATGGAAGTCTCCAAAGACGCCTGCAATGGAAGTCTCCAAAGACGCCTGCAATGGAAGTCTCCAAAGATGCCATCCGAGATTCATAGTTTCTTGGGTTTGGCGGGCTATTATAGAAGATTCATTCAAGACTTCTCTAAGATCGCTTCTCCACTAACTAAGTTGACCCGTAAGGATGTAAAGTTTGTATGGGGTCAAGCTCAAGAGAAGGCATTTGAGGAGTTAAAGGCGAGATTCACTCAAGCTCCTGTTTTGTCGTTACCCGATGGAAGTGAAGATATGGTGGTTTATTCTGATGCTTCTCGAGGTTGGGGTGTGTGTTAATGTAGAGGGGAAAAGTTATAGCCTATGCATCCTGACAGTTAAAGGTTCATGAGGTTAATTACCCTACTCATGACTTGAAGGTAGCAGTTGTGGTCTTCGCGTTAAAGATATGGAGGCACTACTTATACGATACAAAGTGCACCATATTCACTGACCACAAGAGCTTGAAGTACTTCTTCGAGCAGAAGGACCTGAACATGAGGCAGAGACGATGGTTGGAGCTCATAAAGGATTATCATTGCAAGATCCATTACCACCCGGGAAAAGCCAACATGGTGGCGGATGCCCTTAGCCGGAAAGGGAGAACCGATCCGATTCGGGTGAAAGCTTACCGGTTGATGATGACCTCTGATGTGATGAAGCAAGTCAAAGAGTTTCAAGATGAAGCGTTGAAAGAAGATCACTTGGTGTTAGAACCCGATTTGGACGAATATGGATTCCTTGTTTTGGGGACCTACGCATGAAGATCATGGACGAAGCTTATAATACTCGATACTCTATTCATCCCAGTGCTACAAAGATGTACGCATGAAGATCATGGACGAATATGGATTCCTTGTTTTGGGGACCTACTCTATGTGAGTAAATGCCTACTTGTTTACAAGTGAAGGTCGAGTACCAAAATCCGTATGGGAAGATTCAACCTTTGGATATACCGGAGTGGAAGTGGGAACATATCCCCATGGACTTTATTACGAAGCTATAGTGTACCACGCGAGGGTATGATGTCATATGGGTGATAGTTGATCGTTTGATGAAGAGTGCTCACTTCCTACCGATTCGCGATACGTATTCATCCGAGAGGTTGGCGGATCTTTTCATCAAGGAGATCGTAACTTGTCATGATGTGCCGGTGTCTATTGTGTCTCATCGTGATACCCGGTTTACATCAAAATTTTGGAAGAAGTTCCACGATGCAATAGGGACGAGGTTACATATTAGCACGGCTTATCATCCTTAGACGGATGGTCAGTATGAAAGGACCATTCAAATGCTAGAGGATATGCTTCGGGCATGAGTCATCGATTTTGGAGGAAGTTGGGACGACCACTTACCGTTAGCTGAGTTCTCATGTAACAACAGTTATCATGCTAGTATTGGTATGCCTCCTTATGAGATGCTATACGGTAGGAGATGCAGAACACCGTTAGAAGGAGTTAGGGAGAGTCGAGGTGATCAAGGCTACGACGGAGAAGCTTGAAATGATCAAAGCCTTCATGAAGGAAGCCAAAGATAGACAGAAGTCATATGCTGATAAACGACGTAGACCGATTGAGTTCTAGGTGGGTGATAGGGTTATGTTGAAAGTCTCACCTTGGAAGGATATCATTCGGTTCAGAAAGCGGGGCAAGTTGAGCCCGAAATACATAGGACTTTTTGAATCATTGCTAGAGTAGGAGAGGTGGACTACAGATTGGAGTTACCAGATGAGTTAAGTGGAATTCGCCTGACATTCCATGTATCTTATCTGAGGAAATGTATAGCAGACGAGGATATGGTTGTACCACTAGAGAATATTGAGGTAGATGAACGGCTCAATTATGTGGAGCAACCAGTGGCGATCATTGATCCTAAAGAGAAGAAGTTAAGGAATAAAGTGGTTCCTCTTGTGTGTGTACAGTAGAAGCACATGTAGGGATCCGAGTATACGTGGGAGACTGAAGAAGAGATGAGACAGCATTACCCACGTTTGTTCGAGGAATAACAGGTTTTAGGGACGAAACCAATATAAGGGGGTGGACTTGTAACACCTGGTTATTTTTTGAGTCAAAGAAAGAAGAATAAGGTGAAGAAAAAGAAAGAAAAGCTATTTAACCCAAGTTGAGGGGTTTAAAGTGTCAAAAGGACAAAAAGGTTTGAAAGTTGGTGTAAAGTGGGCATGGCCGCCCACTCTCTTCTTACAACATCCTAATCTTCGGACATTTAGAGAGAGAAAGTGTAGATTTGGATTTTCAAGAAGAATAAGAAGAAGAGTCGAATTCAAGGTAAGAATTCGTGTGTTTAAGATGTTCTTAACTGGTTTTATCCTCGGTTGTGTGCTTATGTATGTTGTGTGTATTCGATTGTGTGTTTTTAGTGTGTTTCTAGGTGAGAACTTGTAGCAATCAGGCTTTGAAGGAAGTCTTATCTGAAGAGGCTACTAAGGTGAGTTCTAGAACCCTTCTTTTACATGTTTTAACTGATTTTGGGGCTGGAAATGTATGAATGTACGTTTTTATAAAACTGGGTTTCATACTCGTATGTATGAATATGTGTATGTTGCGGGTGGGGTCTGATTTTGGGCTATGTATATGTTTGATGATGTTATGGTTGTGTTTCTATGGCTTAGAATGTAAGATTTAAGCCTAGAACATGATCGATGGTGTGCGGGGACCGAATTATGATGTTAAGTGTGCCCTAGGCTGCTCATGCGCCCAAACAGTAGCTCATACGCATAGGTTTTAGAACAACTGCTAAAGTGTTCCAATGCGGATGAGCATTGACAAATGCAGATGAGCATTGACAAATACGTATGAGCATTGACAAATGCGGATGAGCATTGACAAATGCGGATGAGCATTGACAAATGCGGATGAGCATTGACAAATGCGGATGAGTAAAAGTCAATGTGGATGAGTAAAAGTCAATAGGGATGAGTAAAAGTCAATGTGGATGAGTAAAGAGGAAACGCGGATGAGTAAAAGTCAATGTGGATGAGTAAAAGTCAATGCGGATGAGTAAAGAGGAAATGCGGATGAGTAAAAGTCAATGCGGATGAGTAAAAGTCAATGCGGATGAGTAAAGAGGAAATGCGGATGAGTAAAAGTCAATGCGGATGAGTAAAAAGGAAATGCGGATGAGTAAAAGGAAATGCGAATGAGTAAAAGTTAATGCGGATGAACAAAAGTTAATGCGGATAAACAAAATTTAATGCGGATGAACAAAAGTTAATGCGGATGGACAATAGTTAATGCGGATGGATATATGCGGATGAAGAAAAAGAAATGCGGATGAAGACTTAGAATATTTTCTGACTTTTTGGGGAAAAAGTGAAATGTAGGCAATGACTTGGGAGGTTCCCGGGGGTTCATGTAAGCTGACTTTTGAGGTCATAAATGATGTGATGGGCTTTGTATGATGATGATATGATGTATGATTGATGTTTATGCATGATGGTATGTATGTTGTATATTATGCATGTATGATGATGCCCTGTATGGTGACGCTGTATGTGTATATTGATGTTCCTTGTTATTTATGTTTATTTTCCCGTGGCTTTACATTGAATGTTAATGAATGAAAAGAAAGTATTATGTAACGTAAAGTGGAAGATAATAAAAAGAGGAACATAATGAAAGAATGCATGCATTAATGAACGAAGGAAAGTAAAGTAAGTCTTGCAAGCCTTGTATGTGGAAACACGTCCAATGAAGGGTGTTAGTTCAACGGTGTGTGGGTTAGCTATCCCAGAAGGATGCACACTTGGGTTCGTCTTTACGACCGACCATTTGTATAGAACATTTGTTGCTTACCCTAGGTACTATGGCCAGGCTGCTGTGCGCCATAACGAGGGGTCTATGATAGACCTCAGCCCAGTACCCACTTTATGCATGACGGTGGGTATAGTACATGACAATGGTACACCTGAATTTACCCTAGGTACTGTGGCCAGGCTGCTATGCGCCATGATGGGGGGTCTATGATAGACCTCGGCCAAGTACCCGCTTTATGCATGACGGTGGGGTAAAGTTCATGGTTTTGGATGGAATGTAAAGAAGTAAAGATGAACGTATGAATGAAAGTTAACGAATAAATGATGAAGATAATAATGATATTATCTATGTGTATGTATGATGTGTGACCGCATACAAAAGTAAAGAACGGTTTTAATGAAAGTAGAGTATGTTTTAGTTAAAACTAGAACTCACTCAGCAACGCTGACTTTTTATGCATTTTTCTAGTTGGCAGGCGAGCATTGCTGAGAATGGTTTTTTTCTTTGTAATGCGAACAAATGAAATTGTGTAACGAATATTGTATTATTTTGCAAAAGCATTTCTAATGAAAATGTTGTTTTTAATGTTTCTGCTGCAATGTTTATTTCATGTTAATGTAATTATATGTTTTGTGAGCGATGATTGGTCAGCTATAAGCGTCCCTGGAACGAGGCCTTACAATAAGCCAATGGATAAATGCCATTATTTGGATCTAAACCAACTGTTGTTAACAATTGTCCAGGGTAAGGGCCCTTTATAAATGCCCCATCCAACCCCAACGGTTCCCTCTTACATGCTATAAAACCTTCTTTTAGTGCTCCAGTACAAATATATTGTCGTTTAAAAACCCTAGTATATGCTAATGGATTTGATTCATGCTCAACCTGGAATTTAACTATAGTGTTGGGATTTGATGACTGAAGTTCAAAAGCATAGTCTCTTAACCTGGTATATTGTTCTTTGTAGTCTCCCTTCACCTAATATATGGCTTTAACCCTTGCCCTAAATGCCTTTATTCTTGAAACCTCTAACTCATATTGGTATTCACAGCTCTAATATACCAAACCATCCTTGATCTTAAAGCTTTCGTAAGATTTAGCAAGAAATGAGGTAGGGTTTGCTTGATGATTTTCAAAGTCGATGAATGAGGAAGATGACAGGTTGAAGGATTATATGGAGGGAAATTACTAGTGTCAATAATAGAAGAGTAGAACTAGTGTCGATAAAAGGGGGTTTGAAATAACAAAAGTACCCTCACGTGTCGGGCACGTGCTATGACTTAACATCAGTATTTAACGCCGATTCAAAGTAGGGACTAGAAGTGTGCATACCATGCAAAGTTCAGACCCACATCTGTAATTTATTAAAAGTAGGAACTAAAGTTGCTATTCAGACATACCCGGGGACCATCCGTGTAATTTACTCTAATAAAAATGATAAAAAACAAGGAAAAAACATTTAACTCAAATTAGATATTTTGCTTTATCCTGTATCTTTTTATTGTTCAAGACTGACACAGTTGCTTTATTCTCATTTTTAAAGTTCATCAAGATCATTGGGTATTTTATTTTATAACTCTTAAATATATTACACTTACTATATATATTACTAATTATCAATCTTTGTGTATATTAATATTTGTATTTTAGGCTTAGTGAGTTATATTTATTTTTTGATTTTTTCAATCTTTGATTTTATTTTACTTTTAACCATAATATTTTTACATATTTTACAATTTAACCCCTATAAATTTTCACTTTTAACTTTATCCCTTATACTTTTCATATTTTTTACAAGTTTTTCATTTAATGGTTCGGTCTGAATTTTACCAGTTAACACAATGTGATGTGCGCGTGTGATTTTAGGTTTACGTTTATTTTTCCTCTTTGACGGCTCATCATAATGCACGAGTCTTAGATCAATTTAGATATTTTTTTAATGTTTCACGTTTCACGTGCGTGGTCAACATTTTTACGTCTACTTTCCGTTCGGTTTATATTTTTTTGTTTTTATTTCTTTTTATTACGAGTATTTCCGGTGATCTGATCGCTAATGGTAGTATAACATTGTTACAGTTTGACATAGTTTTACGTCCCGTTACAACGCGGGAGGTTTAATAGTAGTTATCTTCTTATTATCAACATTCTCATGCCATGTATAGAGGTTTGAATAAAATAATTTTGTACAAATAAAGTAGCTAATATATCAGAACAGTGTTAATTTATCGTTTTACATGTATTATCATGGACTAGATTTTAGATTTTTATCTTTTATTTTTGATCCAGCTAGCTTAAATTATTACATATATTGATTTATCAATATTTCTAAATTCATGCAATGAACAACTAAATAACTGCGTAAACTATTTAATTTAATAAAAAGGTAGCGCTAATAATCTATATTAGTTAATTAATTAGTTAGCAGTGATTATCAGCTCAATTGATTAAGATAAAATACCCATTATATTTAAATATAGGAAGGTCATAGGCTCAAGTCTCACTCTGAACAAAATGTTTAGAGTTGAGCAAGTAGATTTTTTCAATAATGGGTTACCTTCTGATATGATTGGAGGTGTGGTCTTGGATCGAGAACGGATAGGTGAGCCTAATTACAATAAAACATATCATCCGAAAGAGGGTCGTACGTTAAAAAAAATAATTAATTAGTAACTAAATAGCCTCATAATTACTTACATAAATTAAAACGAGAAACTAAAAGTACTTCATTTAATGTGAATCATAATAAATCTTGATTTTATTTTCTTTGTTTTAATATGTTATTACTGTTAATATTTGATATCCTCCATCAAAAATATAATGACAGAAGTGATAATTAAAAATACTAACACTTCAGTTAAAAAAATTTGTGTAGACATTTATCATTCTAACAATGTTATAGCTTTTTTATATATAAATTCAATCAAATAGCAAATAGAATGTTAAAATAGCAAATACAATATTACGACGTGTTTCTATATTTAATTACCCTATATATGAAAAAAACATTGCGATGAACAATGCTTTGGGGGCATTTTCGGTATTTCCATTTTCCTCGGGAAACATGCATTGTCTTTATAGGGGAACGGATGTTGGTTGGTGGCGTTGTGGGTGTGGGGGTCGCCAGCTTTTTGTTGTCGTTCCGTCTACGCTCCGTTATCGGTGGTTGTGGTGGTGGCCCTGTCGTCGGTCGTGTCGTCGGCCGTATCGGAGGCAGCGGGGATGTTTAGGTTTTTGTGGTCGTGTGGCCGCCGTCGCCCCGCCACTGTCGCGCCCTATATATGAAAAAAAACACTGAGATGAAGCGTGATTTGGGTTGGGGACTTTTCCGGTGTCTCCATCACCCCACCACAGTCACGCCCTATATATGAAAAAACATTGTGATGAACTGTGATTTGGGGGCTTTTTCGGTGTCTTCCTTTCTACTCGAGCACTGTGTCTGGCCTTTATACTTGAACAGATGTTAGGTGGTGGCGTTGTGGGTGTCGGGGGTCACCGACTTTCTGTTGCCGCTCCGCTTCTGCTTCGAGATACGGTTGTTGTCGGGGTGTTTTGGAGTATTGTGGTTGCACAACTATCATCGCCTTGCCACCGTCGCGCCACCACCGTTCTCTTCGGATTTCCTTTGGACCCAAACGCCTTTTTTTGGCTAATTGAAACATGTGAATGCATGTTGTTACCTCATGCACCTGAATTTTCCTCATTTGAAGCTTTGTTATGTCAATGATGATAAGTATTTGCTCATCTTAGAGTTTTAACATCATATTCATCTTAGGTTCTAATGATTTGGGTTTTGTATGTTATTAGGAAAGATGTTATTCATCTTAGGTTCTCATGATTTGGGTTTTGTATGTTGTTAGGAAAGATGTTAATGATGATGACATTGGCTCATTTTATACTTGCTTATGATTGATGTGGTATTATGCCGGGCTGTAATGATAATTACTGATAATATCGGTTGTTTTGACATGACTACCATTAACCGATAGTTTTTCTGAGCCCGATCCATCACACGTGCAACGCGCGTGGACGAATATACACTAGTTTTTTTTAAGAACCGATAATTTTTAATTGTCTGGGTCCCGTAGGAAGGCCCGGTTAAAGTTTACTAGTTTCAGTAATTAAATAAAGATATATAGATTAACAAGGAAGCATAAAAGTACGATCATAGTGGCTCAATGAATAGGCAAATGAGCAAATTTAGGTAATGCTCAACTATACATAGTACATTTAAATTAATTAAAATATTTAAAAGATAATCCACACATTTTAAAGTGAAAATTTTTGAAATGCATTAAAAAGATCTAGGGCCTGTCTGATTTAAAAACAGAAAACTACAATCAAGGTTTTCTCCTCTTACAATATTTCATCGTAATCATCAAAATCAAACTCCTTTATTTTTCTTCTAAGTTTTGGTTACTTATAATATATACATATAACAATGAACATATCTAGCCTTAGAAAGTTGGTTATGAATGAGTACCTGAATTGCAACTCAAACCCAACTTCAAGTCGCCAAATTGTTGCACATCGGCTTCCTATCACTAGATATCGCGGGCGGAAACATGGATATGTGGATGTGGCAAACAAACGAAGAAGCCATGGTAGCGATGTTCGGCCATGAGAGGATGAGAAGTCATAGATTTACTAGTCTATAGAAGTGAGAATTAGAAGATATGAGAATAATAGAGTTTGTTGATGCATAACATCTAGAGAGTTTTTTTTGAGTTTAAGATTAGAAGAGCTACGTGCTAATAATGTGTTATAAACAAAAGACAGATCAACTCTTATTCATCATGTTACAACAATCTATAACAACGTTTATATACATCTTCACTATGTGTAACCGAAAGAAAAATTACGTCTTAAGTATGGAATAATACCGATAATAATGTATATCATTAAAATAATGTATATCATTATATCAATTTGTAACAAATATTAATATAAATTAAAAAAATACATGTTTACATACTAAAGTTGTTCAAATAATGACAATCACTTTATAATATTATAGATAAAATTATCATTTAATTCTCATATTGCAGGACCGGTGAAGGGTGGTTACTTGCAACACAACAACACAATGAGGAGGTTAACTTGACTAATCAAACAGTGAAACTGGATTAACCACAAGAGACGATACTAAGAACACAAATGAATAAGAGATAGAACAAGATAGTAAAATACACAAGGAGATGGTTTTCAAGATTATAGTATATTGCCTTCTCAAGTTCTATTACAAGTGTTACAAAGCATAAAGGAAAGTTACAAGTACTTGAGATACATATACTACATCCTACAGCCGGCCATACTTTGAAGACCAGCTCGATACAATTGACTAGACACAAAACAAAATCAATTGTAGAGTCAAAGGGCAGATTACCTTTTGACTTGTGACTATGACATGCCACAGCTCACATCCTAATATATTACATAAAGGATAAAGTACATGAAGTAGAAAATTATAGACTCAAGACCTCAATGTACAATTACTAAAATCATGGACCTTTTCACCAACTCATGCAAGTTGGTGACTTTACAGAGTTGCAGCAGAAAGGGGTCTAGCTTTATGTCAAGTACATCAGATAAAGCATGTATACTAAAAGTCTTTGGAAGAAATTTGTCTTCAAGTGTTGGCTTCGGAAGAATTTGTCTCTAAAGCTTCGGAAGACTTCATCTTTGGGTTCGGAAGATTTTGGTCTTGGCTTCGGAAGATTTCACACTTAGAATATTTTTGTTGTATGTGTGAAACTTCCGAAGCATTCTTCTTCAATGCACTTGTGCATGCATGGAGGAGACTTTGAGTGTTTGAGTTGCATCAACCTTAACATATATTCCTTACAAAATCTCCTTAGGCTGATGCTACAAAAACACTTTGAAAACTTCAGATATCAACAGTCCTCATTATGATGATGACCATCCCTTTCTTCATTAGATGATCAGGATCACTCAGACTCTCAGAATGTCTTCTCATGTCAAATAGATCATGCAGAGGCAGATTGAACGTGTCCTATCATGTATAGACATCCTCAGTGCCTTGATCTCTAATGACATGCCATCTTTCCGGATTTATGGTGTATGTCCAGGACAAGATGGGTTATACTGATGCTTGAGGAGCTGTTTGAATGGGAGTTGATGGAGCATCCTCTGTCTGCACATCCTCAGGATGTTCTAACACATCCTGATGTTCAGAAAAGGATGTTTCTTTCTTCTTCTTTGGATTTGGCTTTGAAGCCATTGTTTTCTTTCTCTTTGTTTCTTTTAACTGAGAAGACTAGCCTGGAACACCTGATTGATCTTATTTGTCTTTCTGAGTTGGATCTTCTTCTTTCACAGGTTCATAAGGAGAGGGAGTCTAACCTTGCTGTGGATCAAAAAATGAAGCTTGCTGAGAGTCAACAGGAGGTTCAGGTTGTGTTGTCTCAGGTTGTTCAACCTTAACCTCCAGTTCAGGTGGAGCTTGACTTGGAGGGGAGTGTTAGTCAATCAGCTCTCCACTCTTGATCTTCTACTTGATTATCCTGTATGCTCATCCATAATGGATAGAGACATAGGGCCAAGTCTCCTTCCTGAGAATCCATACAGCTTCAAGAAGCTCATCATCCTCTGTCTGTCTGCAGACTTCTTCATGCTCTTCTGGATGATGGCTCTTGACTTAGCAGCTTCTTCCCTTAGCTTCCTTTTAGTGGTCTTTCTTTCCTTGACTATCTCAAGTTCAAGTTGTTTGAGATACTCAAACTCAACATAGTCATAGGATAAGGGAAGAAGTGCATCTGCTTGATAAAGGCCTATGGCACTCAGGTAGTTGATCATTTTGATCCTGTCTTCTTCTCTGTCTACCTGAGGTTCTTGTTGAACCACATCCTCATGTGTAGGACTTTCTTGAACTTGGGAGAGAGTAGGCACATGCTTATATAATCTTTTCTTTCTTCTTACTTCTTTCTTTTGTACCAGTAGTTCAACATCTTCTGCCTCTTTCTTCTCATTTGATATTTCTATGTCAACCAGTTCATTCAATTCCTCAAAGGAGGGAGAAATGACATTGTTAATGTCATTGTTCCTGGTCTGCAAGTAATTGATCCTACTGCCCTCAACTCATCATCCTGAATGTTTGGTCGGGGGGGGGGGGGGGGGGGGGCAGTTCAGATAGAAGTTTCCATGAGTCTTGCAGACCCAAAAGAGAAACTTTCTCCCTTTAGCTTCCTTTTCCTCTTTCTCTCTCTCTCGTCCTCAATCTCCTCAGATGTCATCTTTCTTTTCCCTTTGTCACTCACAGACCTTTATGACTCAGGATGGAGAGAGCTTTGGCCTTCATTGCTTGGTGTAGCTTCCAAGCTCTAGCCAAAGAGAGGTTAAGAAGCACCTTCACCGGCAGGTGTCTCAAAAAGGGTATGAATCTCTGCAGTAGTTGATGATGATGAGACAGGGCTCTCAAGTTCTACCACTAGGCCTTCAGTCAAGGTTTCCCCTATGAAACTAATCTTAAGGTCTGCCTCAACATCCAGTTGACCGATGACATTACCTGATTGCCTTAGTCTCCTTCTGAAGCTGAACTCTACAGTGATCTTGTCTTGGATTCTTTGAGCCAGCCTGTCAGCTTGTGTTAATTGGATTTGATTGACAAGTGACATGTTGACTAGATCCAGACCTTCATAGAAGTTCAAGGTCTGAAAGTTAAAGACCTCTTGCTATCCTTGAACTCTAAGAATGACGAGGGCTCTTCTGTTTCTGTCATACCTCCACCCAAGGATGTGATTTAAAGTTGATGGAGATGACATAGTCCTTGGTATTCCTTCCTCAAACAGACTCTGTATGTAGGAGTCTATAGAGTCCACATCAATGTGAACTTGAGGAAGTTACTGAGTGTGCACAATTGCAAATAAGGATGGTAAGTCCTCAATCTCCACACTCTCTGAATAACTCCCATGTTCTGTGATTGTAATGGCTTTCTCCCCCTTTTTTGGTAGCATCACCCACTTGCATAGGTGAGCTAGGAGTTAGGTCAATCACATCCACATGTTCTTGTGTTCCTGGTTAAGCTCCTCTTAAAGGTCTCCCAGCTAGTTTTTCTTTAAGATAAGAAATCTCAAGTTGCTGATCATTGACCCTGTTTTGTAATGTAGTCACTTGAGATTCAAGATGACTAACCTTGGAGACTAAATAGGTGCATGTTTTGGATATTTTTTGCCCTTTTAGTCTTATGTTCCACTCATCTTCATTAGAAGAATCATTAAGGAAAGAGATGATTGGACCAGAGTCCTCTCTCTCATAACTAGCTTCAGGTTCTGGGCTGCTTGATTTCTTCTGCTCATTGGCAGCCTTAGTTGAGGTGTCAATGGGCTGAGTTGCCATGGTTGAGGTCTTAATGATGAAATCACTTGCAAAAGTGAGAGCCTCTTCCATATGGACATCCTAAACAAGTTCAGAAGTGTCCATCTTAGTAGTGGGTGACTGATGTGGGATAGATGTAGGAGACTCAGGAGCACTCATCTCTCTTTGAGTAGGGAAAAAGAAGAGAGACTCATGGTACTCATTGAAACCTAAATCTTCATCAGTATAGAAGTCAAGGTTGGAATAGGTTGGTTTAAGTCCAAAGGCTAGGGATTGTAGCTATCCCCTAAAGGTTGATCACTTGAGTGTTGAGACTCAGAGTGATGGCTTAAAGCATTTGGGCTTATGAGCTCATCAGGCTGAGCATGAGGAACCTCAGCACTGATCATCGAAGGAATGGGAGTGGTCTGCTCCGCAGGAGAAGTGGGAGCTCCAGTGTCCACTTCTTATGTGGGTGAGTATATAGGGGCCTGCACAGACTGAGTAGTTTGAGTAGGGGTTCGTTTGTGTTTTCTTTGGTAGATAAGGGTGATTTGTGGCTATTGAGTTGGTTGGGATATAGAAGGTGTGGGTTCAACACTAGCTGGTGCTGCTTGGTTGTCACCTTGAGCAATGAGCTCTAATATTTTTGGGACAAGGGTTGTTTCTACCCCAGAGAAGCCAACAGTGTCCCTAAAGATGTCAGGCTTCATCTGTCCCAATTTAAGAACATTACATGTTCCCCTTAACTTTGAGCCCAGTTCACAGTTAAGAATGTATTGAACATGTAGTACTCTAAGGAGTCCAAGTTTGCAAGTAGATTAGTGTAAACAAACTGAGAGCACCTGAACTTGACTCCCTGAACCATCCCATGAACAATGAAGGAGAGATCTTTAGGAATCTGGTCCCATCCACCATGTTTGTTTGATAAGCTATGGATAACCACATGGAGCACGAATTTCCATTAGGATGAGACCTTCCCTTTCCTGAAGGTCTTGATAGAGAAGTCTTCCTCATAGCCCATCTGCGTGAAGGACTGGTTAACAACTTCATTAGGGAAGAACACCTCACCTTCTTCATCATCCAGTTGAAGATGCATGTTGATAATGGCCGGAGTGATGAAGACTGTTCTCCCCTGTATTGTGGCAGACAACGCCTTCTCCCCATCCATGATGACCTCTTGGCAGGTCTTCTAAAATTCTAGCAGTTGATCCTCATAAAGAGTAGGATAAATAGTTAGGCAGGTGAAGTAGTTGGATAGAGTTAAGAAATAAAAAACCTCTGAGAAATGAGGATCTTTCTCAGAGTATAACAGAGCACCTTGGTTATGTTGCCTGTGTAACTGCATGGAAAAGTTTGGATCATTTATGCGGTTAAAGTTGGACATTTTGAGGAAGCTTAAGGATGAAGAAAGATGAAAGAAAATAATTTCAGAGAGAAATTTTGGGTTTTAGGTCTGGGGGAAAGAAGGAGATGATAGAAAGAGGGGGAAACTGTTGGGTTTATATGTTAAAAGGATTTCAGACAAAGTTTAATGAAAGAGAATAAACTTTGAAATCTGAATATCAGTCCCACCTCTAAAAAAGTAGTTTGCTTTTGCTCAAAAAGTAGTTTTCTTGGAAGTCAAAAAGCTTCTGAAGGTAAATTATCTTTGGAAGTTTTAATGAAAAAGTTTCTGAAGCTAAAATGACTTCGGAAGATTTTCCTAAGAGTTGTGAAAATTTTGCTTCGGAAGAAAAACTAAAACTTGAATGCTTTGTTCAAAGGAACAGAGCTTCCGAGAGTTAATTTAGGTTAAGAAGAAAATAGTCCTTGAAAACACATAAGTGTCTGAGACAAGTATCAAGCTTCGGAAGATATTTCAGAAATTTCTTCCGAAGGTAAATTTTAGACAGTTATTTGTTTTGAAGGCATGATTTTCTTCCGAAGGATCAAAATTTTCAAAAATCTAAGGAAAGTCTTCAAAAGATTTTCGTCCAAAGAAAACAAGAGCTTATAAAAGTGATGAACTAGACAATTTATGACACACAAATTTTAAGAAATAATAGGAATTAGTTTTTTAAGAAAAACCTACTCAAAGTTTATCATCCCAATAGCTAATATAAGATATTTAAATCTCTGTTCATGAAAAGCCTTTGTAAACAGATTAGGATATTATTCATTTGTGTAAACTTTGACTAGTTTAATTAATCCCTTTTTCAAAATTATCTCTAATTAATGATACTTGATGTTGATGTGTTTAGTCCTTGAGTGCTGCACATGATTCTCTATGATAGAGATAGCACTGTTGTTGTCTATATGAATGGGAGTCTCCTTGAAATTTAATCTATAGTCAAGCATTTGATTCTGAATCCATAGCACTTGAGCACAGCAGCTTGTAGCAGCAATGTATTCAGCTTCAGTAGTTGATGCAAAGACACATGATTGTTTCTTGCATTGCCATAAGACAACCCTTCCACTAAGAAACTAACATCCCCCAGATGTAGGCTTTGCAGTCATATTACAACCACCATAATCACTATCTGTATAAGCATACAGATTGAAGTCAGAATTCTTAGGATACCACAAACCAAGTGTTGAAGCACCTTTGAGGTATCTTAGAATCCTTTTGACAGTAATAAGGTGAGACATCTTAGGGTTGGCTTGATATCTTGCACAAATACATGTAGCAAACATGATATCAGGCTTACTAGCTGTAAGATACATAAGAGACCCAATCATAGCCCTGTAAAGGTGACAGGATCAGTGATCTCAAGTTTGATGGATTAGAGTGTAACGCAGCGGAATAAGATCAAGAATTAGACAAATTATAGCAAGAATTTGATATTCGTATGCATTAAGAACAAATACGGTTGTAACGAGAGAATATATTTCTGTGAAAAGGAATGTTTCAATTATATCAAATGTTTCTGCTCAATCATTCACACATTACAATTAGGTTGACACTCCTTATATAGAGTGCAATCACTGCTGATATCACGGGATAGTGACATCTGGCAGATTTATTACAAAAATAACTAACACTTAACAAACTACTGAAATGTTCACAACTACTGAGAACATATCAGAGAGTGCTAAGCACAAAATATAAAACTACTGATAAGAAACTACTGAAACTACAACGACTGAAGAACAAGCTCTTCATCGTTTTACAAAAATACTGAAAGTAAAAACATAAAACTACTGATAAACACAACTACTGAAGAAGTACTCTTCAGCTGTTGTGACAACTACTGAAACTTCGGCACTTGGTCTTCAGACTTGAACTTCAGCACTTGTCTTCAGACTGTCTTCAGCACTTGTGTCTTCAGACTTTGTCTTCAGCACTTGTGTCTTCTGACTTTGTCTTCAGCACTTGTGTCTTCAGACTTTGTCTTCAGCACTTGTGTCTTCAGACTTTATCTTCAGCACTTGTGTCTTCAGACTTTGTCTTCAGCACTTGTGTCTTCAGACTTTGTCTTTAGTACTTGTGTCTTCAGCAGTTGTTGTGATGTCTGTGGGACTTAAAGGTTTTTCTGATCCAGCTAATTGGTTCTTTTGGTCCAACAAAAGGTGTTCATACACACACTCCCCCTCAAGATCGGGTCCAAAGGAGTGGTTTCTTGCTAAGGGTGTCTTAGCAATCTTACAATCAGTCATGTTGAATCTCTTAAGTATGTCTTGAACATACTTTGACTGACTAATGAAGATGCCATCTTCAACTTGCTTCACTTGAATTCCCAGAAAGAAATTAAGTTCCCCCATGACACTCATTTCAAATCTGTCCTTCATCAGCTTCTCAAAATCTTTGCAGAACTTTGGATTAGTTGATCCAAAGATGATGTCATCCACATACACTTGAACTAGTAGTATGTTATTTCCCTATCCTTTGATGAAGAGAGTTCAATCGATAGTACCCCTCATGTATCCATGTTTACAGAGATACTGAGATAGAGTCTCATACCACTTCCTAGGTGCTTGATGTAGCCCATACAAAGCTTTGTCAAGCTTGCAGACATAATCAAGATGATCAAGAACTGCAAAACCATGTGGTTGTTTGACATATACCTCTTTTTCAATCACTCCATAAAGAAAAGAACACTTGACATCAAGTTGTTAGACCTTGAAGTTCTTGGATGCAACAAATGCTAGGAATATCCTAACAGCTTCTAGTCTTGCTACAGGAGCAAAGACATCAGTGTAGTTAATCCTTTCCTCTTGTGTGTATTCTTGAACAACTAGTCTAGCTTTATTCTTGATGATAATACCTCTATCATCCTTCTTGTTCCTAAACACCCATTTGGTTCCAATGATAGTCTTCCCATGAGGAAGAGGACAAAGGTTCCAAACTTTCTGTCTTTTGAATTAAAGCAACTCCTGTTGCATAGCTTCAACCCAACTTCCATCCTTCAGAGCCTCATCAACTTTCTTTGGCTCTATTTGGGATAAGAAAGAATAGTGAAGAAAAACATTTGCTTCATGGGTTCGATCTATTATTCTTGCCCCTATGTCAACATCTCTAATGATGTTTGTGGTGGGGTGAGACTTGTGGGTCCTTAGCTGACGGATCACAGCAAGTTGCTGAGAGAGATCTAAATTAGAAAAATTTAGATCTGGCATAGATGTTTCTCCCACCATATCAACACACTTATCAAGAGAGACTTGATACAATGAGTGTGTGACATCATTGATGTTGTCATCTATGGAGTGGTTATCAGCATCAAGAAATTCCTAATCACTATCACCGCCTCTATTATTTTCTTTTACACTTGAAGTATCTTTATCTGGCTGTGGAGACTCTGAGCTGGAATTTGAAGGCATCCCAGATGTATCAGCTAAGTTTGTTATTGTGATGCTGATAGACACTTCATTTACAGAAGTAGTTACAGTGGAGCTGAAGATGTGTTACTTGAAGGTCTTCTTAGCTCAAATCTTAGGTCAGGATCACCTGTTGATAACATATCTACAGATCCTAAAACAGTCTCATAAGATTTGTCAAAACAGTTGGTAACTAAATCAAGATCAAATAGCCAATCAGGACTAGAACCAGCCACACAGGGTGTGTGTTCATTGAAAGTCACATTGACTGGCTCCTCAACAATTTTAGTTCTGAGATTGTATACTCTATAAGCCTTAGCATGGGAAGAGTATGCAATAAAATGCCCATCATCTGATTTCTCAGCAAACTTGGCAATTTGATCTTTGGTATTCAAGATGGTGCAAGGACATCCAAATAACCTGAGAAAACCAATGAAAGGTTTCCTCTTGTGCCAAAGTTCATAAGGAGTCTTGCCATGAGTCTTAACTACTAAAGCTTTGTTCTGCACATAGCAGGCAGTGTTGATTGTCTTGGCCCAGAAGGTGATGGGCAGCTTAGAGTAAGACAACATGGTTCTTGCAGCTTCAATCAATGTCCTGTTTTTCCTCTCAGCAACACCATTTTGCTGAGGAGTCCTAGGAGCACTGTATTGTCTTGTAATACCTTTTTCATCACAAAATGCATCAAGGATTTGGTTTTTGAATTCAGTTCCTTGATCACATCTTATGGTTTTGACCTTGTGATGAGATTGATTCTCAATCTTTAGGATGAAATTCTTTAGAATCTCAGGAGTCTCATCCTTAGTTCTAAGGAAGAAAACCCAAGTGAATCTTGTAAAGTCATCTGTGATCACTAAAAAATAAGAGGTCCTTCTTAGACTCATTACACTGGTGGGCCTAAAGAGATCCATATGTAGCAAGTGTAGGGGTGTAGTGATGGAGTTTCTTTCCTTAGGCTTATGAGATACCTTGTGTTGCTTCCCTTTCAGGCATGCAACACAATGATCATCACTTGTAAACTCTTTCTTTGGCATTCCAGTTCAAATCATTCTTAATAAGTTTATTCATGTTTTTAAACATGGCATATTCTTTTATGCCATAGGAAAGACTCATCACTATTGGCTTTAAACAGAAAGCATGAAACTTCTCCAGAGGGAGAGGTTTCTTGCAAGTCCATCTTGTACATGTTCTCTTTTTTGGGGGCTCTAAGCAGGATATGCTCATGTGGAATGACCACCCTGGGCTCGAGAACAATGCACTCATGCTCAGTAAAGAGCATGGTATGACTATGATCACAAAATTGGGAGACACTCAGAAGATTGTACCCAAGCTCCTTGACAAAGTTTATCTTTTCAATGCTGAGCTTACCATTTATGACCTTGCCCCGTCAAGAAATGTAACCACTTTCATCTCCTCCAAAAGCAACTGGCCCTCCATCAATCCTTTCAAAGTTCTAGAGTAGTGACCTATTACCTGTCATGTGTCTGGAACAGCCATTGTCGATGATCTTGACAATTTTGTTTGTTTTGAGTTGTCCCTACCCAAAGAAAATTATTAGTTACGTTTGGAAACCCAAGCCTTACTTGTCTTGGGCTCACTAAGAGAAACAGAAGGCAATGCAACAGTAATAGATCCTATAGTAGTACTATGAGAATCTTGAGCTATTGTTGATGTAGAACATCCAGTCACTTGGTCTTTCTTTGACTTCCACACCACCTTTGAAAGTTTAGACTTGACCTTCAACACTTTAGAAGCTTTTGAGACTTTGGAAGTTTTGATGACTGGACCTTCGGAAGATTCTGCAAGCACTGTAGCAGACTTCAGTGCTTCAGAAGTATTCCTTCATTCTGAGACCAAATTTTCTTCTGAAGGCAATTTTCCACTTGCCTTCTTCTTAGTTTTGGATCTTCCAAAGGAAACAGATTTTCCTTCCGAAGCTTGAATCTTCTTAGAACTCTTGGAAGTTCTTGTCTTAGTCATCTGAAGAGTACCTTTATGATTGTATGGACAACCCTTAGCAAGATGAGCAGTACTTTCACACATGACACACTTTATTTTCTTCTTCCCAATAGCCTTTTGCTGAGAACAAGCCTGACTTTGATCACATCCCTTCTCCACCTTCATCTTTGCAGATGCTGAGACAGTCCTTTTGGCTGAGGACTATTCTTGGAGTTGGATGGTCCCGGTTGTGTAGCAGTGGTGCACAAAAAATCAATCTTCTTCTTGATGTTGAGATGATTTGAACATGAACCAGAACTCTTAGAAGAAGAGTTTAGGTTGATGTCTTCAGTCTTCACCACTTCAAATCCTGTAGAGATAAAAACTTGTTTTTTCTTGGAATCAAAAGTGGCATTAATCTCTTGAGCCTTCCTAGCTTTTCTTTTGCTCTTTCTGATCAAGATCTTCCTCATAGACTTGATCATCACAGTCTTCTTCTTCTCCTCAGAAGGATAGTGTCCCTTATTAGAATCCTCCTTTTCACTCTTCTCAGAGGAATTCTTCACTATCACTTCTTCATCCTCTTCACTCAAAGGATTTATGAGAGGAGGCTCAATTTCATAAGGTCCATACCTAGGTGATCTTACAAACAATATTGTGTGTGGAGGATGTATCTCATTGGATCCCAGTTGCTGCTTGTTTTGATAGCATAACTTGTTATGCAGGGAAGAGGATATCATGCTCTTGAAGGTCTCTTCTTCAAGAACACACTTTTCTGCTCTGGCTTTGCTGATCACAAGCTCAGCCTAGCACTCAGTTAGCTTAGTTATGAGATCCTTGATCTGAGTCCTAAAATTTGTATGCTCATATTTTAGAACTGAAATGGTTTTCTCTAAGTCCTCTATATTTAGTTTATAATCATTTTCAGAATTTCTAAAATCAGCTTTTAAGATGTTTAAGGACTCAAGATCAGATCTCATTTCTAAGTTGTAGGATCTGTATCTGTTGACTTTAGCAATGCATTCAGGGCTACAGAGATGTTCCAATACCTTGGCTTCATCATGATCTGCCATCAGTGCTTGGTTTAGAGAAGCATCTTCCAACTGAAAGCTCCAGTCAAAGCGTCCTTCTTCAACAGCAACTACAACTTGCTGCTTTGGCTTCTCATTCTAGCTAGCCTTGTTAGTGTAGTTTGGTCTGGATTGTGCTTGGCCACCACTTGTTCTTGGTGCCTTACACTCCCTAGCAAAGTGACCCATCAAGTTACAGTTGTAACACTTGACTTTGCTTTTGTCTAGTCCAAACTTTCCACTGATTGTAGTGTTGGGGAACTTCCTTCCAGTCCGCTTGTAGAATTTCTTGGCTCTATGAGTGAGAAGAGCCATCTGCTGGACTATTTCCATATACTCCAGATCATCTGGATGGATACAATCCATGTCTTCAAGGGTGAAAAGAGAGCTGCCACAACTTTCATCAGAAGACATAAAGGATTAAGAAGAACTTGTCTCTTGGAATGGGCTTTCTTAAGTGTGGTTCTCCTTCGATGTCTCAGGGAAGGTGATGAGAGGACCCTTTTGTGAGTTACGAGGGTAGCATATGAGATGATGTTGGGGTTCTATGCTTTCCCTTTCAACCATATGAAGGGCTGAACCTATTTGATTGTTGGAGTTTCCAAATGAACCTTGCATGTTTATCTCCATTTGGTAGCCACTGAGAATTCCATACAACTCTATCAGTGTGAGAGTTTTCAGGTTCTCAGTTCTCTTAATAACTACACAGTAGTATGTCTATTGCCTAGTAAGTGAAGACATGAACTTCCTTACAATGTCTCTGTTTTCAAGAGCAACTCCCCCATCCACAAGGGTATCCACAATCTTAACATACCTAAAGTGTTGTTGAGTCATGGTCTCACCATCTTTGAAGGTGAAATTTTCAAACTGCTGCTTCAGAAGATCCTTCTTGTTCTCCTTTGCTTCAGAAGAACCCTCATACATCAGTTTCAATGCATCCTACAGCTGTTTAGTTGTTTTGCATTTTTTGAAAACTCTGTACACAGAGTTAGGAAGAGCAGTCTGAAGGTTGTCATGGCTTTCTGATCAATCTCTACTCTCTTTCTATCTTCATCTAAGTAGTTAGCCACAACCTTAGGGATTATACCACCACCAGTAGCAGAGGGGTGCTTGGTATGTAAGGTCCATTTTCAACAGACTCCCACATTCTTGAATCTAGAGACCTGATGAAACCTTCTATTCTTTGGCACCAGGTGTCAAAGTCATCAAGAGTGATCAGTGGGGAGTTGTTCATGGTTCCAGTTTCCATATCAGATTTAGGAATGGCTGCCATTTGATAAGTTAAGTATTTGTATGTGTGTGAGAGGGATCTAAAGATGGTGAAATATTATATCAAGAGCCAGGAATGCTTTGATACCAAATGCAGGACCGGTGAAGGGTGGTCACTTACAACACAACAACACAATGAGGAGGTTAACTTGACTAATCAAATAGTGAAACTGGATTAACCACAAGAGATGATACTAAGAACACAAGTGAATAAGAGACATAAGAAGATAGCAAAATACACAAGGAGATGGTTTTCAAGATTGTAGTATATTGCCTTCTCAAGTTCTATTACAAGTGTTACAAAGCATAAAGGAAAGTTACAAGTACTTGAGATACATATACTACATCCTACAGCCAGCCATACTTTGAAGGCCAGCTGGATACAATTGACTAGACACAAAACAAAATCAATTATAGAGTCAAAAGGCAGATTGCCTTTTGATTTGTGACTATGAGATGCCACAGCTCACATCCTAATATATTACAAAAAGGATAAAGTACATGAAGTAGAAATTATAGACTCAAGACCTCAATGTACAGTTACTAAAAGCATGGACCTTTTCACCAACTCATGCAAGTTGGTGACTTTATAGAGTTGCAGCGGAAAGTGGTCCAGCTTTATGTAAAGTACATCAGATAAAGCATGTATACTAAAAGTCTTTGGAAAAAAATTGTCTTCAAGTGTTGGCTTCAAAAGACTTTGTCTCTAAAGCTTCGGAAGACTTCATCTTTGGCTTCGGAATATTTTGGTCTCGGCTTCGGAAGATTTCACACTTAGAATATTTCTGTTGCATGTGTGAAACTTCCGAAGCATTCTTCTTCAATGCACTTGTGCATGCATGCAGGAGACTTTGAGTGTTTGAGTTGCATCAGCCTTAACATATTCCTTAGACATCTTTTTAAGTATTTAAATGAAAAATAGCAAACATTCAACAAGAATAGATAAAAAATAGCAAAAATCTAACTTGTCCGAGTTGAGCCGATTCCAAGTAAGATTGACCGAGTTGATGTAAACGACATAGGCACCTTATCGAGTACCAAGTACTCAAGCGCTTAGGCTAAGTTATATAACATTACTTAAAGCATCTCCAATATGGCGTTTTTAGCCCTTAAAAACATCACATCATCCGTTTTTAGACCAAGAACCATTGGGGGGTTTGTTTTTTAAAATAAAAGTTAATGGAGATGAACACCAAAAAACATCTGACTCTTTTAAGGGTGAGCCAGGGTTAGGTTTTAAAATTAAAAAAAGGAAAATAATATATTTATATTAATAAAATATTTAGATTTTCAATAATAATTTTAAAAAGGATAAAGTACATGAAGTAGAAAATTATAAGAGCAACTCCTCCATCCACAAGGGTATCCACAATCTAAACATACCTAAAATATTGTTGAGTCATGGTCTCACCATCTTTGAAGGTGAAATTTTCAAACTGCTGCTTCAGGAGATCCTTCTTGTTCTTCTTTGCTTCAGAAGAACCCTCATACATCAGTTTCAATGCATCCTACAGCTGTTTAGTTGTTTTGCGCTTTTTGAAACCTCTATACACAGAGTTAGGAAGAGCAGTCTGAAGATTGTCATGGCTTTCTGATCAATCTCTACTCTCTTTCTATCTTCATCTGAGTAGTTAGCCACAGCCTTGAGGATTATACCACCACCAGTAGTAGAGGGGGTGCTTGGTATGTAAGGTCCATTTTCAAGAGACTCCCACATTCTTGAATCTAGAGACCAGATGAAACCTTCTATTCTTTGGCACCAGGTGTCAAAGTCATCAAGAGTGATCAGTGGGGAGTTGTTCATGGTTCCAGTTTCCATATCAGTTTTGGGAATGGCTGCCATTTGATAAGTTAAGTATTTGTGTGTGTTTGTGAGGGATCTAAAGATGGTGAAATCTTATATCAAGAGCCAGGAATGCTTTGATACCAAATGCAGGACCGGTGAAGGGTGGTCACTTACAACACAACAACACAATGAGGAGGTTAACTTGACTAATCAAATAGTGAAACTGGATTAACCACAAGAGATGATACTAAGAACACAAGTGAATAAGAGACAGAAGAAGATAGCAAAATACACAAGGAGATGGTTTTCAAGATTGTAGTATATTGCCTTCTCAAGTTCTATTACAAGTGTTACAAAGCATAAAGGAAAGTTACAAGTACTTGAGATACATATACTACATCCTACAGCCAGCCATACTTTGAAGGTCAGCTGGATACAATTGACTAGACACAAAACAAAATCAATTGTAGAGTCAAAAGGCAGATTGCCTTTTGACTTGTGACTATGACATGCCACAACTCACATCCTAATATATTACAAAAAGGATAAAGTACATGAAGTAGAAAATTATAGACTCAAGACCTCAATGTATAGTTACTAAAAGCATGGACCTTTTCACCAACTCATACAAGTTGGTGACTTTACAGAGTTGCAGCGAAAAGGGGTCCATGTTTATGTAAAGTACATCAGATAAAGCATGTATACTAAAAGTCTTTGGAAGAAATTTGTCTTCAAGTGTTGGCTTCAAAAGACTTTGTCTCTAAAGCTTCGGAAGACTTCATCTTTGGCTTCGGAATATTTAGGGGTGAGCCAGGGTTAGGTTTTAAAATTAAAAAAAGGAAAATAATATATTTATATTAATAAAATATTCAGATTTTCAATATTAATTTAAGTGTTGGGCGTTTTAAGTCAACCTCATACGCCTGAACAGTGCCCAAGCGCCTGAACAGTGCGTCGGAACAGTGCTCATGTGTATGAATAGTGCTCTTACGACTGAACAGGCTCATGCACATGAATAGTGCTCATGCGCCTGAACAGTGCTCATGCGTCTGAGTAGTGCTCATGCGCCTGAACAGTGCGCATGTGTCTGAACAGTAGTCGGGCTTCCACACTCATAACAGCCTCTGGCATTCCCAGCGGGGTTAACCGCGTTGACTAGTGCCACCAAATTCGACGCCACTCTGCAGTCTTTTGCTAGATGCCCCGAGCGTCTACAGTTCACGCACCCCCAGCACGGCATTCCTAGGGGATGATGGAAGTTGCACCTATCACATTTCGGGTGCGGCCCAACGTACTCTCTCTTGCCCTGCGTTACGGCCATAAAATTTCTGGTTGTCTTGGCCCTTTTGTCAAATCTCCCGGCACTCGACTGGCTCGTTTCCCCAACATCCTTTCTCTTCTCTGCTCCTCTTCCCAATACCCCGGTTCTCACCTTCTCGTCAGTTAGAGCGCCAGCCTTCAGAATTGCGCTCTGAATCGTAGGAGGAGCAGCTGTTGTTACCATCGCTCGGATTTGAGGCGCAAGTCCCCAAATATACCTATCGATCCTCTTTGATTCCGGAGTGACCAGATGTGGAACCAATGTTGCCAACTTATGAAAACGGTCAGTGTAAGCTGCGTGCCCAGCTCCTACCATAGCATGATTCCAGAATTCATGCTCCAGTTTTTGCATCTCGTTGAAGGGGTAGTATTCTTCAGTGATCAGTGCTTTAAACTCATCCCACGACATCTGCATCGCCAATTCTCTTCCCCTAGCTTGGACTTGAGTGTTCCACCAAGTTAGTACCTTGCCCTGTAGTGAGCACGTGGCATACTTGATTTTCTGGCTGTCGAGGCACTCATTGATGCCAATCACTGCCTCCATTTTCTCAAGCCATCTGGTTAGGGCTATCGCTCAACTTTTTCCATCAAACTCTTTTGGTTTGCAGGCCACAAACTCCTTGTATGAACACCCCTTTCTATCACTAACAACCCAAGTCTCATTACTGGCTGTACCACCATTCCCGGTCTCCTGGTTACTCTCGTTCCCAGTCGGGTTCCCATTTTCCTCATTATCATTGCCCCCATCCCCGTGGGGGTGGTGATTCTGAAGAGCATCACTCACTTGGGCCACAATAGTCGGGATCAGTGTGGCCTATTGTTGAGCGATCAGAGCTCCCACGTCAGTGTTTCCTGTCCCCTGATTGTTGCTGGCAGGGCCATCATTTGTTCTTGGTGCTCTACCTCTGCCTCTACTTCTACCCCTAGGGGCTTCACTTTCGCCGTTGTTGCTGCGGGTAACTCTTCGAGGCGGCATTTTCTAATCATAAAAGTAGTAAACACATAAGCTTTAACCATTTCAAAGTATATTATCCATACCACTTATCAAAGTCTAGCATTCCAAGTTAATATCACACTTGTTGTTACCACACATCACATACAACTCATGTAGTTCTCACACCATGTATAGGTAATGTTCCAACAGTAATCCATCTTAATAATTGCAAACCCATGCATATAATCACATTAGTCTAGCGAAGGTTGTTTATTTCCTCCTCCTTCGAGGTTTCAGACATAACCTCCTCAGGGTAATTCTCAATGTCCAAGGTCAAGCACAATAGCATGATCTGTAAAGATCTCCTCGGGTTTAATACCCGGGTTTGATAAAACAACTCGACGCGCAGAGGGAACAGAAGATCCAATAGAAGCATCCTGTAAAGAGTGAGCACAAGGCTCTCTCATAGGGTGAAAAGATCACAAGGCAGATAGATAAACGAATCAAGCAAAGAGGAACACATACACGAGATATAAAATGCACACAACCGTAGCATGCAAATCTACATGAAGGTTCCTAGGTTATAGTCTAGGTCAAGTGAATTGCCAATTCTCTATAACCAAAGGCTCTGATACCAGTCTGTCACACCCCCGTTAAAAGCAGAAACACGGGGACGTAACGAGACGGGATCATCATAACACATGGTAAACAACAGAGGTGCAATATAATAAATGGCTGTAAAGAAAGTACCACACAACGAACTCAAGCATGTATCATATAAGTACTCACAAAACAGTAACACGTTGATTCCAAGTATATAAATTGTATGTAAGTTGTACAACATGAAAAGTGGGTGAGCATACTTTTCCCCCAGTTTGTGAATGTTTAAAAAGTTGTATAAGCATAAAAAGGGGCCACGAAACTCACTTTTTAAGTGGTAAGTATGAATGATCAAAGTTTCCCCAAATGTTGTATGCAATGAACGGTCAAACACCTATTGACAGTTATTGTTAAGCATTAATGATATGTATGAAGTAAATAATAACGTTCAGTCGGTTCGGGTTGTATCGGTTCGGTCGTGTGTAACACACACAAGCTGTCACACGTATTAGATATTATTTAGATCCAGGTACTAGAAACCGTCGCCATTGCCGTGATATTGTGTAAAAGATCCATTATTATAAGAGAAGTATTTGTTAAATATTAGTAGTCAAAAATAGGTTGTTGATAATTGTAAAATATTAGGTTGATTTGATTTGGAATAGTATTTGTAGCCTTGATAGCGTTGACTTTAATCTTTGTGGTCGAGCAATGACAATTGTGTTGATGTTACCTTATCATCACACGACATACGAGAAGAAATTCACACACACACCACAACTTCGGTCGCACAATAGGACAAGACACACAACTCAACACTCCATTCACACGAATCAACCCTCATTCATACGAATCAGCTTTATTCGTATGATTGAACCTTCATTCGCACGACTGGCATTTAGTCGTACCACACAACACTCAATCGCACGACTCAACCTCCATACGCACGAATCAACCTTCATTCGTATGAATCAGCTTCATTCGTATGATTGAACCTCCATTCGTACGATTGGCCTTCTGTCGTGCGATACACGCACAATCTCACACATTCATTCGATCGCAGACTCAATCGCATGCATACACTCATCCGCATTGACTCAATTGCACACATACACTCATCCTCATTGACTCAATCACATGCATTCATTCGATCGCACGACTCAGTCACACGACATACCCAGTCGCACAACTCAGTCGCCCGAATGACTCAGTCGCACGACTCACCCAGTCGCATGGCTCAGTCGCATGACAGACCCAGTCGCCAGAATGGTAGATTCGCGACTGCAGAAGTGCAGAGCAGCCTTCGGCTGCTCCGAGCACGATTTTTACACAATAAGGACTTCCAAAAACTCTCAACTAACATACACAAATAATAAGAACACGCAGAAAGACATCACACGCACCCACGCGACCACATGTGTTCGGGTTGGACCCGAACACCCGAAACCCTAGATGGACAGCAGTGAAAAAAAGCAAGAAAAAGGATGACCAAGGTCGTCTACCTGCAAGAATGGGGTAGACTCGGTTGCAGTCAAAGTCTAGACGATGAAAACGAGACCAAACGGGTCGGTTTTCGTATAAGGAAGAAGATGAAAGTAAAGAAGAGAATGAAGAAGATGAAGAATGAAGGCTAGGGCTGGAAATGGGGTTTATATACCCAGCCCAAGTTTGGAAAATGGCACATTTAGTTCGTGCACTTAAATCCCCGAATTCCTAAATTTGTTTCGGTTGAAAACGACGTTAATAAGCTAATTAAATTGATGATAAAAATGTATTTAATGATAATTGGTAACTTAAAAATGGTTTTATTCATGACAATAATATTATAGAAAAAAGATGTATTTAGTGATAACGGTTTGTAAAAGTTTTAAGCATAGCATACGTTAACGATAAGAACACAAGAATAAGGACGATAAAGCAAGTATGATATCCACACGAATTGTTTATAAAGATGAGGAATGAACGATCAAGGAAAAGTTAATGAAAACCACGTTAATTGATGGACTTTGCGGTGACGGATGTCACAAAGAGCTATTTTGATTTAAAACTTGAGGTGTAAATGATATTAAATAGATCATGATGACGTAAAAGAATCGATGAGTTGAACTTGAAACATAATGTGATTTGGGGTAAATCGAAACCATGATATGCTTGTAAATTGAAAAGGATATGAAATGGTTCATCTTTCTATTTGAAAATCGATGTCATCATTTGGGAAAATCAAAAGCCTGATTTGATTATTTGAGACCCTTGATTTGATGAAATAAATAAAATCGTTTCAGAATAGAAGACGCCTATGGAGTTTCTTCTTATTTGGTAGGACAAGTGAATTAAGAAACCTTTAATTACTTGTTTAAATAAGCAAGAATCCAACACATTTCAATTCAAAATTTAATGTAATACAAGTCGTAAAAACTCATTTTATTATATATTTGGTAGGGATAAAGTTAACATGTTCTTGGGTGGAAAATAGTCAATTATAACCTGCAATTTATTCAAAGGTTTTATTTTGAAACTATCATAATGCCCTTTGTAATGAGTTTTTTTAAGTAGGATTGGTAAAAGAATAATTTAATAAAATAAAGTTTTCTAAAAAATTTCTACCAAAATGGATTTTCTACTAAAAAGTTAATTTTTCTTATTCATAATATGATCGGATAAAAGTATTTCTACTTTTAATAATACTATTTAAGTAAAATTAAAAGAAGAAATATTTAATAAAATAAAAACCAATTTAGCATCTTTTATAATTTTGAAAAATATCTTATAACTCTTTATATGAAGGTTTTCTTAAAACTTTTCAATAACGTTTTCTCGTATAAAAATATTAATACTCTTTCATATGTTTTTATTTAACGTCTATTTATAGAATATGTGTTCTTGTACAATAAAGATCTTTTTATGAAATTTAATAGTTTATATAATTTTTATAAAATAACGATATATATTATAACTGTTCTACACATAAATTTATATAAGTATATACATAAAAGATAAAATAAACATCATTACATATAATGCTAGTTTCGTCTTGCGAGCTTGATTGATTTCGTCATATGATGCTCGGGCTCAAAACCATTTATTAAATGTGTAGTAAAATGAGTTCGAGATCGTTTAAGCTGAGATTAGTTATAGTTTTTAGCAAGTCGGTCCCTAGTGGCTCACGAAACAGCGTGACTCATTTCTTCTCTAATTGTTGTTGGAAGTCTATTAGCAACATACATGACATCGGTAATTGAGGATTATATTTGTAGTTCGTAAAATAAAATAAAAATAAACCATTAGCTTTTTTAGTTTCGTCATATTAAACACTTTTAAAGAATGCATTTTTTGTTAAAAATAATCTTTCTTATTACATCTTTTAAGCTACTTAAAAAGATTTTCAAAAAAATACATATTTTTTAAAAAGAATAAAAGAACAAATGTGCATACTTTTGTGTAAAAGTGAAACAATATCATAGTAAAAAACAAACTTTTCAGTATGAAAAGAATATTTAATTAAGTCTTCGTGAATAAAAAAAATCAAAATAAGTTTTAAAAAACTTTACGTTCTTAATTACCACATATGAGCCAAATGGTTTTATAATTTTATTAACTTTTGTACTTGACTATTTTTAAATAATATTATTATAATAAGAAAAACACTTCCTTAAACACTTATTATGGTAAATGAATATTCTACATGCATTATTTAAGGAGTAAAACTTATTTTGTAATTATAGTAATAGTTGATTTTATTCAAATGAATTATGACTAGAAATAAGGATAGATATACTTTTAAGCAGGAAATTAAAGAAATGAAAGCCTAAGAAAATGACATGTGACATTCAATATATTGTTTTATTAATATAAATACACATTTGCATATGTAACGTCGTCCCCGTGGCGTCGTGGAATTTCTTCCAAAATTTAGAGGTAAACCAGGTGTCACGATCAGACACAATAAACACCGGCACACCATGACGAGTTACAATCTCCTTGATGAACAGGTTAGCCAACCTCTCGGATGAATATGTCTCGCGGATCGGTAGGAAGTGGGCACTCTTCGTCAAACGGTCAACAATCACCCATATGGCATCGTACCCTTTCAGAGTACGTGACAGCTTCGTAATGAAATCCATAGTGATGTGCTCCCACTTCCATTCTGGTATATCCAAAGGTTAGATCTTCCCATACGGCTTCTGATGTTCTGCCTTCACTTGCAAACAAGTAAGGCACTTACTCACATACTCCACCACGTCACACTTCATACCCGACCACCAATAATCTTTCTTCATGTCTTGATACATCTTTGTGGCACGAGGATGAATGGAGTATCGAGTCTTGTGAGCTTCATCCAAAATCCTCACACATAGATTCTCGAAACGAGGAATCCATACCCATCCAAATCAAGTTTTAACACCAAGTGTGTTTTCACCGAATTCCCCAACCAGACCTCTCGTTCTTTCAGAGTTTAGATGATCTTCTTTCAGTGCCTCATCCTGAAATTCCTTGACTTGCTTCATTACCTCAGAGGTCATAATCAGTTGGTATGCCTTCACCTGAATCGGCTCGGGCCTCTCCTTCCGGCTAAGAACATCAGCCACCACGTTAGCTTTGCCCGGATGGTAATGGATCTCACAATCATAATCCTTTATGAGCTCCAACCATCGTCTCTGCCTCATATTTACGTCCTTCTGCTCAAAGAAGTACTTTAAGCTCTTGTGGTCGGTGAAGATGTTGCACTTCGTTCCATACAGATAGTGCCTCCAAATCTTTAGTGCAAAGACCATGGCCGCTAGTTCCAAGTCATGAGTAGGGTAGTTGACCTCATGAACCTTCAGTTGTCGGGATGCATAGGCTATAACTTTTCCTCTTTGCATTAACACACACCCCAACCCTGAGTAAGAAGCATCTGAATACACCACCAAATCTTTGCTTCCATCGGGTAACGACAAGACAGGAGCTTGAGTCAACCTCACCTTTAACTCCTCGAATGCCTGTTCTTGAGCTTGACCCTATGTAAACTTTACATCCTTTCGGGTCAACTTGGTCAGTGGAGAAGCGATCTTGGAAAAGTCTTGGATGAATCTTCTATAGTAGCCCACCAACCCAAGAAACTACGAATCTCAGATGGCGTCTTTGGAGACTTCCATTGCATCACTGCCTCCACCTTAGCCGGGTCCACCATAATCCCGTCAGGATTCACCACATGACCCAAGAACTGAACTTCGCGCAACCAAAGTGCGCACTTGGAGAATTTGGCATACAATTTCTCCCTTCTCAACGTCTCCAACACCTCTCGAATGTGACCGGCATGCTCTTCCTCGCTCTTCGAATAAATCAGGATACCGTCAATAAACACAATCACTGATTTATCTGACATTGGCTGACACACTCGATTCAACAAGTCCATAAAAGCAGCTGGCGCGTTGGTCAAACCAAAAGACATGACAAGAAACTCGTAGTGACCGTAGCGCGTATGAAAAGTTGTTTTAGGGATATCCTGCTCCTTCACCTTCAACTGATGGTAACCAGATCGAAGGTCTATCCTTGAATACCAATTGGCACCCTGAAGCTAGTCAAACAAATCATCTATTCTCGGTAAGGGATATCGGTTCTTCACCTTTAACTTGTTCAGCTCACAGTAGTTAATGCACATCCTCATACTATCGTCTTTCTTCTTCACAAACAGGACCGGAGCACCCCAGGGAGAGATACTCGGTCTAATGAACCCCTTATCGAGCAGCTCTTACAACTGCCCCATCAGTTCTTTCATTTCTGTCGGAGCTAACCGATACGGTGCTTTGGCAACGGGTTGAGCACCGGGTATTAGATCAATTTGGAACTCAATCTCGCGATCCAGTGGCACACCGGGTAAGTCTTCCGGGAATACGTCCGGAAAGTCACACACAACTGGTACATCAGATAGTTGTGGTATTGACGCGTCCACGTCCTTTATGTAGGCCAAGTAAGCACTACATCCACGCCTCATGCACTTCCCCGCCACTGCCATCAAAATCACTTTCGGGATCATCGCGACTCGATCACCATAAACCGTCACCTTATCCCCGTCAGGTGCTGTCAATCGTATCATCTTCTTGTGACACACAATATTCGCTTTGTATTCCGCCAACCAATCCATTCATAGGACTACATCGAAACCGCCTAAGGTCATCACGAATGTTTTGACAGAAACTTATGACCGTCTAGTTCTATGTCAACCTTCTATCACCTCAGAAATCCTTGTAGACTTACCTATGGTAGTTTCTACCTCGAAGGGCTCATCAATACATCTACTTTTACTGGGAAACTTAGCACAAAAGGCCACAGAAATGAAACTCCTACTAGCACCAGAATCAAACAACACAGATGCAAGAGTTTGGTTTACTAGAAACATACCTGACACCACATCGGGGTCTGTCCTAGCCACCTCCCGAGTCATCATGAAAGCTCGGGCGCTTTCCTTCTATCCTTCTCCTACAGCCTTCATCGCTCCTGAACTCTTAGCCCTGGGCTTCTTACAATCCTTGTTCACATGGCCCTCCATGCCACAGTTAAAACACCGGACCGCACGACAGTCCTTGGCTATATGCCCCGGCTTCCCACATTTGAAGCATACATTCAACCCTAGCCTGCATTCCTCGTTGTGTTCTCTCCCACACCTATCACACCTCCTTGCACCCGTGCCCGATGCGACCGCACGATGGTTGTCCACCCGTGCCTTCTTGTTACCCGTCGAAGCATTACCCTGACCAAACCTTTTCCCCGGCCAGTTACGATCACCACCACTCTTCTTCCACCTTCATTCACCATCACCATCCTCTCATCATACAGTCTCCCTACCAAATCCACTACCGACCTAAACGTGCTCAGCCGGGCAGCGATCATGCGTCTGCGAATATCCGCTGGCAAACCTTGAATGTACCTCTTGATTTTTCGAGATAGTGGTGTCACTTGATGTGGCACCAGACGTGCCATCTCATTGAATTTCATGGTGTACTGCTGGTGCGTCATAGTTCCGCCTCTAGTTGCAGGAACTCCCTTTCAACCTTGTCCATTTCCCGATAAGGACAAAACTCTTCAATCACCAACTTTTTAAGCTCAGACCATCTCATCCTCCCGATGGCCCTGCTACCCTCGGCTTGGACAATGTTGTCCCACCAGCACAAAGCCGAATCCACAAAAGAGTGGGTAGCGAACTTCACCTTTTGGTCTTCCCGGCACTCGCTAATATCGAGGACAACCTCCATTTCCCTCACCCACCGCTAAGCAGCTGCAGCAGTGTCGTTTCCATCGAAAGTAGGGGACTTGCATCTCATAAACGCCCCATAGTTACAGCCTATAATCGCCTCCGGCGCAGGCTCCTCTTCTTCCTCCTCATCATCAGAGAGAACCGTTTCTGGCTCTGGTTGTCCTCGTCTCCCCTAGGACCTGTTCCTCTCCTTCCTTTCCCCATACCTTACTACCTTGATCACTTCGGTCACCACAGATGGTAGAATCGTCTGCATGACTTGGTGAACCTCTTCCACCACAGCCTCCTTTACTGAGGCTCTCAAATTGGCGCTCTCGTCACCCATCTCCGAATGAGGGGTCTCTGGTTCTTCATGAACCACTTTCTCGACTCTGGGTCTCCCTCTCTTCGGTCGCGGAACAACGCCGTGACCTCCATCACGAGAGGCTTTCGAAGATCTACCGCCAGCCATCTTCTAACACACTGTAAGATTCAAACACTAACACGGTCATTAAAAGTAACACTTAGTTTATGTCAAGTATAGTAAGTCCCTAATTATAGTGGCCAGTTGTGATTAGCCACTTACTTTACTCTTCATACCCCAAGCATCTCCTATCCTCACTTAATCAGTATCTAAATCTACTAAGAGCACATAATCAAATAGCATGCGCACATAATACCGGTTAATCATTAGGAAAAGACATACCTGATGGCACGTAGCTACTCGCGCTGACAACCCTCCATTTGTCCCATTTTCAGTTTAAGTTTAGGTTTTAAAAGTTTATTTAACCCAATTCTTTTAAACTTTGGCTCTGATACCAACTTGTAAGGCCCCGTTCTCGGAAACCTCACAGTTGGTCAATGATAACAATTAAAACATTAAACATTACAATTAAACAAACTTAAGCAGCGAAAATAATTTATCAAAAGCCATTCATTTCATTAAACATTACAATTAAACAAAAATTAAACATTGCTCATAAAACATATAATTACATTTAACTTTCATAAAGCATCGCAGCGGAACATTAAAACAACTTTTTCATTATAGATGCTTTTGCAAAATAATACAACATTCATAATACAATCTCGTTTGTTTGCATTACAATGCAAAAACATTGACAAAAGAATGCCATCCAAAAGAGCTGAGTAGCCGCCTCGTGCCATCCCCAGCAACGTTTACCTGCCAACTGAAAATGTATAAAAGTCAGCGTTGCTGAGTGAGTTCTAGTTTTATAAATAAAAGATACTTTTCTTACGAAAACCGTTCATTACTTTCTTTCAAAATCATACTATACTTTTCATTCATCCGTGATCATACATTATACGTACATACAGATAATATCATCATTATCTTCTTTAATCTTTCATGCTTTACTTTTCTTTCTGACAACCATAAACCATTCCCTGCTGTTCATGGTACTAGACCTAGGCCTTTCATAGACCTTCTATAACGGTGCATCGCACCTCGTGATCACAGTACCTAGGGTAAGATTTAGGTTTACTATGCAATATGTAATACCTTTCGATTCGTGGTTCTGGACCTAGGTATCATAGACCTTCTATAACGGTGCATCGCATCTCGTGGTCACAGTACCTATGGTATGAATGTCTGTTTACTATGCAATACCTTTCTGTTCGTGGTTCTGGACCTAGGCCTATCATAGACCTTCTATAACGGTGCATCGCACCTCGTGTTCACAGTACCTAAGGTATGAATGTAGGTCTATCATTGCCATATGCAATACCTTTCTGTTTGTGGTTCTGGACCTAGGCCTATCATAGACCTTCTATAACGGTGCATCGCACCTCGTGGTCACAGTACCTAAGGTATGCAGCAATAGTTCTATGCAAATGGTCAATCACAAAGAAAGACCTTGATGTACATGCCATGCTTACAAGACTATCTCTACTTTCATTACTCAGTAATGCATGCATTCTTTCTTCATGTTCCTCTTTCCTTTATCTTTCACTTTACGTTACATAATACTTTCATTACATTCATTAACATAACACGTAAAGCCATGGGAAAGATAAACATACATCATCATAAGGAACATAACATATCATTCATACATCATCATGTAGGGTATGATACATACATCACGTATAACCATGCGACATCATCATCATCATCATCATGCATAAGCATCAATCACAATACATAACATGCCCATCATACCATCTATGACCCCAAAAGTCAACTTATATAGTCCCCCGGGAATCTCCCAAGTCAAAGCCTACTTTACACATTTTCCCCAAAAATCAGAAAAATATTCTAAGTCCTAGGCGCATGGGCACTATGCAGGCGCATGGACACTATGTAGGTGCATGGACACTATGCAGGCGCATGGGGAACACTTAGGCGCATGGGCAACTTTCAGGTGCATGGGCACTATGCAGGCGCATGGGGAATCCTGGATGTCTGGACACTTAGTCAATTCTAGCCCAAATTCTAGGCACATGGGTACTATTTAGGCACATGAGCCATTTGGGCGCATGAGCAACTTAGGCGCATGGGCACTATTGGGACGCATGGCCCTACACTTAGTCATCCGACTAATATTTCTAGGCGCATAGGCCATTGTTCAGGTGCATGGGCTGTACTTAGACATTTCTAAGGCAATCTTAGGCACATGGGCTACTGTTTAGGTGCATGGATTACACTTAAATCCTAAGGCACTCTCAGGCGTATGAGCCTCACCTAGACGCATGAGCTTTCTGTAAAACATGTTTCTAGGATGTTTTCAACCCCAATCTTCAAACTCATCTGTTCTAAGCTTAATATGGCTATTCTAAACATGAATAACCTATAAGCAATACAAGAATCAACGTAACACATGTACAATGCACACGGGTAAACATACATGAACTTGTAAAATCATTTTAATACATTTTCAGCCCCAAAGATCGTTTAAAACAAGTAAAAACCAGGGTCTAGAACTCACGTGATGCAACTTGGGTATCTCTTCCTTTCCAACCCGCTTGCAATGAGTTCAAACACATAAAAACAACACCCAACACACACACCCAAGCACATACACAAACACATAAGCACATAAGCATGCAACCGGGATGAAACCCGTCATAAACACATAAAAACCACGAATTCTTACCTTGAATTCATTCACATCTTCTTCTTTTTCCTCGGCCGAGAGTTTCCCCTGCTCTCTCTCTCTCTCTAAAACCGAAGAAGTGGTGATGTGAAATGAATGTGGGCGGCCATGCCCACCTTTGCACCAACTTTTACAAAATTTTATCCTTTTGGACACTTTTAGTCCCTCCACTTGGACTTATTTGCTTTTCTTTCTTTTTATTCCTCATATATTGTCTTTAAAAAATAACCGGGTGTTACAAAGGATCATGCCAAAACACTAACATCTTCAAAAACAAAAACATATCATAACATTATATGTGCATTTAATCATGAGTATTGTAATGATATAAATGATTTAAAGCAGGGACGAAAATAGCAATTTAATAAAGGAAGTGATGGTTTTATTACTCCTGGTGGTAACTGACATTATCTAGGTATTTTGACGAAATGGTTGTTATGATGATTTTTTTGAAACACAGGTACTGAAATCGCAAAAACTAAAACATAAGTACTAAACTAATAAAAAGAGTAAATTACACTGATGGTCCCTGGGGTATGCCTGAATTGCAACTTTAGTCTCCATTTTCAATAAATCACATATATCGGCCTGCATTTTGCATGGTATGCACACTTTCAGTCCCTACTTTGGATGGACGTTAAATACTAACGTTAAGTCAGAACACGTACCCCACATGTGAGGGTACTTTTGTCATTTCAAACCCTTTTTTCTCTTATAAAAGTCAAAGAAAAACCCCATCCTCTCTCTTATTCCTCCCTCCTTCTTCACCCCACGATCAATAATGGTGGTTTGTTACTGTGGAAGAAACGCTATAGTTCGTACCTCGTGGACGAATCGCTACCCAAGACGACGCTTCTATAGTTGCCCTATACCAGTAAGAACCCTTTTTAGTTTCATTTATCACCATTTATTGTTATCAAAATTTTCAATTGTTACAGAAGTCGAATTGTGGATTCATGCGATGGGTTGAACTACCTGTGTGTACTCGAGGAAAAGACATTGTTCCAGGTCTTTTGATGTCAAAAACAGAGTTGAAAACTAAGTCAAGATTATGCAAGCTAAAATTCGCTGGAAGAACATGATGTTGATGATGTTGCTGATAGCATTAGGGCTTTTAAGTTTTCTTGTTGTTGTTCTTTTGTAGTGTTTCATAATGGTGAAGGAAGAAAATGTTGGTTTATATTAATGTATTGAAATATTGGACCACTGTTAATATTTTGTAAGGTTTGACTATGAATCTGAATGAAAATGGAACTACCATTTTAGTCTTAATCCTCTTAAATGTCGCATAAAATGGTCCAAATAGGTTATGGGTTCGAGTTCGCGGCACTAAAACGGTTCGATTGGTGCCTTTTACATGGTTTCAATCGTATTAATTTGGGTGTTTGGTGGTCACCGGAGTTTGGCCGGAGTAGGGCCGTCGGTGACCGGAAAATCGTGGGTGAGGGGAGGGTTGGTTTGGGTTTTTAAAATGTACACAATTAGCCCCTCAACTTTTGTAGGCTTATTATTTTATGCTTTAAACTTTCAAACCTTTTAAGTTTTATAATTTTTATAAATTGTTATTATTATTATTATTTTATTATTATTATTATTATTATTATTGTTATTATTATGATTATCATTATTTGTTATATAGTAATAATCATTATAATCTTAAAGGATTAAAAGACAAATTAAAGTAATATGCATAAGCAACCCATAAGTTTCATGAATGACACAACTAGCCCATACAAGAATTTAACAAAGCTAACTTTAAATTAACCCAAAATTACTAGATGTTACAGTCTCCCCTACTTAAAAGAATTTCGTCCCAAAATTAAGAATGAACTAGGCGAACAAATGCGGGTATCTTTCCTTCATATGATCGTCACGCTCCCAAGTGAACTCAGCTCCACACTTGTTCTCCCAACGAACCTTAACGATTGGAGTAGTTGTGGTTCTCGTTTTCTTCATAATGCGATCCATAATCTCAAAAGGTTTCTCAACAAAGTGCAATGACTCGTCGATCTGGATGTCTTCCAATGGAACATGCAGACTCTCGTCGACCAAACACTTTCTCAAATTTGAGACATGGAATACAGGATGAACTTCACTAAAGTTGGAAGGTAGTTCCAGTTTATAAGCCACTTTCCCAACCCTTTTCAGAATTTTGAAAGGTCCTACAAATCTTGGAGCTAGTTTACCCTTCTTTCCAAAGCGAATAACACCTTTCCACGGTGACACCTTAAGAAGAACCATGTCACCAACTTGGAACTCCAATGGCTTACGACGCTTATCGGCGTAACTCTTTTGTCGACTTCTTGTCACTTCAAGGTTCTTGCAGATTGTGAAGACTTTATCGGTCGTTTCTTGTATAAGTTCAGGACCAGTGATGAAATTTTCACCAACGTCGGTCGAGCAGATCGGTGACCGGAATTTACGACCATACAAAGCCTCGAATGGTGCCATCTTGATACTTGAGTAATAACTATTGTTATACAAAAATTCCGCGGGCGGTAAATGCGTATCCCAATCACCACCAAAGTCAAGGACACAAAGACGCAGCAGATCCTCGAGGGTTTGGATTGTTCGTTCGGTTTGACCATCGGTTTGAGGATGGTAAGCCGTACTTAAATCCAATTGAGTACCCAAGAGTTCTTGCATCGAAGACCAAAAGTGTGAACTGAAGCGAGCATCTCGATCGGAAATAATGTGTAAAGGCATGCCATGACGACTCACAATTTCGTCAATGTAGATTCGAGCCAGCCTTGAAACCTTGTGTGTATCTCGTATGGGAATGAAATGTGATGTCTTGGTCTAATGGTCAATAATGACCCATATACTATCATGACCACGAGGTGTACGAGGTAACTTGGTTATGAAATCCATGGATATATGTTCCTATTTTCACATAAGGATTTCAGGTTGCTCAAGTAAACACTTGGTCGTTGATGCTCGGCTTTGACTCTTGCACACGTGAGACACTTGGAAACATAAGACGCGATATCTTTCTTCATTCCAAGCCACCAATATTGACCACGCAAGTCCATGTACATCTTATCGGAGCCAGGATGAATGGAATTTCGGGTTTGATGAGCTTTGTTCAAAATAAAATGTCGAAGGTTATTACAATTCGGGATCCAAAGTCGATTCAAGAAGTACCACATGCCATTTGGTTTTGTCTCCAGTTATGACCGAACGTTAGGCATCAAATCTTCATCTTTCCCTTCGTCGGTAAGTGCCGCTTGTTGAGCCTCATGAATGCATAATTCGAGGTCACTATTGATCCTTATGTTTTGAAGCATGATAGTAGCCTCGTTGACATCCACATGAATCTCGGTATCAATTCTCATGGCATATCAAACTATTGCCTTCGATCTCGAATTTCTTGAAGCGAGAATGTCTTGTTGTGGACCTTGCGACTTAGCGCCTCGGCTACAACATTCGCCTTTCCAGGATGGTAGTGAATGCCGCAGTCGTAGTCGCTAATCAACTCGATCCAATGTCTTTGTCTCATGTTGAGATCCTTTTGGTTGAACACGTGTTGGAGACTCTTATGATCGGTGTAGACTATGCATTGCATCCCATATAGATAGTGTCCCCAAATCTTCAATGTAAAAACCACAACACCAAGTTCAAGATCGTGAGTCGTATAGTTCAATTCATGAACCTTCAATTGCGTCGACGCGTATGCTATAACTTTGCCTTGTTGCATGAGAACACAACCAAGACCTTGATTAGAAGCATCACAATACATGGTAAAGTCATCGTTTCCATCCAGAAGTGTGAGAATAGGAGCGTTACACAACTTGTGTTTTAATGTCTCGAAAGCCTCTTCTTGCTCGGGTCCCCATTCAGAGAGTCGAT
This sequence comes from Flaveria trinervia, assembly GCA_025506515.1. Taxonomy (NCBI): domain Eukaryota; kingdom Viridiplantae; phylum Streptophyta; class Magnoliopsida; order Asterales; family Asteraceae; genus Flaveria; species Flaveria trinervia. The sequence continues at coordinate 9,032,940 of CM046453.1, forward strand.
TCTTTTGGGTTAGCATCGTTAAAGGTTTTGCAATCTTCAAGAAATTTGCTACGAACCTACGGTAATATCCCGCTAAGCCTAGAAAAGAACGAACCTCCGTTGGGGTTGTGGGAACACACCAATTCTTCACGGCTTCAATTTTAGCAGGATCAACATGAATTCCTTGGCTATTCACCACATGCCCTAAGAATTGAACCTCCTCCAACCAAAATTCACACTTGGAAAACTTGGCGTATAATTGCTCCTTCTTCAAAATTCCAAGAATTTGTCGCAAATATGTCTTGTGATCGATTTTCGTCTTGGAATAAATAAGAATGTCTTCAATGAATACGATCACGAACTTATCCAAATACGGTTTACATACTTGATTCATGAGATCCATGAATACGGCAGGTGCATTGGTCAAGCCAAAAGGCATGACCATGAACTCGTAGTGTCCATATCGAGTACGAAAAGCGGTCTTCGGAATGTCATCATCATGAACATGTAGTTGATGATACCCAGAACATAAATCGATCTTTGAGAATTAAGTTGCTCCTTGAAGTTGATTGAAGAGATCATCGATTCGAGGAAGAGGGTATCAGTTTTTCATAGTAAGCTTGTTGAGTTCTCGGTAATCGATGCACATATGAAATGACCCATCCTTCTTCTTCACAAACAGTACAGATGCACCCCACGGTGATGAACTAGGTCGACTGAAACCCTTATCGGTCAACTCTTGCAGTTGACTAGCTAGTTCTTGCATTTCAGATGGTGCAAGACGATAAGGTGATTTAGCCACAGGGTTTGCACCAGGGATTAAGTCAATCTTGAACTCAACTTCTCGCACGGGAGGTAGCCCTTTAAGATCCTCGGGAAAAACCTCGGGAAAGTCCCGCATGACAGGAATGTCTTTCAACTCCTTACCCTTGGCTTTCGTATTAACTACATATGCCATGAAAGCCATGTAGTTCTTACTTAAGCACTTGCGGGCCTTGGTGCAAGATATGAGTTTGAGTCTTTGGCATGATTTCTCCCTAAAGACTTTCAAAGTATCACCAGTCGGTAAAGGAATTCGGATACACTTCTCGAAGCATAAAACTTCCGCATGATGTTTGGCTAGCCAATCCATGCCAATGATAACATCAAAGCTTCCCAATTGCATAGGAATAAGGTTGACAAAGAACTCGTGTTCATTAAGGCTTAAGGTGTAGTCACGTATTACGACGTCAACAACGATAGATTTTCTATCGGCGACCTCGACCGTGAAAGATCTTTCCAAATTAACACGCAGTTTAGAAAGTATAGGCTCGATTTCCAAGGACACGAAACTCCTATCCACACCCAAATCAAACAATACAGATGCATAATGATTATATACAAGATACATACCTGTTTCGTAATAACCAATTATTGGTATGAGGAACACAAGGATAGGAATTTTTATAAGACAAGAAACGATTGAAAGGGGGTTCAATGACGTACCATTCACCACGTCATTTTGGCTTGTGCTTGGTTGGCATTGATGTTGAAAGCCCTTCCACGAGCCGGTGGCACAGTTCTCGCATTACGAGGACATTGAGGACGAATATGACCAGGCTCGCCACAGTTATAGCAGGTTCGGTTGGTAAGCATGGCAGTGTTGTTTGGCGCACGAAGCCAAGTAGTCACCAAGTGTCCATACTTCCCACACAACGAGCAGACTCGGCATGGAATGTTGCTTGAATGATGGTACTTGCATGTGTTACACATAAGAAGTGGACCAGCATAAGCTTTAGTCATGGGAGCTTGATTCGCAACCACCATTTGTTTTTGAGGAGCATTTGGGGCGGTCACAGTGTAGTTGCGTGTCGGGGTGAACTTACGCTTCTTGTTTTGGGAAGATGACTCGGCCTTACCTCCTTTGTTGCCTCGGATGTCACCTTCGCAGTAGACTTGGAACCCTTTGCCGACATCGTGCTAGCTCTATATGATTCTCGGTGAGCTGTGCAGTGATAGTAATCGCCTCCTCCAAAGTTGTGGGCCTACTACCCACCACGGCATCTTGAATTTGAGGTGGCACCCCCTTGATAAATTTCTCAATATTACGGGGCACGGTGTCCACCATGTGTGGTAGGAGCATATTCAACTCATGATGTCAGGTGGAATAAGCCAAGTGATTCCCACCATCTTGTTTGAGGTTCCAGAATTCCTCCTCTAGCTTTTGCAACTCGCTCCTCGGGCAGAACTTTTGGAGCATGATATCCTTAAATTCTTCCCAGGGCAACGCCATTGCAACCTCAGTTCCACGGTTTCTCTTTTCACTATTCCACCATGTTAGTGCCCGTTGTTGAAGAACACTTGTGGCATAGCAAACCTTGAACTCGTCGGGCACTCGTTAACAATGAATGTGTTCTCCATACTTTCAAACCACTCGAGAAGTCCAGTGGCTCCTTCTTTTCCACTAAAGCTAGTAGGTTTGCACGAGTTGAAGTGTTTGAAAGTGCATGTACGATTGTTCCCGTTTTGGTTGTTGCTATTCTTCCATGAGCACCGCTATTTTTTCCATTGGTGTTGTTGTTTCTATTAGCCACTAGGGTGCTATTATGTTCAGCAACCATGGTCGGGATGACAGCAACCATTTGCCGTGCGATCATTGCAACTAGCTTACGGTTGGAACTTCCACGCTTTCCATGGTGACGAGATATGCTGGATATACAAAAATGAGTTAGTTACGGGAATGAGGATAACAAAGGATAGTAGTTTAGACAAAGACAAGCTAAGGGTTGTAAGGTACATGGAATGATTCCATTTGGTAACGCATTACCATTTGGAAACGTTGACACGTCAAGGTAAGTTGACCCATTCGCCTTAGAAATTTGTGTATGTTGACCATAGTTTATCACTCATTCCAAAAATCCCCAGGTAAGCATAACTAGTCCCGTAGGATTTATGTGATATGCTTGCCTTAGCCCGAGGGCCTTTTGCCAGGAAATCCAGAATACAGGTGTCTATGTGTCACACAAATTTCTTAGGTTCATGAAATCAAAACCTTGATGAGATTTATATAGATTAGACATAACGTCTAAAGATCCAAGTCATAAGCATAAGTATAAGATTCCACGTGCCGTCGAGAATAAGATTAAGAAGTTTCATGTTCGGGGAGAGTCGAAGAGTCAAAGTTAAGTTTAGGGAGACAAGTAACAATGTTTAGGCAATCCTATGCTAAGGCATCAAATTGCACATAGGAGGGCATAGCATTATGTAGCATGCAAAATATATAATTTACAAGATAGAATCATAATTCTATAAGGTTCATGCATACTATAGTCTAGGTCACCATTTCTAATAACCTAGATGCCTATAGTTATGGGCTCTGATACCAATCTATCACACCCCAACCTTGACGGCGGAAACGTCGAGGTGTGAGGGTTAAGATCGTTCACAGCCACATAACACTATTAATAACCCAAATATATATTAATCATAAGTTCCAATTGTACCATTACAATCATAAGTATCAAAGAAAGTAAATGACATAACATAAGATGTAACAAGCCAATTTATTTCATTTATTTAACTAAGTTCATTCCTAGATGTGAAAGTACTTCAAAAGTGGCGATCAAGCTTGAGTATTTCCTAAAACATGTTAAAAATAAAATGTCAACATAATGTTGGTGAGATTTCCATAGTTTTCGATACATAAGTATATAAAAGATGGCAATTGATGTTGTAAGTTAGAGAACAAAGTAAACTAGGGATTCAAGACAGAATGCACAATCAACCCTCAACAAAGTTTTACAAGTCTCAAACATTTACAAGTATATACGCTTAGCTAAGTCTACTTGGATCAACCAAGTAGGCTTGTCTAGCCCATAGATCTATGAATTCGCTAGGCTAGCAATAGTTAATGATTGTACATATATTGGACATTACATGATAGCTACAAAGTTCAACTAACCACAACATACAAGCGAAAAGCCATAAGTTTACAAGAGTCAAACGTGTTTGCAAGTGCAAAGTTTATAATGTAACATGTTTCACCCCAAAAGTGTAAAAATATAAAAAGAGGTATAGAAATACTCAGATGATCAATAAGTATATAATGGATGATCAATAAGTATATAATGTAACAGGCGTTGTTTCAACGTAGCCTTTCACAATGCACCTAGAATATATATATATATATATATATATTATATATATATATATATATATATATATATATATATATATATATATATATATATATATATATATATATAATATATATATATAATATATATATATATATATATATGTTTACAAGGTTAAAGTTTAATTGTAAGATTAACATTATAACGCGAACTAGGGTTTCGATGGAAATTTGGGGCTTGTCAAATAATTGTGTTTAACAAAATGGAATCAATTATATTTATTAAACTCAAAGAATTTTGCTACATGTTATGTAAGATCATATGTATAAAATATCATATTTATAACAATTTGTATACATATATAATGATTAAATAAATTTAGTAATCTTGATTTAAAATAATAATTTGAAGATATTGGATGAAATAATATTTATGTGAACAAAATATTATCTAAGGTCTACTTTTTATAAAATTGAACTATTTATATCTCTTTTTTTAGAATATTTAATGAAATATAAAAGTATTATTTTTAAATAAACAATTTATAGAAAATATTCAAATAATTTAAAATGATCAAAGTTTATAAAATGACTTTTTTATAATTTTTAGAAATTTTGTAGTATTTAGTTTAAAGGCCAAAAAGGCCAAAAATTACATGAGGTTCCCCGGGTTCGAATTAGGGACCTCCTGCTTTATAGGGTGTGTGCATGACCAGTGAACCAAGGCTCTCAGCCGCGGTTTGTAATGGTTCTAAATTGTTTTAACCTAAATCAATTGAACACCCCTAAATCCAAGAACCCTAGAATCGGATGGATTCAAATCAAACCCAAATTGGTTGTTGATTATGAAATCAAACATAGGGCTTATGATCCCTACATGAAATCGAGTAGTTTGATGTATTAAACTTACCTGATTATGATCGAATTGAAGTGTTTAAGCTTGAACTCATCTCGGTTATTCACGATGAACAGATGATTAGCAATTGATTGTTTGAGTGAATGATTTATGAATTGCATTTATAGAGAGTTTAATGGGATCGAAACGAGTATTTGCCCCCTGTTATATAGGTTTGTATACTCGTTAAGGGTCGAACGAGCTCCAAGTTCTGCTCGATTATTTCGGTTACTAAACCGGTTAATCGATGGTTTAGTTCAATTTAAACGATGTATTAAGTTTGTAATTGATTGTTCGAACGTTTCTAATCGTTTAATTCCGTTAATCGACTCATTGTGTACGTTCAACGGTTATGAACAGACTTGATTGATGAACTCCACTTAATCCTCTTAAATGTCGCATGAAATGGTCCAAATAGGTTATGGGTTCGAGTTCACGACACTAAAACAGTTCGATTGGTGCCTTTTACATGGTTTCAATCGTATTAATTTGGGTGTTTGGTAGTCACCGGAGTTTGGCCGGAGTAGGGCCGCTGGTGACCGGAAAATCGTGGGTGAGGGGAGGGTTGGTTTGGGTTTTAAAAATGTACACAAGTAGCCCCTCAACTTTTGTAGGCTTATTATTTTATGCTTTAAACTTTCTTTTTTAGTTTATAAATTGACAAAACTAACCCCATAACTTTTAAGTTTCAAACCTTTTAAGTTTTATAATTTTTATAAATTGTTATTATTATTATTATTATTATTGTTATTATTATGATTATCATTATTTATTATATAATAATAATCATTATAATCTTAAAGGATTAAAAGACAATTAAAGTAATATGCATAAGCAACCATAAGTTTCCTGAATGACACAACTAGCCCATACAAGAATTAACAAAGCTAACTTTAAATAACCCAAAATTACAAGATGTTACATTATCCGATCTTATTCGTGAAAAAGAAAGACGGTAGTATGAGGATGTGTATTGACTACCGTGAGCTGAATAAGTTGACGATAAAGAACTGATACCCCTTACTGAGAATTGATGATCTGTTCGATCAGCTTCAAGGTGCTAGTTGGTTTTCGAGGATAGATCTTCAATCGGGCTACCATCAGCTAAAGGTGAAAGAGCAGGATATTCCTAAAACATCTTTTCGAATGCGTTATGGTCACTACGAGTTCCTCGTTATGTCATTTGGTTTGACCAACGCGCCAGGTGCTTTTATGGACTCGAAGAATCGAGTGTGTGAGCCGATGTTGGATAAATCAATGATTGTGTTTATCGATGATATCTTGATTTATTCCAAGAGTGAGGAGGATCATGCCGGTCATATTCGGGAGGCGTTGGAGACATTGAGAAGGGAGAAACTATATGTTAAATTCTCCAAGTGCGCGTTCTGGTTGCGCGAAATTTAGTTTTTGGGTCATGTAGTGAATCCCGAGGGGATTATGGTCAATCCAGCAAAGGTGGAGGCGGTGATGCAATGGAAGTCTCCAAAGACGCCTGCAATGGAAGTCTCCAAAGACGCCATCCGAGATTCGTAGTTTCTTGGGTTTGGCGGGCTATTATAGAAGATTCATTCAAGACTTCTCTAAGATCGCTTCTCCACTAACTAAGTTGACCCGTAAGGATGTAAAGTTTGTATGGGGTCAAGCTCAAGAGAAGGCATTTGAGGAGTTAAAGGCGAGATTGACTCAAGCTCCTGTTTTGTCGTTACCCGATGGAAATGAAGATATGGTGGTTTATTTTGATGCTTCTCGAGGTCGGTGCAGAGGGGAAAAGTTATAGCCTATGCATCCTGACAGTTAAAGGTTCATGAGGTTAATTACCCTACTCATGACTTGAAGCTAGCAGTTGTGGTCTTCGCGTTAAAGATATGGAGGCACTACTTATACGATACAAAGTGCACCATATTCACTGACCACAAGAGCTTGAAGTACTTCTTCGAGCAGAAGGACCCGAACATGAGGCAAAGACGATGGTTGGAGCTCATAAAGGATTATCATTGCGAGATCCATTACCACCCAGGAAAAGCCAACATGGTGGCGGATGCCCTTAGCCGGAAAGAAAGAACCGATCCGATTCGGGTGAAAGCTTACCGGTTGATGATGACCTCTGATGTGATGAAGCAAGTCAAAGAGTTTGAAGATGAAGCGTTGAAAGAAGATCACTTGGTGTTAGAACCCGATTTGGACGAATATGGATTCCTTGTTTTGGGGACCTACGCATGAAGATCATGGACGAAGCTTATAATACTCGATACTCTATTCATCCCAGTGCTACAAAGATGTACGCATGAAGATCATGGACGAATATGGATTCCTTGTTTTGGGGACCTACTCTATGTGAGTAAATGCCTACTTGTTTACAAGTGAAGGTCGAGTACCAAAATCCGTATGGGAAGATTCAACCTTTGGATATACCGGAGTGGAAGTGGGAACATATCCCCATGGACTTTATTACGAAGCTATAGTGTACCACGCGAGGGTATGATGTCATATGGGTGATAGTTGATCGTTTGATGAAGAGTGCTCACTTCCTACCGATTCGCGATACGTATTCATCCGAGAGGTTGGCGGATCTTTTCATCAAGGAGATTGTAACTTGTCATGGTGTGCCGGTGTCTATTGTGTCTCATCGTGATACCCGGTTTACATCAAAATTTTGGAAGAAGTTCCACGATGCAATAGGGACAAGGTTACATATTAGCACGGCTTATCATCCTTAGACGGATGGTCAGTATGAAAGGACCATTCAAATGCTAGAGGATATGCTTCGGGCATGAGTCATCGATTTTGGAGGAAGTTGGGACGACCACTTACCGTTAGCTGAGTTCTCATGTAACAACAGTTATCATGCTAGTATCGGTATGCCTCCTTATGAGATGCTATACGCTAGGAGATGCAGAACACCCGTTTGTTGGGGTGATATTGGTCAGAAGGAGTTAGGGAGAGTCGAGGTGATCGAGGCTACGACAGAGAAGCTTGAAATGATCAAAGCCTTCATGAAGGCAGCCAAAGATAGACAGAAGTCATATGCTGATAAACGACGTAGACCGATTGAGTTCTAGGTGGGTGATAGGGTTATGTTGAAAGTCTCACCTTGGAAGGGTATCATTCGGTTAAGAAAGCGGGGAAAGTTGAGCCCGAGATACATAGGGCCTTTTTGAATCATTGCTAGAGTAGGAGAGGTGGCCTATAGATTGGAGTTACCAGATGAGTTAAGTGGAATTCGCCTGACATTCCATGTATCTTATCTGAGGAAATGTATAGCAGACGAGGATATGGTTGTACTATTGGAGAATATTGAGGTAGATGAACGGCTTAATTATGTGGAGTAACCAGTGGCGATCATTGATCCTAAAGAGAAGAAGTTAAGGAATAAAGTGGTTCCTCTTGTGTGTGTACAGTGGAAGCACATGTAGGGATCCGAGTATACGTGGGAGACTGAAGAAGAGATGAGACAGCATTACCCACGTTTGTTCGAGGAATAACAGGTTTTAGGGACGAAACCAATATAAGGGGGTGGACTTGTAACACCTGGTTATTTTTTGAGTCAAAGAAAGAAGAATAAGGTGAAGAAAAAGAAATAAAAATTATTTAACCCAAGTTGAGGGGTTTAAAGTGTCAAAAGGACAAAAAGGTTTGAAAGTTGGTGTAAAGTGGGCATGGCCGCCCACTCTCTTCTTACAACATCCCAATCTTCGGACATTTAGAGAGAGAAAGTGTAGATTTGGATTTTGAAGAAGAATACTAGAAGAATCGAATTTAAGGTAAGAATTCATGTGTTTAAGATGTTCTTAACTGGTTTTATCCTCGGTTGTGTGCTTATGTATGTTGTGTGTGTTCGATTGTGTGTTTTTAGTGTGTTTCTAGGTGAGAACTTGTAGCAATCAGGCTTTGAAGGAAGTCTTATCTGAAGAGGCTACTAAGGTGAGTTCTAGAACCCTTCTTTTACATGTTTTAACTGATTTTGGGGCTGGAAATGTATGAATGTACGTTTTTATAAAACTGGGTTTCATACTCGTATGTATGAATATGTGTATGTTGCGGGTGGGGTCTGATTTTGGGCTATGTATATGTTTGATGATGTTATGGTTGTGTTTCTATGGCTTAGAATGTAAGATTTAAGCCTAGAACATGATCGATGGTGTGCGGGGACCGAATTATGATGTTAAGTGTGCCCTAGGCTGCTCATGCGCCCAAACAGTAGCTCATACGCATAGGTTTTAGAACAACTGCTAAAGTGTTCCAATGCGGATGAGCATTGACAAATGCAGATGAGCATTGACAAATACGTATGAGCATTGACAAATGCGGATGAGCATTGACACATGCGGATGAGCATTGACAAATGCGGATGAGCATTGACAAATGGGGATGAGTAAAAGTCAATACGGATGAGTAAAAGTCAATAGGGATGAGTAAAAGTCAATAGGGATGAGTAAAGAGGAAAATCGGATGAGTAAAAGTCAATGTGGATGAGTAAAAGTCAATGCGGATGAGTAAGAGGAAATGCGGATGAGTAAAAGTCAATGCGGATGAGTAAAAGTCAATGCGGATTAGTAAAAGTCAATGCGGATGAGTAAAAGGAAATACGGATGAGTAAAAAGGAAATGCGGATGAGTAAAAGGAAATGCGAATGAGTAAAAGTTAATGCGGATGAACAAAAGTTAATGCGGATAAACAAAAGTTAATGCGGATGAACAAAAGTTAATGCGGATGAACAAAAGTTAATGCGGATGGATATATGCGGATGAAGAAAAAGAAATGCGGATGAAGACTTAGAATATTTTCTGACTTTTTGGGGAAAAAGTGAAATGTAGGCAATGACTTGGGAGGTTCCCGGGGGTTCATGTAAGCTGACTTTTGAGCTCATAAATGATGTGATGGGCTTTGTATGATGATGATATCATGTATGATTGATGTTTATGTGTGATGGTATGTATGCTGTATATTATGCATGTATGATGATGCCCTGTATGGTGACGCTGTATGTGTATATTGATGTTCCTTGTTATTTATGTTTATTTTCCCGTGGCTTTACATTGAATGTTAATGAATGAAATGAAAGTATTATGTAACGTAAAGTGGAAGATAATAATAAGAGGAACATAATGAAAGAATGCATGCATTAATGAACGAAGGGAAGTAAAGTAAGTCTTGCAAGCCTTGTATGTGGAAACACGCCCAATGAAGGGTGTTAGTTCAACGGTGTGTGGGTTAGCTATCCCAGAAGGATGCACACCTGGGTTCGTCTTTACGACCGACCATTTTTATAGAACATTTGTTGCTTACCCTAGGTACTATGGGCAGGCTGCTGTGCGCCATAACGAGGGGTCTATGATAGACCTCAGCCCAGTACCCACTTTATGCATGACGGTGGGTATAGTACATGACAATGGTACACCTGAATTTACCCTAGGTACTGTGGCCAGGCTGCTATGCGCCATGATGGGGGGTCTATGATAGACCTCGGCCAAGTACCCGCTTTATGCATGACGGTGGGGTAAAGTTCATGGTTTTGGATGGAATGTAAAGAAGTAAAGATGAACGTATGAATGAAAGTTAACGAATAAATGATGAAGATAATAATGATATTATCTATGTGTATGTATGATGTATGACCACATACAAAAGTAAAGAACGGTTTTAATGAAAGTAGAGTATGTTTTACTTAAAACTATAAGTCACTCAGCAACGCTGACTTTTTATGCATTTTTCCAGTTGGCAGGTGAGGATTGTTGAGGATGGCTTTTTTTCTTTGTAATGTGAACAAATGAAATTGTGTAACGAATGTTGTATTATTTTGCAAAAGCATTTCTAATGAAAATGTTGTTTTTAATGTTTCCGCTGCAATGTTTATTTCAAGTTAATGTAATTATATGGTTTATGAGCGATGATTGGTCAGCTATAAGCGTCCTGAGAACGAGGCCTTACAATAAGCCAATGGATAAATGCCATTATTTGGATCTAAACCAACAGTTGTTAACGATTGTCCAGGGTAAGGGCCCTTTATAAATGCCCCATCCAACCCTAACAATTCCCTCTTACATGCTTTAAAACCTTCTTTTAGTGCTCCAGTACAAATATATATTCGTTTAAAAACCCTAGTATCTGCTAATGGATTTTATTCATGCTCAACCTGGAATTTAACTATAGTGTTGGGATTTGATGACTGAAGTTCAAAAGCATAGTCTCTTAACCTGGTATATTGTTCTTTGTAGTCTCCCTTCACCTGATATATGGCTTTAACCCTTGCCCTAAATGCCTTTATTCTTGAAACCTCTAACTCATACTTTCTTTGGAGTTCCTCCTGGATAGATTTGGTTGATACATTAGGATTTGATTCCACTTGGTTGATTATCCAAAACTCGTGGGCCATGAATTCAGCAGTGAAAGCCTTCACCTTTCTTGATTTAAGATAAGTATAGTGTGGTTTGTATGTTTTTACCATCCAACTCTCACCATCCTTTTTTGTCTAGATGTATACAACACCCAAGGACAAGATACTACCTTTTTATTCTCATTCTTTTGGATGTATTAGACCCACTTGCATCATCTTTCCCACTTGCTTGACCCTTTTTACCAATATCATTCCCACTTTCATGGGCTTTTTAGTAGGCCCATTATCTTTGGCAAGCCCATCATCTTTAGAAGGCTCATCATCTTCAGCATGGGGCACGATACCATAGCATACAACTCTAACTTTTTTTTGTCATTTCTTAATAAACCTAAGTCCCTTCTTGTTTCAATTGCATGTTTCTTGACTAAATCTTTTACTTCATTTGGATTTCCAAATACCTGCCCAACATATAATCTTATACCTTCAACCCCAATAACAACTTCTTTCTTTTTTTTCTCCTCAACTCCCTCAACTTCTTGCTTCTAACTGGTTCAAAGTCTCCAGAAGACTACTTTGTTCCACTACTAAGGGACCCATCAGTTAGCCCACATACATCTTCATCAATTGTATGATCATCAAATGTTTGCTCCTCACTAAATCTATTTTCATCACCTACAAATTCTTCTCCTTCATCCACAAAGTCTTGAAAATCCCTCATGTCAAAGTCACTTCATCAATCTCATTAGTTGTGTCAACTATATAATCACTATCCTCATCCTCACTATCTTTCTCAACATCAATATTGTTGGAGCATATATAGTCATATATAATGTGTCCCTAGCTTGTCGAATAGTCTAGGCTTAATGTTATACACCTGATATGTTGTAAACACATGAAACTGGGTCATTCGCAGGAGCATATGCGAATGAGACACAGTCGTACGGCTAAGCCATGCTAATGGACCAGCCGTGCGACTGAGAGATGCGATTGGGACATTCGTAAGACTGAACCATAAGTATGGTCCCGTCGTACAATGGAACCATACGCATGGTCCAGTCGTAGAATTGAACCATACGCATGGTCCAATCGCACGAATGGGCCCAGTCGCATCTAATATGGGTCGAGGCCTATATATACTAGTTTCAATGTGTAGAGAGATTAAGGATTGAGAGGAAGTCTGCCCGGAGCCTAGGGCTGCCGGATGAGAGGGGAGATCATGCTCGATCTTCCCCTTGCTAAGATTCTTGATTCTTATGTTGTAATGAGCTTATAATCATTAGGTTTTATCAATGAAACCAATATTTGATAGTTCGTGTTATTGATTTGACTTTTGGTTTTGGTTGTTCATCCTTCCGTCAAGAACATACTCGGATGTTTATCGATCCGGAGAAAAACCTAATTCACAATTGGTATTAGAGTCGGTTACTGCTGGAATGATCTAACAATCATTCTAGCAACCCGAGCTCTTGATTTCTGGATTGAATTTCAGATCTTGACATTAAACCCACTTCGTGTTCTTCGTGTTTTGCTCAGATCTTGTTACGTGTGTTGCTTCTATGTTGAAATTGAATTCGAAACCACGTTCCTGTCACCCTTTCGAATCTGATGATGTCTACTTTGTTTCGGTTCATGTTGAATTCATCAGATTAGGGTTTTGGGCAGCCCTGGTGGCTGCAGATCTGAAAATCTGTGTGCCGTTCATGCGACTGGGCCATGCGAATGGACCATTCGTACGACTGGGCCATGCGAATGGACCATTCGTAAGACTGGACCATGCGAATGAGCCATTCGTACGACTGCACCAGTCGTATGTTTAGTCGTGTGACTGGACTAGTCATAGGTTCAATCGCATGAATGAGCCATCCGCATTGACTCATTCGCATTTGTTCCAGACCAAAAAAAAAGAGTCTGGAACAGCTTCTTGCATGGATTTGAAGATGAGCAAAGCATATTCACCCAGAGGTTCGTTTGTCAAATAAGTTCGATGTGTACCCCATTATTCATTGGATTTCCAGAATAGGTGAATTTAATTGGAACACGAAAGAGAGAAGAGAAGATGTCAGTAGTTGGTGCTGATTTTGTGAGGTAGTCAGGAGCATCTGACTACTTATGGGCCAATCAAGTTATATTTATCCGCACAGAAAGGATTCTGCTTCTTAGGGGGAATCCTTGTATATAGAAAGTGAAGACGCAATCAAAAAGTGATGATGTGAACCGGTTTCCGATGATGAATCTTCGTGCGTGCCGATTTGGTTGATATTGTCAGTTATGGATTGGAACCTTCAACCTTTTGCTCAATACACCGTGTCAAGACGCAAGGAGAGCACAATGTCTATATATTGGGATATGCTGAATGTGAGGGGGAATTTCTGCAGGTGGTGATGTTAATCAGGTTAGCCTGTGTGAAGATTGAAGCAATGGAAAACTGTTCGTATCATTATCTGGAAAAATCAGTCATATGGGGAATCTTGCTGCTGTGATGGTGTTCTGCAAAGTAAATGAAAGCTATTGTGCCTAAATTCATTTTTAGGGATGTGGTAGTAACTTGACGTATCGGCAACGTTGGCTAATATGGTTTTCGTTTGATTCTATTGGCAACCAGAGCAAAGATTGACTGAAGATTGTAAGAGGTGTTATCTACTATTAGCAAGCAACATACAAGGGGGAATTTGTTGGAGCATATATAGTCATATATAGTGTGTCCGTCGCTTGTCAAATAGTCTAGGCTTAATGTTATACACCTGATATGTTGTAAACACATGAAACTGGGTCATTCGCAGGAGCATATGCGAATGAGACTCATTCGTACGACTGAGCCATGCTAATGGACCAGCCGTGCGACTGAGAGATGCGATTGGGACATTCGTAAGACTGAACCATAGGTATGGTCCAGTCGTACGATTGAACCATACGCATGGTCCAGTCGTACGATTGAACCATACGCATGGTCCAGTCGTACGATTGAACCATACGCATGGTCCAATCGCACGAATGGGCCCAGTCGCATCTAATATGGGCCGAGGCCTATATATACTAGTTTCAATGTGTAGAGAGATTAAGGATTGAGAGGAAGTTTGCCCGGAGCCTAGGGCTGCCGGATGAGAGGGGAGATCATGCTCGATCTTCCCCTTGCCAAGAGTCTTGATTCTTATGTTGTAACGAGCTTGTAATCATTAGGTTTTATCAATGAAACCAATATTTGATAGTTTGTGTTATTGATTTGACTTTTGGTTTTGGTTGTTCATCCTTCCGTCAAGAACATGCTCGGATGTTATCGATCCAGAGAAAAACCTACTTCACAATAATACCCGTAGACCGCTCAAAAGCTCCTGAGGAATGTTGATTACCATATAAGTGTGGGATCCACAAATGTTAGTTGAAATAATTAAACCTAAAACAATCACCAGTGTGTGTCAAAAGTCTGTGTATGGATTTAAGTAGACAAACATATTGACAATCATTGTGGCAGCAATTCTTGAAAGTTCAAATCAATGTGGTAATCTAAGAGTTCCAGTATGATTTCCTAAAGTTGTTAACGACTCTGGATGAACACCAAGAATTGAGCATCAAAAGATTTTGATAACAAGTCCAAAATGATTTGACTTGCCTGTATGATTCCAAAATTGAATTGGTCCAGGTATGGTCAATCTAAGTTGAAGCTGTCTATTCCGGAACCAAATCCAGTAGATTTCCATCTCTCACAAAAAGCAAAAACAATTCTTATTTTTATTCTTTAATTTAATTTTTAGTTAGTCGTTTTAGTTTGTTTGTTTGTCGGACTACATCAGGAAAATCAGTAATGGATCAACTCACTAAAAGGGTCATGTCTGAGATGACCACATGTGTTTTAAAAGTTTAAAACAGTCACGTCTAAGGTGATCAAAAAGTTTTCAAGTCAAAACGATCATGTCTGAGATGATCAAATGCTCATAACGTTAATTTCTACAATTAAAGGGGTTTTAAATGTTAAATATTCAAATTGGCAGAAAATTTAATAAGTATGACCCATTCGCACGAATGGACCATACGTATGGACCAATCATACGAATGGAAGCCATCCGTACGAATGGACCATGAATATGGACCATCCAACCGAATGGCCCATACGATTGGCCCAGTCGGACGCTTAAGGGCGGACGAGTGAGTCAATCGCACGACTGAGATCCAGTTGGACGACTGAAGAAGGACGACTGAACCAATCGCATGACTGAGTCCCACTCGCATGACTGAAAGGTGCGTATGAGCTCAGTCGCACGATTGAATATAGGGTTAGTATAAATAGAGGGGGAGTCGGTCGCAGAGACTCACCACCCTCAAATTAACCCTGAATCGCACGACTTAACGCCACTCTGCCCAAATTTCATTTGATCTCTAAATCCCCCCGTTTCTTGATTAGTGACCATATACATCGACTCTACAGGTAATTTACGATAAAGAAGCACTCCCAAAACTTTCAATTTGATGCAAAATCGGTACATTCGGACTCGCAAAAGAACTGAGACTTAAGTGACTAAATAACCTAATTAAATGACTCAAACAAAAGAAAGTAAAGATGTTAGGTGTTATAAGAATGTATTGCGAGTCAAATGAACCAGACAACGATGTCTAAAACTCAAAAGTGGTGAAAAAGTGAATTTGAATTGAATAGTCAGTACATCATGCAAATGGACAGCCTGATGAACTTCAGTCGCACGACTGAAGGGTGCGAACTGCTTAAACGCACGACTTAACCATGCGTATGAAGTTCAGTCGCATGACTGGTGTAACCACATGAGGGTATATACGTATGAGCCCAGTCGCACACTCAGTGGTACACATGGGATCAGTCGCACGACTGAACCCCATTCGCATTGTTCAATCGCACGACTGATCTCAGTCGCACAATCTCAATCGCATGACAGAAAGATTTTCTTCAAGTTTAAGTGTTTCATGACTTTCTTAGCCAATGGTACTAACGTTTACTATCATTGTGTAATAGATGGCGAGTCGATGGACTATGAGCACGAAGCACAATATATGTGCTCATCTGGATTTGACATCCAGAAACGTTGTTGATTTCTCTGGCATCATCACATTTCTACTGAGATCGAGGATTGCATATGCCATATCTACTCCTTGTACTCCGTATCGATCCATTCAGCAGGCCTTCTGGGAAGGCGCTACAGTTGCTAGATCGTCTGAGCCTCATTGCATCAGAAGTACCATCTTTGGAGAGGCTATTACTATCTCAGAGGAGGATCTAAGGATCGTATTACAGTTGGGGGATGACACTGATTGTCCGACTCGATTACACCCCCTCACAGTCAGAGGATGCTTTCTTAGAGCCAAGTACTCTGGGGACATCAATGCTGGGGTACTCAACAAGAGTAACCTCTGTCCCCAGTTTAAGTATCTTGCGCACATGCTGCTTAAGTGCATAGCTTCCAGGAAGGGAGGTTTTGATGAGCTATCCGACCAGATACAGAACGCGTATGTTGCGTTGGTGCTGAACCACCCGTTCAGCTTCTCCAAGATGATCTTCACCTACCTGGTGGAGAACATCGAGGGGAAAGGGAAGGAGGGCTTATGTATGTACCCGAGGTTTATGCAGATGATCATAGATCAGAAGCTTCCCTCCCTGCCAAAAGAGAAGGAGGATGCGGTAGTCCTCGAGGTGATGGATGACACTACCTTAGGGAGGATGAAGGTGTACAGGGGGAAGCAAGTGAAACCCCCTGTCAGGAGGTTGTTTGGGCATCTGGCCCGGAGGACTACGTGGTGCCAGCAAAGAGAAAGTGGCGCCACGATGATAGTAACTCTGATGTGGAGCAGATTGCTCTACCCACTCATGACTCGGATGATGATGACAGTGGGGATGATGGAGACGGTATGCCTATTCCACCTAGAGGCACCGTGTCTGATGTTGTACCTCCAGTGTCCGTCCCAGCTGGTGAAGTAGCCAAGTCAGCTGGATTCCATCAGGATTTTATTCATGGTGCGGAGGAGGAGGAGGAGGAGATGAGGAGCCCCTAACGTGAACTGTGGGAAGCAAAGTTGTTCCCACAAAACATGGGCTAAGGGTGGTTGGTGAACACCCGAGAGACTCCGGAGAGACTGATACTGACCCAAGCTATGCATCGGGGTTAGCAGGCAGGGTTATAGGGGGAGCATCCACCTCAACGGAGACGAGGAGGAAGAGGATGGCTAAGCCCCATGGTCAGAAGAAGAAGAAGCGTCGGTTGACCTTCGTCACCACCACAGCCACCACATCCACCATAGCCACCACATCCACCACAGCTACCACAGCCACCACCATACCTCCCACCACAGTACAGATTCCATCCACCACCATATCCTTTACTCCCACATCACCTCCACCATTTCACAAACCTATCTTCACTATAGCCACCACCACCACCACTTCACCCCAAGCAGGACCCTCAGCCCATCCCTCACATACTTATGGATTCACCTTTACCTCCAATCGGGGTAGAGGAACAGTTGTCTGCGCTCAACAGGATGGTGATGCGCTTACTGGCTGCAGATGAGGAGAAGGCGGCCCAGATCTGCCAGCTTACTGACCTGACTGCTACACAATCTCACCAGATTGCAGAGCAGGCTCGAGTCATAGAGGAGCAGGCCCAATAGATGGCTGCTTAGAGCACTGAGATAGCCCAACTCCAAGCACATAGTGTCACATCAAGCAAGAAGATAGAGGAGTTGGAGGAGGCAAAGAAGACTATCATGTTAAAGCTGAAAGGATCTAAGGAGGAGCCCTTGAAGATCAAGGAAAGGGACGGAGATGGTGATGATGAAGATGATGATGAGGATGATGAGAGTGATACAGAGGAGAATGAGGAAACCGAAGGAGATAGGACAGAGGAGAAGGACGATGATGATGAAGCAGAAGGAGGGGATGCAGCTGCATCGGCCTCTGCTTTAGGTCAAAAGAAAAGGTCAAAGAACAGACAAGACCAACCAGCTTCTACTTCTACTCCTCCAAGTGACGAGACGATGATACAGGATAAAAGTAAAGACTAGATGTTTATGTATTTATTTACTTTTGTATTTGAATCCTGTATTGAAAATGATGTATTGAATGTTTATACTAAGTTAATGCATTTCTGTTTGATTAATTACTAATGATTTATGTGTTGAATGTTTAAATCAAACAGATCCAAATTACCAAAGAGATGAGTTTGATGTTGCTCCCCTTCAGCAGGTCAAGACTCAGCTAACAATGATTCTTAATCTGCAAGGGATTGTTAGGAGGTCAGTGAATTATACACCTGAAGAAGGGGAAATAATTCATGACCTATCAAACGAGCAACTCGCAGAGCTTTTCAAGCTAAATCCAGATGAGATAGTGAAAGATGCTCCGACATGCGATTCGACTAGTGACGAAGAGCTCAATGATGTTGATGAAGTTGAGATCGAAGATGTCACTGCCGAGGATTACCCTCAGTACGCTGACAATGAGGGTAATGTGGTCCCCAATCTGGGTGAATCCCTTGTCAGCGATACTTTTGAGGTGTTGAACAAGATGGAGCAAGAAACAGAGAAAGCAGTAGGAATAGCCCAAGCCTCAAATGATGATGTCGACATTCGAAAGGCTGAGTGGGCTGCATGTTTTGAAGAAGTTAGAGCCCAACGTGCTGCACCAAAGAAGGATGCCTACACCAAACTCTACAGAGTCAAGAAACATCACAAGGTGTCAGGAAGGATCATAGCATGGGCGTATTTTGAGGATCTTAATGCTTATGCGGTTAAGAGAGAACAGGGCATAGAGTACTTCAGATTCCCACATGATCTGAAGACTCTACCAGGTTTTGAGCTCAACCAGCTGGCTAAGCTAAAGCTTTTGTATGCTGAACCGAGGAAGATGTCAGGCTGGTTTGAGGCTGCCCTAAAGAAGGAGTTCCACACCAGATGGGTTAACTTCAAACCCCAACAGCCTACTAGGTATATCAGAAGGTCTGAGGTTGATACCATTACTGGCAAGCCCAAGATAGTGTTGAAGTGGAATCCTCCGCGCACAATGTCAAGAATCCCACTCAGGGAAATGCCACAGGAATTCACTCCACATTTTAAGTGGTGGTACAACGATTGGAGAACAGCTAAAGCGGTCATTGTCCTAAGCAAAGAGGGACAAATGGATACGATCAGGGTATTCGACCCGATGTGGCTTACAAACTTGTCGGATAATGATGTCTATACGCTATACAAGTGGCCACTGTTCTATGATACGCAAGATATTGTACAAGCCCTCCAGTTCCAGAACGTTATATGACTGCTTCACGTTTGAGATTCACACGGGAGTCATAAAAGAGGAGAAGTACAAGAAATACAAGGAGGTTATGTAGAAAACAAGAGATTAGAGAGATCTAGGTCCAAGGGGAAGTTTGTTGATACATGTATGTCCTTAGATCATGATATGAATGTAATAGATCTTGTTTGTCTGATTCTGAGGTAATGCTTGGAATGATTAATGAAATGATATTGTTTGTTTGTTATTTATAATGTTTAATATTTCATTATTGAGTCGACGTTGAATTGGTTAATTAGGTTTGTGGTTGTTTGAATTGTTACACATAATGTTATATTAATTAATACATTCAAACTCAACAAAATGAAGTTCTCATGCGAATGGCCAATGCGAATGGACCATACGCATGAATAACTTCATACGAATGACTCAGTCGCACGACTGAACCAGGAGACTGGATCAGTCGTATGATTGTAACATAAGATTGGCTCAGTCGCATGACTGAACACTCAGTCGTGTAGATGAATCAACCGCATGGTTCAATCGCACGACTGAACCATACTAATGGTTCAGTCGCACGAATGAACAATACTAACCTATAAATACAACCCAATTCGTGAAAAAAAAGGGCATTCTTTAATTACGATTCCAGACATACCCTAGCTGTCCAGAAGTCTCCCAATTCGTTTCTCCAAGTTCACAGAACACATTAGATCGATTCCCAATCGACTTCTAACGTTGGATTCCATTCTTGATTGATTCTTCGTGTGTTCTCACTAATTGGATCGCCAATCAAATAGGATTCCACACTATTTGATCTGGTTTACACGCTAATCACTAGGTATTTCGTTCAAATACCAGGTCCTAACAAATATCCTCTCTTTTATTTGTTAATGGAAACTCTTTACCAAAGTCAACATTATCAAAACCATACTCAAAGTCATTAAAACTAAAATCCCTAACTGTCTCATGACTCACATGTTGCCTATGTTGTTCAACTCCACCTTGTTCAACACTATCATAATTCATATCTCTCTGGTCATTCACAACCGTCTGCTTATTCACATCTACCTCAACAGGCTCATTAGTTACATTCGTCTACTTATTCACATATGCCTCAATAGGATCATTACTTACATTTGTCTGCTTATTCACATTTGCCTCAACATGCTCAACAGTCTCAATAGGTTTATCATTCAAATCTTTTTTAACTAAGTTATCAACAATCACTTTATTTAAATTTGTCTTATCATTCACATAATATTCATTATTCACTTTTACATGTTCCGTATCAACATCTACATGTTCACCCCTATCCATATTATCACCAGTTCCTTCTTGCAGATGACTTGGCTCTCCATCCCATGTTAAGTACAACTTTCTAGGAGGCATAAAGTTATTAACATCCTCTAATTCCTTGATCACAACTCTAGAATTTGTGTTTCGATCATAAGTCCCAACCCTACTTTCCCCATGTTCAATGTATACATCTATAACCTTATGCTCTCTAACATACTTTGCTAATAACATAATATCACTATCATTTCCTAATGCTGATAACCCAAAATCTAAATTCTTACCTGGAATTCGAAAATGATAGTAGAGGCGCATCCCATCTTGAGTTAACCCCAACTCATCCATTATAAAGTCTATCTCAAACGCAAAAAACTTATCAATGCCACACATATCAACAAATGCGACCCTGCCATAAGCGTATCTTCTTCGAGGGAAGTTTCTAAAAACACCACTATGATGAATCTTCAGAGAAAACAGATTTGGTTCGTTACCTGTTCATCAAAAGAGTAATAGAAACATAAAAAATCATAAATTTCTTGGTCTGAAAGAAAAAAATGCAAAAATGAAGAGTTTTTAAACATACCATATGCTTCAATAAGATCCTCAGTGGTAATATTGGTATTCACAGCTCTAATATACCAAACCATCCTTGATCTTAAAGCTTTCGTAAGATTTAGCAAGAAATAAGGTAGGGTTTTCTTGATGATTTTCAAAGTCGATGAATGAGGAAGATGACAGGTTGAAGAATTATATGGAGGGAAATTTCTAGTGTCAATAATAGAAGAGTATAACTAGTGTCGATAAAAGGGGGTTTGAAATAACAAAAGTACCCTCACGTGTCGGGCACGTGCTATGACTTAACATCAGTATTTAACGTCCATTCAAAGTAGGGACTAGAAGTGTGCATACCATGCAAAGTTCAGACCCACATCTGTAATTTATTAAAAGTAGGAACTAAAGTTGCTATTTAGACATACCCAGGGACCATCCGTGTAATTTACTCTAATAAAAATGATAAAAAAATCAAGGAAAAAACATTTAACTCAAATTAGATTCTTTGATTTTACATTTTGCTTTATCCTGTATCTTTTTATTGTTCAAGACCGACACAATTGCTTTATTCTCATTTTTTAAGTTCATCAAGATCATTGGGTATTTTATTTTATAACTCTTAAATATATTACACTTACTATATATATTACTAATTATCAATCTTTGTGTGTATTAATATTTGTATCTTAGGCTTAGTGAGTTATATTTATTTTTTGATTTTTTCAATCTTTGATTTTATTTTACTTTTAATCATAATATTTTTACATATTTTATAATTTAACCCCTATAAATTTTCACTTTCAACTTTATCCCCTATACTTTTCATATTTTTTACAAGTTTTTCATTTAATGGTTCGGTCTGAATTTTACCAGTTAACACAATGTGATGTGCACGTTTGATTTTAGGTTTACGCTTATTTTTCCTCCTTGACGGCTCATCATAATGCACGAGTCCTAGATCAATGTAGATATTTTTTAATATTTTACGTTTCACGTGCGTGGTCAACATTTTTACGTCTACTTTCCGTTCGGTTTATATTTTTTTGTTTTTATTTCTTTTTTATTACGAGTATTTCCGGTGATCTGATCGCTAATGGTAGTATAACATTGTTACAGTTTGACATAGTTTTACGTCCCGTTACAACGCGGGAGGTTTAATAGTAGTTATCTTCTTATTATCAACATTCTCATGCCATGTATAGAGGTTTGAATAAAATAATTTTGTACAAATAAAGTAGCTAATATATCAGAACAGTGTTAATTTATCGTTTTACATGTATTATTATCGACTAGATTTTAGATTTTTATCTTTTATTTTTGATCCAGCTAGCTTAAATTATTACATATATTGATTTATCAATATTTCTAAATTCATGCAATGAACAACTAAATAACTGCGTAAACTATTTAATTTAATAAAAAGGTAGCGCTAATAATCTATATTAGTTAATTAATTAGTTAGCAGTGATTATCAGCTCAATTGATTAAGATAAAATACCCATTATATTTAAATTTAAGGAGGTCATGGGCTCAAGTCTCATTCTGAATAAAATGCTTAGAGTTGAGCAAGTAGATTTTTTCAATAATGGGTTACCTTCTGATATGGTTGGAGGTGTGGTCTCGGATCGAGAACGGATAGGTGAGCCTAATTACAATAAAACATATCATCCGAAAGAGGGTCGTACGTTAAAAAAAATAATTAATTAGTAACTAAATAGCCTCATAATTACTTACATAAATTAAAACGAGAAACTAAAATTACTTCATTTAATGTGAATCATAATAAATCTTGATTTTATTTTCTTTGTTTTAATATGTTATTACTGTTAATATTTGATATCCTCCATCAAAAATATAATAACAGAAGTGATAATTAAAAATACTAACACTTCAGTTAAAAAAATTTGTGTAGACATTTATCATTCTAACAATGTTATAGCTTTTTTATATATAAATTCAATCAAATAGCAAATAGAATGTTAAAATAGCAAATACAATATTACGACGTGTTTTTATATTTAATTACCCTATATATGAAAAAAGCACTGCGATGAACAATGCTTTGGGGGCATTTTCGGTATTTCCATTTTCCTCGGGAAACATGCATTGTCTTTATAGGGGAACGGATGTTGGTTGGTGGCGTTGTGGGTGTGGGGGTCGCCAGCTTTTTGTTATCGTTCCGCCTACGCTCCGTTATCGGTGGTTGTGGTGGTGGCCCTGTCGTCGGCTGTATCGGAGGCAACGGGGATGTTTAGGTTTTTGTGGTCGTGTGGCCGCCGTCGCCCCGCCACTTTCGCGCCCTATATATGAAAAAAAAACACTGCGATGAATCGTGATTTGGGTTGGGGCTTTTCCGGTGTCTCCATCACCCCACCATAGTCGCACCCTATATATGAAAAAACAATGTGATGAACTGTGATTTGGGGGCTTTTTCGGTGTCTTCCTTTCTGCTCGAGTACTGTGTCTGGCCTTTATACTTGAACAGATGTTAGGTGGTGGCGTTGTGGGTGTTGGGGGTCACCGACTTTCTGTTGCCGCTCCGCTTCTGCTCCGAGATACTGTTGTTGTCGGGGTGTTTTGGAGTATTGTGCTTGCACAACTGTCATCGCCATGCCACTGTCGCCCCACCACCGTTCTCTTCGGATTTCCTTTGGACCCAAACGCCTTTTTTTGGCTGATTGAAACATGTGAATGCATGTTGTTACCTCATGCACCTGAATTTTCCTCATTTGAAGCTTTGTTATGTCAATGATGATAAGTATTTGCTCATCTTAGAGTTTTAACATCATATTCATCTTAGGTTCTAATGATTTGGGTTTTGTATGTTATTAGGAAAGATGTTATTCATCTTAGGTTTTGATGATTTGGGTTTTGTATGTTGTTAGAAAAGATGTTAATGATGATGACATTGGCTCATCTGATACTTGCTTATGATTGATGTGGTATTATGCCGGGCTGTAATGATAATTACTAATAATATCGGTTGTTTTGACATGACTACCATTAACCGATAGTTTTTTCTGAACCCGATCCATCACACGTGCAACGCGCGTGGACGAATATACAATAGTTTTTTTTAAGAACCGACAATTTTTAATTGTCTGGGTCCCGTAGGAAGGCCCGGTTAAAGTTTACTAGTTTCAGTAATTAAATAAAGATTTATAGATTAACAAGGAAACATAAAAGTACGATCATAGTGGCTCAATGAATAGGCAAATGAGCAAATTTAGGTAATGCTCAACTATACATAGTACATTTAAATTAATTAAAATATTTAAAAGATAATCCACACATTTTAAAGTGAAAATTTTTGAAATGCATTAAAAAGATCTGGGGCCTGTCTGATTTAAAAACAGAAAACTACAATCAAGGTTTTCTCCTCTTACAGTATTTCATCGTAATCATCAAAATCAAACTCCTTTATTTTTCTTCTAAGTTTTGGTTACTTATAATATATACATATAACAATAAACATATCTAGACTTAGAAAGTTGGTTATGAATGAGTACCTGAATTGCAACTCAAACCCAACTTCAAGTCGCCAAATTGTTGCACATCGGCTTCCTATCACTAGATATCGCGGGCGGAAACATGGATATGTGGATGTGGCAAACAAACGAAGAAGCCATGGTAGCGATGTTCGGCCATGAGAGGATGAGAAGTCATAGATTTACTAGTCTATAGAAGTGAGAATTAGAAGATATGAGAATAATAGAGTTTGTTGATGCATAACATCTAGAGAGTTTTTTTTGAGTTTAAGATTAGAAGAGCTACGTGCTAATAATGTGTTATAAACAAAAGACAGATCAACTCTTATTCATCATGTTACAACAATCTATAACAACGTTTATATACATCTTCACTATGTGTAACCGAAAGAAAAATTACGTCTTAAGTATGGAATAATACCGATAATAATGTATATCATTAAAATAATGTATATCATTATATCAATTTGTAACAAATATTAATATAAATTAAAAAAATACATGTTTACATACTAAAGTTGTTCAAATAATGACAATCACTTTATAATATTATAGATAAAATTATCATTTAATTCTCATATTGCAGGACCGGTGAAGGGTGGTTACTTGCAACACAACAACACAATGAGGAGGTTAACTTGACTAATCAAACAGTGAAACTGGATTAACCACAAGAGACGATACTAAGAACACAAATGAATAAGAGATAGAACAAGATAGTAAAATACACAAGGAGATGGTTTTCAAGATTATAGTATATTGCCTTCTCAAGTTCTATTACAAGTGTTACAAAGCATAAAGGAAAGTTACAAGTACTTGAGATACATATACTACATCCTACAGCCGGCCATACTTTGAAGACCAGCTCGATACAATTGACTAGACACAAAACAAAATCAATTGTAGAGTCAAAGGGCAGATTACCTTTTGACTTGTGACTATGACATGCCACAGCTCACATCCTAATATATTACATAAAGGATAAAGTACATGAAGTAGAAAATTATAGACTCAAGACCTCAATGTACAATTACTAAAATCATGGACCTTTTCACCAACTCATGCAAGTTGGTGACTTTACAGAGTTGCAGCAGAAAGGGGTCCAGCTTTATGTAAAGTACATAAGATAAAGCATGTATACTAAAAGTCTTTGGAAGAAATTTGTCTTCAAGTGTTGGCTTCGGAAGACTTTGTCTCTAAAGCTTCGGAAGACTTCATCTTTGGGTTCGGAAGATTTTGGTCTTGGCTTCGGAAGATTTGACACTTAGAATATTTCTGTTGTATGTGTGAAACTTCCGAAGCATTCTTCTTCAATGCACTTGTGCATGCATGGAGGAGACTTTGAGTGTTTGAGTTGCATCAACCTTAACATATATTCCTTACAAAATCTCCTTAGGCTGATGCTACAAAAACACTTTGAAAACTTCAGATATCAACAGTCCTCATTATGATGATGACCATCACTTTCTTCATGAGATGACCAGGATCACTCAAACTCTCAAAATGTCTTCTCATGTCAAATAGATCATGCAGAGGCAGATTGAACGTGTCCTATCATGTATAGACATCCTCAGTGCCTTGATCTCTAATGACATGCCATCTTTCTGGATTTATGGTGTATGTCTAGGACAAGATGGGTTTTCCTGATGCTTGAGGAGCTGTTTGAATGGGAGTTGATGGAGCATCCTCTGTCTGCACATCCTCAGGATGTTCTAACACATCCTGATGTTCAGAAAAGGATGTTTCTTTCTTCTTCTTTGGATTTGGCTTTGAAGCCATTGTTTTCTTTCTCTTTGTTTCTTTTAACTGAGAAGACTAGCCTGGAACACCTGATTGATCTTATTTGTCTTTCTGAGTTGGATCTTCTTCTTTCACAGGTTCATAAGGAGAGGGAGTCTAACCTTGCTGTGGATCAAAAAATGAAGCTTGCTGAGAGTCAACAGGAGGTTCAGGTTGTGTTGTCTCAGGTTGTTCAACCTTAATCTCCACTTCAGGTGGAGCTTGAATTGGAGGGGAGTGTAAGTCAATTAGCTCTCCACTCTTGATCTTCTGCTTGATTACCCTAATATGCTCATCCATAATGGATAGAGACATAGGGCCAAGTCTCCTTCTTGAGAATCCATACAGCTTCAAGAAGCTCATCATCCTCTGTCTGTCTGCAGACTTCTTCATGCTCTTCTGGATGATGGCTCTTGACTTAGCAGCTTCTTCCCTTAGCTTCCTTTTAGTGGTCTTTCTTTCCTTGACTATCTCAAGTTCAAGTTGTTTGAGATACTCAAACTCAACATAGTCATAGGATAAGGGAAGAAGTGCATCTGCTTGATAAAGGCTTGTGGCATTCAGGTAGTTGATCATTTTGATCCTGTCTTCTTCTCTGTCTACCTGAGGTTCTTGTTGAACCACATCCTCATGTGTAGGACTTTCTTGAACTTGGGAGAGAGTAGGCACATGCTTATATAATCTTTTCTTTCTTCTTACTTCTTTCATTTGTACTAGTAGCTCAGCATCTTCTGCCTCTTTCTTCTCATTTGATATTTCTATGTCAACCAGTTCATTCAATTCCTCAAAGGAGGGAGAAATGACATTGTTAATGTCATTGTTCCTGGTCTGCAAGTAATTGATCCTACTGCCCTCAACTCATCATCCTGAATGTTTGGTCGGGGGGGGGCAGTTCAGATAGCAGTTTCCATGATTCTTGCAGACCCAAAAGAGAAACTTTCTCCATTTAGCTTCCTTTTCCTCTTTCTCTCTCTCTCGTCCTCAATCTCCTCAGATGTCATCTTTCTTTTCCCTTTGTCACTCACAGACCTTTATGACTCAGGGTGGAGAGAGCTTTGGCCTTCATTGCTTGGTGTAGCTTCCAAGCTCTAGCCAAAGAGAGGTTAAGAAGCACCTTCACCGGCAGGTGTCTCAAAAAGGGTATGAATCTCTGCAGTAGTTGATGATGATGAGACAGGGCTCTCAAGTTCTACCACTAGGCCTTCAGTCAAGGTTTCCCCTATGAAACTAATCTTAGGGTCTGCCTCAACATCCAGTTGACCGATGACATTACCTGATTGCCTTAGTCTCCTTCTGAAGCTGAACTCTACAGTGATCTTGTCTTGGATTCTTTGAGCCAGCCTGTCAGCTTGTGTTAATTGGATTTGATTGACAAGTGACATGTTGACTAGATCCAGACCTTCATAGAAGTTCAAGGTCTGAAAGTTAAAGACCTCTTGCTATCCTTGAACTCTAAGAATGACGAGGGCTCTTCTGTTTCTGTCATACCTCCACCCAAGGATGTGATTTAAAGTTGATGGAGATGACATAGTCCTTGGTATTCCTTCCTCAAACAGACTCTGTATGTAGGAGTCTATAGAGTCCACATCAATGTGAACTTGAGGAAGTTACTGAGTGTGCACAATTGCAAATAAGGATGGTAAGTCCTCAATCTCCACACTCTCTGAATAACTCCCATGTTCTGTGATTGTAATGGCTTTCTCCCCCTTTTTTGGTAGCATCACCCACTTGCATAGGTGAGCTAGGAGTTAGGTCAATCACATCCACATGTTCTTGTGTTCCTGGTTAAGCTCCTCTTAAAGGTCTCCCAGCTAGTTTTTCTTTAAGATAAGAAATCTCAAGTTGCTGATCATTGACCCTGTTTTGTAATGTAGTCACTTGAGATTCAAGATGACTAACCTTGGAGACTAAATAGGTGCATGTTTTGGATATTTTTTGCCCTTTTAGTCTTATGTTCCACTCATCTTCATTAGAAGAATCATTAAGGAAAGAGATGATTGGACCAGAGTCCTCTCTCTCATAACCAGCTTCAGGTTCTTGGCTACTTGATTTCTTCTGCTCATTGGCAGCCTTAGTTGAGGTGTCAATGGGCTGAGTTGCCATGGTTGAGGTCTTAATGATGAAATCACTTGCAAAAGTGAGAGCCTCTTCCATATGGACATCCTAAACAAGTTCAGAAGTGTCCATCTTAGTAGTGGGTGACTGATGTGGGATAGATGTAGAAGACTCAGGAGCACTCATCTCTCTTTGAGTAGGGAAAAACAAAAGCGACTCATGGTACTCACTAAAACCTAAATCTTCATCAGTATAAAGGTCAAGGTTGGGGATAGGTTAGTTTAAGTCCAAAGGCTAGGGATTGTAGCTATCCTCTAAAGGTTGATCACTTGAGTGTTGAGACTCACAGTGATGGCTTAAAGCATTTGGGCTTATGAGCTCATCAGGCTGAGCATGAGGAACCTCAGCACTGATCATTGAAGGAATGGGAGTGGTCTGCTCTGCAGGAGAAGTGGGAGCTCTAGTGTCCACTTCTTATGTGAGTGAGTATATAGGGGCCTGCACAGACTGAGTAGTTTGAGTAGGGGTTCGTTTGTGTTTTCTTTGGTAGATAAGGGTGATTTGTGGCTATTGAGTTGGTTGGGATATAGAAGGTGTGGGTTCAACACTAGCTGGTGCTGCTAGGTTGTCACCTTGAGCAATGAGCTCTAATATTTTTGGGACAAGGGTTGTTTCTACCCCAGAGAAGCCAACAGTGTCCCTAAAGATGTCAGGCTTCATCTGTCCCAATTTAAGAATATTACATGTTCCCCTTAACTTTGAGCCCAGTTCACAGTTAAGAATGTATTGAACATGTAGTACTCTAAGGAGTCCAATTTTGCAAGCAGATTAGTGTAAACAAACTAAGAGCACCTGAACTTGACTCCCTGAACCATTCTATGAACAATGAAGGAGAGATCTTTAGGAATCTGGTCCCATCCACCATGCTTGTTTGATAAGCTGTGGATAACCACATGGAGTAGGAATTTCCATTAGGATGAGACCTTCCCTTTCCTGAAGGTCTTGATAGAGAAGTCTTCCTCATAGCCCATCTACGTGAAGGACTGGTTAACAACTTCATTAGGGAAGAACACCTCACCTTCTTCATCATCCAGCTGAAGATGCATGTTGATGATGGCCGGAGTGATGAAGACTGTTCTCCCCTGTATTGTGGCAGACAACGCCTTCTCCCCATCCATGATGACCTCTTGGCAGGTCTTCTAAAATTCTAGCAGTTGATCCTCATAAAGAGTAGGATAAATAGTTAGGCAGGTGAAGTAGTTGGATAGAGTTAAGAAATAAAAAACCTCTGAGAAATGAGGATCTTTCTCAGAGTATAACAGAGCAACTTGGTTATGTTGCCTGTGTAACTGCATGGAAAAGTTTGGATCATTTATGCGATTAAGGTTGGCCATTTTGAGGAAGCTTAAGGATGAAGAAAGATGAAAGAAAATAATTTCAGAGAGAAATTTTGGGTTTTAGGTCTGGGGGAAAGAAGGAGATGATAGAAAGAGGGGGAAACTGTTGGGTTTATATGTTAAAAGGATTTCAGACAAAGTTTAATGAAAGAGAATAAACTTTGAAATCCGAATATCAGTCCCACCTCTAAAAAAGTAGTTTGCTTTTGCTCAAAAAGTAGTTTTCTTGGAAGTCAAAAAGCTTCTGAAGGTAAATTATCTTTGGAAGTTTTAATGAAAAAGTTTCTGAAGCTAAAATGACTTCGGAAGATTTTCCTAAGAGTTGTGAAAATTTTGCTTCGGAAGAAAAACTAAAACTTGAATGCTTTGTTCAAAGGAACAGAGCTTACGAGAGTTAATTTAGGTTAAGAAGAAAATAGTCCTTGAAAACACATAAGTGTCTGAGACAAGTATCAAGCTTCGGAAGATATTTCAGAAATTTCTTCCGAAGGTAAATTTTAGACAGTTATTTGTTTTGAAGGCATGATTTTCTTCCGAAGGATCAAAATTTTCAAAAATCTAAGGAAAGTCTTCAAAAGATTTTCGTCCAAAGAAAACAAGAGCTTATAAAAGTGATGAACTAGACAATTTATGACACACAAATTTTAAGAAATAATAGGAATTAGTTTTTTAAGAAAAACCTACTCAAAGTTTATCATCCCAATAGCTAATATAAGATATTTAAATCTCTGTTCATGAAAAGCCTTTGTAAACAGATTAGGATATTATTCATTTGTGTAAACTTTGACTAGTTTAATTAATCCCTTTTTCAAAATTATCTCTAATTAATGATACTTGATGTTGATGTGTTTAGTCCTTGAGTGCTGCACATGATTCTCTATGATAGAGATAGCACTGTTGTTGTCTATATGAATGGGAGTCTCCTTGAAATTTAATCTATAGTCAAGCATTTGATTCTGAATCCATAGCACTTGAGCACAGCAGCTTGTAGCAGCAATGTATTCAGCTTCAGTAGTTGATGCAAAGACACATGATTGTTTCTTGCATTGCCATAAGACAACCCTTCCACTAAGAAACTAACATCCCCCAGATGTAGGCTTTGCAGTCATATTACAACCACCATAATCACTATCTGTATAAGCATACAGATTGAAGTCAGAATTCTTAGGATACCACAAACCAAGTGTTGAAGCACCTTTGAGGTATCTTAGAATCCTTTTGACAGTAATAAGGTGAGACATCTTAGGGTTGGCTTGATATCTTGCACAAATACATGTAGCAAACATGATATCAGGCTTACTAGCTGTAAGATACATAAGAGACCCAATCATAGCCCTGTAAAGGTGACAGGATCAGTGATCTCAAGTTTGATGGATTAGAGTGTAACGCAGCGGAATAAGATCAAGAATTAGACAAATTATAGCAAGAATTTGATATTCGTATGCATTAAGAACAAATACGGTTGTAACGAGAGAATATATTTCTGTGAAAAGGAATGTTTCAATTATATCAAATGTTTCTGCTCAATCATTCACACATTACAATTAGGTTGACACTCCTTATATAGAGTGCAATCACTGCTGATATCACGGGATAGTGACATCTGGCAGATTTATTACAAAAATAACTAACACTTAACAAACTACTGAAATGTTCACAACTACTGAGAACATATCAGAGAGTGCTAAGCACAAAATATAAAACTACTGATAAGAAACTACTGAAACTACAACGACTGAAGAACAAGCTCTTCATCGTTTTACAAAAATACTGAAAGTAAAAACATAAAACTACTGATAAACACAACTACTGAAGAAGTACTCTTCAGCTGTTGTGACAAACTACTGAAACTTCGGCACTTGGTCTTCAGACTTGAACTTCAGCACTTGTCTTCAGACTGTCTTCAGCACTTGTGTCTTCAGACTTTGTCTTCAGCACTTGTGTCTTCTGACTTTGTCTTCAGCACTTGTGTCTTCAGACTTTGTCTTCAGCACTTGTGTCTTCAGACTTTATCTTCAGCACTTGTGTCTTCAGACTTTGTCTTCAGCACTTGTGTCTTCAGACTTTGTCTTTAGTACTTGTGTCTTCAGCAGTTGTTGTGATGTCTGTGGGACTTAAAGGTTTTTCTGATCCAGCTAATTGGTTCTTTTGGTCCAACAAAAGGTGTTCATACACACACTCCCCCTCAAGATCGGGTCCAAAGGAGTGGTTTCTTGCTAAGGGTGTCTTAGCAATCTTACAATCAGTCATGTTGAATCTCTTAAGTATGTCTTGAACATACTTTGACTGACTAATGAAGATGCCATCTTCAACTTGCTTCACTTGAATTCCCAGAAAGAAATTAAGTTCCCCCATGACACTCATTTCAAATCTGTCCTTCATCAGCTTCTCAAAATCTTTGCAGAACTTTGGATTAGTTGATCCAAAGATGATGTCATCCATATACACTTGAACTAGCAGTATGTCATTTCCCTATCCTTTGATGAAGAGAGTTCAATCTATTGTACCCCTCATGTATCCATGTTTATAGAGATACTGAGATAGAGTCTCATATCACTTCTTAGGTGCTTGATATAGCCCATACAAAGCTTTGTCAAGCTTGCAGACATAATCAAGATGATCAAGAACTGCAAAACCATGTGGTTGTTTGACATATACCTCTTTTTCAATCACTCCATAAAGAAAAGAACACTTGACATCAAGTTGTTAGACCTTGAAGTTCTTGGATGCAACAAATGCTAGGAATATCCTAACAGCTTCTAGTCTTGCTACAGGAGCAAAGACATCAGTGTAGTTAATCCTTTCCTCTTGTGTGTATTCTTGAACAACTAGTCTAGCTTTATTCTTGATGATAATACCTCTATCATCCTTCTTGTTCCTAACACCCATTTGGTTCCAATGATAGTCTTCCCATGAGGAAGAGGACAAAGGTTCCAAACTTTCTGTCTTTTGAATTAAAGCAACTCCTGTTGCATAGCTTCAACCCAACTTCCATCCTTCAGAGCCTCATCAACTTTCTTTGGCTCTATTTGGGATAAGAAAGAATAGTGAAGAAAAACATTTGCTTCATGGGTTCGATCTATTATTCTTGCCCCTATGTCAACATCTCTAATGATGTTTGTGGTGGGGTGAGACTTGTGGGTCCTTAGCTGACGGATCACAGCAAGTTGCTGAGAGAGATCTAAATTAGAAAAATTTAGATCTGGCATAGATGTTTCTCCCACCATATCAACACACTTATCAAGAGAGACTTGATACAATGAGTGTGTGACATCATTGATGTTGTCATCTATGGAGTGGTTATCAGCATCAAGAAATTCCTAATCACTATCACCGCCTCTATTATTTTCTTTTACACTTGAAGTATCTTTATCTGGCTGTGGAGACTCTGAGCTGGAATTTGAAGGCATCCCAGATGTATCAGCTAAGTTTGTTATTGTGATGCTGATAGACACTTCATTTACAGAAGTAGTTACAGTGGAGCTGAAGATGTGTTACTTGAAGGTCTTCTTAGCTCAATCTTAGGTCAGGATCACCTGTTGATAACATATCTACAGATCCTAAAACAGTCTCATAAGATTTGTCAAAACAGTTGGTAACTAAATCAAGATCAAATAGCCAATCAGGACTAGAACCAGCCACACAGGGTGTGTGTTCATTGAAAGTCACATTGACTGGCTCCTCAACAATTTTAGTTCTGAGATTGTATACTCTATAAGCCTTAGCATGGGAAGAGTATGCAATAAAATGCCCATCATCTGATTTCTCAGCAAACTTGGCAATTTGATCTTTGGTATTCAAGATGGTGCAAGGACATCCAAATAACCTGAGAAAACCAATGAAAGGTTTCCTCTTGTGCCAAAGTTCATAAGGAGTCTTGCCATGAGTCTTAACTACTAAAGCTTTGTTCTGCACATAGCAGGCAGTGTTGATTGTCTTGGCCCAGAAGGTGATGGGCAGCTTAGAGTAAGACAACATGGTTCTTGCAGCTTCAATCAATGTCCTGTTTTTCCTCTCAGCAACACCATTTTGCTGAGGAGTCCTAGGAGCACTGTATTGTCTTGTAATACCTTTTTCATCACAAAATGCATCAAGGATTTGGTTTTTGAATTCAGTTCCTTGATCACATCTTATGGTTTTGACCTTGTGATGAGATTGATTCTCAATCTTTAGGATGAAATTCTTTAGAATCTCAGGAGTCTCATCCTTAGTTCTAAGGAAGAAAACCCAAGTGAATCTTGTAAAGTCATCTGTGATCACTAAAAAATAAGAGGTCCTTCTTAGACTCATTACACTGGTGGGCCTAAAGAGATCCATATGTAGCAAGTGTAGGGGTGTAGTGATGGAGTTTCTTCCTTAGGCTTATGAGATACCTTGTGTTGCTTCCCTTTCAGGCATGCAACACAATGATCATCACTTGTAAACTCTTTCTTTGGCATTCCAGTTCAAATCATTCTTAATAAGTTTATTCATGTTTTTAAACATGGCATATTCTTTTATGCCATAGGAAAGACTCATCACTATTGGCTTTAAACAGAAAGCATGAAACTTCTCCAGAGGGAGAGGTTTCTTGCAAGTCCATCGTGTACATGTTCTCTTTTTTGGGGGCTCTAAGCAGGATATGCTCATGTGGAATGACCACCCTGGGCTTGAGAACAATGCACTCATGCTCAGTAAAGAGCATGGTATGACTATGATCACAAAATTGGGAGACACTCAGAAGATTGTACCCAAGCTCCTTGACAAAGTTTATCTTTTCAAAACTGAGCTTACCATTTATGACCTTGCCCCGTCAAGAAATGTAACCACTTTCATCTCCTCCAAAAGCAACTGGCCCTCCATCAATCCTTTCAAAGTTCTAGAGTAGTGACCTATTACCTGTCATGTGTCTGGAACAGCCATTGTCGATGATCTTGACAATTTTGTTTGTTTTGAGTTGTCCCTGCCCAAAGAAAATTATTAGTTACGTTTGGAAACCCAAGCCTTACTTGTCTTGGGCTCACTAAGAGAAACAGAAGGCAATGCAACAGTAATAGATCCTATAGTAGTACTATGAGAATCTTGAGCTATTGTTGATGTAGAACATCCAGTCACTTGGTCTTTCTTTGACTTCCACACCACCTTTGAAAGTTTAGACTTGACCTTCAACACTTTAGAAGCTTTTGAGACTTTGGAAGTTTTTTGATGACTGGACCTTCGGAAGATTCTGCAAGCACTGTAGCAGACTTCAGTGCTTCAGAAGTATTCCTTCATTCTGAGACCAAATTTTCTTCTGAAGGCAATTTTCCACTTGCCTTCTTCTTAGTTTTGGATCTTCCAAAGGAAACAGATTTTCCTTCCGAAGCTTGAATCTTCTTGGAACTCTTGGAAGTTCTTGTCTTAGTCATCTGAAGAGTACCTTTATGATTGTATGGACAACCCTTAGCAAGATGAGCAGTACTTTCACACATGACACACTTTATTTTCTTCTTCCCAATAGCCTTTTGCTGAGAACAAGCCTGACTTTGATCACATCCCTTCTCCACCTTCATCTTTGCAGATGCTGAGACAGTCCTTTTGGCTGAGGACTATTCTTGGAGTTGGATGGTCCCGGTTGTGTAGCAGTGGTGCACAACAAATCAATCTTCTTCTTGATGCTGAGATGATTTGAACATGAACCAGAACTCTTAGCAGAAGAGTTTAGGTTGATGTCTTCAGTCTTCACCACTTCAAATCCTGCAGAGATAAAAACTTGTTTCTTCTTGGAATCAAAAGTGACATTGATCTCTTGAGCCTTCCTAGCTTTTCTTTTGCTCTTTCTGATCAAGATCTTCCTCATAGACTTGATCATCACAGTCTTCTTCTTCTCCTCAGAAGGATAGTGTCCCTTATTAGAATCCTCCTCTTCACTCTTCTCAGAGGAATTCTTCACTATCACTTCTTCATCCTCTTCACTCAAAGGATCTATGAGAGGAAGCTCATCTTCACAAGCTCCACACCTGGGTGATCTTACAAATAACATTGTGTGTGGAGGAGCTATCTCATTGGATCTCAGTTCCTGCTTGTTTTGATAGCATAACTTGTTGTGCAGGGAAGAGGATATCATGTTCTTGAAGGTCTCTTCTTCAAGAACACACTTTTCTGCCCTGGCTTTGTTGATCACAAGCTCAGCCTAGCACTCAGTTAGCTTAGTTATAAGATCCTTGATCTGAGTCCTAAAATTTGTATGCTCATATTTTAGAACTGAAATGGTTTTCTCTAAGTCCTCTATCTTTAGTTTATAATCATTTTCAAACTTTCTAAAATCAGCTTTTAAGATGTTTAAGGACTCAAGATCAGATCTCATTTCTAAGTTGTAGGATCTGTATCTGTTGACTTTAGCAATGCATTCAGGGATACAGAGATATTCCAATACCTTGGCTTCATCATGATCTGCCATTAGTGCTTGGTTTGGAGAAGCATCTTCCACTTGAAAGCTCCAGTCAAAGCCTCCTTCTTCAACAGCAACTACAGCTTGCTGCTTTGGCTTCTCATTCTAGCTAGCCTTGTTAGTGTAGTTTGGTCTGGATTGTGCTTGGCCACCACTTGTTCTTGGTGCCTTACACTCCCTAGCAAAGTGACCCATCAAGTTACAGTTGTAACACTGACTTTGCTTTTGTCTAGTCCAAACTTTCCATTGATTGTAGTGTTGGGGAACTTCCTTCCAGTCCGTTTGTAGAATTTCTTGGCTCTATGAGTGAGAAGAGCCATCTGCTGGACTATTTCCATGTACTCCAGATCATTTGGATGGATACAGTCCATGTCTACAAGGGTGAAAAGAGAGCTGCCACAACTTTCATCAGAAGACATAAAGGATTAAGAAGAACTTGTCTCTTGAAATGGGCTTTCTTGAGTGTAGTTCTCCTTGGTGTCTCGGGAAAGGTGATGAAAGGACCCTTTTGTGAGTTGCGAGGGTAGCATATGAGATGATATTGGGGTTCTATGCTATCCCTTTCAAACCACATGAAGGGCTGAACCCATTGATTTTTGGAGTTTCCAGATGAACCTTACATGTTATCTCCATTTGGTAGCCATTGAGAATTCCATACAACTCTATCAGTGTGAGAGTTTTTAGGTTCTCAGTTCTCTTGATAACTACACAGTAGTATGTCTATTGCCTAGTAAGTGAAGACATGAACTTCCTTAAATGTCTCTGTTTTCAAGAGCAACTCCTCCATCCACAAGGGTATCCACAATCTTAACATACCTAAAGTATTGTTAAGTCATGGTCTCACCATCTTTGAAGATGAAATTTTCAAACTGCTGCTTCAGGAGATTCTTCTTATTCTCCTTTGCTTCAGAAGAACCCTCATACATCAGTTTCAATGCATCGTACAACTGTTTAGTTGTTTTGCATTTTTTGAAACCTCTGTACACAGAGTTAGGAAGAGCAGTCTGAAGGTTGTCATGGCTTTCTTATCAATCTCTACTCTCTTTCTATCTTCATTTGAGTAGTTAGTCACAGCCTAAGGGATTATACCACCACCAGTAGCAGAGGGGGTGCTTGGTATGTAAGGTCCATTTTCAACAGACTCCCATGTCACACCCCAACCTTGACGGCAGAAACGTCGAGAAGTGAGAGTTAAGATCGTTCACAGCCACATAACACTATTATTAAATCCAAATATATTATTCATAAGTTTGAAAGATACATTACAAGCATAAGTCTCAAATAAGAAAAACATAAAAAGTAATATAACAAGCTCAATCATTAAATTAACTAGGTCCATTCCTAGGTTTTATTGCAAGCTTCAAAAGTCCACTTTAAACTTGGGGATTTCTTGAAACATGATAAAAATAAAATGTCAACCATAAATAGTTGGTGAGTTTCCAAGGTTTTCATACATAATATGATAAAGTTACAAGTAGCAATTCATGTCATAGGTCATAAGTTAGTAAGGTTATAAAACACATATCGTTACAACCAAACCTCGACTTGATTACAAGTATATAAGATTGGCTTAAGTGTATTTGGTTCCCATGATGAACAAGCATACGTCATCAGGAGCCGGCAATACCTCGGTTTTAGCACCAAATAGGCTTGTCAAGCCCAAAGATCTAAGACGTCGCCAGGCTAGCAATAGTTAATAATTGTAAACAAAAATATGTATCTCATATAAACACTTACAATACACAAATAACCATGACAAAAATATGAATTGCAAGTGTTTTACAAGTCTAAACGTTTACAAGTGTGTTAAGTATAAGTAATCATGTTTCACCCCAAATTAGTGTGAAAATGTAAAAAAGAAAAGGGGCAAGGAAAACTCACATGTCAAATAAGTATATAATGAGGATCAATAAGAATAATATATGTCGTTCCAAGATAAAACGTCACAAGGCACCTAATATATAAAATTACAAGATTTAGGTTAATATCAAATTAACGAGTTAACATGAACTAGGGTATTAGAATTTTGGGGATTTTTATAAAAATAATAAATTCTTATAAAAATACCATTTACGAAATTATAAAATTTATTTTTAAGGAAATTGATCTTTTGTAAATAACTTGTGATTTTATGTATAAAATTATATTTAATTCTATAATTATCATGATAAATCCTTAAACATAAGGTCTAATATTAATTTAATACCTTTAAGTATTATATAACAATCTAATTAATCTGTCACACCCCGACCGACGGCGGAATCATCGGGGCGGACGAATGGGAGACGATTGCTCATGGCACATGGAACTAATTAAGTTGAAATATTATTATATATCATTATTTATTAAAACATTACAAGAAAAATAAGTTCATACAATACAAAAGCATCAAACAAAGAAATAACGTGTTAAGTTAAACTAAGTCCAAGTCTTATATGAGCACGAAGAGAATCCACAAGTAGTAAACCTGAAACATGTTAAAAATAAAATGTCAACTTTGAATGTTGGTGAGATTTCCATAGTTCTCAGTACATAAGTATATAAAAGATGGTAATTCATGTTGTAAGTTAGAGAAAAAAGTAACTAGGGATGTAAGACAGAATGCACAATCAAACCTTGACAAAGTTTTACAAGTCTCAAACGTTTACAAGTATATACGATTAGCTAAGTGTACTTGGATCAACCAAGCAGGCTTGTCAGGCCCATAGATCTATGACGTCGTCAGGCTAGCAATAGTTAATGATTGTACATATATTCGACATTACATGGTAGCTACAAAGTTCAACTAACCACAACACACAAGCAAATTGTCATAAGTTTACAAGAATCAAACCTTTACAAGTGCAATGGTTATAAAGTAACATGTTTCACCCCAAAGTGTGAAAATATGAAAAAAGGGTATAGAAATACTCACATGGAAAACTCACAAGTATAGTGATGGTTGTAGAGTACATAAGAAAACTTGAATGTCAAGAGTCAAAGGTGATGTCCTAAATGATAAAAAGAACAATAACTTGAGTTTGGAATTCATTACAAGAAGTTAGGACGCTTACGAATATCAATAAGCAAAAGGTAGATTGATAAAAGATTATTGTACCAATTTTAGATTCTGGACAGAATGTTTGGTACGAGTTTGAATAGGCTTTTAAAATAGCAAACGGTTTCATAAAATTATAAAAATTTACATTTCACTATTTCAAAGTGTCCCGGACAAGTTTCATTCAGAAACATTTTTATGAAAAGAACCGTAAATATGTCAAACAAGCAGCACAAGACAGAAGGTTCTAAAATGCGCACTTATCTTGTGAAGGCTATTGTTGAGTTGTCCGATTGAGTTTTAAGACGTTTAAAGTATCGTTGAAAAGGTAATTCAATGAACTTAACATTGGAGTCTGAGTTGACTTAAATTTAGTTTTTTATGATCAAGTTATGATCGATTGAAGTAAGATTATATTCTGCCAGAATTCTAGTAAAGCACTTATGTGCACTTTTAAAATCGTTAAAGCATGAAAAGGGTTAGAATATTTTATTATGTCAATATATGGTATATTAGTCTTCATTTGAGTTATAAAAATATTCTAAGACTTCGGCATAACCATCACTTATAGAAATAATCTTGTGGAATAACTGAATGCGGCGGCATAGCCGTCCATATGCAAACGGGATTCTTTGTTTATGTTAGTG
This sequence comes from Flaveria trinervia, assembly GCA_025506515.1. Classification (NCBI taxonomy): domain Eukaryota; kingdom Viridiplantae; phylum Streptophyta; class Magnoliopsida; order Asterales; family Asteraceae; genus Flaveria; species Flaveria trinervia. Next base: position 9,073,167 of record CM046453.1, read on the forward strand.
TGTTGTTAGATTAGTTTAGGAATGTTAGTGATTGTTATAAGTTTATTAATTATTAAAATGTTAATGATTAAAATAAAAGAGATTTGGTAGAAGAAAGAATAATATAAGAACATAAAATCATGAGAACAATTGGATGTTAGGATGATTGAAATGTATAATATGAAAACAATAAAAGATTACCTTAGTATTAAGATTTCTTGAAATTTCTTGAAAGATAAAATTTTTCAAAATGATCATAACCAATGAATGAAAGAAATATATAAGAATGAGATTTTTAGAGAATGAGCAAATGAAAAGTGAGGCCTAAGCCTTGTTTTTATACTTGAGGTTAGGAGGAGGTTATGAATGGTGTTAATGGTGATTTATAATTCTTTTAAAAGGGGGTTATAATTGAAATAATTATAAAATAAATAATTTAAATAAATAAAAGAATAATTACAATTTAAACTTTAAATTTATTAAAACTTTAATTTTAATTTAACGACTTCTTTTTTATTAAAACTTTGTAGACTTTATAAATCTAATAAGAATTTGTAATTTGATTATTTATTTTAATTGAATATTAAAATCTTATAAATATTAATAACCTTTTATAGACCTTACATATTTGTAAAAATAATAATCTTTGTATTTTAATCCTTTATGTTAGTTTTACAATTAAAACTCATAAATGACAAATAAACTTTATGAATTTATTTCATTCTATAAATTATGAAATTACCATGATTGATTTAATAAATGGAAGTTGAATAAATAGTATTATTTTTTAAGCATTAAGATAAATTAAATTTATAACTAGTGTATTTGTTTTTCCAAAATTAACCAAAACGGATTCGGGTTTGGATTTCCATCTTCCAAAATGGGCAGATGTTACATCCCACATTCTTGAATCTAGAGACCTGATGAAACTTTTTATTCTTTGGCACCAGGTGTCAAAGTCATCAGAGTGATCAGTGGGGAGTTGTTCATGGTTCTAGTTTCCATATCAGTTTTGGGAATGGCTGCCATTTGATAAGTTAAGTATTTGTGTGTTTTGTGAGGGATCTAAAGATGGTGAAATCTTATATCAAGAGCCAGGAATGCTCTGATACCAAATGCAGGACCGGTGAAGGGTGATCACTTACAACACAACAACACAATGAGAAGGTTAACTTGACTAATCAAATAGTGAAACTGGATTAACCACGAGAGATGATACCAAGAACACAAGTGAATAAGAGACAGAACAAGATAGCAAAATACACAAGGAGATGGTTTTCAAGATTGCAGTATATTGCCTTCTCAAGTTCCATTACAAGTGTTACAAAGTATAAAGGAAAGTTACAAGTACTTGAGATACATATACTACATCCTACAACCGGCCATACTTTAAAGGCCAGCCGGATACAATTGACTAGACACAAAACAAAATCAATTGTAGTCAAAAGGCAGATTGCCTTTTGACTTGTGACTATGACATGCCACAGCTCACATCTTAATATATTATAAAAAGGATAAAGTACATGAAGTAGAAAATTATAGACTCAATACCTCAATGTATAGTACTAAAAGAATGAACCTTTTCACCAACTCATGCAAGTTGGTGACTTTACAGAGTTGCAGCGGAAAGGGGTCCAACTTTATGTAAAGTACATCAGATAAAGCATGTATACTAAAAGTCTTTGGAAGAAATTTGTCTTCAAGTGTTGGCTTCGAAAGACTTTGTCTCTAAAGCTTCGGAAGACTTCATCTTTGGCTTCGGAAGATTTTGGTCTTGGCTTCGGAAGATTTCACACTTAGAATATTTTAAGCATTTTTCTTCAATGCACTTGTGCATGCATGCAGGAGACTTTGAGTGTTTGAGTTGCATGAGCCTTAACATATTCCTTAGACATATTATTAAGTATTTATATGAAAAATAGCAAACATTCAACAAGAATAGATGAAAAATAGCAAAAATCCAACTTGTCCGAGTTGAGCCGATTCTAAGTAATATTGACCGAGTTGATGTAAACGACATAAGCACCTTATTGAGTACCAAGTACTCAAGTGCTTAGGCTAAGTTATATAACATTACTTAGAGCATCTCCAATATGGCGTTTTTAGCCCTTAAAAACATCACATCATTCGTTTTTAGACTAAGAACCATTGGGGGTTTGTTTTTTAAAATAGAAGTTAATGGAGATGAACACCAAAAAACATCTGACATTTTTAGGGGTGAGCCAGGGTTAGGTTTTAAAATTAAAAAAAAGGAAAATATATATTTATATTAATAAAATATTTAGATTTTTAATATTAATTTAAGTGTTGGGCATTTTAAGTCAACCTCATACACCTGAACAATGCCCAAGCATTTGAAACAGTGCGTCGAAACAGTGCTCATGCGTATGCGTATGAATAGTGCTCATGCGCCTGAACAGTGCTCATACGCCTGAACAGTGCTCATACGCCTGAACAGTGCTCATGAACAGTGCGCATGAACAGTGCTCATGAACAGTGCTCATGAACAGTGCTCATGTGTCTGAATAGTAAATTTAATTTTTTAATTTAAATTTAATTTTTTATTTTTTATAATAAATTATTATTTATTAAATTTAAAGTTTAAATTTCTAGTTTTAAAAGTTTAAAATTTCCCTCTAAAAAGTATTTAACTTTTATATTTTAAAATTTTAAAGTTTAAAATTTTATATCCAACAAAAGACATATAAATGTTTTATATTTTATATTAATATATAAGATTGATAATTAAAAATAAATACAAAAGATGATAATGATGTGGTAATGTTTTTAGATGTTTTGAAATTTTACTATTGGAGATGTTTTTTGGGTTTTTAATAATGAGTGATTTTCTGATGTCTACTGATTAAACATGTTTTTAGATGTTTTTATATATTACCATTGTTAGATGGTCTTATATCTCATTTTAAGGATCTACACTCCTTCCATATAGGACAAGTTCTCACATGTTTTCACAACTTTTCTATTTGAACATACAAGTCTAAGAATCAATATTCTTTCATCTTAACTTTATTATAGACGCACATTGGTTCTTTATAAAGCTCTCGCCAAGAAAACACACACAAGAATTAAGTAAATAATTACATATAATTATTTTGTAAAGTTGATGAAGAACCACAATTTCCACCAAGTGAAGAAAAAACCATTTCATTATTTTTTCCAACAATTTTCCTTCTCTTAATACGTATAATCTATCTAAACTGCTATTTGATATTATTTTTAGAATCAACATCTGCTACGTACCAACATTTCATGAAATTTAAAAGTTTCACTGGTGCAATATGTTTCAAGTAGGCCAAAAGTTTTAACGCAGTGGACATTTGGGTGGTGGGTTTCCCTTGGAATGGTGGGTAGCCGGGTAACCAGCGCTGTCTATGTTCACGGACGTGGGTTACCTTTCGCCAATAAGTTTACTAGGGTAATCGGGCTTAAAAATTATTCGTTCAAAAAAATTCATAAAAGGTTAATACTTAATATAATCAAATTCCAAAAAGTTAGTGGTATTTTTTTAACAACATTTATAGTACACTTTGTAAATATTTGATATAATTCATTTATATGAGCGAGATACACCATAAACTAGACCACTGAGTCGTTTATGAATGTAATGGTTTATGTGCAAAAGTTGCACTGAAATGTATAAAAGAATAAATAAGAAATTGCTAGGATAACATCTATTATTTGAAGTGATCATAGACAAAATTGGAAAATACTAAAATTATTTGAGCACTAGTTAATACCCACTTGGAATAGGTTAGATGCCAACTAATTATGTGGCTAATTAGCTAATGTGACATGATTAGAGCCACTTTGTGTTCATGGCTAGTGCTAAGTTATTACTGTTGACTTTTGTCTTGTTATCTAATTGAAAATATTACTCTAATCATTTGTTTAAGAAGCAGATGAGTAAAAGGTCCGCTTTTAAAAAGTCAACCCATTGTGCAAATCATAATTTACAAGTGGACTCTGTGCATTATACATGAAAATAACGTTTAAAACTTTTAATGCAACTGCATATTCTTCTTATCTTATGAAGCACAAACAAAATATAGAACACGTTCTTGATTAAAAGTAATATATTTCGGAATGAAAAAAACACTACATATATAATATCCTTTATAGCGATCTTAGAAAACTATAATTGAAAAAATACTATTGAAGATGAACAACAAAAATACGATTGTAAATTGATTAAATCCATGATTCAGACGTTTTTACAAAGTAAAATGAAATAAAATCATGAAAAGAGTGGGTTGACGTTTTGTCAAAATGTCCGATCGTTACAATTGCTCATATATTATTAGACTCGTAACTCCAAATAAATCAAAACCATCTTCCAAGGTCAGGAGTGATAAAGCCAGATGACATTTCAAACTGTAATACAATCCGCATCCAAATCTTAAAAAACCAATTCTAATCCTTATTCGCATACGATCGGATCCCGAATCTGAATTCCTTATTCCGATTTAAGAATGGGCTTTAAACCGAATAAGAATTCAACTATGTTTCTGCCTAATACTCATTACCCAACTACCTATTATGTTTTCAACTTAATAATTATGAGACTCGACACCTTTCGGTCCTATAATTCTAAACAATTACACAATAATTGATTGTTGTTCTAAATTAATAATTCTAATCTTTGGGTCTATGCAATTACCTATTATGTTTCAATTTTGAATTTGCATTTAAGACAAATTTTATTTTCTAGTTTTATATGTGTTTATTATGATTTTAAACTAGTGAAATGTTAATAATAAAAATTTAGCCAAAAAATAGGAACAAAAAGAAATGAAAAAAATTGAAAAAAATTGTTATTTGGGTTATTTGGATAAATTCAGATTTATCCGAATCCTATTCGAATTGAATTTGGATCCATTCAAATAGGTTAGAGATATTTGTTATTGGGATCAAATCAAATTTCTAATAAGATCATGAAATATTCAAGTCCTAATATGTCGATTATAATAATCCAAATAATCCGTTATTTGATGTAATGAAAACCTTTAAAAGAAAGTCCTAAAATTCAATCAAGGTAGTTGTAAAGTGGAATCACCCATAGATTTTTACCACTGCATTTCCGACCGCACATCAATCGCAATAAGTTTTATATTTTCGATGTGAGTATATGTCTTATATTTTAGGGGATGGTTATTAGTGATTGTAAGTGAAACAGAGAGAATATTTATAAGAATTGTATCGTGATTTCTTATATTTGGAGAAACTCGGTACAATCCCCATAAATTTTGTAATATTTTTAAAAATGGTTGTGAGTGGAAAAAAAAGAAAATATAATGATAAAGATATTAAAAATATAATTTAATTAAAATAGATAGTAAAAAATAGTGTTTTTAATGTAAATATGAAGATGAGATTGGAAAAACTAGTGTGAATGTTTTTAGAATGTAGATAAATGATGATATAGGATGAAAAGAGAAATGAATAATGGGGGTACAAAATGGCGGTCTTTAAGTTTTATAAATAGTGTTAACATGGCCATGTTAGTAGAAATGGCCGCATATTTTTGTTTCTTTTTTAATTATAGTTCCTCATAAGTATTATATATTCCATAGAAGTTAATTTAAATGCAGAATATCTGCCAACTCTAAAACCTTTTACTAACTTTGTTAGGTTTAAAATGATTGCAGTTTTATCAATTGTGATCCATAGTGGAATAATTCCTCTCTATTGTGCCCATTACATATAATCTGATGGGTCACTTTTATGCTATAAACTATAACCAATATTGTTGATCTAACAAATGCACTATCAAACCCTAATTAAACAAGGTCTTTCTTCCATCTTTTTCATCCATAAAAGTACATAATTAAACAAATAAATATTGAGAAGGGGAGAAAAGACATGCCCTTGAAAAAAGTCAAAGTTTACATATCTTTGAAATGCTAGATATTGAAATTCAAGTTAGTTGGTCATCAATATTACTATATGCTGGTAATGCTTATATTACATGTCAAAGTTTACATATTATTACATGTTATCAATTTGTTCAAAGTTTGGTTACTTAGTTTTTTTTTTTGCTGTCAATAGCTTCAAGATATATCATGCTTCATTTAATTTATTTTCCTCGATCTTTCATTTCATTGAATGATTACTTGATAACCAAGAGACCGAAAGTATTAAGAAGCTTTGGTTACCAGAGAAAAATTCTTGGATATCTGTATGCTAGTTGGTAAGAACAAAAGGCTATTAAACATCTCTAGTTGGATAATCATTCATACTATAAAAAACTACAAATGATCATGCCTAATAATATATTTGCCCAAAACCAATTAAGATTTAGTTTACGCCAATCCAAACTTTTGCCCTTCGATGGGCTGGAGCGTGCAACTTTTCATTCGTCGCAGCCAAAAAGAAACAATATGTTTAAGAGCTTGTACACCTGATGAGAATATATAAGTGTTAGCTAGACTAAAAAGTGAGTAAATTAGTATAGATACCTCATATTAACAAATGGTTGTAGGCCCATTGCATAAGGCCAAACATTAGTGACATAGGAATACGAAACCAAAAGTTGTAAATGGAACCCAGCTTGAAGACTATATGCAATGTGATTAATATTGTCACATTTCTTCATGCAGATTGGTTGGTCATTTCTTTATTCCTAAGAACTAAAAGGTGGCCAGAAAACTGTCGTGGTGTTATACGTAGCTACTCTATCTAGGGGAAGAAGATCATCTTTTTTTCAATATGCACACTTTTTTAAAGGACAATTAGTAATGTTTGAATGTGACACACATACACACATATAATAATAAAGGATTATCTTGAGAACGTTATTTTTGTAAGAACTTTAAAAACTTTTATTTTACACGCAGGGCTACAAACGAACAGAATAAACACAAACTTGTTCGTGTTCGTTTATTAAAAAATAAACTTGTTTATAAACTGTTAATGAACACTTATGAACATGATTTTTTGTTTGTGTTTGTTCATTAAGGAAAAAACATATTCATGAACTATTCACGAACACTTATCGAATGCAAATGAACAAAAACAAAACCAAATGAACACAAACAAATGTTTATGAATATAACAAACACAAATAAATTCATAAACACAAACTAAATAAAAATGATCATATATTTATTTTAGAATAAAATTTGTATTTCATCACAAATATTACACAAAATCCACCAATAATAAACAAGTACTTAACATAAGTATCAAAAAATACTTTATATAATTATTATAAATATATATAACACAAAAATTAAGAACATAAATGAACACATTATTGTACTTTCACGAATGCACATTAACGAACATAAACGAATTGAACATATTATCGAACATTCACGAACATAAATGAAGGAACGTGACTTTTGTTCGTGTTCGTTTGTTTAACTAAACGAACAGAATTTTCTTGTCCATGTTCGTTCATTTAAACGAACGAACATAAACAAACTTCCCGCCAAATGATTCATGAACTGTTCGTTGAACATTCGGTTCGATTCGTTTACAGCCTTATTTACACGTGTAAATGAGTTTTTTTCATGCACATGTAAATAAGGTTTTCACATTTTTAGTAAATTATAAATAAATAATAAATTTTAATTTTATGAGAACTCTAAGAACTTTTATTTGCATATGTATAAAATATTTATACATTTTACACATTTACACACTTACACACTGTGCAAAAAAAGTTCTCACATAAAAACAATGGTTTCAAAACCGGATCGGAAATCGAACCGGACACCTTACTGGTTTGGTGGTCGGACCGGTCAGACCGGTTGGACCGGATTTAATTATATTTTAATTATATTTATATATGTAGTTAAATATAAGTAATTTATATATGATTTATATATATATATATATATTATAGTTATATAAAACTTAACTATATTTGTATATTTAACACACTAATTAATGGTTTAACATCCTCTTTTTACCCATTAAAATATAAAAAAAATTTAAAAACCGGTCCAAACCGGTTCAGTTTCCCTGTCCAACCAGCGGTTCGGGAAGAACCGGTCGGTTCGACTATTTAAAAACGATTCATAGCAACCCGGACCGGCCACCGGACCGATCCCCGGTCGAACCGGTAGGACCGGCCGGTCCGATCCGGTCGCGAAAACATTGCATAAAAACAAAAGTTATCATAAAAAGTAAGACTTCTTACAAAAAGTAGTAGTTATTATTTAATCATTCTTCTATATATGCATAGAGAGAGAGAAAAAAAGAGGTTTATGATGAAATAGTGAAAACACTTACCTAAGAGATTGCAATATACTCTCTAATGTACCAAAGTGGCTGCACTTTAAATTTCTATTACAATAAAATACAAAAGTATGTGCCATTGGATGTCTATATAAGTACAAGAATCCTAACAACTCATCTCTACCATCACCACTCATTTTCAGATTTTAAAAGCTACTAACAAAACAAATGGCAGCTGCCACAAGGTTTTGGTTCTTTCTGTATCTAGTTATACTTTCATTTACAATCTCGGAAACACGCATCCTTACTACAATATTGTCAAAAGATCAATCAAACGGAGGAGTGTTGATACACAAAGCAAGAGAGATTTTAGAAGAAAGTAAGCGACGCCATAATATGGAGGAACTTAGAACTCGTTATAAGATCAATAGAAGGAGCCCTGGTGGTCCTGACCCTAGACACCATTAGTATGTGATCATACATTACAAAGTGATCTGATCAATTCCTTAAATGACTAAGTGGGCTTTATTTTTCTCGTTTTGTAACGATATTTGGTAGTTGAAACCAGGACACCACTTTTAATTACGGTTAATCTTGAGCATTATATGATTTTTGTTTCACTTTTGCTTGTGTTCTTGATCATTTTAGTGCTTTGTTGAATGATATTTAAAGAGATACATGCACAACAAACTTAAATTATCTTCTGCATATGGAACATTCTTAAATGTTTATAACATAAATAAAACCAATGTCCAACAACTACTAAACTTAGGTCATTTTCAGCATCTTATGATTTCTATTAGTGGTGGTCTATATTTGAATATTATTTGGAATGGTGCTTGTGTAGATTCAGTTAATGCAAATAGGCATGCATGAAATGATTTGTTAAAAGGCACTTGTTCTTAGTTATAATAATTCTATCCACCTAATTAAACTAATCATTGGCGGTGGGATCTTATTGCATGCTCAAAACTTTGATTAAGCTCTGTGTGGATCTTTACTTATACTTCTATTTACTTATTATAAGAACATTTAGTTTACGAAGCCCACATGAGATAACGGGTGATGTCAAAATGAATCTCAATGGATTCACCCTAAAACATCAAAAAGTAAGATTGAGAATCCAAATTTACATGTAACATCATCACCAACGATTTGTTCATTGATATAATCAACAAAAATTGAAAAATACAATTGAAAAAGAATTTTTTTTATATAAAAACAGAACACTCTAGCTATCACGCAAAACCATTACATCTTTGTCCTTAATCTCAAGTTCTATCACAAATCATTAAGCCATATAGCTACATTCACTGCTTTATTTAAAACTAGTGGTGTGCATGGTTGGTTTGGTTCGGTTTTGGCCTAAAACCGAAACCAAAAACGATATATCAGTTTTTAGGTTTTAAAACCGTTCGGTTTCTGTCTTTTCGGTTTTTAGTTTTCGGTTTTAACTTCGGTTTCGGTTCGGTTTTTTTTTTCGGTTTTACCATTTGTGCTTCAAGTTTTAGAAAAAAATTGTTTTAAAGTAATGAATTTAAGCCAAAAACATTGGTCTTACATTATTTTGTTGATCTCTAAATATAATTTATATATTTTTATAATTTATTTGACATTAAACTTAAATGCAATACATAAAATATAAGAACAATATATTTAATAAAACATTTTAGTCTATCAATTCAAATTAAAAAAATTAAATATTATTCTTGAAGCCTAAATATTTAATTCTTTTTAGATAAGACAAGTTAAATAAGTAACTAATAGACTAATAAGTTTTATAAGTATATGATTACACCTCTAAATTTAAAAATGTTTTATTAAATAATTCAAATTAAAAAAACTAAATATTATTCTTGAAGCCTAAATATTTAACTCTTTTTAGATAAGACAAGTTAAATAAGTAACTAATAGACTAATAAGTTTTATAAGTATATGATTACACCTCTAAATTTATAAGTTTGATTATATGGTTTCGGTTCGATTTTTTCGGCTTTAGTTAGAAGCAAAACCAAAACCGAACCGAAAAATTCAGTTTTTAAAAAATCATTAAACCAAACCCTCCTTATGAACCAAACATTAGCCCAACTTTCCTAGCAGCACTCAAGAAACTAAAAATTCATATTATCAACTTCAACATAATTTGTGAAGAATCTCTAATTTGTAGCTTGAAGTGTTAACCAATAAAACATATCACAGTTTTGCTTTAACCCATAAAGAAATAATGTAACATATTTATGTAAGAAGTTTGGTGAATTGGATTTTAATAAGGGGTGAATTTCTAAAATAATAATCAAGTTTTAAGATTGTTATAATCAGATCATTAATAAAGTTTTTTTTCCATCAGATCACTTAAAAAATTTTTGTCTTAATCAGATCATTAAAATTTCAGGATTGTTCTAATTAGGTCATTCATAAGTTGCAAAAAATTTATAAAAACTAAAATTTTAAATTATTTTAAAAATTATGATTTATTTAAAACAATTAAAAAATATGAGTGATCTGATTATAACACTTCTTAAACTTTAAATGATCTAATTGGAACAAACAAAATATTAATGACCCAATTGGAACACTTTTAAAACTTTAGTAATCTTATTAAAACAAATAAAAATATGAATGATCTAACTGAAATACTATTAAAACTTGTTTACTATTCAATGTGATTTTCCCTTTTAATAATCCAAACTGTTAATTGACCGATAATAATTAATAGTATTAATTTGTGTGACGACCTTAAGGTTTGGCAAGCTAATATCTTAAAAATAGATCTATACTTATGTACAATATTAAGGGATCATAAAAATAAGTTTTATTTGACTAACTCTTTATAAATGTTATGTGTCTAATTGATTATGCATATATATGTGCATGCATGCATCCATGCATAAACATTTACGTATGCATGTCACTACTAGAAAAAAATAAAAAAATGCAACAGACATGGTTGTTACAAATTTGTCACAAAACTCGTTTTGCAACAAGTATACGACGAAACTTGTTTTGTTGCAAAAACCCTTGCAAATATTTGCGACAAAGTTCTAACAAATTTTACAACAGGTTTGTAACAAGAATTTTGCGACAAAAAATAACAATATTCTGACATAATTTTGCAACAGATTTATGACAACCAATTACAACAAGTTTGCGATAAAAATTTTACGACATAATTCTAACAATATTCTAACAAATATCTACAAAAAATATGCAACAAAAGAATTGAAATATTATTTATGATTTTATTTTGCGACAAAGTTGCAACGACGTCTGTTTTTTGTTTTTGCAACAAACTTGCGATAAATAGTTGTTATTAAAAAAATAATTTTAAAATATGAAATAATTATTTTTTAACCTGTTTAGAACCTAATACAATTCAAGTAAACCATATGACAATCTATATCCAATTACATAAATCCAAACAGATATTGTTTACATAATCCAAGAACTGAACTAAACTATTGTTGGTGATTGCTAGAGTTATTACTAAATTGTTTAAAAAAATAGATCATTTGTTGTCGCATCTCCTCATGCATTTGTTGTTGCATTTCCTCTCGCATTTGTTGTTGCATCTCCTTCAACATGTTTTGTCTCATCTCATCAACTTGTTGTTGCATCTCATCTCGCATTTTTTGTCGAAACTACACGTACACATATAAAAGTAATTAAGCTAAGTCTGAACACAAACATATATACATACATGAACACCATATAAACAAAGTTTACATTAATACCTTTATAAAAGTAAAAATAAAAACTCTAACTACGCTTTATCTAATTACTTATCTAAAGTTTCATATTATAATACATTGATTAAAAATAAAAAAAAAAATAGGCTAAAGAAGGTAAACATTCATTGTTTGGGTATCCATACCATAGTTTATATGTTCCTACGTACAATTATCATATAATCATACTCCAAATTCTCATATTACAATATACTAAATAAAAGTTAAAAAATTTAGGCCAAAGAATGTAAAAATTAAATGTATATCTATACCATAGTTTATATACTCTTACGTAAGTATATAATCATAGTTCACTATACCAAGAATTTGAAATTGTGCTTACAAGTAATCAACCAAACCAAAATCAAGGGAAGTTTCATTATATAAAATGATGAAAAAATTCATATATCAACATCCATAACCTAAAACCCAGCTCACATTCATAGCTAAATATAACAATAAAAGGTTATTTAAGTAAATTACCTCCTCCTGTGATTGTTGGAGTGTAGCTTGTGTTAGTCCGGATGTAGAAGATGTAGACGGTGTTCCGGTCACGACAAAATAAGGATCTGATGATTCTATCTCATACAACTCTCATCCCTCTCCCGTACTATCACGCCAACAATCAACATCACCCAATGGATGTTGATTTTGTCGGTACCATGTTTTTCAATCATCTTTCTACGGTACGTGTCCTATAAATTGTCAAAACAATACGATGAAATATAATAAAAGTTAATACAATAATTATAACAATAATATAGATAACCAACATAAATTTCATCCGATCGAGCGGTACAAAACTTCATCCCTTCCAAGTTTTCCTCAAATTGCCCTGCCCGATATAGCTTTTTTCACTCTTTATCTAGGTGCGTTTCTAGAAACAATTCACTCATTGTAACTGGCCGACCCAATTTCTTTCCCTATAATATAAAACATAAAGTGTGAAATATATGTTAATAATAAAAGCACACAATTACTATACTTTGTATATATAATTAGATTACCAAGCGAATAAGGTGCTCGTCATATCCGATGGATCCACCGGCGTGTCTTGACGTAACATCAGAGGTATCGGCGCTATTCCTATTCTTACTTCCTTTTTCTGATGCTTTACCAAACTTGGAAGTGTTAAATACCACAAAGAGTAAAAGTATAATTATGATAATATAACTTAAAAAAATTATACAGAAGAACAATAATATATGTACTCGTGTACCTCACATAAAAGAACCCATAAATCACTATGCCATAATCGAGGTGGAAAATCATGCATGATGATGTAATTAAATTTATTAGGTGGTATAAAATGGCTGGCTTTCTTGGCTAAAGCTCTTGATTCTGCTTTTGCTCTAAACATGATGCCTCTATATAGATCAGATATTGCGTTGTTAAATCCTCCCTTAATGGTAAAGTCGTTGGCTCGATCCCATCCATAAATTTCCTTAAAGGTTGAGAGAACAATGGTTTATGAGTTGGATTGTTTAAAGTTAAAGTCTAATGATGATTCTTATAGATTAATAATATATGGCAAGAAAAAAATAATTTTATTAAACCTTATATTTCTCAAACATGTTATTCTTTACGTCTTTGGGGACAAGTGAGTAACATGGCCAAGGCCCCTCAAGATGTTGTTCCAGTGTTTTTGTGATCGCCCTATGAGCCTTACTATTAACAAACCTATAATAATATATAAACAAATAAGTGTATTTATAAAAAATTAACAATACAAATTTGAATTTAAAATACATACTTCTTCCCAACCCATGTGATAGGAAGCCTTTGTGAGGTGTGATGGGTCATATAATCTGTATTCGAGCCACCATGGGAGGGATGACAAGTTGTGTCTGTGTCATGCTCGTCATCAAATTCCTCATGTCTCATAGATTGGGATCTATTATATCCCTCAGATCCCTTCATATGTCGATATACCCCATCCATATCAGCCATAACATCACCATCACCTGCATGACTAGTACTGTCGCCATATCCACGGCCTAACATCCCGCTTAGCCGAGGACTAGTCTCTGGATGACGCCCACGACCATGACTAGAAGGTGAAGCCCCATGAGGAGGTGGGACACGACCACGAGTACCTAACATAATGTACCTCAATTTAAAAGAACATATAGATAATATAAGATTCAATGTAAGGCCCCATCTCCGGGACGCTTACAGTTGGTCATTCATCGCACATAAAACATTTAATTACATTTGTCTTAAGAAAATATTGCAGCGGAAACACTCAAAAATGACATCTCATTTCATTATAAAGACTTCTGCCAAATAATACATCATTATCTGGTTACAAAATACAAGTTTGCATTACATTACAAAAGCATTATAATTGGATGCCATCCCAAAAGAGCTGAGTAGCCTCGCAGTGCCATCCTCAGCAATCACTACCTGCCAACTGGAAAAAACATATAAAAAGTCAGCGTTGTTGAGTGAGTTCTAGTTTTTATAATAAACATACTTTAGTTTCATTAAAACTTTTCATTACAAGTGTATGTGATCATACATCATACGCACATACAGATAATATTATTATTATCTTCGTCATTCTTTCGTTCATACTTTCATTCGTTTGTTATAACTTTACTTATACACCGGATATCTCTCGTACCAATACCACATGCTACACCCCGAACAATTTAGCTACTGGGCCGAATTCAATAAATGAACAGCTGAGCGTATGCCACAATACTAGAGGTAAGCGATAAAGGCACTACACGTTTGGTCGATCACAAAGAAGGACCCTGATATCCAATGCTTGCAAGACTTTTTTCATTCATTCATTAATGCATGCATTCATCATCATGTTCCTCTTTCATTCATTCATTAATGCATGCATTCATCATCATGTTCCTCTTTCGTTATCTTTCACTTTACGTTACATAATACTTCGTTCATTCATTATCATAACACGTAAAGTCATAGGAAAGATAAACATACATCATAATAAGGAACATAACATGCACAGTCATTACGTCATACATGGTAACATCATACATACATGACATGCATCATGCAACATCATCATCATTATGCCCTACCTGCTCTCTAAGGCCATAACAATTATCTTACGTGCTCTTACGGAACCTTTATGTCAACACTTACATCTGCACTTCCCCCGAAAGTCAGAAGTCAAACTATACTTTCCTCGGGTGCAACAGCCCTATTCAGGTGTATGGACACCCTTTAGTCGCATGGCCTCCATGCGACTGAACACTATGCGAATGAACTAATGCGGATGAACACTCATGCGAATGAACACCCAATCGTGCGAATGGACAATGCGAATGGACCTCATGCGAATAAAACTAATGCGGATGAGCACTTATGCGACTGGACCTCCAATCGTATAACCTCCATGTGACTGGCCTTTCACTCGTGCGAATGGACCTTCAATCGTATGACCTCCATGGGACTGGCCTTTCACTCGTGCGAATGGACCTTCAATCGTATGACCTTCATGTGACTGGCCTTTCACTCGTGCGAATGGACCTTCAATCGTGCGAATGGATCCCAATCGTGCGAATTATGATACACCATATATATATATATATGATACGGTAATACTCATAAGTAATTGTCTTAATTGTTCTACAGACACACGCACACACACATATACATATATATACATAAATGTATACACACATACATACTAGTCATACACATCCATATATATATATATATATATATATTATATATATATATATATCCACATACATACACACACCTACAATCAATTATAAAGACACACACATGCACATACGAATACATACACATACAAACATACGTAAAGAAATACTAATAGACCCTATTTGATGAGTATTTACTCTATGCTCGGATAATAGAGTAGCTATATGATTTTAGTTACTTCTAAGAACTAATGTTAACAATCATTAACTCATATCAAAACTAACACCATTTGCCATATTAATTGTTTATAATTAAGTAATATTAGCTTTAGATTTATTTATTTGGTCATCATGACACCTTAACCCTAATTAACTTGTTTAATCTCATTCAATATATATCAGTGTTTTTTACCTTGTTTGATCTCATTGACTAGCTTTAAACTAATATTTATTTTATGACTATTAAGATCATCATAATTATAATAATCAATATAATAAAAAAATCTTAAATATATAAAATTTAAGTTTTTGTGATAATATATAACTTTTTGCATTTTACTTTTCGTCGCAAATTTGTCACAAATTGCGACAACCTTGTGACAACATTTTGGATCTTAATATTTGTCACAAATGTGTTGCAATTTGCGACAACCTTGTGACAAAATTTCGGTTCCCGCTGAAATTATTTGTCTTCCCGCCATTTTGTCGCAAACTTGTCATAATTTGCTACAAGTATTAAACTTCCCGCCTGAATTTTGTGACAACTTTGGAACAACAATTCTTTTGTCACAACATTGTTGCAAACAAGTTGCTATTTGTTGCGTTTTTCACTTTGTCACAAAATCGTTGCAACTTTGTCCGTACATGCAACAAAATATTATTTGTTGCAAAAACTAGAGTTTTCTAGTAGTGTGTATGAAACCTTGTAAACTTTGTGATCTAGATTATATGATTAGTTACTTGATTGATTGTTGCTTTCATCTAAGTATGTAAGGAACTAAAATTTAAAACTTCATCAAACCTCATCAAATAAAATTAATCTTTAGAAAGTTGATAACAAAACTAAAACCAAACTAATGATAAAACACTTGAACACCAAACTGACATACAAACCTAACTCAAGAATTCGGATCATCAATAAACCTAAACCAACCTACTTGTTCTTGGCTCATTAAGAGTTAACAAAACAAGATTAGCAAATCCCTAACAAAGATTAGAACTAATCTAATGACTAAGTCCAAGAATAGGACACCTAGCACAACCTAGAAACCAAGCAACACCCCAACACGCCACCTATCCCCACTCAATCGACTAAGCCCTCCTAAGACCACCACCTCGCCACCCTAATACTAGTGGTATTCGTGGCTAGCTCCACTACAAGAAATCTCGGCCGAAGGGTTCCACAACCATCACTCCATCAAACACCAACCCATTCTTTGTTCTCTCTCGATTTTTACACATCCACAAGCAGACCACCGTGAACCACCATAACCACAAGTCACTACACCGCCACCATTACTCGGGTTCTAAGCCACCAACACTCTCTTTCTCTCGATTTTCAAATCACCAACTCCAATCATTTCATCATCATCTTCTTAACCATCACCATCTTGGACTCAACCTCAAGTACTTAAGATCAAACACCAAGAAGACCACCTCAACCGGATCATATCCTTTATTTACTCCTTCAAGAAAGGTTAGATTCCAAAAGTTTATCATTAACAAACTTTAAGAGTTTATATGTGTTTGATAAACATATATAATCTAACTCTTAGAAATTAAATCATCAAGAATGTTCATAAGGAATCACACCAAATCTTATTTTTCTTTAAAAATCAATAAGAATAGAGGTTTCAAAACTAGAAAGCTCTTTATAAAACAAAGGTTTTAACAAAAAGGTTACAAATAAAAGGATAAAAACCCTAATATTCTTGATGAATTAGATTAAATACTTAAATGACTGTGATTATGGGATAAAATTAGAAACTTGTTATAAAATATTAGAAATAACATTTTGTAAATTTTGGTATAATAATAATAATATGTAAATTAATTTATATATTTATTCAAGTAATAAAAGGAAATTACCATATGGAAGCTCCGAACCTGGTAAAGATCTGGAAAATTTATATGATCGACTTTATATTTTATAGGAATTTCTGGATAAAATCATAAATTAATTTATAGATATGATTGAGTTTTATAATTTAGAACTTCTGTAATTAGAAAATAAGAAGAAATAGCAAAAAGAAGAGTTAAATTACAAAAAAATTATATAAATTATGGTACAATGAGTAGAAAAATGTGTGTGAAATTTAGAATTATTAGAGATGTTTAACTATTTATGTTAATTTATGTAAGAGAAAATATCACAGAATAGTAATCAAGTTTCAAAAGTGTTATAACTTAGTCACTCATGCATATTTTTCTCAATTGGACCTCCAAACGATCAAATCGAGTCACTACCAAATTTGATTATGATAAAAAAGTAATGATGGAAAACACATTGGAGTTAGAATTTTTAATATATAAAATTATATTAAAAATAAAAAAAAAACATGTTAATTATGAAAAAAATAAAAAAAAGTGTCTAAAATTTACGTCAACGTTCTATAACAGCTTCAAAAGATAGAAAAAAATATTTTCTAACTGGATCCAAAAGTATAACATGCTAAAAAATATGTTATGACTTTTAATTTGTATAAAATATAAAAATGAGTGATCTAATTGAAACACTTTTAAAACTTGAATTACTTAATTGGAACATTTTTGAAAGTTGGTTATATTTTACAAAGTTACCCCTTTATGTAAAACGGATAAAAATCATAGAAAATTGACTATTACGAGTTAATAACCTAAACATTTTGGGATAATATAGATTTTAGAACCTTGATTTTGGTAAATCTTGGTGGAATTAGAAAATCCATAGATATTTCTGCTGATTTATTTGAATTTTGTAAAAATTCTAGAAAAATAACTTTAAACAATTATTAGTTAAAATTTTTACACATTACTATGGATTTTTGGATGTTTTTGCTATCAAAATTTGGTGATATATGAATAAACTGTAACTAATATTTTAAAATTTTTATTTATAAGTGCTGAAAGTTTTAAAAAATTAAGATTTAATTTTAACATATAAATATTTTATAGGATTATTCTTGGAATAAAGGTAAGATTCATAGTTCTATTTTTACATCTATTTGAGATTTATGTTTATATAATAAGACTTTTTGAGATTACAGTCATTATGCCTTACGTTACAACTATTAATTCAAATGAGAAATCGTCTAATAACAACATGATGAGTGTTGTGATGCTATATTATCTAATTATTTTATTTATATTTGTGACAGTTATAAATCATCTGGCTTATATTTATGTTGCATCAATATATATTTTGTTTAGAAATAAAACCTATGTTCTCACCAACATTATGTTGACTGTTTTGAGTATGTTTTTCAGGTATTCAAAATGACTAACACTATTATGTTTTCGTTTGATGTGTACAATGGATGGGGCAAGGTGATAGGAAGGACTTGTGTTAAGTTAACGGTGAACATGTATGATCTTAGTTTGATAATAGATGCTTATTTCCACTACTAGTGAAGATGTAGTAGTTAATAATTTTTTCTTTTTGTAATAGGGTTATGTTAGATTTTGAAATATTAGTTGTTATGTAACCCAAACTTATATTATCTATGATAATGTTATGATATATCATCTATTATAAATATTTGTTATATTTACTTTGTAATCAATATATTCTGAGCTAAATAGTCACACCCAAGCATTTCACGTTTTCGCTGAGATGTGACAATAGGTCTCCATAAATCTAAATACACATAGTCTAGCATTCTTATTCTATAATGACTCCCCTTACTAAAATTTACTCTAGGACTTCCTGAGAATACTGTGCCCATAAAATCCACCGTCACAATCCTGGTGTTCTCAAATCACATATGATGTTCAACTCCAACGGTTCATGAATGTTTGAATGAACCAATTTTGGACAACATGACATAGTAGCCTAATCTCCTTTTATGACAACCAGTAATTTCAAGTCATTATCTGCACTACCGTTAAACATACTTTCAATACGTTGACACATTTTAGACTTAGTTTTAGTAATTAGGACATTCTAATCTAGCAAGCTCATTACATGTCTAGGCTGTATATTTGTAGTTCTTAGAAGTTTCCATCACTTTTGAGATATTACGATCAACAAGAGCGTTGATTATAAAAATATATAATTCCTGAAACGTGTATACTAGACTAAATACGTCTAAGTTTTTCAAATTATACATTTATTGAGTGATCTTAGTGATTTTTAATTAAACTACTATAATCCATATCCTATATTTTGAGATCGTTTTTGGAAATTCCTACTCTAGTATAAGTAAATAACTATGAACAGGTTTATTTTGCACTAGACAAACTTGGGTGTATTCTTTTATAGCTAGACAACATTTATTAAATCTCTTGAATTTTTATACAAAACTAAAAATATGCCACGATTACTAATTCTAAATTTATCTAAATTTTATATGGGGTGTATAGCTCTCTGACAGTCTCCCTGAATTTTTCTTGTTTTCAATGTATTCGACTCTATACGCCACGTATGGACCCATACACAATGTATAGAAAGTATCGATTTATACTGATGGAAGTCTATTTTTTAGGACCCAAAATTTATCATCATCTAAACCTCACCCCCGTTTAAAATAAAATGCCAAGAGGCCCCATCCCCATCCAACTACAATCTTCTACTTCTTATTTTAATTTAAAGCCCATGCCTTGAAAAATCATATAAGATTTTGTATTTAACATACCATATCTTTTCAACATTCATACTTTTTCAATTTTACCAAAACTCTTATCTTTTTCCTCCATTTCAACCGTCTCTTTTCTCTCTCTTTACATTTCTCTTTTCTTCATTTCAAACACAGGAATCACTACAAATCTTCAAGACGTGAAGTCTCAAGCAGTCTTCAACAACATGGAGTATTTTCAAGATGATACTTGAAATTACAAGAGTTCTTTTCCTCCTCTACATTTTCATTATTTGTTAAGGTGAAGATCACCCTTTTAAACCATTTTTTCCTTAGAATTTCGAGTTGTTTTTAAAGTTTATATTCAACAATGTATTAGGAAGTTTTATATTAGTTGTATGTGGAATCTAACCATTTATAACTAGTATTGTCTTAAAATGAAAGATGTTGTATTATTTATGGTTATGAAAAAAGGTTACAAAGGTGTCTAAGTTGATGATTTATGTTCTTTACTCATAGTTAGATGATGTGTTAATACATGTTAAAATACTAAAAAGAAGTATAGGAAAATAAACTTATGGATAAAATGTACATATCTACATACACTTGAAAATATATCTAGTACTTATATGGTATTTAAATCATATAACAAGAGAATGATGTAAAAAAATAAAATTGTAAATGTTTATTTGGTGGTATTTTAGTAGTTCTAGCAAGTGTGTGTGTATATATGTATGTTGGATTCATAGATCAACCAACTAATGTTTGTTGGAATATTTTTAGTATTATTATTGTGAAAAAAAGGTATATTTTAAAAGTTATAAAATGTCAGTTGAAAGCAATTTATAATATTATATATTTTGATGAGAATATGAGTATATTAGTATCCGTATATATATCGTATATACTGTTTTTTCAAATAAAAAAAATAGAGTATAAACAAACATGTTAATTAAAAGGAAATAAAAGAATGCTTGAAAAAAAACATGTATAAGTCTAATTTATAAAGTGAGTATAATGTATACATATTTTCATAAAATATACACTAAGTGAGAATATAATAAGGACTTTATTTACATAAATACGTGTGACAATTTAATAATTACTTTTTAATATATATATATATATATATATATATATATATATATTATATATATATATATATATATATATGTATGTATGTATGTAATCGTAATTATTAGTTTTCGTATTAGATGAACTACGACTTGGGTTGGAATATTTGCATATTTAGTAAACCTAAGTACTAATATGTATGGATTATGAGATGACCATATCTACTGTATTATATATTTTTAAAATATAAACACATTTCGTTTAGTTCTAAGATAAATGATCAACGGGTCGGTGAGTCACATATTTAAATATAAATGGTTTCTAAATGAGTATAGCTAGTTGGGTGAATGTTAAATTTTATCAACTTGGATGCTAGTGTATTTATTTAGACCTTAAGGAGTTTTAAATTGTTAGGACACGATTAGGTTGGGCACTTCTACTTTTCGAGCTTATTGCTAGAATTGGCATTACTTTGACGTGAGTTCACGGCCTCTTTTGTTTTACTGTGTTCATACTTGGGGGAAAATATATTATATTAACAAAAAATGCTATTACTAAAACAATAAAAAGAAAACGAGACAACCGAATATATCATTAATATGTGTGTCATGAGTTACTTTACTTTATTTGCAATTGCATGTAAGTCCCTGCTAGTACTACTATAACTATTAACCTTTGTGTGGCCATGGCTTATATGAATAGTGATATTGGGTGTGACAACCCTCTCGTGGTTAGTCGCATCTGACCCGTTTGGTCAAACAAGCGCATATTTTTCGGACGTTTCTCATTGTCTGATTAGGCGTGGGATGGGATAAATGTTAGCACATCTCGGTTTGGTTATGGGCTCTTGGTGTGCACATTACTTTGTATGTCTTAGTCTACGATGATCACCGGGGGCTTGTTTTGTTTATCGTGGTTTTACAAAGGAAATTAATTACAACATCTCGTTAAAATTTGAGAGCTTACCAACTTTATGTTGATACATTCTAAACGTGTTTTTCAGGTACCTAATCATTCGTGGAACAGGTTTAACAAGCACGTGCATACAAATTGGATACTAGCTTTTTAAAAATAGAAAATAAATTTTATTTTAAAATTTATATTTTGGGATGTACATTTCCTAACTCTTAATATCTGACTTTTAATCATTTAATGTTTGCTTAAACCTTATGATTTGAAACCATAAACGTCACACCTCCGTGACTCCGCCTAGATGGGGTGCAACACCTTTGGATTCCATGAATAATAGCCCTATATCCAAGTTATATACATTTCAACTCTTTGAAGAAATCCTTAATAGGTATCATATGGTATGAGACCTAAATCCATAATTCAATCTTTACTATTCCCTACACTAGCTATATACCATAAGAAATTTTGCACTCTCATGTCAATAATGATAGTGTTGTGAGTTTTTATGAACTACTAGCCTTCTCATTTCATCTTTCTTCTTTCAATACTATCTTTTTCAAGTGAATTTGAGAATGACATATGGAAGATCTCTTTTTGAATTTTGAATTTAACTCGACTCAAACTCTTCTTTTTAAAAATCTTTGATGTGACATACCTGTTACAATTAATCCTTCTTCAAACTCTTCATTTGTACCAACCTTTTTCTAAACTCTTTTGAGTTCATGGATGTAAGAATTTCCTTCATCAACAAGCAATGTCTCCTATACATCAAGATCCAAAAAAATACTCACATGCTTAAGCTAAAAGGTCAAAAAGATTATTATTCTATTTTCTTCATCTAGTGTTACCATTATGTTACTAAGATCCAAACCAATTATTAAACTTAACGGTATAATCTTCTAAAGACTTGCTCAGGGACAAATTTTAGAATATGGAACTCTACTTGAGATATGAGTTAGGGTTTTGTCATATACAAGATCTTAACTTGGTCCAAATTCATTACTTGAGGTTTCTTTTGAAACCTCTCTCAAAACCCTTTTTAAAACTAGAATCAAGGCACTTTATAATCCTTCTTCATTTTCTCATATAGCATGGGTAAGTTCGTCTCAACCCTAATAGCCTTCACAATTCCCAAATACACCAACAATGACCTCATTTAAACCTCCATAACATGATAGAGTTTTCTCATTGAAAACTTTGTCAACACCATACTTAAATCTCAGCGGACTACATGACGGTCACCTCCTTTAAAATGAGCTAAACTGGTGGCTTCGGTACAATTATTGAACATGTATCTCAGTTGATTCACTCAAAATAAATAAGATTGAGAACTATAATGGAAGATTATCACTAATCATTCATATATTAGCCTTATTAAAATCTTTAACAACATGTTCTAATAAAAATACAAACGTGAACAAGAAAAGACGACTTAGCCCTTTGACTATAATAACTAGGCTAAAACAGTCCCTCTCCACGCTAACATGTTCCTAGCTAACATGTTTCTATCAAAAAGAGATATTATGGGTTACTACTTACTAACTCTCCTTCCTATAAACACAAGCTAGAACCTCAAATTTACAGACTTCTAGTTGACTTTATGTTTGACTTCAGCAAAACATTCTAACAAGTGAAGTACGAAAATAACTAATAAGTTGTTGGACTACTTTTTTCACTGAACATAGTTTAGACTCTAACGTTTCTTTTTGAGTTGATGGATTTGGTGAAAACATTAGTAAATTATACATTAATGTATCTCTTTAATTTGACTTAATCGTCTTAACATATTTTTCTCGAAGAGTGGCATTCCGTGTACATACCTCAACTTTTTACTAATACATCATCCCTTCTTTGACTCTTCTTTTTTACCCCTATCTACTATTGGTCCATAATAGTACAGTTCCTCTATTCTCAATCTCTGAGTCATTATCACATATGTTAGAGTATCCTGATGAGGTTCTCTTTTCTCTAAGTTTTCACGTTCTCTTCAATTCTTCATTGAAGTCCCTTGTTGGACTTTTGTTGTTCTAATGGGCTTTCTTTCAAGTGCTTTCTGCATCAAAATCCACCTCTTATTTTGGAATGTTTTGTGGCTCTTCTGAATCGCATAACAATGTTTGCAACAGTTTAGTAGGGTTTTTACAGAGAGAAAAACTATATTTCGTTTAATATATTTTCTTTAATGGTAAACATGCATACACTACTCTTTAAACTATAGCATTCTAAATCACTCCATAACAGTATTGAACTTGTGTTTACGTTAAAAAAAACTTTGTTTTTGTTTTTTAACCGCTGGACTACAAGCTAAGTGGCCGGTTATTGGTTAATATATGTATTAAAAACATATCTTCATACAACATAAATTAAACAACTATTACACGATTTATAATATCTATGCACTTTAGGTCCCTCCACTAAGCACTATTAATTTTAGGTTGTTGAGCCACATACATATTATAATTGGCATGTATTATTGCAAAAAACGCCCTCTATTCATTGTCTAGTTAACATTCTTTTCAAGATTATCTTGATCTTCATCTTCTACCACCTCCAAACACCACCACCCACCCATCCACCACTAGACACCTCCACCCCTTTCCACTACCACTAACCCACCACCTCCATCCACTACAACCAGATACCCCACCACAAAAATACATACTTTTCTTTTGAAAGTCAAAAAGAAAACAAATTTAAGGTGGGAAGAAAGAGCATACCTATTTTTTCAATCTTTTTGTTGCCCAAAACTCTAGAGCGGTAGAAAAGCAACGAACTAAATAAACAATAAACAGTTAACGTTAATTTACAGTTATGTTACTGTTGTTGTTACTGTTATTGTTAAGTTACCATAATTGTGTCAATAATCTTCAACAAAGAAAGAGTAATATTGTAAAGACGGAGCACTTTTACTAATGAAGAAGTGTTCATTGCTATCAATTTCCTTGTGTTGATCACAAATTTCATCTTGATTAAACATTAAAATAAACCTATTTATTATTTTATGTCCTAGCTTGGCGAGTTGTATTATTAACAACCATGATGTTTGCACTTGTTTATACATTGAATTATTTTCTAACTTAAGTTCTAGCATAACCAACACATGAAAACAATTAAACACCGGTTCATTCATGTGTCATACCACATTAAGTAATAAGCTCTTCATTTGCTAATTATATTAAATTAAATTAAAAATATAATTTGATTAGACTTTTATGATTATTATTTTTGTACTATTATACATAGTTGATTAGTTATACAAAATAATTTTAGGGTTCTTATAATTTTGTATGGTATTAGAGCATTCACAACCCATTTCATATCTTTTCATATAATTACACTAAAAATCACAACTTTTTTCTTTTTCTTTTTTTAACTTTATCATTACTTTTTCACTCACAACCACTTAAAATATATTAAAACCATTATATGGTTTTGAACAATGATTCTCCAAAATACAGATTGACCTGTAAATTTACAATATACTTCATTCACAATCACTTATAACCATACCATATAATATAAATAATGCACTCACATAAATATAAAAAACCGGTTATAAATGCTTATAAAACTTTAATGATTCTTTCATTATTTTCTCTCTCTTCTATCTCTTTATGTTGTTACTATCGATCAACCACCCCTTCCATTCCTCCTTGTTTTCCCCCTTGTGTGACAACATTTTTTTCGTCCTATCTTGGAATATACATGCGCATGAATTACCTTTTCATTAGTTTTCTATTGTCAATGTCTTTGTACCGCCACAGTTGTAGCTCCTACCATTAAAATAGTAACTCATTTCATCGTAACTCTCTTGTTGTTCCTCATTACAGATGTTATGGCCTTTACTATGTCAGACGCCGCTATACGGTTTATGTTTCTATGTCATTTTTCTTATTTTTCAGGATTATTTTAGTTCTTATACTAAAGTGTTCGTTGTTTTTCATTCTAGAGTATTTCCTCACACTAGCAATAAATATATATTAGGAACATAGATTAGTTACATGTCGTAATAATCGTTTATTTGGTTAAATGATAAGATTTGATTAGGTTTTATTTATAATTATCATTATTATACTTTTATATATAGTTGATTAATAATACAAAATAACTTTCCTTATTCTTGTTAATTTATAGTTTCATATATATAGCATGCACCAGGGACAGATGCATGAAAAGGGCAAGAGTAGTTCTGTAACATCTAGTATTTTTGAGTTAATTAGAAGTTAACGTGGTTAATTTTTATGTGGGCTATTGTTGATATTTTTAAAACTTATGAGTATTCATGTTTATTTCTTAGTTATCATTTAAATTATGTAAGTTAGTAATTAAAATACAAAATTGTATAATCATAGTACTGACAATAATAACAATAACAAAACTGATAATAATAATAATAATAACAATAATAATAATGATAATATAATAATAATAACAACTTAAAATTTATTAAACTTGAAGATGTTAAAACTTAAATTAATTAATCTAGGGGGTTAGATTGTCATTTTAGAAACTTAATCTAGATGTTTTGGGCATAAAATAATAAAGTAAAACCACAGGGACTAAATTTGTAAAATTACAAAACCCAAACCCCTTTCCCTCTTTCTCTCTCCCCGATTTTCCGGCAGACTCCGGCCACCCTCTGGCCGAAGTCCGGCGAACCCTAAAACTCCTGAAATCAACCGGCTACTAACCCCAAATCGTTTTAAAACATCCTAGGAACGGTTTCGAACTTGATTATGATCTTAATTTTGTCTAATCATCGGTTACAAGTGTTAATCGATTACATAACCGAAATGCTCTTAAACACATAGCCGTTCGAGCCTTAAACACCAATAATAACCCAATTAATTCAAGTAGATCGAACGTCTATCTATCCCTAATCAAACAAAACTCTCAATTTCACCTGATAAACTCAATTCTTTGACATTTGAATCATCATCCTCTTCGCGACCTGTTACATAGTGAACTTCAACTTTCGTTCGATTATAACCGAAATTAGGTGAGGGCTTTTACTTAACAACATCATTAGAAACTTCTGTCACGACGAATTCGAGTTTAATCATCACTATCTTCTCGAACCGAATCTACCATAGTCGTGATTGTTCTTCATCTCGTTTTCATCGATTTAAACTTCGAACCAGGTAATTAATTGCACGAATACACTCGGCTCTCTTTGGGGATCAAAAGCCCTATGGTTATTACATGAATCATGTTTGAATTTATGTTCAATTTGGTGCAATCGTTCTAGGGTTCATAAGGTTGGGGATATCTCTGAAAACTGTATTCTTAAAATTTAAAAACCACCACTTAGCATGGCTGCGGCCCTTGGCCTACTGGTCACATGCACCCATCATAACCAAGAGGTCATGGGTTCGAACCGGGCAACCTCACATATTTTTTTAATGCATTTTGGCTTATAAAAAATATAGAAAAATTTCTAAAAATTATAAAAAATGTTTTGTAAACTATTTTATTTTTAAAGTCACTTAATAAATTGTTGTAAATATATTTTGTTGCACCCTGAAAGGATCATACATGTCAATTCAATGGGTGATTTGATGGTTGCTTTGCTGGAATCCCTCAAGTCCAAGAATAAACACGGATGAAGATCCTGCTCAAAAAAACCAAGTGTTGTTTTCTGCATTTGTCAATGCGGAAGACATAAAACAAATGCGGACAAGTATTTGTTCTTCCGCATTGACAAATGCGAAAAACCAGAAACAATACGGACAAGACTTTGCTTATCCGCATTTGACAAATGCGGATGACCGAACAAATGCGCATAAGTATTTGTTCATCCGCATTAACCAATGCGGATGACCAACATACTAATGCGGATGATCAAGTGAAGAAATGTGATCAAGTTAACTCATCCACATTTGTCAATGCGGATGAACAAGCAAAGATACGGATGAAGACTTAGACTAGTTCTGATGTAATAGTTCAAGGGTAGTTTAGTCATTTTGTAAAATGCATCTTGTCTGTCTATAAATAGAATAGATAACCTCGTACTTGAGGTGACGGTGAATAGATAGAGAATTGTTTGTTGTCATTTATTCTCTGTAATCATTCAACTTTCATATATAATACAAAGCATTTATAAATATATTTCTTGCATTGAATGTTTTTTTATTGTTTGTTTCCACCACTCAATCATTGACTTGATTATCATATTCGATTCACAGTAAGAATCTCAATCTTACTTACCCAGTCATATTTCTTTAAATAATTTGATAATTTCTATGAAACAAAGGTTATAATTAGAATATTTTTATAAAATAGACTATAAATGATGATGTATATCACTACAATTTTTATTAGTTCAAATGTTATTGTTTAAAACTCTAATTTTTACAAATGAATATAAAAAGATATTTGCACTTTATATATTTAAACTTTGTTGATTATTGTAAACTTATTTCTTTATGACAAACTATTTAATTAGTATCACTCTTTTCTTTAAAATTAAAATAAGGTGTTTTTATCAAAACCCCAAATTCCCCTTGTAATCTTAGTTCTCGTTAAATCGTTAACCTTATTATTAACCTAAATCTTGTAATATATATATATATATATATATTATATATATATATATTTAGGTGCCTTGTGAAGATTCACGTTGAAACGACGCCTTTTATTATTCTTATTAATCGCCATCCCTTTACTTATACGTCATGTGAGTTTCCTTGCCTCTTTTTACATTTTTCACACTATTTTGGGATGAAACATGATACTTATACATGATACACTTATAAACGTTTGAGACTTGTAATGCACTTGCAATTCATCTTTATATTTTGTCATGGTTATTTGTGTGTTGTAAGTGATTATATGAGATACATAGTTTGCTTACAATCATTAACTATTGCTAGTCTGGCGACGTCTTAGATCTTTGGGCCTGACAAGCCTATTTGGTGCTAAAGCCGAGGTATTGCCGGCTGATGATGTATGCTTGTTCATCATGGGAACCAAATACACTTAGCCAATCTTATATACTTGTAATCAAGTCGAGGTTTGGTTGTAACGATATATGTTCTGTACCTTACTAACTTATAACCTATGACATGAATTGCTACTTGTAACCTTATCATATTATGTATGAAAACCTTGGAAACTCATCAACTATTTTTTAGTTGACCTTTTATTTTTATCATGTTTCAGGTAATCCTCACGTTTAAAGTGAACTTTTGAAGCTTGCAATAACCTAGGATGTGGGCCTAGTTAATGAAATAAAAAGGCTATGTTTTGCTATGTAATGTTTGGTTTTGTTTCATGATTGAGACTTTATGCTTGTAATTCCTTTTGAGACTTATAATTAGTATATTTACATTTAAATATAACGTTATGTGGCTGTGAACAATCTTAACCCTCACATCGCGACGATTTCGCCGTCAAGGTTGGGGTGTGACAGTTCAAGCTAACCCTAATCCCTCGTTCTGTAGTGTAATTTTTTTTGAACTGTGGTTTGTATTAGGATACTCCTAAGTAAAAATTAGGATATCCCTCAAATATATAAAACCCAAGTTAATATAAAATTAAAATCCCAAATAAAAGTATGATTAACATCTAATTCTCATATATATAAAGAAAGTGAAAGAATAGTTATTTCTTATGGTTTTTACATTAGCCACAAAGGTATTGTATATTTACGATTTGCCTTTCTTTTGTCGCCTTTATAAAACAAAAAGACCTTTCAAAGGGTTTTGTGAGTGCCGACGGTTGTGTTTAGGTGGTGCTTCCTTTCCTACCTATGGGCTGATTGATACCACTGCTATGATTGCGTGAGACGGCCTCCGATGGCATGCCAATGGTTGGAACCATCGCCTGTGGCAGACTACAATGGCGTTTTTGGTTGTCCCGTTATGGGTTCGTTTCCCTATTAAAGTGGTGGTCAGGTCCATCGCTTGTTGTGGTATCTAATGGCTCTGTTGATCTCTTTGATTGACTTCTCTTTGCATAGTTTAATCCTTTGGTATTATGTAAGACCCCGTTCCTAGAGACCTCACAGTTGGTCATTCAAAGCATTAAATATATTAGACATTATAAATCAACGAGTTTAAGCAGCGGAATTATGTTAACAAAAGCCATTCATTCCATTAAAAACATTGTTGCTGTGCAATACACTATAGTTTAACCGAATACAAAAGAATTGTTTAATTGCATTACAAAACAACAGCGATAACAAGTATGAATGGATGCCAGTCTTTCCCTTACTGAGTAGCTTCACCCTCGTGCCATCCTCAGCAATGTTTACCTGCCAACTGAAAATGTATAAAAGTCAGCGTTGCTGAGTGAGTTCTAGTTTTATGATAAAAGATACATTTCAATCGCTAAAACCGTTCTTTACTGTGAAGTCGGCTTAGATCGATAAACATCCGAGCATGTTCTTGACGGAAGGATAAACTGCATCAAACCAAAAGTCAAACAATAACACGAACTATAATTGAATGGTTTCATTGATAAAACCTAACAATTACAAGCTTGTTACAACATAAGAATCAAGACTCTTGGCAAGCGGAAGATCAAGCATGATCTCCCCTCTCATCCGGCAGCCCTAGGCTCCCAGGAAGACTTCCTCTCAATCCTTATCTCTCTACACATTGAAACTGGTATATATAGGCCTCGGCCTATATTAGATGCGACTGGGGCCATTCGTGCAATTGGACCATGCGTATGGTTCAATCGTATGATTGGACCATGCGTATGGTTCAATCGTACGACTGGACCATTCTTATGGTTCAGTCTTATGAATGCCCTAATCGCATATGTCAGTCGCACGACTGGTCCATTAGCATGGCTCAGTCGTACGACTGAGTCTCATTCGCATATGCTCCTACGAATGACCCAGTTTCATGTGTTTACAACATATCAGGTGTATTACATTAAGCTTAGACTATTCGACAAGTGAAGGACACACTATATATGACAATATATGCTCCAACAAATTCCCCCTTGGACGTTGCTTGCGAATAATAGATAACACCTGTTACAATCTTCAGTCAATCTCTACTCTGGTTGCCAATAGAATCAAACAAAAAACCATATTAGCCAACGTTGCTGATCCGTCAGGTGGTTACACGTCCCTGAAAATGAATTTAGGCACAACAGCTTTCGTTTACTTTGCAGAACACCATCATCGCAGCAAGATTCCCCATATGACTGATTTTTCCAGATAACGATACGAACAGTTTTCCATTGCTTCAATCTTCACACGGGCTAACCTGATTAACATCAACACCCATAGAAATTCCCCCTCACATGCAGCATATCCCAATATATAGACATTGTGCTCTCCTGGCGTCTTCACACGGTGTATTGGGCAAAAGGTTAAAGGTTCCAATCCACAGCTGACAATATCAAACAAATCAGCATGCATGTAGATTCATCATCAGAAACCTGCGCACATCATCACTTTCTGATTGCATCTTCAATTCTCTATACATGGATTCCCCCTAAGAATGAGAATCCTCTCTGTGCGGATAAATATAACTTGATTGTCCCATAAGTAGTCAGATGCTCCTGACTACCCCACAAAATCGACACCGACTGCTGACATCTTCTCTTCTCTCTTTCGTGTTCCAAATACATTCACCTATTCTGGAAGTCCGACGAATAATGGGGTATACATCGAACTTATTTGACAAAAGAACCTCAGGGTGAATATGCTTTGCCCATCCTCAAATCTGCGCAAGAAGCAGTTCCAGAATTTTTTTTTTGGTCTGGAACAAATGCGGATGGCTCATTCGCGTGATTGAATAGACGATTGGTCCAGTCGCACGATTGAAAAAACAACTAGTCCAGTCGCACGAATGGTCCATTAGCATGGTCCAGTCGTACGAATGGTCCATTCGCATGGTCCAGTCGTACGAATGGTCCATTCGCATGGTCTAGTTGCACGAATGGTCCATTAGCATGGTCCAGTCGCACGAATGGTCCATTAGCATGGTCCAGTCGTACAAATGGTCCATTCTCATGGCCCAGTTGCATGAACGGGTCTGCACGCAGATTTTCAGATCTGCAGCCGCCAGGGCTGCCCAAAACCCTAATCTGACGAATTTTACATGAACCGAAACAAAGTAGGTATCATCAGATTCGTAAGGAAGATCAGAACGTGGTTTCAAGTTCAATTATAACATAGAAACACCACATGTAACAAGATTTGAGCAAAACACGAAGAACACGAAGTGGGTTTAACGTCATGATCTGAAATTTGATCCAGAAATCAAGAGCTCGGGTTGCTAGAATGATTGTTAGATCATTCCAGCTATAACCGGCTCTGATACCAATTGTGAAGTTGGCTTGGATCGATAAACATCCGAGCATGTTCTTGACGGAAGGATAAACAACATCAAACCAAAAGTCAAACAATAACACGAACTATAATTGAATGGTTTCATTGATAAAACCTAACAATTACAAGCTCGTTACAACATAAGAATCAAGACTCTTGGCAAGGGGAAGATCGAGCATGATCTCCCCTCTCATCCGACAGCCCTAGGCTCCCGGGCAGACTTCCTCTCAATCCTTATCTCTCTACACATTGAAAATGGTATATATAGGCCTCGGCCCATATTAGATGCGACTTGGCCCATTCGTGCGATTGGACCATGCGTATGGTTCAATCGTACGACTGGACCATGCGTATGGTTCAATCGTACGACTGGACCATTCTTATGGTTCAGTCTTATGAATGCCCCAATTGCATATTTTAGTCGCACGACTGGTCCATTAGCATGGCTCAGTCGTACGACTGAGTCTCATTCGCATATGCTCCTGTGAATGACCCAGTTTCATGTGTTTACAACATATCAGGTGTATTACATTAAGCCTAGACTATTCGACAAGCGACGGACACACTATATATGAAAATATATGCTCCAACATTTACTTTCTTTCAAATCATACTGTGCTTTACATTCATTCGTGACCATGCAATATACATACACATTGATAACGTAATTATTATCTTCCATTACATTCATTAACTTTCGTTCATTCTATATGTTCGTTCTCCCAAGTCTGTTGCGACAACAGGGTCGCTCACCTCATTACTAATCCCAACGATTAAACGCTATCCGAGTCTGTTGCAACCATAGGGTTGCTCACCTTATTGCCAATCTCAACGATAGCACGCTATCCGTGTCTGTTGCGACAACAGGGTTGCTCACCTCATGGCAACTTCACGATAGCACGCTATCCGAGTCTGTTGCAACCACAGGGTTGCTCACCTTATAGGCAATCTCAACGATTGCATGCTATCCAAGTCTGTTACACAACAGGGTTGCTCACCTCATATATGTGCTTGCAAGCCTTTCCTTCATTCATTCATCATTCAATAATGCATGCATTCTTACTTCGTGTTCCTCTTTCATTATCTTTCACTTTATGTTATGTAATACTTTATTCACTCATTCATTAACATGACACGTAAAGCCATAAGAAAGATAAACATACATCATCATAAGGAACATATCATACAATCATACATAATCATCAAACATCATCAATCACACATCTTCATGCATAATCACCAATATTACATCACATCATACATCACTCATCACTACTTATGACTTCAAAAAGTCAACTTACATAGCCCCCGGAAACCTCCCAAGTTAAAGCCTACATTACACTTTTTCCCCAAAAATCAGAAAATATTCTAAGTCTTTAGACGCATGGGCACTATGCAGGCGCATGGGGAACAATAGGCGCATGGGGAACAATAGGCGCATGGGCAACTTTCAGGCGCATGGGCACTATTGAGGCGCATGAGCAACATAGTTTATTCTGGGCAGTTCTAGGCGCATGGACACTATGCAGGTGGATGAGTGCCTAGGCGTATGGAAATCCTGGATGTCTAGACACTTAGTCAATTCCAACCTAATTCTAGGCGCATGGGTACTATATGGGCGCATGAGATTGGGCGCATGGGAACACTTAGGCCGTTATTTCTGTTGGATGCATGGGCCACTGTTTAGGCGCATGGGTAGACTATAATACACTTAAATATCATAACTCAATTCCCAATCATCATCTATGGTGTTCTAAGCTTAAATCATACATCCTACTCTTTAGAAACACGACCATAACATCATCATACACAACATAGCCCAAAATCAAACCCTACCCGTAAACACACACAAATACACATACGGGTATACATACATAAACATTGTAAAAATCATTTAAATACATTTTCAGCCCCAAAGAGTTTAAAACAAGTAAAAACCAGGGTCTAGAAACTCACCTTGGGCAACTTTGGGCATATCTTCCTTCTAACCCGTATGCGAATGAGTTCAAACACCTAAAAACCCACAACACACACACACGAACACACACAAGCACATAAGCATACACCCGAGACCAAAACCCAACACAAACACTTAAAAATCCATGAATTCTTACCTTGAATTTAGCCTATTTTTCTTCTCCTTCAAACGGTAGTTTCTACTCTCTCTCTCTCTCCTCTCTCTCTCTCTCTCTCTAACCGGAGTGAAAAGGTGATGAGAAGTGAGGGTGGGCAGCCATGCCCACCTTTACATCAACTTTTGTACTTTTATCCTTCTTTTACATTTTTAACCCCTCAACTTGGGTTTAATTGCATTTTCTTCTTTTATTTTTCATTTCTTATCTTTCTTTAAAAAAAGAACCGGGTGTTACATATTATGCCGGTGGTGTTCTCCGAAGAGATGGAATAGTGTTGTCATAGTCGTCTCGCGCGGGCTGTCGTGGTGCTTAGGGCTGTTTAACATTAGAATCGGATTCAAAACACTCAAAATTCTATTCAAGTTTAAATTTGCTGATTTGAAATTTGACTCAAATTTTTAAATTTGAATTCGATTAGATTCGAGGTTAATAATTGAATTCGAATCGAATTGCAAATTTGTGATTTTCGATTCGATTTAAAAATCGAATTACAAATACACACACATACGTGTATTTAGTTTGTATATTAATTTAAGAATATGCATGTGAGATATTAAGAATTATAAGTTTAAAAAATATATAATCTAAAAATGTTAAAGCCTAATTGATATCTTCTAACTTATATAAAACTTGTAATATTTCATATATTATGCTTGTTTATATATTTTGAGCATTTGAAATTGGAGTTTTCGAATGAATTTTTAAAATGCAATTCGATTGAATTTTTTTATTAAATATGAATCGAATAAGTTCCGGTTCGATTCAAATTTGAATTTTTTTGAATACGAACTGAATTCGAATCCTATTTGAAATTTTTAAATTTAGTTCGATTCAAGTTCGATTTTTCTTTTTCAAATGCGAATTGAATTTGTATCCAGATTGAAAATTTTAAAATTCAACTTATTCAATTCGATTAACTCGATTTCGATTTGATTCGATTCGACGAGCACCCCTAGTGGTGGCATGTCGTTGGTTTCTGTCTTCCCTTGTTTTGGGTTTTGATTTGGTTGTTTCTATTGGTTTTGAACTGTTGTCAATCAAAGTGTTAAACCCTAATTTTTTTGTGGTTGTTACTTGATTGGATGACGATCCGGTTGACTAGTGACAGCCCCTATAGTGGTGGCGTGGTTGTGGTGGTTTGTTTGTGGTAATTTATGTCGCCTACTTTCTATTTTGCGTCTATTTTTGGGTTTTGATTTGATCTTTCAGTTTTAGTTTAATGTTCTGTTCAATTATTCACGTGATGCTCTTGAGTTCTTGCTTATCTTAGCGATAAACCCTAATTTTTAAGGGTGGGTTGTTTTATTCGACGAGGATGAGTGACCTTTCATCTGAGAGGCAAATTTTATATGTTAGATGCAAAAGCAAGCAACTAATGTTTTGATATAGCAACAAAAAATTCCATAAAGTTTGTTTTGCCCTGTTCATGACCATTATAAACTTTATGAAAACATATGATACCCTATTGTTGATGGTTTACTTGTTGATGATGGTTGTGCCATTCTATGATGATGAGCAGGACTTATCTCAGATGTTGATAAATTCCGATGGTATTGACCTTAAATGCCAATTTATTATGTTTACTAAGTTCATGATAACGATCAATGCCTCATTTAGGCTACAGTGTAGCGCTACGTCAGTAAAAGTGAGTTGTTCTAATATGTCCGTTTACACGTACTTGTTAGGCTATGATGATGTAAATTTTGTTTAGTGTTTGGGGCGGTAATATGTTTTGCAGCCATAATGAATCGCCTAGATTGGTCAAGCAGGCCTAAAGGTTGTTAACAAACCTTGATTTTAAAGTTCACAGTGAAGCACGAACAAGAAATACCACCTAGTTCAAATAAAAGTTCATTCATTTCAATTATATTATCTATATTTATTATATGAAAATAGAGGTTTAGCTACAATAAATTGCTTATCTTTTAAGTTGGTTCACTAAGAGTAATGTATATGTATTATACACACGATTCTATATAATATTTAATACTGAGTTCGCACAACGCCGGTCATAACCCATGATAAAATCGTACTTACTTTTATCTATATTTTGGTATATATTTTATTTAAAATTAAGTCAGATAATAACCACCTCAAATATATATATATATATATATATATTATATATATATATATTATATATATATATATATATATATAATATATATATATATATATATATAATATATATATATATTATATATATATATTTCAGAACTCATAAATAATTGTAGAACTGCAAGAACTTATCTACACCCTTAGATGGTTTTATCAATGGCTTAAAATAATAAGATTATTTTAGTACATAAATAAAATACTATTAATTTCAATTAAATGAGCAAGGGTAGAAAAGGAATTTTACTAACTAATTATTCTCTCGTCATCAAAGGTTTCCTTATATTTTCCATTTCTATCTAAATAAAATGGCTCTAATTTTTATGGTGATTCATATATATTCTCTCTTGATTCAAGCCGTTTTCATTGTAATCTTATTTTGATTAATCTATCTTCTTTTCATTGTAATCTTATTTTGATTAATCTATCTTCTTCTCATACTCATATGCATGACAGATGAGAAAAAAGGTTATATTTTTTTCTTTGGTTGATTTATGGAGCACAATGACTAAGAGATCATCATATGCTAATGTACATTCCATGATGACTTTATATTTATATATATATATATAGGGGAGGAATTAAATGAAAATCACATTTATAATTGAAAACTATAAAAATCACTATCAATCAATCAAAATTTTCTTTTTAAAAGTTATATTCTTTATTTAAAAGGTTAATAAGGTAATTTTAACATTCTTTTAATTTTAATATATTTTGAAATCCTGATTTATCTCCTTATTAACTTATTTAATACATGAATATTTCATCATCTCTTTCATCTCTTGTCTCTACTACAAACCGATCACCACCATCCACCATAAAAACCTTTGTTCAACAAATCGTGTATAAAAAATAGTTTGAGGTGAGATATCCGATTTATATTTGAAATCAATTTATATGATCAAACTATCATCAAAGAACAATACTACCATCAAAGAACATGCAATCAGCACTATTCATAGCCTCAAATCAATTTGCATATGGGTTCACAAATCCAAGTTTGTAAATGGTTCAATTAATATGCAAAATTAATTTTAATTGTTTCATCTTATACATTTAAAAAAATGGGGTGCGACTAGGGTTTAATCTTCTGATCGAATATGAAGAAACGTTTAGAATACAAGTGGATAGAAGTGGAAATGTGTTAAGTTAGTTACAATGAATCAAGTAAAGTGGACATCTTCCTGGTTATGTCAAGATGAAGATGAAGATGAAGATGAAGATGAAGATGAACCGGATGGAAAAGTGGTATTCGGGTATGATACATATATATACCCAGGAGATATATGTAACCTTGTTAGGCACATATATGTAACTTTGATAGTTATGAAAATGACGATCGGTACATATACGTAACTGTGACAGTTATGAATATGATAATCAATTGAATGGACGTACCCAGGTACATACAAGTAAATTAGTATTTTCATTTCAAAGTTTAAACTTATCAAGCTACATACTTACATAGGTGATGGATCAGGTTTGATGATTTGTCAAAAAAGATGATGCATCAAAATGATGAGACGTCAAAAAAGATTATAGATGGTCGAGCAATTATCAAAGCGTCTAGTTTAGAACACGAAGAACAAACTATATAAGATGAACACTACCGTTACATATACGTAACACCGATATTACAATATACGTAACGCTTTTGTTACATATATATAACAAAACTGTTGTGTATACGTAACACTGTTGTGTATTTAACAATGTTTGCTTATTTAATATCCTCTTATATTTTTTGTGATACTCAACTTGTATTTGCATTGATTATAACAATGTTTCACATGTATTTGGTTATTTATATATAACAACATATATGTATATGTAAAATTTGAAGTTTAATAAAATGTTTTGTACTTGTTATATGTGGTATACCTATATATACATATATGACAATGATTGTATATATATAGAAACATTAATAAATTTGGTTTAGATGGTAAAAAAACTTAAGATTGGATTTGATGGTGAAGTTTGACTATGGTAAATATACGTAACACATTGTTTCATATACATAGAACATAGTACATATACGTAACACAATGTTACATTTTGAATTTACTCTTGTTTAACGTGGTTGCATCTATGGTTTTTGTTATATTCAATTATATATTCAAAATTAAGTATAATTTAATGTTTAAATTTAAATAATATTAAACCAAATAAAATAAGAGAGAGAATGAAAGATTTTAATTTATAAATTAAGAGAAAGGAGAGAGAATGAGTGATTTTAGGGATTTTATTAATTTGGAAAGATTTCCATATGATTTGTATTTATTTTGCCTATTATACCCCTACAACATTTTAACTAATACTTTAAACATCAATTAATTACTATCATACCACTAAACAACCTCAACCATAGATCAAAAAAATCAATGGTTATGAAGTGATTTTCTTAGTTTTTAATTATAAAAGGCTTTCATTGGATCCCTCCCCTATATATATATATATATATATTATATATATATATATATATATATATATATATAAGGCCCCGTTCCCGGGACACTTACAGTTGGATCCTCATTGCACATAAAACCTATACTTACATTTGTCTTATGAAAATATTACAGCGAAAACATAAAAAAAATAACTTGTCATATCATTACAAATGTTTTTGCAAGTTAATACAAGCGTTCATTTCAAAATATCATTCGTTCGCATTACAATGAAAAAACATTAACAAAAGAATTCCATCCAAAAGAGCTGAGTAGCCGCCTCGTGCCATCCTCAGCAACGTTTACCTGCCAACTGAAAATGTATAAAAGTCAGCGTCGCTGAGTGAGTTCTAGTTTTATAATAAAACATGCATTTCAATCGTTAAAACCGTTCTTTACTTTCTTTCAGAACCAAACTATACTTTTCATTCGTTCGTGACCATACATCATACGTACATACAAATAATATCATTATTATCTTCTATTACATTCGTTAACTTCGTCTATTTTATACATTCGTCCTTTCGAGTCTGTTGCAACAACAGGGTCGCTCACCTCATTAACAATCACAACTATTTGCACGCTATCCGAGTCTCTTGCAACCATAGGGTTGCTCACCCCAATTGCCACGTTCAATGATAGCACGTTATCCGAGTCTGTTGCAACCATAGGTCGCTCACCTCATGGCAACTTCATGATAGCTCGCTATCCAAGTCTGTTCCACCCATAGGGTTGCTCACCCCAATTGCCACTTTCAATGATAGCACGCTATCCGAGTCTGTTGCAACCATAGGGTCGCTCACCTCATGGCAACTTCACGATAGCACACTCTCCGAGTCTGTTGCAACAACTGGGTTGCTCACCTCAATTATGTGCTTGCAAGCCTTTCCTTCGTTCATTCGTCATTCAATAATGCATGCATTCTTACTTCGTGTTCCTGTTTCATTATCTTTCACTTTACGTTATGTAATACTTCATTCACTCATTCATTAACATGACATGTAAAGCCATAGGAAAGATAAACATACATCATCATAAGGAACATAGCATACAATCATACATAACCACCAATCATACGTCACATCATACATCACATCATACAACACTCATCACAACATTAATGACTTCAAAAAGTCAACTTACATAGCCCCCGGGAACCTCCCAAGTCAAAGCCTACATTACACTTTTTCCCCAAAAATCAGAAAATATTCTAAGTCCTTAGGCGCATGGGCACTATGCAGGCGCATGGGGAACACTTAGGCGCTTGGGCATCTTTCAGGCGCATGGGCACTATGCAGGCACATGAGTGCCTAGGCACATAGAAATCCTGGACGTCTGGACACTTAGTCAATTCCAGCCCAATTCCAGGCGCATGGGTACTATTCAGACGTATGAACTTAGGCGTATGGACTAATCAGTCGCATGGACACTTAGGCGCATGGGCCACTTGGGCGCATGGGCACTATTGGGGCGCATGGCCCTACACTTAGTCATCCGACTGACATTTCTAGGCGCATGGACCACTCTTCAAGCGCATGGGCTATACTTAAACCTTTCTAAGGCAAATTCAAGTGCATGAGCCTTATCTAGATGCATGAACTCCCTGTAAAACATGTTTCTAGGATGTTTTCGAACCCAATCATCAAACCCATCTGTTTTAAGCTTACCAAGGCTATTCTAAACATGAACAAACTATAGGCATCTAAGAATCATCATCCAACATGCATAATACATACGGACACAAACATTGTAAAAATCGTTTTAATATATTTTCAGCCCCAAAGAGTTTAAAACAAGTAGAAATCAGGGTCTAGAACTCACCTGGTGCAACTTGAGTGTATCTTCCTTCTAACCCTTTTGAAAATGAGTTTAAACACCTAAAAAGCCCACCAAACACACACACCCGAACACACACAAACATATAAGCATAAACCCGAGACCAAAACCCAACACAAACACTTAAAAACCATGAATTCATACCATAAATTTGACCTTCTTCTTCTTTTTCTTCTTCTTCCGAGAGTTTCTGCTCTCTCTCTCTCTCTCAACTTTTGAAAGATTTTGTCCTTTTGGACACTTTTAGTCCCTCCACTTGGACTTTATTGTTTTTCTTCCTTTTATTCTTCATGTCTTGTCCTTTTTAAAATAACCGGGTGTTACAAGTCCACCCCCTTTATATGGGTTTCATCCCCGAAACCTGTTATTCCTCAAACAGACGAGGATAATGTGCCTCATCTCCTCCTCAGTTTTCCATGTAGACTCGGATCCCTTCCTGTGCTTCCATTATACACGCACAAAAGGAACCACTTTATTCCTCAATCTCTTCTCTTTATGATCGATGATTGTCACCGGTTGCTCCACATAATTGAGCCTTTCGTCTACTTCGATATCCTCCAATGGAACTATCATGTCTTCATTAGCTAAACACTTTCTCAGATAAATCTTGGGCTCAACTTGCCCCGCTTCCTGAATCAGATAATACCCTTCCAAGGTGAGACCTTCAACATAACCCGGTCACCCACCTGGAACTCGATCGGTCTGCGTCGTTTATCGGCATACGACTTCTGTCTATCTTTGGCTGCCTTCATAAAGGCTTTAATCTTTTCTAACTTCTCAGTCGTAGCCTCGATCACCTCGACACCTCCCAATTCTTTATGCCCAATGTCTCCCTAACATACGGGCGTCCTATATCTTCTACCGTATAGCATCTCGTATGGTGGCATGCCAATACTGGCATGATAACTGTTGTTGTACGAGAATTCAGCTAACAGCAAGTGGTCATCCCAACTTCCCCCAAAATCAATCACACATGCCCGAAGCATGTCTTCCAGTGTCTGAATGGTCCTTTCTGATTGACCATCAGTTTGGGGATAATAAGCCGTGCTAATATGTAACCTCGTCCCCATAGCATCATGGAATTTCTTCCAGAATTTAGAGGTAAACCGGGTGTCATGATCGGACACAATGGACACCGGCACGCCATGACGAGTTACAATCTCCTTGATGAACAGGTCAGCCAACCTCTCGGATGAATAAGTCTCGCGAATTGGTAGGAAGTGGGCACTCATCGTCAAACGGTCAACAATCACCCATATGGCATCGTACCCCTTCAGAGCACGTGACAGCTTCGTAATGAAATCCATGGTGATGTGCTCCCACTTCCATTCCGGTATATCCAAAGGTTGGATCTTCTCATACGGCTTTTGATGCTCGCCCTTCACATGTAAGCAAGTAAGGCACTTACTCACATACCCCACCACATCACGCTTCATACCCGGCCAACAATAATCTTTCTTCATATCTTGATACATTTTTGTGGCACCAGGGTGGATGGAGTATTGAGTTTTGTGGGCTTCATCCATTATCTTCACCCGTAGATCCCCAAAACGAGGAATCCACACTCGTCCAAATCGGGTTTTAACACCGAGTGTGTTTTCACCCAATTCCCCAACCAGACCTCTTATTCTTTT
The DNA here is from genome assembly GCA_025506515.1 of Flaveria trinervia. Classification (NCBI taxonomy): domain Eukaryota; kingdom Viridiplantae; phylum Streptophyta; class Magnoliopsida; order Asterales; family Asteraceae; genus Flaveria; species Flaveria trinervia. Next base: position 9,115,936 of record CM046453.1, read on the forward strand.
AGAGTTTAGATGATCTTCTTTCAATGCCTTATCTTGAAACTTCTTGACTTGCTTCATCACATCAGAGGTCATGATTAGTTGATAAGCTTTCACCCGAATCGGTTCGGGCCTCTCCTTTTGGCTAAGGGCATCCGCCACCATGTTAGCTTTGCCCGGATGGTAATAGATCTCACAATCATAATCCTTTATAAGCTCCAACCATCGTCTCTGCCTCACATTCAGGTCCTTCTGCTCAAAGAAGTACTTTAAGCTCTTGTGGTCGGTGAAGATGGTGCATTTCGTTCCATACAGATAGTGCCTCCAAATCTTTAGTGGAAAGACCACGGCTGCTAGATCCAAGTCATGAGTAGGGTAGTTGACCTCATGAATTTTCAGTTGTCGGGATGCATAGGCTATAACTTTTCCCCTTTGCATTAACACACATCCCAACCCCGAGTAAGAAGCATCTGAATAAACCACCAAATCTTCGCTTCCATCGGGTAACAACAAGACAGGAGCTTGAGTCAACCTCACCTTTAACTCCTCGAACGCCTGTTCTTGAGCTTGACCCCATATAAACTTTACGTCATTTTGGGTCAACTTGGTCGGTGGAGAAGCGATCTTGGAAAAGTCCTAAATGAACCTTTGATAATACCCCACCAACCCCAAGAAACTACGAATCTCGGATGGCGTCTTTGGAGACTTCCATTGCATCATCGCCTCCACCTTTGCTGGTTCCACCATAATCCCCTCGGGATTCATCAGATGACCTAAGAACTGAACTGCGCGCAACCAGAATGTGCACTTGTAGAATTTTGCATACAATTTCTCCCTTCTCAATATCTCCAACACCTCTCAAATGTGATCGGCATGCTCATCCTCGCTCTTCGAATAAATCAGGATATCTCAATAAACACAATCACTGATTTATCTAACATTGGCTGACACACTCGATTCATCAAGTCCATAAAAGCAGCTAGCGCGTTGGTCAATCCAAAAGACATAACGAGGAACTCGTAGTGTCCCGCGTGCGAAAAGCTGTTTTAGGAATATCCTGCTCCCTCACCTTCAACTGATGATAACCAGATCGAAGGTCTATCCTTGAAAACCAACTGGCAACCTAGAGCTGATCAAACAGATCATCAATTCTTGGTAAGGGGTACTGGTTCTTTACCGTCAACTTGTTCAGCTCTCGGTAGTCGATGCACATCCTCATGCTACCGTCTTTCTTCATCACCAACAGGACCGGAGCACCCCAGGGAGAGATACTCGGTCTAATGAACCTCTTATCGAGCAGCTCTTGCAACTGCTCCATCAACTCTTTCATTTCTGTCGGAGCTAACTGATACGGTACTTTGGCAACGGGTTGAGCACCACGTATCAAATCAATTTGAAACTCAATCTCACGGTCCGGTGGCACACCTGGTAAATCTTCTGGAAACACATCTGGAAAGTCACACACAACTGGTACATCAGACAGTTGTGGTGTTGGCACGTCCACATCCTTTACGTAGGCTAAGTAGGCACTACATCCACGCCTCATGCACCTTCCCGCCACCGCCATCGAAATCACTTTCGGGATCGTTGTGACTCGATCGCCATAAACCGTCACCTTATTCCTGCCAGGAGCTGTCAATCGGATCATCTTCTTGCGACACACAATATTCGCTTCGTAGTCCGCCAACCAATCCATTCCTAGGACTACATTGAAACCGCCTAAGGTCATCATGAATGGTCTAACAGGAAACTTATGACCGTCTAATTCTATGTCATAACCTTTTATCACCTCAGAAATCCTCGTAGACTTACCTATGGCAGTTTCTACCTTGAAGGGCTCATCAATACATCTACTCTTAATGGGAAACTTAGCACAAAAGGCAGCAGAAATGAAACTCCTACTAGCACCAGAATCAAACAACATAGATGCAAGAGTTTGGTTCACTAGAAACATACCTGACACCACGTCGAGGTCTGTCCTAGCCTCCTCCCGAGTCATCATGAAAGCTCGGGGGCTTGCCTTTTGCCCTTCTCCTCCAGCCTTCTTCGCTCCCGAACTTTCAACCCTTGGCCTCTTACAATCCCTGCTCAGATGACCATTCTCCCCATAGTTGTAACAGCTGCCAACCCCACAATCTCTAGCCATATGGCCAGGCTTCCCACACTTGAAGCAGCTATTTGATCCCCATTTGCATTCTCCCTAATGCTCCTTCCCGCATTTACCACACTTCTTCAATCCTGCACCAGATGTGACCACACGTCGGTCACCCACCTTCACCACCTTATTGTTTGGAGCGGCTCCACCATATCCAAACCGTTTCCCATTCCAGTTCTGGTCACCACCCTTCTTGTTCACCTCAGCCACCATCACCCCGCACTCATCATATAACCTACCAGCCAAATCAACCTCCGACCTAAAAATGCTCGGCCGGGCGGCGATCATATGCCTACGGATATCCGTAGGCAACCCCTGGATGTATCTCTTAATCTTTCGTGATAGTGGTGTCACTTGATCTGGCACCAGCCGTGCCATTTCATTAAATTTTGTGGTGTACTGCTGGTGTGTCATCGTTCCCGCCTCCAGCAGCAGGAACTCTCTTTCTACCTTGTCCATCTCTCTGTGAGGACAGAATTCCTCAATCACTAGCTTCTTCAGTTCAGGCCATCTCATTCTCCCAATGGCCCTGCTACCCTCAGCTTGGACAATATTGTCCCACCAGCACAAAGCCGAGTCCACGAAAGAATGGGTAGCAAACTTCACTTTTTGGTCTTCACGGCACTCACTGATGTCAAGAACAGCCTCCATTTCCCTCAACCACCGATGAGCAGCTGCAGCAGTGTCGTTTCCATCGAAAGTAGGGGGCTTGCATCTCATAAACACCTCGTAGTTACAGCCTCGAGCCGCCTCTGGTGCAGGCTCCTCTTCTTCTTCCTCCTCATCATCAGAGAGAACTGTTTCCGGCTCTGGTTGCTCCCGTCCTCCCGAGGACCTGTTTCTCTCCTTTCTTTCCCCTTCCCTTACTGCTTTGATCACTTCGGTCACCACAGACGGTAGAATCGTCTAGATGACCTGATGAACTTCCTCCGCCACAGCCTCCTTTACTGAGGCCCTCAGATTGGCGCTCTCGTCGCCACCCTCCGGATAAGGGGTCTCTGGTTCTTCATGAACCACCTTCTCAACTCTGGGTCTCCCTCTCTTGGGTCGCGGTTCAGCACCGTGACCTCCTCCCCGTGAAGTTTTCGAAGATCTACCACCGGCCATCATACACACGCTGAAAGATTCAAACACCAACACGGTCATTCAAGGGAACAGCTCAGTTTATGTCAAGTATAGTAAGTTCCTAATTATAGTGGCCAGTTGTGATTAGCCACTTACTTTACTCTTCATACCCTAAGCATTACCTGTCCTGACTACATCAGTATTTAAATCTACATACAACACATAACCACATACCATGCGCACATAAACCGGTTAGCATTACGAAAATACCTGATGGCACGCAGCTACTCAGATTGGCATCCCATTCCCATTCCGTCCTATTCTCAGTTTAAGTTAAGGTTTATTTTGAAAACTTATCCATTTCACTTAAACTTTGGCTCTGATACCAACTTGTAAGGCCCCGTTCCCAGGACGCTTACAGTTGGATCCTCATTACACATAAAACCTATACTTACATTTGCCTTATAAAAATATTGCAGCAAAAACATAAAAAAATAACTTTTCATATCATTACAAATGCTTTTGCAAGTTAATACAAGCATTCATTTCAAAACATCATTCGTTCGCATTACAATGCAAAAACATTAACAAAAGAATGTCATCCAAAAGAGCTGAGTAGCCGCCTCGTGCCATCCTCAGCAACGTTTACCTGCCAACTGAAAATGTATAAAAGTCAGCGTCGCTGAGTGAGTTCTAGTTTTATAATAAAACATACATTTCAATCGTTAAAACCGTTATTTTCTTTCTTTCAGAACCAAACTATATTTTTCATTCATACGTGACCATACATCATACGTACATACAGATAATATCATTATTATCTTCCATTACATTTTAACTTCGTCCATTTTATACGTTCGTCCTTTCAAGTCTGTTGCGACAACAGGGTCGCTCACCTTATAAACAATCACAACTATTTGCACGCTATCCGAGTCTGTTGCAACCATAGGGTTGCTCACCCCAATTGCCATATTCAATGATAGCACGCTATCCGAGTCTGTTGCAACCATAGGGTCGCTCACCTCATAGCAACTTCACGATAGCTCGTTATCCGAATCCGTTGCACCCATAGGGTTGCTCACCCCAATTGCCACTTTCAATGATAGCATGCTATCCGAGTTTGTTGCAACCATAGGGTCGCTCACCTCATGACAACTTCACGATAGCACGCTGTTCGATTATGTTGCAACAACTGGGTTGCTCACCTCAATTATGTGCTTGCAAGCCTTTCCTTCGTTCATTCGTCATTCAATAATGCATGCATTCTTACTTCGTGTTCCTGTTTCATTATCTTTCACTTTACGTTACGTAATACTTCATTCACTCATTCATTAACATGACACGTAAAGCCATAGAAAGATAAACATACATCATCATAAAGAACATATCATACAATCATACATAACCACCAATCATATGTCACATCATACATCACATCATACAGCACTCATCACAACATTAATGACTTCAAAAAGTCAACTTATATAGCCCCCGGGAACCTCCCAAGTCAAAGCCTACATTACATTTTTTCCCTAAAAATCAGAAAATATTCTAAGTCCTTAGGCGCATGGGCACTATGCAGGCGCATGAGTGCCTAGGCGCATGGGAATCCTGGACGTCTGGACACTTAGTCAATTCCAGCCCAATTCCAGCCCAATTCCAGGTACTATTCAGGCGTATGGACTAATCAGTCGCATGGGTACTATGCAGGTGCATGGGCACTATGCAGGCGCATGAGTGCCTAGGGGCATGGGAATCCTGGACGTTCGGACACTTAGTCAATTCCAGCCCAATTCCAGGTACTATTCAGGCGTATGGACTAATCAGTCGCATGGACACTTAGGCGCATGGGCCACTTGGGCGCATGGGCACTATTGGGGCGCATGGCCCTACATTTAGTCATTCGACTGACATTTCTAGGCGCATGGACCACTCTTCAGGCGCATGGGCTATACTTAAACCTTTCTAAGGCAAATTCAGGCGCATGAGCCTTATCTAGACGCATGAACTCCCTGTAAAACATGTTTCTAGGATGTTTTCGAACCCAATCATCAAACCCATCTGTTCTAAGCTTACCAAGGCTATTCTAAACATGAAAAACCTATAAGCATCTAAGAATCATCATCCAATATACGGACATACATACACAAACATTGTAAAAATCATTTTAATACATTTTCAGCCCTAAAGAGTTTAAAACAAGTAAAAATCGGGGTCTAGAACTCACCTGGTGCAACTTGGGTGTATCTTTCTTCTAACCCTTTTGCAAATGAGTTTAAACACCTAAAAACCCCACTAAACACACACACCCAAACACACACACCCAAACACACAAACATATAAGCATAAACCCGAGATCAAAACCCAACATAAACACTTAAAAACCACGAATTCATACCTTAAATTCGACCTTCTTCTTCTTTTTCTTCTTCTTCCTAGAGTTTCTGCTCTCTCTCTCTCAATCCGAATGAAAAGTGATGTAAAGGGGAGGGTGGGCGGCCATGCCCACCTTTACACCAACTTTTGAAAAATTTTGTCCTTTTGGATACTTTTAGTCCCTCCACTTAGACTTTATTGATTTTCTTTCTTTTATTCTTCATGTCTTGTCCTTTTTAAAATAATCGGGTGTTACAATATATATATATATATATATTATATATATATATAATATATATATATATATATATGTGTGTGTATGGATTTTGCTAAAACGACAATTTTGCTTAAAAAGTTTAGGAAGGCTTGTTGTTTTGACAAGTGAATTATATATATTAACTGAAAGGGTGTGTGTGTGTGTGTGTGTGTATATATATATATATATATATATATATATATATATATATATATATATAATAGGGGAGGGATCAAATGAGAACTAGCTTTTTTTGTGAGAACTCTAAGAACCAATCTCAACCACTAGTTTTTAATGGCAAAATTGTAATTAACAAAAACATATTTAAAAAAATTATAAATAAAAAATAACATAAAAACAAAAAAAAATAAAAACACAAAAATATTTGAATACGCACTTTGCAACTCTATATATATATATATAGTTGCTAAGTGCGTATTATCTTTGGATATATATAAAATTTTCCTCATTCTTGTGATAAAAAAGAATATATAGTAAAATTAAATAAATGGAACCCCATGACTAACACAAAATGTTCCATCTTTGGATATTGATTCAACCATTTATCTTGACAAAGTAACCCGTTGTTTGTTGAAAATTCTTGGACATCATTATTTACACAAAAAAAACGCTTGAAGGTGGTTGTTATTGTGATTCACAATTTCACATAATAGCTAATGTAAACTAGATACATACACAATCGAAATAGTTTTGATGTTTTGACGTGAAAGATATAATATCCATCAATAAAATAATTTCACCCCACCGAGAATAATGTATTTTTAGCTTTGTGTGAAATCGATTTAATTCCAAGATACAACATTAACTAGTAGTATACTTTATTAACACTAGATGGTGATAATCCGATTAAAGTTACTAACTTTTAAATAATTTAAAGCAAATAGAAATCATTTTATGTATGTAAAGTGATTTTCTAGTTACTATTTTATAGAGGCATCTTATGACCTTTCAAATGGTGAAGAAACCTCTTTGAGTATGCACTTTTCTAAATAGTCACTTTCTGTCAATGGTAACGATGAAATGAAAAGGTCACGTCTAGTTTAACCATCACCTTTTTGTAGGACACGGATTTACCAAAACCCTCTTTTTTTCCCCAAGACTCGACTAAACTATAAACATTAGTTTGTAATTCTGAAAATATTCCCAACATCTACGTATGAATATATATCTATTTGTGTTTTTCCGCACATGCGTGTACTGTGTAGGATTCGAATATAAAAGATATAACGTCATTGCACAAAGTGCAAACGTCCAAATTAATTAAATAAATAGAAGAACTTTAAGCTGCATATGCATATTGGCATTTGCCAGAAAACTAAAAGACAAAACAAAAGAACTAAACACATTCATGTTAGTTGAAAATGACAAACAAAAAGCGATATCTATAAAGTTTATTATGTCTTTATCTGTTTAATGGCTTAACTTCATGCGAAAAAGAAAAAAGAACAAAACAAGAAGAAAACATAAAAGATGAGTAGATGTTTAACTAAATCATATTACTCTTTTGACATGTGTAAATGAACCATAAACTAAAGCCACTGATATTATTAGTGAATACACCATTGTGTAAGTGATTGATTCTATATTATGTCATTGATCATATAAAACATAACTAATGTCATTCCAATTTTGAAGTCAAAGAGTTATCTATTTGGATGATTTTCTGATTGGTCTGTACACTTTTCTATAAGTTTTTATGTAATTCTTCATCATCCATGACCATACTATCCACTAATCCTTTTGTCTCTTCTACCTTGATCCTCTTTATTTAAACAACTTATCATTCTTCAAATTGTGATCTTATTTTTTAACTATAAGCGCGATTACATTTAAGCTCATGGCTAGTGTAACAAGTCTAACTGTTCTTCTCTTGCTTTGCATAGCAGGAAATTTGCTGATGTGTGTTTCGAGTTCAGAACGTGCATTTGTTTCGGATGATTTGTTTGATATGCAACTTAAAGAAGATACGCTAAGTATGCTTAATAAACACGGGTTTGATAAGCCATTGTTGAAGTATTACTGGAGGCGGGCGATGTTAGCAAATGATCCCATGAGAGTGGTTCCTGGAGGTCCAGATGGTCATCATCATTAAGTGAAGTTGTGTTCATACATTCTCTCTTTATGGTTTTCATGTTGTATTCTTCTTTGCTTTGCATATGAGGAGTTAGATAAAGGAAAAAGTTTCTTTCTTTATTTTGTGTGTTAAAGTTGTTTAACTTTTGACCTAATAACATGACTGTTAGCAAGTAATACTTTAACAATGGTTGATCAAAGGCGTGTTTGTATAGAATACTTCGTGTGTCTTCTTTAAGATGCAAGTCATACAAATCACGCAAAACAAATGCATGTTCTGAACATGAAACATATATTAACAAACTTCCTGCTATTTACAGCAATAGAAGAACAATTAGACTGGTTACACTAGCCATGAACTTAATGTAATCGCGTTTGTAGCACAAAAATAAGATAACTATTTAACAACTTGTTTAAATAGAGATGATCAAGGATAAGAGACAAAAGGATTAGTAGACAAAATCATGTGGGTATTTTCATACATGCATATATACATATAGAGAGATCCTAGTTTCTAGGATATTTGTTATTATGTAGCTTATATGAAATCAGACATGAAAACTAGTTAACTAATCTCATCAGCATGGACGAACATAGGGCAAAGTTGTGTCGTTACACTAATCTTGGTTATTATGAATGGCCCAAGTTGTTGCTTACTTATTATAAATGGCGATAAACTTGTGTGATAACCCTTAAAAAGAATCAAAGTTTTATGCTGTTGGAGATGGGTGTGGTGATAAGATGTCACGATGAAGGTTTTCTTAACCAGTAAACTCATGAAAACCAGCAACACCCTGGTGAGAACAAATCATAGTTTTACAACTTTACTGGATATATATAACTTTCAAGATGTTATGACAGCAGATGTAGGAAAATAGTGGTGGTGATCATGTTGGTAGGATGCAAAGTTAAATAACTTTAGGTGACGGGTGGTTGAGTGTGATCCAACATACAAACTACACCAGCTAATTTTGAACCTAAATCAAGCGCATACAAGCCATGCAAAGACATTGGCTAAAAAGCGTTTACATCTGCACGTAAGGGTAGTTCTGTATAGTTTTTCAAAAAATCCACAGTTCATTGCTGCACTCGGTCTTGTAATATACATAGGCATTGCCGGCAAACAAGTTTAGCGCGCATGTGCAAAGGTTAACTAAGAAAGAAATAATGATATTTTTTTGCTAAAAAGTGATCATGGTTCTTAAACCCCTGTTTACCAAACAGGCACTGTTCACTTAAAATGACTAGAATGAAAATAGTTATTGGACAACAATGAGAATGCCTAGAGAATGAAACAATCTAACACTCTTCTAGAATTTGCAAAGGGTGTGCGGGGAACATCTGCTTCCCTTTTTATTGTGCAGGTAGGTTCAAAACTGTGACATTTCTTTTCAGTTCGCGATAATGAGAAGGCGGGTTTGTTTAACTCTGGTTGGCAAACTTGATTCCCTTCTCGATAGATGACTTCAGCTCCGGCAAAAGGGCTTCCAAACCTTGTTTCTCATAGTCGGAAAGTGGGCCCAGGCCTAGGATTTCCTCTACACCATTCTTGCCAAGTCTCACCTGCAATAGAATGAGGTTTTTTAAACCATTTAACACAAAGACCTTGTCATTTATAGACAAAATACAGAACTTCTAACCACTTAATGCAACATAATTAGCATTTCTAACCCGTTAATGCAACAAGTTGCATGCTTTGGTAGGAAATGTAATTATTTTGTAATAAAGTTGAATAAAAGAATGCTTGCATTACACTTTATTGCTATTGGCCCTTTAGAAAAACACATGTTTAAGTTAAAAGCACTTGATGGTTTGTGATTTTAGTTATTTTTTAGAACATATAGAAAAGTAAAAAAATAATCCAAAGAATTAGGCAATACATTATTGTCCAGGATTCTCGATAGTGAGAAAGGGGTGTCTTGACTTTCATAAGTTTAACAATGAACCAATGAAATGGGAATTTTGGTGACAGGTAGAAAGAAATAATGGTATTGAAAGTACCTTAGAGGCGAAGAAAGGTAGTTCGGTTACAGTTGATTGCACAAATGAGCATTCCACAACATCTGGGACCCCATTGAGTCCTTTCAAACATGCATCAGCAAATATTGCTCCTGCATAACTGCATTCAAAAACCAAAAAAAATCAACACTTTCTACAAGCTCATGTTGTCGATTTCACATTCCAATATAGAAAGTCTAAGAGAAAGCAAAACAAAATTATATCATATATCATATATGATATATCAGCTACGATGCAACTATTTGAGCAAAATAATCATATTGTATTCTGCTGCAATCTTCGATAAGATAATAGCCTCACTATAGCGCAAATTGGCATGCAACTCACTCTTGAGATTTGAATAGAATATATAACAAATAGCTTCTGGTTAAGTAGGTCCATAAAAATTAATATAACAAAAGGTATCGTTTAACATGAAGAATCAAGCAGCAATGGATTGACATGAAAATCAATTAGGACTTACGCCATGACAATGTAGCAGAACCCTTTCGGCCTTTGCCTCCACAACTTCCGTACCACCATCTTGTGTTCTTTTTGTTAGAGCGACTATTTCTTCGTCTGATAAGTTATTTGCTTTTGGTGTAGCCTTCATTTGAAAGCATTTTTAGTAACGTAAACCATCATTATTGATAGACACTTTTACGCAACCAAATGTATAGAAATAACCAAAAACATACCTGAGAAAACAATGGTAGAATGGTGATGCCAGCATGGCCACCAACAACAGGCACATTAACATCTGGAGCACATGAATTACCAAATTAAATGATTAATACTATGAATAAACCAACGCCTGGTTCCTTCAACTAAGGAATGCATTAGGATGTCAGTAACTGTACCTGCAACTGGAACCTTCGCCTTTCCAGCATAGAAAGTTTTGGCCCTCACAACATCAAGGGTAGTCACACCAAACAGTCTTTTCTCGTCATAGGTGCCTGCTTTCTTGAAGACCTCCGAAGCAATGGGTACAGTAGAGTTGACTGGGTTGCTGATCATGTTAACCAGTGCCTAATGAAATATAAAGCAACAACCTTTAGACAATAGCAAGATAACCAAAACTGTTACATGTTTAAAGTTTAAACACAAACAGGATTCATTTTTTCACTTATCCTAACAACTGCACAATCAAGATAGATAGAGTACTCACATGAGGACAATACTTGGCGATAGCCGTGCACAAACCCTTAACAATGCCAGCATTGATGTTGAAAAGATCATCACGAGTCATACCAGGCTTCCTCGGTACACCAGCTGGAATGATGACTACATCAGCCCCTTCCAATGCCTTTCCAAGATTTTCTTCGCCCATGTAACCAACCACCTATGTAATAAAACACCAATTCATTTACAACATCAACAAATCAAACTTTATTTCACATACATATGGCTTCAATAATACTGCTTAGGAGTCTTGTCCCCTTTAGTAGAGCAAAAGTAAACCAAACTGTAAATACTAAACTAATTACAATCAGTTCCGGTTCAATTTCACATATTTATACACTTTTACTAGTAAGCTCAGAATAATTAGCACCAATGGTTATAAGTTGTGACATTTTTTATTTATTTTTTTTTTTTAGGAAATTTTGACATCGTTCAAGCTCGTTTAAAGCACATTTACTTTGTAGAGTCAGCTCCTAGAACGTTTTCACTCAGAAAACCAAAATCAAATCCATAAGCTACTAGAAGAGGTCGGATGTTACATAAATAACTATATAAAAAAAATTTAAAGAAGAGAAACCAGAGATCAAAAATTCAAGGCGGAGTAAAAAAGGATGCATCGATCTAATCAGTTCTAAACAGATTCTAAGCTCATTAAGCCACAAGTAAATTCAATTGCAAAAAAAGAGTATGAACAAACAAAACAAGTGAATCAAAAGCCCTAAAACAGAGACATGAATCATGACAACATTATCACTAGCAGGAAACTCCTTCAATACAACAAAACAGTACACAATCACCAAAATCAGAAACGAATGGCGGAGAATAAAAGGCGATAGGATCGGATAAGAGATAACCTCAGATCTGGTGTTGATGTGGCTGACGTCAGCAGCGACACCAGGAGTACCGGCGATATCGTACAGCGAGAGACTCGATACGAGAGGGTTTAGCTTCATGAGGAGTGACAGCGGTTGTCCGATGCCGCCGGCGGCACCTAAGACGGCGACCTTACGCTCCGGCGCAGATTCCGATGAGTAGCTCCGCCGGAGTGCGGCGGAGGAGGATTTGTGAAGGGATGAACGGATCGATTTCAACATAGATGTTCTCATTGTTGTTCACTGTTTGCAGGTTTCTAGAGGTTTAGAACTTTAGAGTTTAGATGGAAGAGTTTAGATGGAGTGAGTATGTGGAGAAAATGAAATGAAGCATTAGTGTTGCTTTTTGACCCTTTTATGAAGGAATAGTAGTTACGAAATTGATAATAATGTACCTATTCTATTCTTTGATGTTCATTTTTGTACCTAAAGAAAAAAGTTGTACATGTTATTATTAAAGTACTAGAATGTCAACTTATAGAAATTACAAGTTTTGCTCCAAACTTTTTTTTTTTTGAACATCAAATTATATTATATCACCAAGAATACACCCAGAAGCCATCTAGCAAGTTGCTAGAGGCAAAGCTCACCCATTACATTATTATATTATCAACATTAAAGTTTATCCGGTCCCCTTTTGATATTCACCCAACTGCTAGTCCGAAGAAATCCAATACTTTGTTTCTTCCACAATATGGAGTATGGAGATCTCTTTGTTGTTATAAATTATGTTGTTTTTTGCCTTTCAAATCGCCCAACAAAAAACAAGAGTGATAGATTGGATCATTTTCCTTTTGATATCACCATTTTGTATGTTCATGTTGTGTTTCAGGATGTCTTTGGTAGAGAATGTGAAAATCAATGGGATATGGCACCAGGAGATCACTAATTGCCAAGTTACAGAAGCTATGTAGCATCCACAAAAAATATGATCAACCATTTCTTCTACTTCGCTACATAATTTACCATATTAGGAATCAACTTGAATGTTTCTCTTGGCCAGAGTAGTTAAGGGAAAGTAGTTTGTTTTCATTTACCCTCCAACCAAATACATTAACTTTTAGAGGTAACCATTTGTTCCATTCAAAAACCCTATACGTCCATGTTACTAGCTTGTGTTTGTAAGTGTTTCTTGATGGACTTAACTGAGAACTAATGTCACAGCCCAACCTTGACGGTGGAAACGTTAAGGTGTGAGGGTTAAGATCGTTCACGCCACATAACGTTATTAATAACCCAAATATATATTAATCATAAGTTCCAATTGTACCATTACAATCATAAGTCTCAAAGAAATTAAAAAGCATAACATAAGATGTAACAAGTCATTTTATTTCATTTATTTAACTAGGTTCATTCCTAGATGTGTAAACTTCAAAGAGTAGAAATCAAGCTTGAGTATTTCCTGAAACATGTTAAAAATAAGAATGTCAACAATAGTGTTAGTGAGTTTTCCATAGTTTACAATACATAGATATATAAAAGATGACAATTCATGTTGTAAGTTAGAGAACAAAGTAAACTAGGGATGTAAGACAGAATGCACAATCAAACCTTGACAAAGTTTTACAAGTCTCAAACGTTTACAAGTATATACGATTAGCTAAGTGTACTTGGATCAACCAAGCAGACTTGTCTGCCCATAGATCTATGACTTCGCTAGGCTAGCAATAGTTAATGATTGTACATATATTTGACATTACATGGTAGCTACAAAGTTCAACTAACCACAACATACATATGAAAAACCATAAGTTTACAGAGTCAAACATGTTTACAAGTGCAAAGTTTATAATGTAACATGTTTCACCCCAAAAGTGTAAAAATATAAAAAGAGGTATAGAAATACTCACGTGATCAATAAGTATATAATTGATGAATAATAAGAAAAACTAATAGTCGTCGCTCCAACGTAAACCTTCACGAGGTACCTAAATATATATTTACAAGATTTTAAGTTTAGTTATAATAAGTTTAATGGTTAAATGAGAATTAGGGTTTTAAGTGAATTTGGGGCTTGTCAATAATTACATTTAACAATTGGAAGTCATTCATATTTTCTTAAATATATATATTTATATTTCATACAAAATGTAAAAAGAAACATTTCTAATAATTTAAAAGATCCTTATATAAAGTTTGGCTAAAGTTTTATAGCTAAAAAAATAATTACGATTCAAGTAATTTAATTGAAAAGAACGTTTGAGACCAATAATATTTGTTAATTTTTTGTAATTCATTTAAGATTTATTAAAAACAAACCTTGTTAAATGTTTTATTAACAAGATATATATAAAAGATGACAATTCATGTTGTAAGTTAGAGAACAAAGTAAACTAGGGATGTAAGACAGAATGCACAATCAAACCTTGACAAAGTTTTACAAGTCTCAAACGTTTACAAGTATATACGATTAGCTAAGTGTACTTGGATCAACCAAGCAGACTTGTCTGCCCATAGATCTATGACTTCGCTAGGCTAGCAATAGTTAATGATTGTACATATATTTGACATTACATGGTAGCTACAAAGTTCAACTAACCACAACATACATATGAAAAACCATAAGTTTACAAGAGTCAAACATGTTTACAAGTGCAAAGTTTATAATGTAACATGTTTCACCCCAAAAGTGTAAAAATATAAAAAGAGGTATAGAAATACTCACGTGATCAATAAGTATATAATTGATGAATAATAAGAAAAACTAATAGTCGTCGCTCCAACGTAAACCTTCACGAGGTACCTAAATATATATATTTACAAGATTTTAAGTTTAGTTATAATAAGTTTAATGGTTAAATGAGAATTAGGGTTTTAAGTGAATTTGGGGCTTGTCAAATAATTACATTTAACAATTGGAAGTCATTCATATTTTCTTAAATATATATATTTATATTTCATACAAAATGTAAAAAGAAACATTCTAATAATTTAAAAGATCCTTATATAAAGTTTGGCTAAAGTTTTATAGCTAAAAAAATAATTACGATTCAAGTAATTTAATTGAAAAGAACGTTTGAGACAATAATAATTTGTTAATTTTTATGTAATTCATTTAAGAATTATTAAAAACAAACCTTGTTAAAAGTTTTATTAACAAGATATATATAAAAAGATTGCAGAAATATTTGGTGTCCTTTAAAAATACTTGAAGTTTAAATAATAATTTTTATATTTATTAAAAATTTTCTGAAATTAGCTTTTAGGCTAAAAAGCCTTAAAAAGAAAACATGAAGGTGCCCGGGTTCGAACCCGGGACCTCATGCTTAAGGGTAATGCAACTTAACCAGTGAACCAGGGTCGCGGCCTTGGTTTGCTTTGGTTTTAAATTCTTTTAAAACATAATTAAAACAAAACCCCAAATCCTAAGAATCCTAATTCGACAAAACCCAAAATTAAACATTAATTTGATGTTGTTACTCAGATTAATCATGGGGCTTTTGATCCCCAAGTAAAACCGAGTATATTACAATGCTTAATTACCCGATTTTGAGTCGATTTGGTGTTAAGAATAGGTGATGAACAACCGCGACTAGGACTGGATTCGATTGATGACAAATGAATAAGGTAATCAAATTAACTTCTTGGATAGCTTCGAGTGATGATCTTGATGCAAAACCCTCTGTCAATTTTGGTTTAAAATGCCCGAAAGGTGGGTTTTGACGAAGTTGCAGGTTGCGAAAGAGATGATGATTCGAACTCGGTGTTTGAGTTTGTTTCAGGTGAGATTGAGATTGTGATTAGTTCAGGGATAGTTAAGTGATTATTCACGTTTGATTAATTGGATTATCATGGAGTCTTGAATGCCCAACGGTTAAAAAGTTATTGTCGAACGGTTACCGAGTGGAATCGACCCTTGTAAATCGAATTAAAACTCATCAAGTGTTCAAGACCGTTTCAGGAGATGATTAGCCTCGATTAGCCATAAATTTCAGTGGTTATGGGTCGGTTTGGGGGGTCGCCGGTATTGGCCGGAGGTGCTGCCGGCGGTTTGCCGGAAATACGAGGGGTGAAGGGTGGGTTGGTTTAAGTTTAATGAATTTATAGTTTTGGTCCCTCAACTTTCAATCTTTATTATTTTATGTCAAAACTTCCTATTTCAAGTTTTCAAAATGACAAAACACCCCCTTGAGTTAATAAACTCCAAGTTTTAAATATTATTCTTTATTTTAAGTTTGAAAACTTTTATAAAATTATTATTACTATTAATATTATATTATTATTATTATTATTATTATTATATTATTATTATTATTATTATTATTATTATTATTATTATTATTATTATTATATTATTATTATTATTGGTTTTATTATTATTTTTTTATTATTGTTATTATGATTATTATTGTACAATTTAATACTTTAATTACTAACTTTCATAATTTAAAATTTAATGCCAACAAAGAAAATAAACATAAATAACCCATAAGTTTCATGTATGGCAATAAAGGCCCTTACAAGAATTAACAATGCAAACTTATAAATAACCTTAAAATACATGATGTTACAGTCTCCCCAACTTAAAAGAATTTCATCTTGAAATTAAAAAATGAACTAAGCGAACAAATACGGGTATCTCTCTTTTTACGATCCTCACGCTCCCAAGTGAACTCAGCTCCACACTTGTTCTCCCAACGAACCTTAACGATTGGAGTAGTTGTGGTTCTCGTTTTCTTCATAATGCGATCCATAATCTCAACAGGTTTCTCAACAAAGTACAATGAACCGTCGATCTGGATGTCTTCCAATGGAACATGCAGACTCTCATCGGCCAAACACTTTCTCAATTTGAGACATGGAACACAGGTTGAACTCCACTAAGGTCGGAAGGTAGTTCCGGTTTATAAGCTACTTTCCCAATCCTTTTCAAGATTTTGAAAGGTCCTACAAATCTTGGAGCTAGTTTACCCTTCTTTCCAAAACGAACAACACCTTCCACGGTGAAACTTTAAGAAGAACCATGTTACCAACTTGGAACTCCAACGGCTTACGATGCTTATCGGCATAACTCTTTTGTCGACTTCTTGCCACTTCAAGGTTCTTGCGGATTATGGAGACTTTATTGGTCGTTTCTTGTATAAGTTCAGGACCAGTGATGAAATTTTTACCAACGTCGGTCCAGTAGATCGTTCGGTTTGGATTGTTCGAGGGTTTGGATTGTTCGAGGGTTGGATTGTTCGAGGGTTTGGATTGTTCGTTCGGTTTGACCATAGCAGTTCCTCGAGGGTTTGGATTATTTGTTCGGTTTGACCATCGGTTTGAGGATGGTAAGCCATACTTAAATCCAATTGAGTACCCAAGAGTTTTTGCATCAAAGACCAAAAGTGTGAAGTGAAACGAGCATCTCGATCGGAAATAATGTGTAAAGGCACACCATGACGACTCACAATTTCGTCAATATAGATGTGAGCCAGCCTTGAAACTTTGTATGTATCTCGTATGGGTATGAAATGTGTCGTCTTGGTCAAACGTTCAACAATGACCCATATGCTATCATGTTCACGAGGTGTACGAGGTAACTTGGTTATGAAATCCATGGATATATATTCCTATTTCCACATAGGGATTTTAGGTTGCTCAAGTAAACCACTTGGTCGTTGATGCTCGGCGTTGACTCTTGCACACGTGAGACACTTGAAAACATAAGACGTGATATCTTTCTTCATCCCAGGCCACCAATATTGACCACGCAGGTCCATGTACATCTTATCGGAGCCAGGATGAATGGAATATCGGGTTTGATGAGCTTCGTTCATAATGAAATGTCGAAGGTTAGCACGATTCGGGATCCAAAGTCGATTCAAGAAGTACCACATGCCATTCGGTTTTTTCTCCAGTTGTGACCGAATGTTAGGCATCAAATCTTCATCTTTCCCTCCGTCAGTTAGTCCGCTTATTGAGCCTCACGAATGCATAACTCGAGGTCACTATCGATCCTTATGTTTTGAAGCATGATAGTAGCCTCGTTGACATCCACATGAATCTCGGTACAAATTCTCCTAGCGTATCAAACCATTGCATTCGATCTAAATTTCTTGAAGTGAGACAGTCTTGTTGTGGACCTTGCGACTTAGCGCGTCGGCTACAACATTCGCCTTTCCGGGATGGTAGCGAATGTCGCAGTCGTAATCGCTAATCAACTCGATCCAACGTCTTTGTCTCATGTTGAGATCCTTTTGGTTGAACACGTGTTGGAGAATCTTATGATCGGTGTAGACTGCGCATTGCGTCCCATAAAGATAATGTCACCAAATCTTCAATGCGAAAACCACAGCACCAAGTTCAAGATCGTGAGTCGTGTAGTTCACTTCATGAACCTTCAATGCCTCGACACGTATGCTATAACTTTGCCTCGTTGCATGAGAACACAACCAAGACCTTGATTAGAAGCATCGCAATACACGGTAAAGTCATCGTTTCCATCGGGAAGTGTGAAAATAGGAGCGTTACACAACTTGCGTTTTAATGTCTCGAAAGTCTCTTCTTGCTCGGTCCCCGTTCAAAGAGTCGATTCTTTTGGGTTAATGCCGTTAACGGTTTAGCAATCTTCGAGAAATTAGCTATGAACCTACGGTAATATCCCGCTAAACCCAGAAAAGAACGAACCTCGGTTGGGGTTGTGGAACACACCAATTCTTCACAGCTTCAATTTTAGCAGATCCACGTGAATTCCTTGGCTATTCACCACATGCCCTAAGAATTGAACCTCCTCCAACCAAAATTCACACTTGGAAAACTTGGCGTATAATTGCTCCTTCTTCAAAAGTCCAAGAACTTGTCCCAAGTGCGTCTCGTGATCAATTTTTGTCTTGGAATAAATAAGAATGTCATCAATGAACACGATCACGAACTTATCCAAATACGGTTTACATACTCGATTCATGATATCCATGAACACAGCAGGCGCATTGGTCAAGCCAAAAGGCATGACCATGAACTCGTAGTGTCCATATCGAGTACGAAAAGCGGTCTTTGGAATGTCATCATCATGAACATGTAGTTGATGATACCCAGAACGTAGATCGATCTTTGAGAATTGAGTTGCTCCTTGAAGTTGATCGAAGAGATCATCGATTCGAGGAAGAGGGTATCGGTTTTTGATAGTAAGCTTGTTGAGTTCTTGATAATCGATGCACATACGAAATGAACCATCCTTCTTCTTCACAATTGTACAGGTGCACCCCACGGTGATGAACTAGGCGAATGAATCCCTTATCGGTCACTCTTGCAGTTGACTAGCGAGTTCTTGCATTTCAGACGGTGCAAGTCGATAAGGCTTTAGCCACAGGGTTTGCACCAGGGATTAAATCAATCTTGAACTCAACTTCTCGCACGGGAGGTAACCCTTTAAGATCCTCGGGAAAAACTTCGGGAAAGTCCCGCACAACAGGAATGTCTTTCAAATCCTTACCCTTGGCTTTCGTATTAACTACATATGCCATGAAAGCCATGTAGTTTTTACTTAAGCACTTGCGGGCCTTGATGCAAGACATGAGTTTGAGTCTTTGAGATGATTTCTCCCCAAAGACCCTTAAAGTATCACCAGTCGGTAAAGGAATTCGGATACACTTCTCAAAGCATAGAATTTCTGCACGTTGCTTGGCTAACCAATCCATACCAATGATAACATCAAAGCTTCCCAAATGCATAGGAATAAGGTTGACGAAGAACTCCTGTTCGTTAAGGCTCAAGGTGCAGTCACGTATTACGACGTCAATGACGATAGATTTTCCATCGGCGACCTCGACCGTGAAAGATCTTTCCAGATTAACACGCGGTTTAGAAAGTATAGGCTCAAATTCCAGGGACACGAAACTCCTATCGGCACCCGAATCAAACAATACAGAAGCATAATGACTATTTACAAGATACATACCTGTTTAGTAATAATCCATTATTGGTATGATGAACACAGATAGGAAATTTTATAAGACAAGAAACGATTTAAAAAGAGTTCAACGACGTACCATTCACCACGTCGTTATTGGCTTGAGCTTGTTGACATTGATGTTGAAAGCCCTTCCACGAGCCGGTGGCACAGTTCCCGCATTGCGAGGACATTGCGGACGAATATGACCAGGCTCGCCACAGTTATAGCAGGTTTGGTTGGTAAGCATGGCAGTGTTGTTTGGCGCACGAAGGAAAGTAGTTACCAAGTGTCCATACTTCCCACATAATGAGCAAACTCGGCATGGAAAGTTGTTTGAATGATGGTACTTGCACGTGCTACACATAGGATGTGGACCAGTATAAGCTTTAGCCATGGGAGCTTGATTTGCAACCACCATTTGTTTTTTAGGAGCATTTGGGGCGGTCACAGCGTAGTTGCGTGTTGGGGTGAACTTACGCTTCTTGTTTTGAGATGATGACTCGGCCCTTTCCTCCTTTGTTGCCTCGGGTGTCACCTCCGTAGTAGATTTGGAACCCTTTGCCGACATAGTGCCAGCTCTTATATGATTCTCAGTGAGCTGTGCAGTGATAGTAATTGCTTCCTCCAAGTTGTGGCCTACTACCCACCACAGCATCTTGAATTTGAGGTGGCACCCCTTGATAAATTTCTCGATGTTACGGGGCACGGTGTCCACCATGTGTGGTAGAAGCATACTCAACTCATGATGCCGAGTGGAATAAGCCAAATGATTCCCACCATCTTGTTTGAGGTTCCAGAACTCTTCCTCCAGCTTTTGCAATTCGCTCCTCGGGCAGAACTTTTGTATCATAATATCCTTGAATTCTTCCCAGGGCAACGCCATTGCAACCTCAGTTCCACGGTTTCTCTTTTCACTATTCCACCATGTTAGTGTTCGTTGTTGAAGAACACTTGTGGCATAGCGAACCTTGAACTCGTCGGGGCACTCGCTAACAATGAATGTGTTCTCCATACTTTCAAACCACTCTAGAAGTCCAGTGGCTCTTTCTTTTCCACTAAAGCTAGTGGGCTTGCACGAGTTGAAATGCTTGAAAGTGCAAGTACGATTGTTCCCGTTTTGGTTGTTGCTATTCTCTCCATGACCACCACTATTGTTCCCATTGGTGTTATTGCTATTAGCCATTAGGGTGCTATTAAGTTCATCAACCATAGTCGAAATGACGGCAGCCATTTGCCGGGCGATCATTGCAGCTAGTTTACGGTCGGAACTTCCGCGCTTTTCATGATGACAAGACATGCTGGAATATGCAAAATGAGTTAGACACGAGAAATAGAATAACAAGGATTATAATTCAACAAGGATAAGGCAAGAGTTGTAAGGCACTTGGAATGGTTCCATTTGGTAACGCATTACCATTTGGAAACGTTGACACGTCAAGGTAAGTTGACCCATTCTCCTTAGAAGTTTGTGCATGTTGACCATAGTTTATCACTCATCCCAGAAATCCCCAGGTAAGCATAACTAGTCCCGTAGGATTTATGCGATATGCTTGCCTTAGCCCGAGGGCCTTTTGCCAGGAAATCCAGAATACAGGTGTCTATGTGTCCCACAATATTTCTTAGGTTCATGGAATCAAAACCTTGATGAGATTTATATAGATTAGTCATAACGTCTAAAAATCCAAATCATAAGCATAAGCATAAGTTTCCACGTGTTGACGAGAATAAGATTAAGAGATTTCATGTTCGGGGAGAGTCAAAGAATCAAAGTTAAGTTCTGGGAGACAAGTAACAATGTTTAGGCAATCCTATGCTAAGGCATCAAATTGCACATACGAGGGCATAACATTATGTAGCATGCAACTATATAATTTACAAGATAGAATTATAATTCTATTAGGTTCATGCATACTATAGTCTAGGTCACCATTTCTAATAACCTAGATCCCTATAGTTATGGGCTCTGATACCAATCTGTCACACCCCAACCTTGACGGCGGAAACGTCGAGGAGTGAGAGTTAAGATCGTTCACAGCCACATAACGCTATTAATAATCCCAAATATATATATTAATCATAAATTCCAATTGTACCATTACAATCATAAGTCTCAAAGAAATAAAATAAACATAACAAGTCATTTTATTTCATTTATTTATCTAGGTCCATTCTTAGATATGTAAGCTTCAATAGTAGAAATCAGCTTGAGTATTTCCTGAAACATGTTAAAAATGAAAGTCAACAATAATGTTGGTGAGATTTCCATAGTTTGTAATACATAAGTATATAAAAGATGGCAATTCATGTTATAAATAGAGAACAAAGTAACTAGGGATGTAAGACAGAAATGCACATCAAACCTCGACAAAGTTTTACAAGTCTCAAACGTTTAAAAGTATATACGATTAGCTAAGTGTACTTGGATCAACCAAGCAGGCTTGTCTGGCCATAGATCTATGAGATCACCAGGCTAGCAATAGTTAATGATTATACATATATTCGACATTACATGGTAGCTACAAAGTTCAACTAGTTACAACATATAGGTGAAATGCCATAAGTTTACAAGAATCAAACGTTTACAAGTACAATGTTTATAAAGTAACATCTTTCACCCCAAAGTGTGAAAATATGAAAAAGGGTATAGAAATACTCACTTGATCAAATAATATATAATTGGTGATTAATATGAATAATAATAAGCACATTTCAACGTAGTCTTTCACAATGCACCTAAAACAAATATATATTTACAAGGTTAAAGTTTAATAATATAATTAATGGTTAAACGAGACTAGGGTTTCAATTTGGTATTTGGGGTTTTGACAACAATTATATTTAATGAATGGAAAACAATTATATTATTTTGGAATAAATGGTAGGAAATATATTTGTATTTTATATAAAGATGAGAAGAGAAAACATTTATAAGACTTATTGAGTTTAAATAAGATGTTTATAACTAAATGAGATTAGCATGATTTAAATAATTTAAAGGCGACGTTTGAAATATAAAAAAAACTATTATTTAAAATCTAAGTTTTAAATAAAAGTAAGTTTTCTATAACATTAGCTTTTGAATTTTTAATAAAAATAAGAAGGTAATTTTTTAACCAAGTAATTACAGAAAAATTAATTATTTGATTTTAAAATAAACTAGGTTTATAAAATAATTTTCTATAATTTTTAGAAATTTTTAATATTCATTTTAAAGGCCAAAAAGCCTTAAAACAAAAATATGGGGTTCCCCGGATTCGAACCGGGGACCTCAGGTTTATGGGGCGTGCACCTTACCAGCGATCTAAGGCCGTAGCCGCGTTAAAGCTTTGTTTTAATAACTTAAAAACACATTTAATCAGGAACCCCCAAATCAATGAACCCTAGAATATTCTTGGATCAAATTGATCATCAATTTGATAACGATTACCAAAATTAACATAGGGCTTTGATTCCCCATGTAATTTCGAGTTTATAAATATGTTAAATTACCCGATTTGAAGATAGATGAATGAAGAACACTACGTTGAACAACCGCGACTACGTCAGAACCCAACAGGTAGGAAAACGATGATAGGAAACAAATTAAACTCGTGGGTAGTTTCGTATGGTGATAAGAATTAAAAGCCTTCTAAAAATTTCACGTTTTGAAGTCCCGAAAGTGGTGTTCGAGTGCGTAGCAAATCGTGATGAAAGGAGTAATCGAAGGAGATGTTTGTGTGGGTTTCAGGTGGAATTGAGAGTGTAGTTAGATCAGGGATTGTTAAACGATTCACTATGATCGATTAATTGAGGTATTATTGATTCTTTATGGCTCAACGGTTCGAGATTAAAAGCTTTCGGTTACCAAACTCGATTGGGTGGTAGCCGACGTTTAATTCTCAATTATTAGCCGCATTAAGGTTCTAATTACTCACAAGAAACATTTAGAAATGGTTTTGGGGTCGATTTCGAAGGTTTTGGTGGGTTTTTAAGGCCGCCGGAAGTCGGCCGGCGGTGGTCGGTGATCGGCCGGAAAAACGGGGGTTAAAAGGGGGGTTTGGGTTGGTTTTTAAATAATTTACACAATTAGCCCCTCAACTTTTGAAGGCTTATTATTTTATGCTTTAAACTTTCTTTTTAAGTTTATAAATTGACAAAACTAACCCCATAACTTTCAAGTTTCAAATCTTTTTAAGTTTTATAATTTTTATAAGTTGTTATTGTTATTATTATTATTATTATTGTTGTTGTTGTTGTTCTTATTATTACTTATTTATTATTATCATAATAATTAGTTTGATTAGAAAATTAAAGGCAACAAAGAATAAGCATAACAAATTCACAAGTTTCATAAATGACAAAATTAGTCCATACAGGAACTTAACAATGTTAACTTTAATTTAACCCAAAATTACAAGATGTTACAATTAACCATAAGGGCGCTATTAAGTTCAGCAACCATAGTCGGGATGACAGCAGCCATTTACCGGGCGATCATTGCAGCTAGTTTACGGTCGGAACTTCCATGCTTTCCATGGTGACGAGACATGTTGGATATACCAAAAATGAGTTATTTACGGGAATGAGGATAACAAAGGATAGTAGTTTAGACAAAGACAAGCTAAGAGTTGTAAGGCACACGGAATGATTCCATTTGGTAATGCATTACAATTTGGAAACGTTGACACGTCAAGGTGACTTGACCCAATTGCCTTAGAAACTTGTGTATATTAACCATAGTTTATCACTCATCCCAAAAAACCCCAGGTAAGCATGACATAACGTCTAAAGATCTAAGTCATAACATAAGCATAAGATTCCACGTGTCGTCGAGAATAAGATTAAGAGGTTTCATGTTCGGGGAGAGTCAAAGAGTCAAAGTTAAGTTTAGGGAGACCAGTAACAATGTTTAGGCAATCCTATGCTAAGGCATCAAATTGCACATAAGAGGGCATATCATTATGTAGCATGCAAACTATATAATTTACAAGATAGAATTATAATTCTATAAGGTTCATGCATACTATAGTCTAGGTCACCATTTCTAATAACCTAAATCCCTATAGTTATGGGCTCTGATACCAATCTGTCACACCCCAACCTTGACGGCGGAAACGTCGAGGTGTGAGGGTTAAGATCGTTCACAGTCACATAACGCTATTAATAACCCAAATATATATTCATCATTTGTACCATTACAATCATAAGTCTTAAAGAAATTAAAAAGCATAACATAAGATGTAACAAGTCATTTTATTTTATTTATTTAAATAGGTCCATTCCTAGATGTGTAAGCTTCAAAGAGTAGAAATCAAGCTTGAGTATTTCCTGAAACATGTTAAAAATAAGAATGTCAACAATAGTGTCGGTGAGATTTCCATAGTTTGCAATACATAGATATATAAAAGATGGCAATTATTGTTGTAAGTTAGAGAACAAAATAAACTAGGGATGTAAGACAGAATGCACAATCAAATCTTGATAAAGTTTTACAAGTCTCAAATATTTACAAGTATATACGATTAGGTAAGTGTACTTGGATTAACCAAGCAGGCTTGTCAGGCCCATAGATCTTTGACGTCGCCAGGCTAGCAATAGTTAATGATTGTACATATATTTGACATTACATGGTAGCTACAAAGTTCAACTAACCACAACATACATATGAAAAACCATAAGTTTACAAGAGTCAAACATGTTTACAAGTGCAAAGTTTATAATGTAACATGTCACCCCAAAAGTGTAAAAATATAAAAAGAGGTATAGAAATACTCACGTGATCAATAAGTATATAATTGATGAATAAAAAAAATAATAGTCGTCGTTCCAACGTAAACCTTCACGAGGTACCTAAATATATATATTTACAAGATTTAAGTTTAGTTATAATAAGTTTAATGGTTAAACAAGAATTAAGGTTTTAAGTGAATTTGGGGCTTGTCAAATAATTACATTTAACAATTGAAAGTCATTCATATTTTCTTAAAATATATATTTATATTTCATACAAAAATGTAAAAAGAAATATTTCTAATAATTTAAAAGATCCTTATATAAAGTTTGGCTAAAGTTTTATAGCTAAAAGAAATATTACAATTCAAGTATTTAAATTGAAAAGAACGTTTGGGACCAATAATAATTTGTTAATTTTTATGTAATACATTTAAGAATTTATTAAAAACAAACCTTGTTAAAATGTTTTATTAACAAGATATATATAAAAAAATTGCAGAAAATTTGGTGTCCTTTAAAAATACTTGAAGTTTATAATAATAATTTTTATATTTATTAAAAATTTTCTGAAATTGGCTTTTAGGCTAAAAAGCCTTAAAAAGAAAACATGAGGGTGCCCGGTTCGAACTCGGACCTCATGCTTAAGGGTAATGCAACTTAACAAGTGAACAAGGCCGCGGCCTTGGTTTGCTTTGGTTTTAAATTCTTTTAAAACATAATTAAAACAAAACCCCAAATCCTAAGAACCCTAATTCGACAAAACCCAAAATTGAACATCAATTTGATGTTGTTACTCAGATTAATCATGGGGCTTTTGATCCCCAAGTAAAACCGAGTATATTACAGTGCTTAATTACCCGATTTTGAGTCGATTTGGTGTTAAGAATAGGTGATGACAACCGTGACTAGGACTGGATTCGATTGATGAGCAAATGAATGAGGTAATCAAATAACTTCTTGGATAGCTTCGAGTGATGATCTTGATGCAAAACCCTCTGTCAATTTTGGTTTAAAATGCCCGAAAGGTGGGTTTCGACGAAGTTGCAGGTTGCGAAGGAGATGATGATTCGAACTCGGTGTTTGAGTTTGTTTCAGGTGAGATTGAGATTGTGATTAGTTCAGGGATAGTTAAGTGATATCACGTTTGATTAATTGGATTATCATGAGTCTTGAATGCCCAACGGTTAGAAAGTTATTGTCGAACGGTTACCGAGTGTAATCGACCCTTGTAAATCAAATTAAAACTCATCAAGTGTTCGAGACCGTTTCAAGAGATGATTAGCATCGATTAGCCATAAATTTCGGTGGTTACGGGTCGGTTTGGGAGGTCGCCGGTCTTGGCCGGAGGTGCTGCCGGCAGTTCGCCAGAAATGGGGGGTGAAGGGTGGTTGGTTTAAGTTTAATGAATTTACAGTTTTGGTCCCTAAACTTTCAATCTTTATTATTTTATGTCAAAACTTCCTATTTCAAGTTTCCAAAATGACAAAACACCCCCTTGAGTTAATAACTCCAAGTTTTAAATATTATTCTATATTTTAAGTTTGAAAACTTTTATAAAATTATTATTACTATTAATATTATTATTATTATTATTATTATTTAATAATAATATTATTATTATTACTATTACTATTATTATTATCATTATTATTTATTTATTATTATTATTATTATTGGTTTTATTATTATTTTTATTATTATTGTTATTATGATTTATTGTACAATTTAATACTTCAATTACTAACTTTCATAATTTAAAATTTAATGCCAACAAAGAAAATAAACATAGAGAACCCATAAGTTTCATGTATCGCAATAAAGACCATTACAAGAATTAACAATGCAAACTTATAAATAACCTTAAATACATGATGTTACAATTACCTTAAGAGATTAGCTCCCCATACCCATGTACCAGGAGATTATGATAATGAGAATTTGCTAATCAAGTTGACACATGAATGAAGCTGATCAACTTCATCTTGGGAATTAGGATCATGGAGCCAATTCCAATAGTAATCGTTAGCTCCAACTGCTTAGGATTTTGTTACATTTATGATCATCTATATCTTTCTCGTTAAGTTTTTTCGTGTGTCTTGCATGTAAGGGTATTTCAATCAATTCAAGTTAGCAAAGTAACTCTCCATCATATGCCACCTTGCTTGTCCATTACACGCCATTTGAAAAATTTTCGTTCCAAATATTTCATCTTCATCAGCATCATAACTTACCATTGTTGATTGGTTTATTTCACCATTAGAGCACAACATAACCCCACATTTTAGCTTGTGATCACTACAATAGTGAATTATGCCTTGGGAACTTAGAGATCTTACTAGTGATTTTCTAAACCTAACAAGATATACGGTATGATCATTGCATGATTTTCAATATGTTCCTCTGTAGAACTTCTAAGATTATGCTTTTTATCTTTTACTAGTGTTGTTAAGATTAAATTAATTTGCTTTATTTAATTAACCTTATGTTTTTTTTAATTTATAAAATATTACCTAAATCTATTTGTAACAACTGATAATTTTTCAGGTCACTGTTCAACTAGACACATTCATAATATTCTAGACATTATGTGTTATTAGTACTTAGATTAGATAACTAAAAAATAGGTTATCATATGATGTGCATTACATTTATATTAATTATTCAAGTGTCTACTTGAAACATAAATGGACATTGATGATACATAACATGCTATTTTCATACAAGTATATATACTTTTAGATATGTTGAGTGCCCATTATTTTTACAAAGAAACACTCCTAGAAATCATTCTATTTCATATGCATATGTGTTATTTAAAATCTAATATGTGCATATATCTACTTTTTATAACAAACTATGTACACTTAATAGAGACATACATAAAATGACACACATGTAAACACTTATGAAAGATGTAAACAAGTATATAAAATCTAAGTAACTAAATGAGTTTATTTACTTGAGGTTAAAACATGCTCCAAATACACATGCTCAAGAATATTTGCATTTGTTAAATAGGTTTGTTCATTAGCACATTAAAGTCCCCACAAACACAACTACTTAATTTGATATAAAGCCGTGTGAAGGGGTATCACCCTAAATAAAGATCAGCCGCGGCTCACTAAGGCTAAGAGCCCAGCCGCGGCCCATTCAGGCTGATATGTTTTCACGGCGACCCAAGTTCAGCCGCGACACACTAGGACTAGGGGCCCAGCCGCGGCTCTCTCGGGCTAGAGCCCCACCCTCGATAATCCAAGTTCAGCCGCGTCTTGCTCGGACTGGAGGCCAACCGCGGCCCAACCTCCGTCCCGTATAGGCCGGGACCCCAAGCTACGATCCGTGACGCCCAACTTGCGTAACGTACCTAAGCCGCGACTAGCTTATCACGGGAACAAGCAGGAGAGGCCCAGAGCCGCGGCACTGGGTATATACCCCCAGTCGCGGCTCAGTATCCCCAACTCATTCGAACACCAGACTTCGTAAAATTCCCATGTCAAGCACTTGTGAAAACCCTCACATAAACTTGGCAACCAAGGAACCATTTCATTGGTTGTAAAGGAATAAGAAAGAAGACAAAACGGATAAAGCCAAAACAATGGCAGGAAGTCGGAACAGCCACCATATCCCCAGGTCAACTATCAAGACAAAACTCATTAATGTTAGTCAGAAACCCTTTACCACAGAAGGGTATGAAACTCTAAGCTAAGGAATTTCAGTCCAGATCATTGACCACAGGCTTCCAAAAATAAAGCCATGCTATGTTCAATCCCCATGTTTCAACACCATAAATACTTCTGAAATTCCATAAGAAGTGGCAGATCCATACACCCACACATTCACACAACGTTAGTTACCAACCATTTTCTTATTAATCCTCTTGAAGTTCTTGATACAAATACTTATTATCACGTGGAGTTTGGTCTCGGGGAGAAATCCTTTTCTGTCCGAGGCGAGGCTCACGGTGTTGTGTTGTCTCGCAGGCATTCCAGTCAGCTGAAGCTCGCGTCAAGTCCCTGCCTAATCCACAACAGCAACCTCATTCACGCACTGTTCCCGAGTCTTAATCCCTTGATTAAGATCCGTGTAGCAACATTTGGCGCCATCCGTGGGACCCAGACGTTACTCAAACAATTGTCATGGATTCAGGCCAGGGAACCCCTCACCATAAGGATACTAATGATGCCGAAAATCCACATACCACCGCTTCCCTGTTAGCAGCCACCACAGGGGATGGTAACAACTGTGGTAGCGTCATCACCCCAGAATTCGTCAACAAAAATCGAGAACAAATCCTCTCCATGCTAGAGCAAGAAGAAAGGGAGCGACGTCTCAGGGACATCCGAACACGTCTCGAATATGAAGAAACCCCAGAAGAAAGGAATCATGAAGAAGGAGAGGGCGGTCGAAGAGACAAGGTAGAGAATGCCGAAGATAGCCCAAAAACGAAGAAACGTCAAGGCACCACCGCAATCGGAGAGAAAGCGGGAGTCGATGACGACTTTAGCAAGCCATACCGCCCATCCACGGCGAGAGCAAGATCCAAGTTCATACCAAGGATAGCAGAGTTTACTTTCCCTCCAAGACTCAAAATGCCATCCAATGTAGGAAAGTACAATGGCACGGGCGATCCGGACAACCATCTTGCAATTTTCGAAGGTGTTGCTGAAGTGGAACAGTGGTCGATCCCCGTGTGGTCACATGTTTGCTCAGACTCTGACCGGTGCAGCTAGGGTCTGGTTTGACAGCCTTCCAGTTGGAGGGATCGGAAGCTTCGAGGAACTAGAGGAAGACTTCTTAAGGAATTTCAGTCAGCAAAGGTTATCCGCCAAAGATCCAACAGAACTGCATAACATCAAAAGAGGCGACGGTGAGTCCATCGAAAACTTTATCACAAGGTATTCGAAAGAAAGCATGCAGGTACGGGGGGCCGGGGAGACAATCAGAATTTCGGCCTTCATCCACGGAGTAAGGAATGATCAGTTGGTGGAAAGATTTCACGAACATCTCCCAAAGACGGTAGACGAAATGTTGGAGAGAGCCAAAGCGTTCGTCAGAGGGAAGAAGGCCTGTGAGCAGTTGAAGGACAGGACGCCAAAGAAACTTGTGTCCCCTATGTGGGACTCGCCAAAAAGGCCAGGAGGGTCAAGGCCGTGGAGAAACCACGTTTCCAGCCGCGTTACCCACAACGAAGCCCGCCTTTTCAACCTCGTTTCACGCCCCCAATGCGGAACCCGCAAGGTCCCGATGTAACCTTCCACCTCTGATTAAACCCCAAGTGAAATTCTAGCCACAGAAAACATCAACTTCACCAAGCCCACACCTTTGAAGCCAGGAGTGAAAAGAGACACAAGCAAGTACTGTGAATTCCAAAAGAAACGGGCATGCAACAGATGATTGTTTCTCGCTAAAGCGACAGATAGAATTGGCAATAAAGACAGGAAAGCTCGCACACTTGTTAAGAGAGTTGAAAAAAGCACCCCAAGCGGGGGATAAAAGGAAGGAGATATTCATGATAAGGGTCGCAGAGTGCAGCGTCAAACGTCATTCTGATCACATGGAGCCTTGGATGGCACAAGAAATTTCGTTTCCTCCAATACATGGTGGAAGCTTTTCCAACGGCCCTCTGACAATTTCAGCCATCATCGCAAGACACTAGGTACACAGTATATGTAGATAGTGGGAGTAGTTCGGAAATTATGTACGAACAATGTTTCTTGCAGCTTGACGAGGAAATCAGGAGAACTCTAGATACAGGGACACACCTCCTCGCTGGTTTCGCAGGAGAGGTAGTGCAGACCCTGGGCCAAATACAATTACCAGTTGCCATAGGAAACCACACAGGATGGCGGGAGGTCACCATGAATTTTCTGGTTGTGAGATCCCAATCGTCTCACAATGTTTTACTTGGAAGGTCGGGTCTTTGTATGCTTGGAGCAGTCATATCCACAGTCCATGCCGCGATTAAATTCCCCACTCCAACCGGAGTTGTCACCATATATTCCAGTAAAGAATGCAAAGACGTGAAAGCTATCGCTCCAGGAACAACAGAGGGGGAGGATGAGCTGGGTGTCCAATGCTGGAGAAGTGGGTAATTAACCCTCTTTTCCCAGAACAAAAAAACCATCGGTGGGCAGCTGGGTGACACAACTAAGGAACGACTTCGTCATCTACTGCAAAACAACTTGAACACTTTCGCGTGGCAACCCACCGACATGGAGGGTGTCCCACGCAACACAGCAGAACATAGATTGAACACACGAGCGTCAAAGGAGCCAGTTGCTCAGAAGCGTCGGCACATGGGCCAGGAACGAAGTCGGGCTGTGGTTGAAGAAGTCAAGAAACTACTTGAAGCAGGTATTACGAGAGGTACGTTACCAAACCTGGGTTGCTAATCCAGTGATGGTAAAAAGAGCGATGGCACATGGAGGATGTGCATTGACTTTAAAGATCTCAACAACGCGTGCCCTAAGGATTGCTATCCACTCCTGGATATCGATCTGAAAGTGGATTCTCTGGCAAGCTTTCCTTTGAAGTGTTTCCTTGATGCTTACAAAGGATACCACCAGGTGCAAATGACCCCCGAAGATGAAGATAAGACTGCCTTTTACACAGATGTTGGCATCTTCTGCTTCACGAAAATGCCGTTTGGTTTGAAGAATGCGGGGGCTACTTACCAACGATTAATGGATAAAGCTTTTTCTCAGTAGACAGGAAGGAACATCGAAATTTATGTGGACGACGTGGTGATAAAGAGTCGCGACGAGGAGGCTTTACTTGCCGATATCGCTGAAACTTTTCAAACTTTAAAAGCGATAAACATGAAGTTAAATCCCAAGAAGTGCTCGTTTGGAGTGGAAGAAGGGAAGTTTCTAGGAGTAGTGGTGACAAAGAAAGGGTTAGAGGCCAACCCTGAGAAGGTGGCAGCCGTCCTTAATATGCCATCCCCAAAATCAGTCAAAGAAGTGCAAACACTCAATGGGCGACTCGTAGCCCTGAACAGGTTCCTTTCGAAACATGCTGAGCGTGCTTTGCCTTTCATGACCACTTTGCGAAACTGCTTGAGCAAGAAGGATTTTTTATGGACGAACGAAGCAGAGCAGCATTTCAACAGATGAAGGTGTACTTAAGCAGCATGCCCAGGCTGGTAGCTCCTTTCCCTAAGGAGCGACTGGTAATGTACTTATCCGCAGGAGAAAAAGCTGTAAGCGCTGTGTTGATGAAGAACAGGGAAGAAGAGCAGACCCCGATTTACTTCATCAGTCGGGCCCTCAAAGATCCAGAAACCAGGTATTCACCCATGGGAAAAACTAACTCTTGCTTTAGTGTATGCTTCCAGGAGATTGCGAAGATACTTCCAGGCCCATGTGATTGAGGTCTGGACCAGCCAACCCATACAACAAATTTTGAGAAAGCCAGAGATATCAGGAAGGTTGGCGAAATGGGCAATAGAATTGGGAGTTTTCAAGATCGAGTACAAGCCAAGAGTAGCAATCAAGGGGCAAGTCGTGGCTGATTTTCTAACAGAAATGCCACAGGAGAAAGGAAATAGTGATGCCAATGAAAAATCTGTGGGTCAAAACAACGGAAAATGGTGTTTGCATACCGATGGAGCGTCAAATGATGAGGGGTCAGGTGCTGGAATGATACTGATAGGGCCGGAAAAGGAAGAGGTAACTTACGCCTTGAGGTTGGCTTTCAAGAGTTCTAATAATGAGGCGGAATATGAGGCACTATTGGCTGGCTTGAGGTTGGCCAAACAAATGGGAATCAAGAAACTCCACACCCACGTAGACTCACTACTGGTTGCAAATCAAATTAATGGGTCTTACGATGCCAAGGAAGCAACAATAAAGCAATACCTCGGGAAAGCGAGAGATCTTATCAGCAGCTTTGAGGAATGTAATGTCTCGCACGTTCCGAGAAGCCAAAACAAAAAGGCGGACGCTCTTAGCAAGCTTGCCTCAGTCACTTTCAGCCATCTGGCCAAAGACGTAAGAGTTGAAGTATTACAGTCCCCGTCAATTGAAGAAAAGGAGGTGGTCTAAGTGAACGCAGTAGCGCAGGAATCTTGGATGGGTCCAATTGTCAAATTCCTGGAAAGCGGCGATCTGCCTGAGGAAAAGGGAGATGCCAGAGCAATTCAAACGAAGTCACTGCAGTATGAGCTGCGGCAAGGGATCCTGTACCGCAAGTCCTATATGGGGCCACTATTACGATGCCTTACACCAGACGAGGCAAGTTATGTCGTAAGAGAGATACATGAAGGCATCTGTGGCATTCACGCGGGACCAAGAATGGTAGTAGCGAAAGCATTGGGGGCGGGATATTATTGGCCCGGGATGCACAAGAGTGCCACCGAGGAGATCCAAAGATGTGACAGCTGCCAGAGGCACGCGCCATTGTGTTACAGGCCCAAGAGTGATCTAATCCCAGTCCATGCTGCGTGGCCTTTCCAGAAGTGGGGGATGGATATTGTAGGCCCTTTCCCAGTTACAGCTGGGGGAGTTAAATTTCTCTTAGTGGCCGTGGATTACTTCACCAAGTGGGTGGAAGCCAAGGCTCTGAATCAATCACAGGGCAGCAAGTAAAGAAATTCACGTGGGAAAACATTATATGTCGTTTTGGACTTCCGTTATTCATCGTGACAGACAACGGAAAGCAGTTTGCGGAGAATCCATTCAAATCATGGTGTAGAGAGCTGCAAGTCCAACAAATTTTCACGTCCGTGGCACACCCACAAGGTAATGGTCAGGTCGAGAGAGTTAACCGCAGCATCGTGGAAGGAATAAAAACGCGATTGGGTGTTGAAGGAAGGAATTGGGTGGAAGAGCTACCCAATGTCTTGTGGGCTCATCGGACCATGCCCAAAACCAGCCACGGTGAAACCCCATTTAGTCTAACTTACGGGTCGGAAGCCATGATACCCGTTGAAATAGGCATACCAACAACTCGGGTCGCACAAGCCCCCGAACAAGAGAATGAAGACAACCTGCGGCTTAATTTGGATTTGCTGGAGGAAAGAAGAATGGTGGCAGCAATCCGAGAGGCAAGGCACAAGAAGGAAGTTGAACGATACTATAACTCTCGTGTAAAACACCAAACATTCAGGATAGGTGATTACGTCTTGAGAAGTAATGAGGCAAGCAGAGTTCAAGATCAGGGGAAGCTGGGCCCGCGTTGGGAGGGACCTTACCAAGTCATTGAAGTAGGGAACAATGGGGCTTACAAGCTCAGCCAGCTAGATGGAGCAGTTATCCCAAGAATGTGGAACGGAGCTCAGCTCCGACGGTGCTACATGTAGTAGTTTTTATTTTTAAACAAGTGTAACTCGTTTTTCAGAAAGAAGGTGCATAAGAGCACCAGCAGTTACACCCAGTTATTGAATCTTTTTATAACCAGTGTTTTATTGAGTCTTGAAACCTCAATAACGTGAGAGCAAAGAAGGAAACATGAGACCGATACTCGAGCGACATTCGCAAACAAGTAACCAAACAATGAAAACACTGGTCAAGCTAAAGTTAAACATAACCATGATTAAACACAACTCGTTATTAGTAACCAGTCAGAGACATGCATCCTTATGCATGGTCATGTATCGGCAAATAGTTAGAGCCACTCCACGTTATGCATTTTTCATTCGGCTGTAAAACCAAAGCCAGAAAAAAAATTAACTCAAAATCAAAACGAGTGAGAGGGCAACAATAAGCGGACTATATAGTAAATAACAACTTTTATAAGTTGAATGACAAACGATAACCAAACTATACAATGTTGTATGAAGTCGCGGCCAAAATGTAACCAAGAACAAGCCGCGGCCATAGCAACAAGCAAATAGAAACCAAGGGGAAATTCACGGCCAAAACCAGAGTCGCGCCCTAGGCCGTAGTCACGGTGTGAAATCACGAATCGCGGCTAGAATTTAACCATAGTGATATGTGAACAAGTGGGGTCATAATCATGAAGTGCTTTATAGTCAAAAGCCGCGGCCAACAGCATTAAAACGAGCCGCGGCAGATAAGTGGTTTGTGGTCAAGGGCCGCGGCCATCAGCACCATAACGAGCCGCGGCCGAGAAATGGTTCGTGGTCAAAAACCGCGGCGAACAGAATTAAACGAGTCGCGCCGAGAAGTGGTTTGTGGTCAAAAGCCACGGCCAATAGCATTTAAGGGGAAGTCGTGGCAGGTTCAAGACTCACGGTGACCAGAGGGACACCATAGCCAAACCTCGAGTCACGGCCGAAGCCTCGGGTACAAGTCGCAAAGCCATTGAAACAATCGTGGCCAAAAGCCGCACGGCACCCCGCGGTCATGGTGAGGCATCAACAATTCGCAAAGTCAACAATCAACACAAAGACATGGAGCATAAAAGCATGAATATCATTACGAACAAACGTCGAGTCAGGGTACAAGTCTAATAACATCACAAAACAAATATCCAACAAACAAGCTAACTACGCTGGAGCAGGGCCTTCAGCCGGGGTGGTCAGAATGACTTGATCTCCTCAAGAGGTGAATCATGCATTGCAGCAATGGTCTGGTCATTGGAAATGTGGCCTTGTCAAACGAGTCTGATTCAGCTCGTAGCTTCTTCAATGCATTTTTGTCAAATTTCTGCGCCATCTCCGGTTTCTTGCCCTCGGCAGCAAGGCGTGCACCATCCAACAATCCAGCATTGTAACCAACTTTGTCTGACAAACTGTTAATCTTTGCTAACGCATCAAGGAACTCGTCGCTGTCACGAACCTTATTGAAAGCCAAGGCAACACCTTCTGAAATGATCCATTCTTCTCAGATGTGAGAAGAGACACTTTGTCCTCAAGGTTCGCAATTCGGTTTTCAGAGACAAGTTGATTATCCTTCAAATCCGAGGTAAGTTTCTTACTGCAGCCTGCTGAATACACAACTCCTCCGGGGGACCACTAAGATCTATAGTAAGCTTTTCCTTAACAAGGTCAGACGCATCACAATGGGACTTGAGAGAAGCGTTTTCAGCCTCCAGCTTGGACACTTGCTTCTTGAGGTCACGAATCTCATTAACACTATCCACCCAACGGCCGTGAATCTCAACAAATGAAAACAAACTGTTCACCATAGACAAACAACCGGCATTCGATAGTGCCCTATTTTTCAAAGCTTCCCCACGAAAGAATTATGCAGGTGTGCGGGATGCAAACAAAATCCCTACACGCATCTGGGGTCTCGAAAGTTGTTCCGTTGGTCAGCTCCCAATCGGAATAAACTTATCCTCCGCGTTCAGCTCGGAGTCCTCAGAAGAAGCAGCAGTTTTTTTTTCGTTACCCGAACCACCAACTGAATGATCACCAAGATTAGAAACGGTTAACATATATACATATGAATGTGAATAATGTTTGAGTATGAGGAGCAACTCTCACCAGAGACGAAGAAGAAGCAGAACCAGAACTGCCAGAATGCGAACCATAAGCCGCCTCAGCCGCGGCTGAGGGCTCTCCTTGAGGAGCCGCGGCAGGCGAGAGGGGGGGGGGGGGGACGGCCGCGGCCGCAATCTGGGCCGCCCAACCCCTGTCTACGCTTCATTTTGGGGCGACTAGGGGGAACAGAAGCTTCATCAACACCTTTCCGCTTACGAGTAGGCGGTGGCATGGTCTCACCAGGTTGAACAACGTAGCCAGCGTTGGTATCCAAAATAGAAGTCGCACCCCCAGGCAAAGCTTCAACCTGTTCAGAAACATCCTCTTTTGCAGACAATTTCATGCGCTCGAACAGACCCATACCTGTAAAAGCACATCACACAAATCAGATGGATAAACATGTGCATTAAGACACAAAGTAGGGAAGCAACTTACGTTTCCCTTGATAAATCATAAATGGAACCGCGTTAGGGTCAGCCCAGTTACGACTAACACCGGCCATCACAAGGAAATGCTCAGAATAGCTACAGAGTGGAGTAGGCTCGGCTCTCAAGAGGTCATAAGCGGACAGATCAAATGTGTCAGGCTCGGGAAAAGGATCCTGAATGGGTTTACTAGTTTCCAACCAATGCATCTCAAATGGAATTATGCTAGATGAAATAAAAAAGAAATGGTCTTTCTAATGCTTTAGGCTAGTTATGGTTCGAGAAATCATAGGAGGCTTAGGAGCTTTTCTCTTCTCAAAAGTTAGCCAATCACCTATCCTATTCAACTTATAAAAAGCCCTAAACAAATTAACTTCGGGTTCCAAGTTACGAGCACGGCAGCATATCTCAAAATGGTATACTTTAATAAGTCCTAGGGGAACAAGTTGTGATAGATGGATATCATAATGCCTAACGAGCAAACACAAAAACCGACTAACCGGGATGCGAAAGTTACAAAAGCTAAAAAAATGAGGTGTAAAGAGCTATCGTCCCCACCGGTGCATCCCTCACGGTCGACGAGGGAGGAGGGACGGTAGGGCCAAGCTTAGGAGAAATACCATAGCGATGCCTAAAGTTGTTTAAAAAATCTTGAGTGATGACTGAGTGTCGAAGAACAACGTCATTTCTACACTCCATTAGAAACACGAAAGATGAGAAGAATAACGTACCGGAGAAATTTGTGGTCCCGAACAAGAAGGTTGGGAGAAAAACTTGAAGAGTGAAAGGTTGAATAAAGAATGAAGGAACATGAGGCAATTTATAGAAGAAACCCTAGGGAGGGGGCGGCTAGGGCCGCATGTCAAGAGATATCGGCCCAAAGGCCGAGGCATGGGGCGGCTAGGCCGTAGCACGAGGAGAACGCGGCTCGAGGCCGAAGTGACATCTCGGTCCGGTTTTCAAAATGTGAATGGGTCACCAAGGTCGTGTCATGTAGGCAAGCGCGTGGCTCAAGAAGAAAAGAGAATGATTTGATTGATGTTTAATCGATTCGGGGCTCGAGGCACAAATAGTTTAAGAATGATGGTGACAAATGGGCACGTCAATAGAAAGTACAAAGGTCATAATTATTCCAATGACATGGTTGTAACCATGACATTGGACTGGGGGGACATGAAGGGGTATCACCCTAAATAAAGATCAGCCGCGGCTCACTAAGGCTAAGAGCCCAGCCGCGGCCCATTCAGGCTGATATGTCTTCACGGCGACCCAAGTTCAGCCGCGACACACTAGGACTAGGGGCCCAGCCGCGGCTCTCTAGGGCTAGAGCCCCACCCTCGGCAATCCAAGTTCAGTCGTGGCTTGCTCAGACTGGAGGCCCAGCCGTGGCCCAACCTCCGTCCCGTATAGGCCGGGACCCCAAGCTACGATCCGTGATGCCCAACTTGCGTAACGTACCTAAGCCGCGACTAGCTTATCACGGGAACAAGCAGGAGAGGCCCAGAGCCGCGGCACTGGGTATGTACCCCCAGTCGCGGCTCAGTATCCCCAACCTCATTCGAACACCAGACTTCGTAAAATTCCCATGTCAAGCACTTGTGAAAACCCTCACATAAACTTGGCAACCAAGGAACCATTTCATTGGTTGCAAAGGAATAAGAAAGAAGACAAAACGGATAAAGCCAAAACAATGGCAGGAAGTCGGAACAGCCACCATATCCCCAGGTCAACTATCAAGACAAACCTCATTAATGTTAGTCAGAAACCCTTTACACCAGAAGGGTATGAAACTCTAAGCTAAGGAATTTCAGTTCCAGATCATTGACCACAGGCTTCCAAAAATAAAGCCATGCTATGTTCAATCCCCATGTTTCAACACCATAAATACTTCTGAAATTCCATAAGAAGTGGCAGATCCATACACCCACACATTCACACAACGTTAGTTACCAACCATTTTCTTATTAATCCTCTTGAAGCTCTTGATACAAATACTTATTCTCACACCGGAGTGTGGTCTCGGGGAGAAATCCTTTTCTGTCCGAGGCGAGGCTCACGGTGTTGTTGTTGTCTTGCAGGCATTCCAGTCAGCTGAAGCTCGCGTCAAGTCCCTGCCTAATCCACAACAACAACCTCATTCACGCACTGTTCCCGAGTCTTAATCCCTTGATTAAGATCCGTGTAGCAACACCGTGACAAAATACAAATAGTACTATTTGGTTGACATCCCTTCATTAGTTGGTCATGTCAACTCTGACTTTTTGTCATCAATGCATCTCTTCCAATTTGTAATGGTGTTACGTGATAAGATAAGTATTTGGGGAGTGCGGGAAACCAAAGCTTTGGTTATGGCTCATTGTAACTATATCATTGTATGTTGTATGTTCGAAAAAAATGTTTACTATATATCTGTGGCCTAAACCCACGAGCTCACCCATCCATTTGGTTTACCATTTTTAACATGCTTTTCAAAAAACAATAAGTAAGCTGGAGTAAGGACTTTTTCCATGCCTAAAAACACTTTGTTTTTGTTACTTTATGCTTGTATATACTGTATTTAGGAATATTATTATATAAGCACTAGGAACCTTTAGTGCTTGAAACTCTATGTAGACAATAATGATTTAAGTGAATAGAAATATTTAGTAATCTCTTATAAATAATGTTATGATGATACCATTTCTCATCACACCTTGTGTTGTCGTTTTAACGGAGTGTAACACTATTCTTGTTTAAGGTTCATATGGAGGTGTTTTTCAAAAAAATTCAAGAAAAAGGTATGCTTATATATAGTAGGGCTTCCTACATCAACTTTGTTGACATTAAGCAATTTTATGTGTTCGACTTGAGTTCATGACTAATGCTATACGTTTGCTCAAACAGGTTTCCTCTTTACTTCACTTTCTAATTCCAGACAAAGATTTAGACTTTGGTTTACAAGCTTTATTCAACGATGACAGTGTCTTAAAGCTTAAGCTATATATTGAAAAACACAATCACTCACTTGTACATTGAACATAGTGAGACTAGCTTAAGACTTATGAGACAATTAACCTCACATTTATATAAGATTGTGATCAAGGAACTTGATGAACATACAAGTCTAGCTCAGAATTTGTTACGTTAAAAGCTCTTGCAAAAATTTCAAGCACTTAATTAACTTTCTTGAGAACTTGATGAACATACAAGGTTCTTTTTGTTTGTAGGTAACCCATTAAACGTATAAAAATGTGAGCATACACATTTTTGCGTAACAAGTGTAAAATTAAAATAAAAAGTATAGATCGTTTTATAAAAAAATTCAAGGATTTGATTTCTTTTTGTTCTCTTTGTTCGCGAAACAATTTAGTTTTATGTAATGAATCTCGTCCTATATGAAGGATTAAATATTTAAACACAATTAAGAGGTGTTTTGCTTAAAAAGCATATGAATCTCGTCCTATAATGTAATGTTCTATGGATCTTTGATTAAAGAAAATCAATTGATGAGATGATAAAATTGTGCCGCATGAGCAACTATTGGGGTTGAACGGACAATTTGGGAAAGATGTTACAATTGTTAACCTTTTTAAGTTTCAACATTTTTTCATGCATAAATAACCTTTTATAAGAAATTATCTTTTTAAAAATAATTACGTTATAAAACTGTGTATTATTTTTATCTAATATGAGTATAGAGTATTAATATATATTTTTAAAATGAAATTTTGTTTATAAAAAACTATAATAAACTATGCAAGGTTATACATATTTTATATTGTACAGTTATACTATTACACAGTTTGATTATAACATTATACCGTGCGGTTATATCCATGTTTGGAATGAGTTTTTTATTACATGTTGGTGATGTGTTGTTATACAATTTATGTATTGTGTGGTTTATGCTAGGAAGTTGCTTATAAAATGGATAGAGATACCTCTTGTCATCGTGTACAATTGTCAGCTTTTTAACGTTCCTTATGTTTTTAGGAAAACCCACTGTATTAGTGAACCGTCTCTAGTCTCTATATGTGCACATGTATATGTATGCCTATTGCATGCATCAAGGCCATCCCTAATGGCGTGTCGGCTTTGTGTGACCGGTTCGAACCCAAATTTCAAGGGGCCCAAAGATTTTATATCGTATATATTTCAGATTTGCTATATTCTACAGGGGGCACCAACCAAATTAACCTACAATAAAAATCATATTATTATTTATGTTTGTACCCAACGATATTAACTCGGTTGATTGTCGATAACACCGAATTAATCACCTACGCCTCATTAGTTTGTACCTAACATTTTTGTTGATTATTATAGCAGTCATCATCGTAGACTAATGATTTTTTGTTTATATATAAAACTTTATTTTATTTTTAAGGGTTTTATATACTTTTCAAATAAGATATTCAAAGTCTGCACCGGCTGCATATCACACATGAACTAGAGTTATCTCAACATGTTTTAAGTCTAAGATCAACTTATATATTATCGGAATGAGTTAACTGCCACGTGGTTTATCAAGTCATTTATGACTAGATCAATTGTTAAATTACGTTTACAAGTTTTATGTTAACTAAAAGTTTAAACGAAAGCACTTGAGTGACATGAGTCGTGTTAGAACTTCGATACACAACTCGAGGCCACATTTTGCACGATAGATAACCGACGTACTTCAATATATATGGCTCCCACCATGGCATAATAACCCTACTATTAATGTCGTAAAGTGAGCTGAGACAAGCTTGAGCTAAAATCTTTGTACTCGGCAACAAAAAAATAAGAATCAATAGTTCGGTTACATCAATCGATTATGTTTTGCAAATTTGTCTCTCTTTTTTTCTCTATTATAGTGTTGTTTGTGTTCTCTTGTTCTTGTGAAAGTTTCAACGATCACACGCAGGTGAACTTCAATTTTCACTAGATTCGGTTCAAAGCGTCAAACTCAAAACTCGCTATGTGTTTCAAGTTCATTTTTGGTATTCTCGATAAAGTTCGACTTCAACATTACTAAACAAACATCATTATCATTAGCATATACAGATATACAAACACCAGACTTGAAGCCTTACTAATCACCAACCGGTTGTTGCATGAAGTTTGTTATCTGTTGCTTGCAACCCAAGGCAGAATCTCACTTAATATAGACACAAATACAAACATATAACATATTACTACACTCCATTCATACACCTCACCAACCACCTTAAAATGACAACTTTACCCTCCTCCGACCGCCGGAGTCAATACCTCTTCCCTGCTGCACTTGCTTCACTTCTTTCATCGGGTCACTGCGAGTTGTTCTTGACAATCTGAAAAACAGACACTCGGTTTTCAGCCCATCGAGTGGCGGATACCACGTTGTGAGATCACCGATTCATGTATCTAACGATGAAATCATCGATAACGGTTGCGATATCTTTCAAGGGAAATGGGTGTGGGACAATGTGTCTCACCCACTCTACACAGAAGAAAGTTGTCCACTTTTGGTCAAACAAGTCACTTGCCAGAAAAATGGGAGACCTGATTCATCATATCAGAATTGGAAGTGGCAGCCTAATGGATGCAATTTACCAAGGTCAAAGTCAAAATTCAAATTCAAAGTCAAACTGAGTGTTTGTTGATTATTTGTCTTGTTTGATGTTTATAGATCATAACATGGATGGATTTATGGTTTTGGTAGGTTTAATGCTTTGAAATTGTTGGAGATTTTGAGGGATAAAAGACTCATGTTCGTAGGCGATTCGGTCCAACGAAGCATGTTTGACTCAATGGTGTGTTTGGTTCAATCTGTGATTCCTGAGGGGAAGAAGTCTCTTCAAAGAGTGCCTCCTAGAAAGATTTTCAGAGCTGAGGTAGTACCTTTTGCAAGTATAGTTGTACAATATGTGATTCTATGCTTTTATGGTCATAGATTATGTTATATTCTCCTAGAATATTGATATTTTTGTTGTTTTGAATGTTAGGAATACAATGCATCTATTGAGTTCTACTGGGCTCCTTTCCTAGTCGAGTCTATTTCCGATCATGCAACGAACCATACGGTATTGAAACGGCTAGTCAGGCTCGACTCGATATCCAACCATAGCAAACAATGGGAAGGGGTTGATATTATGGTCTATGAAAGCTATGTCTGGTGGATGTATAAACCCACAATTAATGCCACGTTAGTTCTCCGTCCTTAACATGATATTTCAAAACCTTCAAGGGTTGTGCAATAGTAAGCGCTCGAGTCCTTTTAGCACAGGATTCAAGTGTGAATCCCACTGTTAGACAATTGGATCAAGAGAAGCAAACAACAATATTTTTGTGGGAAAACACACCCACGACTCTTTTCTTTTATTGAATAAAAAACCACACTTTAAACTCTAAGACAATGACCCACATTTATACTAATACTAACCTTGATACTAATGAAAATCCCCACTCAAACACAGCTGGAATGACAACCCATTCACAGTTAAAACATAAATACTAATACCTTAAATAGAATTAATTAAAACTTACTAAATAAACAAACCTATCTTTAGACTCTTGATGATTCCCCCCCCCCTAAACTTTCACATATGACCACAATTAGGATTAACTTCTAA
The DNA here is from genome assembly GCA_025506515.1 of Flaveria trinervia. NCBI lineage: Eukaryota > Viridiplantae > Streptophyta > Magnoliopsida > Asterales > Asteraceae > Flaveria > Flaveria trinervia. Next base: position 9,159,890 of record CM046453.1, read on the forward strand.
CAATCACCCTCTTAATCCTAATGTGGCCTTCCTTCTCTAAAGTAGAGTTGACTCATCATCTTCACAAACTAAGTTGGCCTCCTCATGCTTTGTTTTGACTTTGGACATTCGTATGCAAAGTGTCCAAACTCTTCACATCGATAGCATTGAACCCATGACTAGTCTCGGTCTCCCATTGTCTCCCGTTGAACATTTCTTGAACCGGGTCGATTCTCACGGCCCCTTCCTCTTCCTAAACTTCGACCTCTACCACGACCTCTTCCATCCCGATTAACCCATCCACAACCTTGTTGATAATCACTACCATTTCTTGGTTTAGGATGTTCATCATTACAGGTGAACATCAATTTACTTTGCTTGTCTTCAATTTCATCTTGGGATTTTACCCGCTCCTCATAAGCTTTGAGTCGACCCACCACTTCCTCAAATGTCATTTTCTCAATCTCCGAGTATTGCTCAATTGAAGCAACGATTGGCAATATTTCTTTGGCATAGAATTCAGGAACTTTCTCACCACTAACTCATCATCAGTGAAGATCCAAGACTTTTATACTTTGATTGTAGCCCGCTAATCTTACCTGCAAATTCATCAATAGTCTCTGTTTCAGTCATCTTCATTGCTTCCAACTCACTTCTAAGTGTTTGCAAGCGAGCCTTTTGAACCCTCTCAGCTCCCACATATCTGACCTATAATGCATCCTAAACATTCTTCGGATCATTATGCTTTGACACTTGAAGTAACACATCCTCCAGTAGTGACTGAAATATCAACGCCTTCGCCATGTACTTTCTTCTATCATCAATAACACTTCCTGTCACAGGTTCTATGGCCTCTCGAAAACCATGTGCAACTAAGATGGTCTCCATCATAATTGACCATGCAGTGTAGTTTGTTGTGGTCAATTTTGGACATTGCAAAGTCACATTGCTTGGTTCTCGGTGGGGTACAACAACTGTTCCTACACTTTCTGTCATCTTCTTTCTGAACTACCCGATCACTTTTTTTTCACAAAAAAACTCTTTCTGCACAAACACTTCCTGCAGCAGTAGCAAAACTCCTCTGATTCACAAACTTCAACAGCAAATCAGCAAAAACCAATCTGTTTCACATAGATACAGCAGCAGAATGTAGTCTGTTTCACACAGATACAACAGCAAAATATAGTCTGTTTCACACAGATACAACAACAGAATGTAATCTGTTTCACACAGATCAGATTCTCGTTTCTTCACGGAATTACCCTTTTTCCCACTTTGATCAATCACTGATTAGTTCTTCTCGAACCCGCTTTCACAGCAAACTTGGTTCAATCCTTCACAGATTAAACGTCTTCTCCTGGTATCACACCACAGGTTTTCTTCACCGTCGTTCGCTGCATCACGCAAATCTTCTCTGATTAGCCTTGATTGTGTCACACAATCAACGCTCCATAATTATATGAACCAATCACAAGTTCAAATATGTCTTCAGTCTTCGTAATTGATCTATCACAGATCGTTTTCTTCTATCTTGTTCGGACAATTCTTCTTCTTGTCTTCAACAACCTTTGATGGTTTTTCTTCACAAGTCTGGATCGTAGCAGTCTCTTGATTGCAGCTCTGATACCAATTGTTAGACAACTGGATCAAGAGAAGCAAACAACAGCAGCATTTTTGTGGGAAAACACACCCACGACTCTTTTCTTTTATTGAATAAAAAACCACACTTTAAACTCTAAGACAATGACCCTCATTTATACTAATACTAACCTTGATACTAATGAAAATCTCCACTCAAACACAGCTGGAATGACAACCCATTCACAGCCAAAACATAAATACTAATACCTTAAATAGGACTAATTAAAACTTACTAAATAAAACAAACATATCTTTAGACTCTTGATGATTCCCCCCCTAAACTTTCACATATGACCACAATTAGGATTAACTTCTAACACCCACTTTTACTGGTTTTCTATCTTTAACCCTTTTAAAGGCCATCTTTGTTCGCAAGTTGGTGTCCATGAGTTTTCCAAAACAAAGAAAAAAACATGATATTTCAAAATTTACAACTCAAAGATTACAATTTTTCTATTTTTTGAATTGTAAAACATCAAACTAGATTCTATTACCATGTTGTCTTTAAAGTTTAACCCCCTTGAAGGCCACGTGTCTAGTGTATGCCATATTTTACCTGACCCATTGGTTCGCTGGTTATTGGCGTTGCCTCGTGAGTCTTTTAATAATGGGTTCTCATGATTACTAAAAGTAATGGAAAACAATGAGTCTTCTAGTAATGGGTTCTTACGATTACTAAAAGTAATGGAAAACAAAGACTGATGTTTTAAAATTTACAACTCAAAGATCAGAATTTCGATTTATTCGACTGTAAAACATCAAACATTTTAGGTATGGGAACCTCGAGAACATCCAGGAGTATGATGTAACCAAAGCATACCGGATAGCAATGGAAACATGGGCAAACTGGATAGAAACCAACATCAATTCACATGATCAGAAAGTGTTCTTCATGACCATGTCTCCAACACACCTATGGTGAGTAATTTACCATATTACCCTTGATCTCACGCCTCGTGTTGTCGATGCTAAAACTAAGATCCAACAACCGCAGGAACTGGGAATGGAAGACTGGAGACGGGGGCAACTGTTTCAGCGAGTCACAACCCATACAACGGCCTTATTGGGGAACTGGTTCAAATCTTGATATTATGGGAATCGTTAAGGATGTTTTGGGACAGTTGAATGTTAATGTGAGAGTACTAAATATTACTCAGTTGTCAGAATACAGAAAAGATGGTCACACGTCGGTTTATGGTGAAAGGAAAGGGAAACTGTTGACAAAGGAACAAAGATTAGATCCGAAAAATTATGCTGATTGCATTCATTGGTGTTTACCAGGGGTCCCTGACACATGGAATGAGATCTTGTACGCGGTTCTATTGCAAGATTATCGAAAATTTTGATGTTATAGAACACAATAAAGCTGATTGATTTGAAAAAAAGTTTTGTATTGTTAAACTGAATTCTTTGAAGAACACAATACTTGCGAAGCAGTGTTCAACTATTGCAATGTTTGCCTTTGGTTGTAAATTGTTTATGGTAGTTTCTCATAGCAAAGAACAATGCTTTTGGATCAACATGCACTAGATAAAACTTGTTTGTATGGTTTAAAAATGCTGTTTTTTTTGCAATTGGTGACATGATCAAAGGAATCAAAGATGATTGATTACATGCATCACTTTGGAAATAGTTTTCCATTGTATTGTAATATGTTCGAAAATTGAAGTATAGATTGTTGTTCTTGCATTTTGTTTAAAGATAGTTGGTTACCTTGATACATTGTTGTAACAGGTTTGAGTCCTACTATCCAATGTGTCATAGCCCGATCATCGTAAATGAGCACCAGAGCTTCGAGAATCTAAACCAAATTTCTTGCCAACATAAACTCATCTTCAAGCACATGTTGGGTTTGTTAGAACATAAACATAGTTTAACCATTTAAACATTGTGAAAAACGCAGCAGAAATGAACTTTATAACATAATTTATGAACTGAAAAGTCGAGTTCTATTTTGATATTATAAAGTTACAAACAAATCCAGGAACAAAGGATCTTTATAGGTGAATATAACTAGCTATAGAAACACATAATATACAATATGGACAACCATAAAGAAGCTGCCATGAACTACCTTCCAACAGCAAAAAGGGCGGATATGGAGGATGATATGGACCAAGAAAACGACCAAGGCACCAAAAGGAGGTCCTCTCAAGCTTGTATACCCCAAGCACTATAGCAAAAACCTTCTTGCTAGGGAGAAGAACACCAAGATCAATCCAAAACCCTCTATTGTTGATGTTGCTGGCCGAGAGAGAGTTTTGGAGAGAGAGAGTTTTTGTGTGAAATGATGTGTGTGAAAAGGGTCACATGCACACTCCTTCTCATGTGTGTTTTCAAGACAAAAGAAAATGATCCCATTGGACCATAGTGAGGCTGAAAATTAGCCATCTAGAAGGTGTTTTCCCACCCAAAACTTTTAAAAAAACACACATTTTAAAAGGGTCATGTACATTATTTAAATTAACCCTTTTAATTTAAATGACTCTTTCATTTTATTATTTAATGTAACTTAAACCTATATAAATACCAATACAAATAATAATATTCATCAACAAAATATCGTTATAATTTGTTCCACCACAAATGCAATATTTAGAAAACCTATTTTCTAAATTTGGTGTGATTATTTAATTGCATGATCATATCAACAATTAAATAATTGTTTGTGTTTGCAAAGCTTGTTATTGGGTATAACCCGACTTGGATCATAATGTACTAACCGCATCAATATTCTACGTTTCTTGGGCATATAGAATCCAACAATCTCCCACTTGCACAAGATTCATAGAAAATTGATGCAAGCAGTAAATACCGCCTAACAACGGTTTACTACCCTTAATACGCATGACTTATAGCCATTCAATAACATCATCCCATTCAAGTATCCCACTTGAAATGATTTAGGTGAATTAATCATTTATCATTTTGTTACAGATGTCATGTTAAATCCAAGGACACAGAATGATCATTCCTTGTTGATTTAACTTAATCAGGCCTTAGACATCTTGCTCTCAACGAATAAAAGGAACAAATTCCATCTTGACTACATACGTTTCTCACAAACACCTCGTGTCACGCCTGAACATAGCCTTACGTATTGTTCATTATTTCAGGGCAGTGAAGAACTAGCTCAAGGTATAACACTTGGTGAATATCAAAACCCAATATGTATCTCAGGTCTGAGGATACCAAATGATATTCACCTTTACTCAAATTTACTTATGATTATTCTAGAAGATTCCATGTAGTAAAATTTGAGATGCGGGTTAGTCCAATATTTGTATCCCACAAATATCTATGAACTTTGGCAGCAACCATTTGCTCTATATTCATTCCTTATGAATATCCACCAATCCAAATTCATAATAATCTTACCCTCATACTTGTTCCCACAAGTATGAACGACTACGGACATTTAGAGTAAACAATTTACCCATGGATTAAACATGCTAAATTGGAACATTCATTGAAATATTATGACCAAATAATTTTATTCAAGTAGTAAGGGAGTTCCAGATATCCAAATACGAAATTACAAATCAAATCCAATCACTAGAATATCGAAGTCCCATAGCACAGGTATGACCTTCATGCTTTGCCTTTTCTAGGAGCTTCGTAAGAGGATCTGCAATATTTTGATCTGTGTGAACTTTGCGAATACATATCTTTCCTTTCTCAACTTCATCTTGTATGTAGTTAAATCTCCACTCAATGTGCCTAGTCTTTTGATGAGCACGAGGTTCCTTGATTTGATCAATCGCACCCTCGTTATCACAAAAGATCTCTAGGGGGTCCTGAATGGAAGGGACAACCCCTAGCTTGGCAATGAATTTCTTCAACCATGCAGCTTCTTGAGCTGCCAATGAGGCGGTGACGTATTCAAATTCTGTAGTTGATAAAGCCACCACATCTGTTTAGAGCTCTTCCAAGAGACAACTCCTCCATTCAGAATGAAAATGTATCCCGATTGCGATCGTGAATTATCACGATCGGTTTGAAAACTCGCATCCGTGTAACCTTTTACAACGAGTTCCTCATCACCAGATCCATAGATTAGAAACATATCTTTGGTCCTCCTTAGGTACTTAAGTATGTTCTTAACAACCATCCAATGACTGCTTCTAGGATTTTGCTGGTATCGGCTTGTCATGCTTAAGGCGCATGAAACGTCCGGTCGAGTGCATATTATTGCATACATGATGGATCCAATAGCAGATGCGTATGGGATTGCCTTCATTTTATCTTGCTCATCCTTTGAGCTTGGACATTGAGTCGTACTCAATACCGTTCCTCTTTGAATAGGTATCGTACCTTTCTTAGAGTTTTCCATCTTGAACTTTTTCAAGATCTTATCAATGTATGCACTTTGATTTAAACCAATCAACCGCCTTGATCTATCCCTATAGATCTTTATTCCTAGAATATAGGTGGCCTCACCAAGATCCTTGATGGAAAAACAACTTTCAAGCCAGGTTTTTACACCTTTCAAGGTTGGAATGTCATTTCCAAATAGTAGTATGTCATCAACATACAATACTAGGAAAGTGATGATGCTCCCATTAGCTTTCTTATATACACAAGCTTCATCAGCGTTCTTGATGAATCCAAATTTAATTACTTCTTCATCAAAATGGTGATTCCAACTTCTCGATGCTTGTTTCAATCCATAGATTGAATTCTTTAACTTGCATACTTTTTTAGGATGTTTTGGATCAACCAAACCTTCAGGCTGAATCATATAGACATCTTCCTCAAGATATCCATTTAGGAAAGCGGTTTTGACATCCATTTGCCAAATCTTATAATCATAATGAGAAGCTATGGCAAACAATATCCTTATAGATTTTAGCATCGCAACAGGTGAGAAAGTTTCATCATAGTCAACCCTTTGAGTTTGAGTGAAACCCTTTGCTACAAGTCTAGCTTTATAAGTATCCAAGTTTCCATGCATATCGGTTTTCTTCTTGAAAACCCACTTATTTCCAACTACTTTAGAGTTAAAAGGTGGTATAACCAAGTCCCATACTTGATTGTCATACATGGATTGCATCTCAACGTTCATGGCCTCAAGCCATTTGTCACAATCCGAATTGGATAACGCATCATGGTATGTGATTGGTTTATCGGAATCTATCACATAGCATCCATCAGTGAAAAATCCATATCTTTAAGGTGGATTACTAGTTCTACCAGATCTGCGAACGTTTCTGTGTATTGATCAACTATTTGATCACTTTCAACATCCTCATGTTGAGTGCTAGTGTCAACCAAACGTGTATCGGGTTGCGGTTCTTGATCCTCTTCAAGATCCATAGTTCTACTACCAGTTCCTTCCATAAGGAACTTGGTTTCCAAGAACTCACCCTTTTTGGCAACAAACACCTTTTGTTGTATTGGATCATAGAAATAGTATCCCATAGAATCTCTTGGATATCCAATAAAGATACACTTAGTGGAACGGCTTTCTAACTTGTTCAAGGTGGGAGTCTTCACATAAGCCTCACACCCCCACACCATCAAATATGAAAATGATGGAACCCTTCCATGCCATATTCATAAGGTGTCCTTTCCACTTTCTGGTTGGGGCCATATTCAAAATACGGGCCACAGAGAGCAGAGAAAAACCCAAAATGATAGAGGTAATGAGCTTCTAGCCATCATAGATCGAACCATATCCAATAGAGTTCGATTTCTCTGCTCGGACATGCCATTATGTTGTGGTGTTCCCGGTGGAGATAGTTATGAGACAATCCCACAACTTCTAAGATGGTCCCTAAAAGCATCATTGAGGTATTCACATCCTCTATCGGTGTGGAGAATTTTAATTGACTTATTGAGTTGATTTTGTACTTCATTTTGAAAGATCTTGAACATTTCAAAAGCTTCATCTTTGTGTCTTAACAAGTACACATACCCATATCGACTATAGTCGTCAGTAAAGGTAATGAAGTACCTTTCATTGTACCTTGTCATAGGTTTAAAAGGACCACATACATCCGAATGTATGATACCTAATAAATCCTTTGCCCTTTCTGTTTTGCCACTAAAAGGTGCCTTGGTCATTTTACCTTGTAAACAAGACTCACATACATTAATGAATCGCATTCACTTGTTTTTAAAAGACCATTCTTTTGTAGTGTTTGTATTCTTTCTTGTTTATATGACCAAGACGGCAATGCCAAAGGTAACTGTCACTCAAATCCGATTTGAGTCTCTTGGTACTAGTTTGGTACAATAAGCTATCATTCAATGTATTTTCACGAACCAATTCATAGATACCATTGATGGGAATAGCTTTAAAGTAAAACATGTCATTCAAAGTAACGTGAATTTCATTTCCAATAAATGATAATACATATCCAAAATGTTTTTATAGGGCTACGGAAATAATGTTCCTAGTCAAACTAGGAGCATACAAAACATTGTACAAAATTACTTCCAAACCATTTGGAAGTTTCAAGATGTAGTCACCACGGGCTTCAACTTGAACTTTAGCCCCATTGCCCATGTAGAGGCTAACATCCCCTTTGTTGAAGTTGCTACTTCTTTTGAACCCCTGCAACAAATTGCAAATGTGAGTTCCATATTCGGTATCTAATACCCATGTGTTAGAGGATATTAAGTTTAAATTAATATGGATCATGTATATGGTACCTGAGATCTGCCCGACATCCCTCTTTGCTTTCAAGTCTTGGAGATGGACAGGACAATTTCTTGCCCAATGTCCAATCTCCCCACACTTGAAGCATGGGTCATTGGAAGTAACCTTTTGCTTCTTCTCATGTGCTTTGGGTGGCACCCTTGCCACCCCTTTCCCCTTTCCCCATACGGGTCCCTTACCCTTGGCAACTTTTGCCTTGGGTGCGGGATGAGGCCTCTTCTTGTTCCCACCTTCATTAATGGTGAGAACGGGTAAAACCCTTTTACCCATGGCCGCCTCGGCCATTTTGAGCATAGAGTGAAGCTCACCAATGCTTTTGTCCCAAACATTCATGTTGTAGTTCAACATGAACGTCTCAAACCTTTTGGTAAGGCTATTGAGGATCAAATCCGTGGCCAATTCCTTTGAGACAGGACAATTTAGCCTTTCGAGGCGGTCAATGTGACTTTTCATCTTAAGTACATAAGATGAAACTGATTGGTTGTCATCCATACGACATGCATGGAGTGCTCGAACCGTTTCGAAGCGCTCAACACTCGCTTGCTGTTGGAACGTTTCCTTCAGTTGGGTTATCATGTCATAAGCTCCGTGATTCTCATACTCCTTCTGGAGATCCGGAGTCATGCTTGCCAACATAAGTCAAGACACTTGGATAGAGTCCTCAGTGTACTTCATCCAATCGTTATAGGCCTCCTCATCATCCTCACTAGGTTGACGGGGATAGGGTCGTCTAAAACATATGATCGTTTTTCTTGCTTGAGAATGATTCTCAAGTTTCGATACCAATCGATAAAATTGTTATGATTTAGACATTCCTTTTGGAGAATCGCTCGTAAAGATTGGGTGGACGTGGATGAATTATCATGATTATCATTATTATTGGTGGACATCACAAAATTTTAACAAAGATCAATTTTAGTATTTTCAATATTGTTATTTTAATAATTAATACCTTTTAAGGTCATTTTCATATTAAAATCTAGAACCCAATATTACATTTAAATAGTGGTTAGGTGACCTTTATCCCACAATTAAATTAATAAGATGGTCAACGATTGACGATTGCAACCATTTGCAACTTCTAGAGGTATGGGATCGACTTGAAACATCATATGTAAAGTCGGCATGTTAATCCCATCAACACCATTTGGAAACCATATCGTAGGTGATTCATTTGACATGTTTTGCAAATCAAGACACCTATTTACACATGTGTGAGTTTGCCAAAATAAGCGGTTAGGTGACCTTTATCCCACGAATATGGCATTCTCACCTCAAGTCACAAGTTCCCTCAAAATGGTTAGGTGACCTTTATCCCACTAAGAGTCCCGAGTGACTCAAGTGTTGTGTAAAAAGACGGTGTTGATCTTATTTTTAAAATATTTAGAGATTTTTTAATTCTAGTTTAGAAAACTCTATGTATTCATATTTGCATGCTTTCAAATACAAAATACCCTATGGTACATTGATTAAAACCCTTTTAATCTTTGAAATCATTAAACAATATTACTAACCTTTTATTACCTTTTAATGATTAATGACCATTTAGATAGTTTGTTATGATCATTGAAGGATGGTTAAGCAAACATCATATATAAGCAATCAACCACAATACCATAATCAAACAAATATTAGTGCATAACCATAGCATCTAAAATGGCCACACTTGTTTGCCATCACAAGTGTGGTCCATAGGACATTTCTAAGGGACAAAACACAACACAAAAGGCTTCCATGAATCTCCCACTTGAAACCCCATCCAAATGCTCCATGTTTCTTGTGTATTTCCTTTGTGCTTCTAGCGCGTACATCTTCATATTACAAGATATTTTATCCTAATACAAGATTTCTAGTAAAATGAAAAGTACCTAATCTATTTATTACATCCCAATAATAAATAAATTACATTTTAACCAAGCACAAATAAATGATTATACAACCCAATTGAATGAATAAAAACAACCATTACAATCATCCAAATAACACAAGGTCAAGGGCTAGGTTATGCACCATAAAAAACAATGATCATATCATCCAAAACAACAATGAATCCCCACTAAAACCCATGAAATTTCAGCCAACACAAACTGAAATTTTGGGTTTTATCTTGTCCAAACAAACAAACAATACAACATACATGTCTTTCAAAGTTTAATCACAAGCATGTGTGATATAACTTTGAAAGTTTGGGGATTCATAATACATGAATATAGCAGCCCCTAAAGGGGTTTTAAAGTCCCATAAAATGAATTTTCAAGGACAAAACAAGCTAGCTATCCATATAACCGGCTCTTGATGCCAATGTTGGGTTTGTTAGAACATAAACATAGTTTAACCATTTAAACATTGTGAAAAACGCAGCGGAAATGAACTTTATAACATAAATTATGAATTGAAAAATCGAGTTCTATTTTTATATTATAAAGTTACAAACAAACCCAAGAACAAAGGATCTTTATATGTGAATATAACTAGCTATAGAAACACATAAACATACAATATGGACAACCATAAAGAAGCTGCCATGAACTACCTTCCAGCAGCAAAAAGGGCGGATATGGAGGATGATATGGACCAAGAAAACGACCAAGGCACCAAAAGGAGGTCCTCTCAAGCTTGTATACCCCAAGCACTATAGCAAACACCTTCTTGCTAAGGAGAAGAACACCAAGATCAATCCAAAACCCTTTATTGTTGATGTTGCTGGCCGAGAGAGAGTTTTGGAGAGAGAGAGAGAGTTTTTGTGTGAAATGATGTGTGTGAAAAGGGTCACATGCACACTCCTTCTCATGTGTGTTTTCAAGATAAAAGAAAATGATCCCACTGGACCATAGTGAAGCTGAAAATTAGCCATCTAGAAGGTGTTTTCCCACCCAAAACTTTAAAAAAAACACACATTTTAAAGGGATCATGTACATTATTTAAACTAAAGCCCTTTTAATTTAAATGACTCTTTCATTTTATTATTTAATGTTACTTAACCTATTTAAATAACAATACAAATAATAAAATTCATCAACAAAATATCTTTATAATTTGTTCCACCACAAATGCAATATTTAGAAAACCTATTTTCTAAATTGGTGTGATTATTTAATTGTATGATCATATCATCAATTAAATAACTGTTTGTGTTTGCAAAGCTTGTTATTGGGTATAACACGACTTGGATCATAACGTACTAACCGCATCAATATTCTACGTGTCTTGGGCATATAGAATCCAACATTTGTCTTACCATCATCATACGTTATCTTTAATACACAGACCGATGGATTTCATTTCCACAGTCGACAATGTCAAGAAAGATCGACTGATAACCAAGCTAAGCAAATAGGGGCGGAGCTTGAACAAAACCATAGGGGGGGGGGTGGGGGCGATGGCGAAATTTTTAGACGGGCGAACATGATATTTATATAAAAATTTATACTACGGGACAAAAGTTTACACTACCGAACTAAAATTTGACACTACCGACAAAAAAAGAGCCCCCCCGGTCTCCATTAACCTCCGCCACTGAAGCTAAGGGGGCGTTGGTTGGAAGTAATGGAATTGAATGGAATGGAATTAAGAAAGTAGTATAATTTTCAAATAAATTATATTTAAATGGATAATGAAATTTAAAACCCAATGGAATATTTCACCTCAAATTCCTTTAGTTGTGAGATTTCAAAATCCTTCCACCTAGAGAGGGAATTTGAAATTTCACAACCAATGGAATTTGAGGTGAAATATTTCATTAGGCTTTACATTTCATTACTCATTCAAACATAATTTGACTTAAAATTATACTAGTTTTTCAATTTCATTCTATTCCATTTCATTCCATTCCTTCCAACCAAACGGCTCCTAAAAGTCATTATCTGCTCGTCTTGGTCACACACGACAAAAAGAATAACCGTGTAACACGTACAAAAGGGAGCTAAAAAAGCTTATTGCAAATATATAAAATGAAATCCGTTACGTGGTTTCTTCCTATTCTAATAAAAGAATAACTAGAGGTGACATTTGGCACGATCACATTCATTCTCATTTAAAAATTCCATCTTCAATCTCTTATAATAAATACATGAATTTCTTATAATTGTATTTAATTATATTTTAGATTAAAAATAGTTTTTTAATAAATTAAGCAAAAAATCTTTTTATTAATGTTATTTTTAAAGAAACAAAATTTTATGAAAATAATGTTTTCTAAAATATCAATCTTTTTTCTAAATTTGAAATATTTTAAAATTAATACTTTTAGAAAGTAAAAATTTATAAATATAATATAATTAAAATTGGGAGTAAGATAATATAAAAATGATATTTTTTTTAAAACGGCTTGTTTTGAAACAAAATGTTTAATTAATTTTTTTAAAACAAAATAATTTTAAAAGTTGATATTATTATTTATTACTTATAATTCTTACTCATACGTGATTTCAATTGTATATTATTTTAGAATATCTTTTTATAATAATAATAAAATTATATTATATTTAATATTTTATTTATTAAGCTCGTGTAATACACGGGTTACTAAAACTAGTGATGAATAACTAAAAACAATGATTGTGCATCTATGATAAGTTGGTATAAAAACTTCATAGCAACTAAGAATCTATCTATTATAATAAAAGAATGTTTTAGTTGGACACTTGATATAATTCTAGAGTTTCCAATTCTAATGTGTCCATTCATATCTCCTATTAAATAATTACATTAATCACAAATGATATTATTTAATTCTGTGACGACCCTAAAAATAAGGTTAGGCAAATTAACTTATGAATAAATTCTATTATGTGTTCTTATATATATATATACATAAATTACGAATATTATTATGTGCCCTTATATGTTAAAATTATACGTATTTATGTTTACATACGTGTCATACATATGCATGTGCCATCTTTTGATTAAATACATACGTGTATTATATGTTTATGTGAATATATACGTTGCATGTATGCATGGGTACATGCATGCACAATCTTTTACGTATGAATGTATCCATATTCATAAATCTTTTTGCTACCTAACATTAAGTGATCAAGGAAACTCAACCATAAACACCAAACAAACACCAAATAACATAAAAACACAACCCAACCAAACACCACAATATAAGAAGCATACAAGACTAAACAAACCTTATACACCCAAAACTCAAACCTAAGCACCATTTAAGATTAAGTCTCGGTTCATTAGAACCATTAATCACCCGATTGAAATCATAAGCATGATGATTAACACTCAATCGGCCAAGACACCCAAACCTTTTCTTTGACCGCCACCTAGCAACAAACACACTAAGAACTTGACACCTCAAGACCCTATACCTAGCTTACTCACTAAACCTAAGACTAGACACCATCATTGATAACATTAATGGCCTTCGGCCGAAACTCCCATAAAGCCTCACCCATCGATCACTTCCACACTCACCACACCAAAAAAACACAACAACAACTCATTCGCTCACCCCTCAATCATATACCACCTCTAATTCACTCACGGTACCATCACCACCCTCCCATCTCTCGGTGATTACCATAGCCGAACACCACCACAACTCCCTCGGTCATCTCCATTCCTAAACTCTCGGTTACCTTCACCCTAAGTTCTCAGTTATCACCACATCAACCATCATCATCTTCCACCCGGTTATCACAAAAAGAACAAGACGTGGGAACATCCGCTTAACTTGGTTCGACAGAGAAATAAACTGCCATCAGTTATCCTCACCTCTTTTCGTTATTAAAATCAAGGTTTCACTCTCTAAATCATGTCTAAGTCAAGATTACAAAGACTATACATATGTTTTGACAACAATATGATTAACTTTATGATTTTACATCTAAGATCTTTATGAATTCTATAAACATATCAACTTTATTTAAAAAGTCAGTAAGAAGGTTTTAAGAATCTGAAATAAATAAAATGAAACTTGATAATCGAAATTTATATAAAAGAAATTATCAATTGAGGATTAAAATCTTATGTGCAACTTGTTAAATTTAGTTTATTGTGTTATAGATGATGATTGTGAGAAAAAACATTAGAGGCATGTTTAGAAATTAAGAATTATAGTTCTGCAGATTTTGATATCATTCCTATGAATAAAATAATTTATACAAATTTTTTAGTATTTAAAGGAAAAATTTATGCTGGAAGAACTGAACCTGGAATGATATTGAGAAAATTATATGTTAAACCTTATGAATTATAGGAATTACAGATAATTTTTCATGACGTAACATGAAGTTATGAATAAGATACGAATTTTTAGAGTTTCTGTCACCTAAAAATCGGAAAAAATACTTTAACTTTCCAATAAATTATGCGAAAATTTAACAAAATATAAAAAGCTGGAAAGAACCTTCTGTATGAAAATAGAAATTTTTAGATACATTCTGATATTTTTACTAAATATTAGTAAAATGAAGAAAATCATAAAAATTGACTCTGTTGTGATTTAGGATTTGGAAAAATTTTGAGAAGTTATATATATAGTTTCAAAAATTCGGATAAATTTTTAGAATTTTTAGAAAGCCGAAGGTAATTTTAACAATTTTTTGAATAATCCAAAAATTATAAGAAATAAACTGCAAATAATTAAAATATGAAATCTAAGTATGTTATGTTTTATTTCATTAAATATTTATTGTAACAATTTTGATATTGTTTGAGGTACTAAAAATTTTTAAAAAAATATTTATATTTTCTAAACTATAAATATTTTTGTTTATAAGTGATTTCTTGGAGTAAAGGTGAGATTATAGCCCTATTTTTATTTTTATAAAATTTTGGGGGAAAAAACATACTATTGATTTTATGATTGATGCAAAATTTTGAGATGCTGTCATAATGCTACAACCATTAATTAGGATGTGGAACCGTTGGATAATATAGGTAGCGCTACTTAGGAAATAATTTCCTGCACCAACAGGATGAGTGTTGTGATGCTATATTATCTGATTTATAAATTATGTTATGACAGTATGGTTGATCTGATTATTAAGTAAGTTTTGGTTGTATTTGATGCATCAATAATATTTTATGTAAGATAAACCTATGAACTCACTAACATTATGTTGACTATTTTGAGTATATTTTTTCAGGAATTCATCATGTCTAACAGCTTAATATTCTCTTTGATGTGTATAACGGCTGGGGACAAGTTATGGGGAAAGCCTGTGTGAATCTAACTGTTAATATGTATGATCTCAGCATATCGGTGGACGCTCATTTCCATCGTTACTGAAGAGTAGCAGTTAGAAAATATGTTGTAATAGGATTATAATTAGATCAAATTTTGACTATCATGATTTAATGTAATCCTAACCTTTTATTATCTTATGAAGTATGTTTTGTTATGTTTAATATCTTTGTTTTGCTATCTGAACTCTGTCAATCATAATTCTGTACAAACAATTCACACCCAAATAATCATTTCACGCTTCCGCCAGGATGTGACAAATTCTTTTATAGATTAAATATAGTTTTTTAATAATTTCAGAAGGATTTCTTTTTATAAAGGTAATTTCTAAGGAAACATTTGTTAAAATAAGATTTTTTTCTAAAACATCAAACTTTTTAAAAATTATGAAATGATTAAAAACTAGTGTTGCAAATAATAAAATTTTTATAAACCAAAATAAATAAAATTCAGAGTTATAATGAGTTCTTTTAAAACTCCAACTTTTTAAAATTGTTTGCTTTTGGAACAAAATGTTATTGATTTTTTAAAAAACAAAGAAATTATTTTATTACATATAATTATTACTTATGTATTCTAATTGTATCCATATCAAAATATCATTTATAACTAACAAAAATTTTATTATACTTTATTAATATTCTTATTCAATTCGAGTAATACCGAGGTCCTAACATAGTATTTTACAATAAACACTATTTAAGCATATTTTCATATTTTCCAGCACTATACCATCAAAAACACACAGGTGATCATATCAAAGAACAACAATGCACATATCTAAACCAAAGAGAGATTCTCTCAAACCTATTAATTCACAAATTTCCAATTATAACAAACACAAAAAGTTTTAGGCATGTTAGGACCTGGTATTTGACTGAAATACCTAGAGATCACGTGTAACCAGATCAAATAGTGCGGAATCCTATTTGATTGGCGATCCAATCAGTGAGAACACACGAAGAATCAATCAAGGATTGAAACTAACGTTAGAAATCGATAAGGAATCGATCTAATGTGTTCTATGAACTTGGAGAACGATTTGGAAGGTTTCTGGACGGCTAGGGTTCGTCTGGAATCGTACTTGATCGAGAGTCTTTGTTTTTCACGAATTGAGTTGTATTTATAGGTTGGCACTATTCAATCGTGCGACTGAACCATTAGTTTGGTTCAGTCGTGCGATTGAACCATGCGGTTTGTTCATTCGTGCGACTGAGTGTTCAGTCGTGCGACTGAGCCAATCTTATGTTATAGTCGTACGACTGATCCAGTCTCCTGGTTCAGTCGTGCGACTGAGTCAATCGTGTGAAGTTCTTCATGCTTATGGTTCATTCGCATGAGCCATTCGCATGAGAACTTCATTAAGTTAAGTTTGAATGTTTTAGTTAATTATATAATATTATATGTAATCATTCAAGTAATCATAAACCCAATCAATTCAGTCACGACTCATTAATGAACTATTAAACATTATAACCAACAGACTATCAATATCAGTTCATTAATCATACCAAACAAGATCTATTACATCACATATCATGATCTAGGGACAAACATGTATCAACAAACCCCCCCTTGGACCTAGATCTCTCTAATGTCTTGTTTTCTTCATTACCTTCCTCATATTTCTTGTACTTGTCCTCTTGTGTGACTCCCGCGTGAATATCAAACGCGAAGCAAAGTCGTATAACATTTTGGAACTGGAGGGCTTGTACAATGTCTTGTGTGTCATAGAACAGTGGCCACTTGTATAATGTATAGACATCATTAGCAGACAAGTTGGTTAGCCACATTGGGTCGAATACCCTGACAGTATCCATTTGATCCCCTTTGTTCAGAACTATGACAGCTTCAGCAGTTCTCCAATCATAGTACCACCATTTGAAGTGTGGAGTGAAGTCCTGTGGCATTTCCCTGAGAGGGATTCTCGACATAGTGCGCGAGGACTCCACTTCAACACAATCTTAGGTTTTCCAGTAATGGCATCCATCTCAGACCTTCTAATATACCTTGTAGGTTGTTGAGGTCTGAAGTTAATCCACCTGGTGTGGTACTCTTTCTTTAGGGCAGCCTCAAACCAGCCTGACATCTTTCTCGGGTCAGCATACAACAGCTTCAATTTGGCCAGCTGGTTGAGCTCAAATCCTGGTAGAGTCTTTAGATCATGTGGAAATCTAAAGTACTCTATGCCCTTTCCCTCTTAACGGCATAAACGTTAAGATCATCAAAATATGCCCATGCTATAATCCTGCCTGACACCGTAAGATTTCTTGACGCTGTAGAACTTGGTGTAGGCATCCCTCTTCGGTGCAGCACGTTGGGCTCTGACTTCTTTAAAACATTCAGCCCACTCAGCCTTTCGAATGTATACGTCATCGTTTGAGGCTTGGGCTGTTCCTTCGGTCTTTCCTGCTTCCTGCTCCATCTTGTCTAGTACCTCAAACATATCACTGACTAGGGACTCACCCAGATTGGGGACCACATTACCCTCGTTGTCAGCGTACTGAGGGTACTCTTCAGCAGCAATATCTTCAACCTCAACTTCATCAACGTCATGTAGTTCGTCGTCACTGGTTGAATCAACTGTTGGAGCATCCTTGACAATGTCATCAGGATTGAGTCTGAACATCTCTGCCAGTTGCTCGTTAGATAGGTCGTGAATTATTTCACCTTCTTCAGGGGTATAACTCACTGACCTTCTGACAATCCCTTGCAGATCAAGAATCATTGTGAGTTGAGACTTGACCTGTTGAAGGGGAGCAATATCAAACTCATCTCTGTGGTACTTTGGATCTGTTTGATTTACACATTTCACACTCAAATCATTAGTAATTATCAAACAAAATGCATTAACTTAATATAAACATTTAGTACATGGTTTTTCAATACAGAATACAAAAGTAATAAATACATAAACATCCACTATTTACTTTTATCCTGAATGCTAGACTCTTCATGTGAAGGTGCAGAAGCAGAAGCTGACTGATCCTGTCTGTTCTTTGTTCTCTTCTCTTGCCCTGGAGCTGAGACAGATTCAGCTGCTTCTCCTTCTTCAGTGTCTTCATCTGCACACCACTCTTCGGTTTTCTCTTCATCAGTATCACTGTCATCATCATCATCATCATCATCATCTCATTATCTCTGTCTCCATCCTTATCTTTAGAGGTTCCTCCTTTGATCCTTTCAATTTTAGCAAAATGGTCCTCTTAGCTTTTTCCAACTCCTCTATTTGCTTACCTGCTGCGACACTTTGAGCTCGGAGTTGGTCCATCTGAGTGTTCTGAGCAGCCAATTGCTGGGCCTGCTCCTCAATTACTCGATCCTGCTCTGCAATTTATGCGATTGTGCAGCAGTCAGGTCGGTAAGCTGGCGGATCTGAGTGGTCTTTTCCTCATCAGCCGCCAGCAATCGCAACACCATTCTATTTAAAGCTGACAGCTGTTCCTCTACCCCGATTGGAGGTAGAGGAGATCTATAGGTGTGTGAGGGGTAGGCTGAGGGCTCGGTTTGGTGGCTAGTGGTGGTGGTGGTGGTGGTGAATATCGGGTCAGGTCGGGATGATAGTGGTGGTGAGTGTGGGGTGAATGATGTAGTGGTGGCTGGGGTCTGTCTTGTGGTGGTCGGTATGGTGGTGTCTGTGGTTGCTGTGGGGGAAGGTATGGTGGTGGATGGTGTGTCTGAGAGGTGGTAGTGGTGGAAGGTATGGTGGATGTGGTAGTGATAAGGTTACCCTATGCTTCTTTCTTTTTCTGGCCATGGGGTTGAGCCATCCGTTTTCTCCTCGTTCCCTTCGAGGTGGATGCTCCCCCTACAATCCCGCCTGAGGACCCGGAGCATAAGTTGGGTCAGTTTCTGTATCTCCGGAGCCTCTCGGTTGTTCACCAACAACTCTAACCATGTTCTGTGGGAACAACTTTCCTTCCCACAGTTCGGGTCAGTGGCTCCTCATCAGATTCATCCTCATCTTCCTCGTTAAGAACAAAATCTTGATGAAATCCTGCTGACTCAGTTACTTCAGCAGGTGAGACAGACACAGAGGGAACAGAGTCAGACACAGTGCCTCTGGATGGAATAGCATCATCCCCACTGTCATCCTCCTCTGAATCATCAGTAGGGAGGACAATTGGCTCCACGTCGGAGTCACTGTCCTCGTGACGCCATTGGCGTCTCCCCGGTGCCACATAACTTTCATCTGCTAAGTGGCCAATCATTCTTTCACTTGGGGCTTAATCTGCTTTCCCCTGTAAACTCTCATCCTGCCCAGAGTAGTATCATCCATTATCTCTAAGGCCACTGCGTCATGACTCTCTTGGGCAACTGTGGCAGCTTCTCGTTGAAGACCTGTAAGAATCTGGGGTACATACAAAACCCCTCTTTTCCCTTTACCTCCAAATTCTCCACCAAGTAGGAGAATATCATGCTGGGAAAACTGAAGGGGTGGTTCAGAACCAGTGCCACGTAGGCATTTTGAATCTGGTCTGAGAGGTCGTCAAACCCACCCCTCCTCGATGCAACACACTTGAGGATCACGTGTGCTAAGTACTTGTACTGGGGGCTCAGGTTGCTCTTGTTGAGCACACCTGAGTTGATATCCCCAGCGTACTTTATCCCAGGAAGCATCCTCTCACTGTCAATGGATGTAGTTTAGTAGGATGATCAGCGTCATCCCCGAACTCTAGGACCCTCTGAATGTCGGCAGCAGAGATCTCAATATCATGGCCCAGTATAGAGCTCCTAATACAGTACGGCTCACGAGAGCGGTCCACCAAGGCATTCTCCCAGAATGCCTGATGGAGTGATCTATATGGCGTGCAAGGCGTGGAGATAGCCTTATGAATCCGGGACCGTCTCAGAAAGGCTATAATGTCGGTAAACTCAGCCCCGTTCCTGTGGTGTGATCCAAATGGGCACAGATGTTGTGCTTTGGATTTATGGACCACCTTTTCTGCCATTTATCTGAACACACAAGACATAGACCATTAGTACATAAGACATGAAAACTTCTGTTCTAAGTGTAAAGTTGAAAGTCATTTTGATTCATTCGTGCGAATGAATCATGCGACTGAAGTCGCCTGTTTAGCTGCGATTGAGTTCATCTGATTGGACATGCGATTGAGTTCAATCGGCTGATTGAGGCATGCGATTGAGTTCATCGGCGATTGAGACATGCGATTGAGTTCAATCGATTGAGCATGCGATTGAGTTCATCGGCTGATTGAGACATGCGATTGAGTTCAATCTGCCGACTGGACTCATTCGGGTGGTTCAGTCGGTCGAATGATCCAATCGCAAGGTTCAATCGTGCGATTGGAGTTCATTCGAACGACCAGTCGCTTGCCCCACTGTTCGATCGCCTGTGGGTCGAATCTTGACCAATCTAAGTCTTTAACAGTGTTTAATGGTCCATTAGCCTCGTCTACTTGTCACTAATAACCTATTAAACTCAATTTTAACATTTTGCTTCATTTACATAGGTGATTAGGTCATTTCACAGTTCGGTTCTTGATTCAATCCAGTGTCGCTATTGTAGTCGGTATGTGCTGATTTTGGTAGGATTCAAAGAGTAGTGTACCTGTAAAACGTCACTCGAATGTAGAATCTTAACAGCAATGTAATCAGAATCTGTGGCAATTTGACAGGTAACGGTAAAGAACGCGATTTGGGGTGCTATTGGGAGTGATGAGTGAGATGCGATCGACTGAGACCCTTAAATACTGAACCTAGGTTCATTCGGCCGACTGGCCTCATTCGCTCAGTTCAATCGGGCGACTGAGTTCAGTCGTACGATTGGCCTAGTCAATCGCATTCAGTCGGCCGACTGAGTCTCAGTCGGTCGACTGACTCATTCGGTCTCCTTCATTCGCCTCTTTAGTTGACCGACTGAGCCTCAGTCGGTCTACTGTTTCATTCTCCCCCTTCTATTCGGTCGAATGGATCATTTTCATGTCCATTCGGCCGATTGGAAGCCATTCGCATAGTTGGTCGATAACCATGATCCACTAGTGCGAATGGGTCACACTTTGTGAGTTTACAGTCATTTTGAACTTTACTATTAAGACCCTTTTCACTTTTGATAATAACATTGTAAGCTCTTAACCAATTCAGTCACTTCAGACGTGACCTTTTAAATTTTGAAAACCATGTGGCCATCTCAGACATGACCCTTTTAGGTAAGTTAATTCCCTTCTGATTTCCCTGATGTAGTCCGACAGACACACAAATTAAAAGATAAACATAGAACTTAAACTAACTACACAAAAAAGTTTATTTTTGGACTTTTTGTGAGAGATAAAACCCTAAGATGAAATCTAAGGATTTGATTAGGAGTAGACAGCTTCAACTTAGATTGATCATATCTGGACCAATTCAATTTTGGAATCATACAGGAACATCAAATCATTTGGGACTTGTTATTAAAACTTTTTGATGCTTAAATTCTCGGTGTTCATCCAGAGTCGTTAGCAACTTAAGGAAATCATACTGAAACTCTTAGATTTTCACATTGATTTGAACTCTTGAGAATGTAGCCACTAAGATTGTCAGTATGTTTGTCCACTTAAATCCATACACAGACTTTTGACGCAGACTGGTGACTGATTTAGGTTTAATTATTTCAGCTAACATTTGTGGATCCCACACTTATATGGTAATCAACATTCCTCAGAGGTTTTGAGCGGTCTACGGGTATTATTACAAGAAGAGACTATTCTTAGAGCTTTCAAAGAGAAGCCTGTCCTCAGGTCAGTGCCATCGCACAGCAGAGAGGCGGCAAACAACAATGAATTCTAGAATATCTAGGTTATGCTTATCCTCAGGTCAGTGCCATCGCACAGCAGAGAGGCACACAACCTATCTCCTTGTTAGAGCAGCTTATTTTATTTGACACCATATGCACCAACAACATAAGTCATTAGCTTTATTGCATTTGTCTTTCATTTTTTTTGCTTTGCTCTAATTATGGTCATCCGCACACTTTTGTGGCATTTAAATGCTCATTACCCCTTATTGGAATATATTTGATTGTGTTAACCAGTGATAAGATGGAAGCCCACAGTCAGTTGAACAACTTAGTTTGATCTTGAGATCACCAATCAGGTCTAATTGTCTATTGTGTTGAATCTACCAACATATCATTTGTGGTCTAGCAGCCTCTAAGTCTACTTTCTTTGTGTCACCTTAGGAGTTGCCAGTTTTCTATCATCTTCCCTTTTTATATTGCTTAGACTACACAGACTTATACTTTGAACTTTTGCATCTTTCAACCTTAAATTTTAAAATCCCTCTTGATTTGTTCCTGTGTACTATCATATTCCAAGGTATTGAATCGTATCACAGACACAATCTACCTTATTTCAGCTAGTTACCCCTTCTCCCTCATTTTTTTATTTAACTTGCTGACATATTCTCCCCCTAAAATACTAAAATCATTTCGGATTTAATTATTTTTGGATTTTAATAAACAGCAAAATAACATGAGTTTAAATATAACAGACAAAGAAAAAAAAACAGATAACATAAAATAAAATAAACTTTAACGAAACTACATCGGACTACACATTATTCTCATCAGGAATTACCTCACTTTTCTTTTTAACGCCGTTGACCTCTAGCAAATATTGAAAACGTGGTTTATCAAAGGCTTTAGTATAGAGGTCAGCACGTTGAAAATCAGTATTAATTTTAACCACATCATTAAGTTCTTTTCAACAGTCTCTTATGAAGTGGTATTTAATACCGATGTGTTTGGTCTTAGGATGTTGAACCGGATTTTTGGTTACTGCAATTGCAGCAGAGTTATCAACAAAAATAGGAGTAGATGAGAATTTCAAACCGTAATCCCGCATTTGCTGTTGAATCCAAATGATTTGTGAACAGCAACTTGCAGCAGCAACATATTCGGCTTCACAGGTTGACAATGCAACCGATGTCTGCTTCTTACACTGCCATGTAACTAATCTTCTCCCAAAGAATTGACACCCCGCTGATGTAGACTTGTAGTTCATTTTGCAGCCTCCATAGTCCGAGTCACTATACGCTGTGAGCTCAAAATCGTCATCATGAGGATACCACAACCCCAGTGTGGGTGTACCCTTTAGATAGCGAAAAATCCTTTTGACCCCGATCAGATGATTGACCTTAGGTTTAGCCTGATATCTGGAACATAAACATGTAGCATACATGATATCAGGTCTTGAGGCAGTGAGATACATGAGGGATCCAATCATTCCTCGGTACATAGTGGCATCTACAAGATCTCCATTCTCATCAGGTGCTATATCATGATTCGTAGCAAGTGGAGTCCCAGCAGCAGAAGCATTCTCCATGTCAAAGCGACTGAGAATGTCTCCTACATACTTGGTCTGATGTAGAAAGATCCCATTAGGTGTTTGATCCACCTGTAACCCGAGAAAGAACTTCATCTCCCCATCGCACTCATCTCAAACTCTTTCTTCATCACTGCTTCAAACTCTTTGCATAACTCTTCGTTCTTTGACCCGAAGATTATGTCATCAACATATATCTGTACAAGCAGTAGGTCACCATCCTTTTCTTTAATAAACAGTGTACAGTCAATGACTCCCCTGCGAAAGCCGTGTTTCACAAGATGAGTCGAGAGTTTCTCATACCAAGCTCGAGGAGCTTGATGAAGCCCATATAAAGCTTTGTCGAGCTTGTAAACTCTATCCCGATGATAAGGGTCTTCAAATCCCTCGGGTTGACTTACATAGACTGTTTCCCTGATTTCCCCATGAAGGAATGCACTCTTCACATCTAATTGGTAGACTTTAATCTTCATGTACGATGCATAGGCAAGGAAGATACGAATAGCTTCCATCCTTGCCACGGGTGCAAACACCTCATTATAGTCAATCCCTCGACTTGGCGAAAACCTTGAACCACCAGTCGAGCTTTGTTCCTGATAATGACTCCTTGGTCATCCTTCTTACATTTTAGTACCCATTTGGTGCCAATGACTTTAGCACCTTTAGGTCTATCAACCAGAGTCCATACACCTAACTTCTTAAACTGCAGAAGTTCTTCTTGCATGGCACTCACCCACGCCTCATCATTTAGTGCTTCACTGACATATTTTGGCTCAACCTGCGAACAAAACATCGATAAGCACCATCATGAATGTAACCCTTCTCCATAACTGAGGCGTAATCAGCTGAGTATAGCTGATTTCGGGTTTGTACTCCTGATCGGACATCTCCAATAACATTGTCAAGGGGATGATAGACGTTTAGTCGTGATCCTGGAGTAGTCGGCACAGTCACCTCCGAACCAAGATTGTGAACATTTTGTTCTGCATCTGAGGAGATTGGAGTTTGAGGTTCCGAAGTCGAGGGTGCATCACTTGTGGATGCTTGTGGACTTTCAGGAACTGGAACCTGTTCCTCCTGACTGTTCTGGTCATCTGCTTCAGTTTCATCTTCAGAGGAGGAGTCACTTTCATCGACTACCCCTTCTGACTGAGTAGATGATTCTCCCTGTGTGCTAGATGGTGTATTTAGATATCATACATCATCCTAGTAGCTAACTCATCATCCGAGGGAGAGAGAGATGTTGAAGGATTTGAAGAATCCATCATAATCGAAGAAGTATGCAGGTCCTTTGCCTGTAGGTGGTGTGGTATATCTCTGAACGTCGACATTACACACACTTCTACAAGACCCGTTGAGTTATTGTAAACTCGCTTGTTCGGTATGTTGTATCCTAGAAAAATTCCTTCAACTGCCTTCTCGCTGAATTTTCCTTCTTGTGTCTTCTTCAGAAGTGTACACGGTGCGCCAAAAGGTTCAAGATACTCCAAATTCGGTTTGCGTCTTTGAAGTAGCTCATAACATGTCTTTCCGTGGCGCTTGACTATTGAGGACTCGATTCATGTAAACACGCATTTGCCACTGCCTCATTCCAGAATTGGATAGGCAGTTTCGAGTCTGCCAGCATAGTCCGGGCTGTCTCTATCAACTCCTGTTCTTTCTCTCAGCAACGCCATTCATCTGAGGTGTGTAGGCAGAAGTGAATTGATGCACAATTCCCTTTCCTTGCAGTATGCCTCCATCCCTTGATTCTTGAATTCTGTCCCGTTGTCTGAGCGTATTTGTCGAACTTTTAGCTTGTAGAGTGATTCCAGTGTGGTTACTAATTCCTTGAATGTCTCCAAAGTTTCTGATTTTGATTTCAGAAACATTACCCAAGTGAACCTTGAGTAGTCATCAGTGACCACATAACAGTACACGTCGCCTGCAATGCTCCTTGTACTAACTGGACCAAACAGATCCATGTGAAGAAGCTCAAGAGGAAGTTCTATTGAATGAACTTTCTTTTCCTTATGAGCCTTCTTTGTCTGTTTGCCTTTCTTGCAAGCTACACAAAAGTCAGGAAGTTGGAAGTTCTTGACATTCACTCCTCTAACTAAATCCTTCTGAATCAAATGATTCATCTTCCTTTGACTAATGTGTCCCATTCTCCGATGCCAGGAGATGGAATCCTTCTCAGTAGCTTTAGATAAGAAACACTGAACCTCATGATCCGTTGTGGCAGCTGTTGACAGATCCAAGACATAAAGGTCTTTATATCTTGAAGCAGTCATCAGAACTTGGTCCTCTGGGATCATATATTCTTTCTTCAGCACGTAACACTTCTGGTTATCGAAGATGACTTTAATCCTTTATCACAGATTTGGGAAACAGAAAGTAAGTTGTTCTGAAGTTGTTGAACGTAGTTCACCTTATCAAACTTAACTTTCTGATTTCCCACTTCTCCCTGAGCTGTGATATAGCCTCCTTTGTTTCCTGCAAAGGAAACATGCCCTCCTTTTATTTGTTTGACGTTAGATAAAAGGGCTCTATTTCCTGTCATGTGCCTGGATGCTCCGCTGTCTATAATCCACGTGTTAGTCTCAGCACTGTATCGAACACCCTGCACACAAAGTAAATGAATCAGTTTAGGTTAGGAACCCAAGCTTTGACTGTCTTGGGTTTCCCAGAGGCATCACACATCATAAACTCCACCCATTGACCCTTAGAGGTGAGGGTAGCTCAGGTTCCTTCTTGTTATCAGTATCAGACACGAGGTTGACTTTTCTTTCCATAAGCCATTTGTGCAATGCCTGTTTATGATAAACAGTCGTCTGGCTTACAGGTTGGACTTTAGGTTCACTAGCTCTTCTAGGTGGAGTTAGAGAACTCCGCTTAGAAGACCTAGGTCTAGAGTCCAGAAGATCAATCTTCTTCCTAGGTGTCTGATAGAAATGACAGTAGGAAGCAATGTGTCCACATTCTCCACAGTTGTAGCATGACCTGCTATCAACTTTATGAGTAGACTTTCTTTGTGGAGAAGTGCGTGACACTCTAGTAACATCAATCACTTTAGTTTTGACTCTTGTATGTTTGATGTTTTCTCTGGTTAACAAATTTACTGATTTAACCTGTTTTACTTTTTGGTTAACTGGTTTTTGACTTGAAGCATGTGAAAAAGTAGCATTTGAAGTCCTTTTAGGTTCTGATTTGACTTTGTTTGACCCTGACTTTAAATTAACTTTTTCAATTCATTTTCCAGGTTAACACAAGGCAATTTACCCTTTGCCTTTGAAGTGGCCTCCTTTTGTTTCTGACCAGATTCAGTAGATGAACATGAGGTGTCTGGATCAGTAACAAGAGGAGTGGTCACCACATGATCCTTGATGGGGTTATTATTTACTGGTCTAGACTTAGTGTTCATCAAGGTCTCAGGTGGTGGTGGAACCACTTTGTAGCCTAATCCCTCCCCGTTATTCCTTTCTCTCACTAAGTGTTGAACTATGTGTGAAGAACTAGTCCAACTATGCAGTTTCTGTTTTAATGAATTAACTTCGACTTCTAGAACTGCCTTTTGTTTCTTAGTGTCTTCTAGGGAGTTAGATAGTACCTAATGTCATTTGCTTGGTTAAAAGCCACTACTTCGGTTTCCCTAAGTTGTTTAGTCAATAGGTCTATCTTTTCTTTATAACTATGCTCATTTTGTTTTAGTACTCTATTAGCCTCAGTGCACAGACGTAAATCTTTTACTAAGTTATCATTATGATCTAATAACCTAGCAAAATTTTCATCTATGCTATTCCTAAAAGTGTCACAATCAGAACAAGCATGGTTATTAAAAATTTGGTCAGTGGTACTTACCTGAGTTGGTTCAGAAGAGTTAGCCATCAGTGCAGCATCAGATGATTCTGGTTCTGGTGATTCTGGCTTTTCTGTCTCTGATGTGGAAACTTCCTCATTGGTTTGTAACTGACCTCGGCTGCAGTTGTTTCTTCACTATGTGACATTGCAATTTCAACTGCTATATCACCTTCACTCGCAGAATCATCATCAATATCCTCAACACTGGCAATGTTAGATTCTCCTGGTGAGACAAACCTGAAACTCCAATCCTGTCCTTCATCATCATGAGCAGTTAAGGCTTTTGGATCCTTGTTTGATGAAGTAGAACTAGAGGCTTGCTTGTCTTGGCGAGTAAAGGATGAGAACGGGTTCCCATTCCCCGTCTTCTTTGGCTTGACACATTCTCTTTGAAGTGCCCCTTCTCACCACAGTTAAAGCAGGTCACTTTACTCTTGTCGAAGCCAAAGGTGGTGTCCTTAGTAGCAACCAAGTTCTGTCCAGTCTTTTTCACAAACTTCTTCGCCCTCCGGACAGCACTTGCTAAGGCCCACATTATATCCATTCTTTCAAGCTCCATCTCATCCACCTGCTCGTAGTCCTCATCTGCCAGATGGCAGTTTCCAATCTTCCGGCAACAAGTCCATCATATGAATGAACCACTGCTGCTAAAAGATCCATATGCTCTCGCTACTTCCACGGTCACATTACCGAGGTTCTCGATCTTCAGTTTGGTAGCGTTTGCTTCTGATCCAATATGATGGGTACATGATGACCCAGACGTGTCTGATCCAGAAGGAGAAGCATGTGAGGGACCTGACGAGCTAGACACAAAAGCAGTCTGGAGGGGTGCTCCAGATGTCTTAGCTTGAGGCGTGGCGTTGTATAAAGCTGGATTTTGTGTGTACGAAGACTTCTGAGCTCTATACTTCATCCTTAGTGCTTCTTCTCGCAACTTAAGAATGAAGTCATTTATATCCAGCTTTACAAGGATTCCATTCTGTCTCAGGTTAGACACGAATGTAGCCCACTTATCAGGCAACCCGTCTGCGAAGTTGCTTACTTTCTTCCATGGTAGTAGCCACTCCATGTGTATGCAATTCGCTCATCAAGTGGTAGAATCTGTCTATGACTTCGTCCAAACTTTCATTACCAATTGATGAGAAGTTATCGAATTCCTTCTTTAACTCCTTTGCCTTGATTGCCTTCAATGATGCATTACCATCATATCTCTTCTCTAGCGCATCCCACAGTTTCTTGGACTGCTTGTTCTCTGAATACTGGTGGAATATGTCTTTGGGGATAGACTGAGTGATCAATGCATAAACTCTTTTCTCTGCATTGTACTTTACTTTCTGTGCGTCTGTCATCCCGCTTAATGTTAGTTTAACTCCATCAGCTCCCACCGGTGTACTATAACCTATCTCAATGGCTTCCCACAGATTAGGATCTACTCCATTAAGGTAGATCTCAAAACGTTGTTTCCAGTGGGGAAACTCATCTAAAGTCAAAAGCTTTGGTGGTTTATTGTGATTCCCCACCTCACTCTCAAGCAACAGCAGTTCTGTATCCTTGAGTCCTTCCCAGCAGTAAAGGCTGACATCTGATCTTCCATGACGAATAAACTTATAATCTAATCAAACAAACTTTCACTGATGCGACTGAAGGATGCGAATGAGCTAATCGTGCGTATAAGCTCTGCGATTGGTTCAATCGTGCGAATGAACTGGGCGATTGGTTCAGTCGTGCGAATGAATCTGGTGCGTATGAGCTATGCGAACGAACGGTTCAGTCGGCCGAATGAGGGTGCGACTAGGTCCAATCGTGCGTATGAGCAATGCGAATGGAGTCCAGTCGTGCGAATGAGTCACTCGTGCGACTGAAGCTGCTGTTTTGCGAAAATTTCTAGGTTTGACGGGTTTCAGCCGTAAAAATTCGAAATTTCACAAGTTCTAATCGCCTAAGTCCGTAGAAACCAAACGTCGATGAGCAGGGAACTTCCAAGATCACTTTTGATGCCAAAGATTGCGTTTTTAGTGTAAAACACAACTTTTATGCAATCTTGATTGAATCAACACGTAATCAAGAGCCAATAGCTCTGATACCACTTGTTAGGACCTGGTATTTGACGGAATACCTAGAGATCACGTGTAAACCAGATCAAATAGTGCGGAATCCTATTTGATTGGCGATCCAATCAGTGAGAACACACGAAGAATCAATCAAGGATTGAAACTAACGTTAGAAATCGATAAGGAATCGATCTAATGTGTTCTATGAACTTGGAGAACGATTTGGAAGGTTTCTGGACGGCTAGGGTTCGTCTGGAATCGTACTTGATCGAGAGTCTTTGTTTTTCACGAATTGAGTTGTATTTATAGGTTGGCACTATTCAATCGTGCGACTGAACCATTAGTTTGGTTCAGTCGTGCGATTGAACCATGCGGTTGGTTCATTCGTGCGACTGAGTGTTCAGTCTGCGACTGAGTGTTCAGTCGTGCGACTGAGCCAATCTTATGTTATAGTCGTACGACTGATCCAGTCTCCTGGTTCAGTCGTGCGACTGAGTCAATCGTGTGAAGTTCTTCATGCTTATGGTTCATTCGCATGAGCCATTCGCATGAGAACTTCATTAAGTTAAGTTTGAATGTTTTAATTAATTAATATAATATTATATGTAGTCATTCAAGTAATCATAAACCCAATCAATTCAGTCACGACTCATTAATGAACTATTAAACATTATAACCAACAGACTATCAATATCAGTTCATTAATCATACCAAACAAGATCTATTACATCACATATCATGATCTAGGGACAAACATGTATCAACAAGGCCATCACTCTTTGCATCAAAAAATCAATCATAGTATTAACGGTGGAACATAATCCTAATTATGAACCCAGATTTAAGCCGTGAATTGGAACCTAAACACGAGCCTTCAATTTGAACCCTATTTGGACCCTAAACTGTCAACACCAATAAGAACCTTAAAATAATTAAACTCTTAAAATTATTTTGCAGATTTTCAGAACAATGATGCACCAACACTGCTTGAATCCCTTTTTCTACTAACAAGTCTACAATTCAACTCAAGTCCATTAATATCTTGATTAATTCAAGCAAAAAAGTAGTAATCTCCTTCAATTCTTGTAAATAACAAACACAAACCATACAAGTCACTGTCGATATATCACCCTTTTAGAGTGGAGATACGACGCTGTTTTTTCCTTTGAGGTGAGGTCCTTGATGGATTATTAATGAGATTTGTTGAAGCTTGTGCGATAATGCGAGTGTGATTACTGATGATGGTTTCTTTTGATCTTTGAGGGAGAGTCAAGGGACTAATGTGTAAGGGTTTGAAAAATGAGGGGGCGAGTTGGATGTTTTGGGTTTTAGGCCATCAATTTATCCTTTTCAAGTTTTCCCCTTCAGGTTTGAAAATCACTTACCACTCCATAAGTTGAAACTTGAAATTTAAAACCCTAACACAACTAATTATAACATACTTATAGTTTTTAAACTACTTTTAAGGATTTAGGGATGGTGCCTTAAACTTAATCTGGCCCATCAGCTTCATGTTAACCTTCGTTGTATGATCATACATAATTATAAGCACATACAAACCTAGATGTTATGGCATGTGTTCGTTTAATTTTATTAGTGATGTCAACTTTGCTCCATTATATTCTTTTAAGATATTGATTGGTTGATCAATATAACTCTCGTGACTTGAGTTACTTAGGGTTGTCATCACTTGGATCAAAAATACATTTGTACTGTAGTATCTCCTTGAAAATTTTATTCACTAATATTTTGTTACTATTCTTCCTTTCATATTGCCATGTCGTTTCGAATTGAAAATTTATCTCCCGTATCATGTGATTTTGGATCACGTGGTTCCCATAACCTGTCTTGGTTCTTCCATAATGTTCTTAACAAGCTTCTACATTGTTTCGAACTATATGATTTTAACCTCGAATAATTCTTTTGTAGATCATATGGTTTCGCTACACACGATTCTCATGGCATATGCATGTTATTCTCATGTCTTTTTATGCACACTCATGTTCATTTGGAGTTTCGGTATGGGTTTGATTATCGACTTTACGTCCATAATCCCGATATATAACTAAATAAGCTAAAAAAACTTCACGAAAAGAACTAACTACCGAACATATCGACAACTCTTACATGCATTTTTATTAAAATAATAAGAAACACCATGACATATATTTTGGAAAAGCCAATCTACACCAATGATCTTGTTGAATGTTGAGTTTAAAATATTATTCATTGAAATCCCCTAAGTTTATCTCAATGATTTAAACCAACGTTTGATTTGGGTCAGGTGTTTCTTATTATTTTAATAAACACCATGACATATAAACACTCAAGTTGTTCTTATAACACTTCTTCCTCAACTGATTTAAGTGATTATGTTACAAGACGAGGGGTAATAAAGGTATAAGAACAGAGTTTTGAGGAAGAAGTGTCGTAAGAACAATTTGTTTAAACCAACGTCTGATTTGGGTCGGGTCATCGACCCGAGGGTTTCAGAAGTGCAGCTACGAGTAGAAAAACACTGTTTTTTGTTTTTATCTCTATCCAGTCATTTCACCAACAAATGGTTCTTCATAAATTCTACCGATTGATTCTCATATATTCATCGAGTTAATGAAATCTTGTTATCAATTGGGTTTGAATCTTGAACCCTAATTTCTCCCATCAAAATCTTTCATTTCAATGTGTGCCCATCATCTGTTCGACCTTTTGTCTCAAAGATGCTGTCCTCTTCTTTGTAAGTTCATTTTCTTTATCAATTACTTTCTTGCAGAACATTGGTCTGCTGGTTGTCTATGTGTGCTCTTTTTAAGTCATCTGTCAGTTGTATGCTACTACTTTGTTTATAGTTTTGTTAATTGTTACTTGATTTTGGGTCAAATAGTCTGCAAGTATGACAATGTGACCTGAGTACCCACTTGGTTTTTATGATTAGAGTTTACTTTGCCTGTGTTCCTAACACTAAAAGTGGTGTTATAATATGCAGCACATTAGCAGACTATATCCCAATCAATCACTTTAAGAAACTAGGATGACTGATATAGTGATATTCAAGCTTTTGGGGATTGGATAGTGTAGAAATAGAATGGGTTCTTCACATATTTCCCAAGAATTCATATTTCTAGCAAATCCTTTTTAGGGTATCTATTGGTCTTCAATTCAAATAGATTTAAGGTGTTCATTAAAGAAGGTTATTCTATGGCTCATGATTGTATCTCTCTTCAGGAATTTATCTGTTACTTGCACAAACAAGAATCTGGTCCCAAACACAAGCCTGCCAAAATCTTTTTATCATTTCGTGGGATTTGATCGACTTTGCCTGAAAGCAGCACACTTGGTTTCCCATGTGTCTCCTGGATTGGTATATGTTAGACCGTTGAGGCGGCTTCAATTACAAAGAGCATTTGACAGGGACCTTTCTTCAGAGGAGGCATCAACTTCTCTGAATTGCGAGATCAAATAATTCTGATTACCTTGAGAGGGAACCTTCTGATAAAGGGATCCGTTTAAATAACTTTTTCATTGAGAAAAGATCAGACAAGGATAAGAATGAAATGGAAAGAAGACGAAAAATTGGATTAGCAAATAAAGGGAGAGTTCCATGGAACAAAGGCAAGAAACATACTCAAGGTACATACTCATTCAAATATGGTGTGTTTTCTTTCCCCTCGTTTTCTGGTTCGGGCAGAGGGGTCAATGTGTAAATATGATTTTGTTTGGGTTTGAACTAATGTAAGGTGTTGTATTACAGAGACTCGTGAGTTGATCAGTCAGAAAACTAAAGAAGCTTTAAAAGACCCCAAGGTGTGAACTCATGTAAGGGGCTGTTGGTGTAATGGTTTCTTTTGATTGGAACATGTTCTATTTCATGTCATAGATAAATTACCTGTTTGAACCGATCAAAATTCATTGGTTCACTGTGCATGCACTTTTGCATTACTCTTTTTAATTCTAATGTGCTTTATGAATTTTATTGTTACGTTGCACATATTCCATGTGTGACTGCGTAAACACATGTCATTGATTATGTTTCTTCCATTAATGTGCTTTTTTCAGGTAAGAAAGAAAATGTCTGAATGTCCTCGCACTCTTAGGTATGTTTTTCATTCACATTTTTAGGTTTTCAAACACGCACACTCTAATAAATGAAGTGCTATATTATTAGTTATTATTGATAATTTGATGGATTACTTTTCGGAGTTTCGGCAATTATGGTATAAATTTTTGAAGGCTAATTTATGGAAGAATGCTATTTTGTCTAATAACCCTACGACATTTGATTCCTTATTGAGGTTTACTTGTTTCTCATTCAGTTTCCTTTTCTGGATATTGTTGAAACAGTGTAGTTTCTAACCTGACCCATGTGAATATACAAATAATTACCTGTTTTGACCTGTTCCGGTTTGACTCTTTACCCAACCTGCCCAACCCATTTTGGTCACGTCTACAAATAACTATGATTTGGTCTTCCTATGATGTATTCATATTACATATATACATATATTTTTGTGCAGCGAGCAAACTAAGGCAAAAATACGTGCAACAATTACACAACAATGGAAAGAGCGGTTGAAGTGGAAAAGGTCAAGTGAAAGATTTATATCAAAATGGGCTGAAGGCATTGTAAAAGCTGCCAAGAAAGGCGGATATGGTCAGCAAGAACTAGATTGGGACAGCTATGACAAGATTGAAAAGGAGATTGCTCTTCAACGAATTCAACGGTCAGAGAGCCGAGCAAAAGCAAAAGAAATGGCACAAATACGAGCAGAGAGACGAGCAAAAGCAAAAGCTGAAAAAGTGAAGTTCACCTTGAAGAAACGGGTGGCAAAGGTAAAAGGGTTGGCAAAGAAGAAATCCAAAGAAGAAAAACAGGAGTTGGCTGCAGCTGAAGATCTGAAACTTCGAGAGAGATTAACAAAGGTAAACATTTGTAAGAAATTCATAGGTTAATTTAATATCATCTTACTGACAAAACTAAAAACTTCAATAAAAACACACTTTTATTACTATTGGCATAGGCCTCAAGCTTTGGGCTATTACTTCATCATTGAATTTGTTAAACCTGTATACATGGCTAAATGGGTTGGTCGGGTAATGGGTCAGAATGGGTCTAGGTAAATAAGGATTAACTTATAGGGCCAATCAAAATGGGCTGGGTTTGACTCTCAATTCGCAAGCATCTTTGGTTTATTATTTAGGACTATAATAATCAGTATATTAAATGGCATTAGAATGATGACCCATTTTTTTAAATATAACAATTTAGGAGGTTATAAACCTTGATTGTGCCATGGGTTACTCTCTCAGTATCATTTATTTGGTGGGTTTCAGATTCACAGGAAAAAATCGATAAATGATCAACTTAGCAGTCGAGATCAAAGAGCTTGGGAAAGACTTGACCTCGACTTTTGGAAACGAGATGCAACGAAAGAAGACATTTCTCTTGCAGATCAAATCCGTGATGTTAAGAACAAGAAAGCAGAGATGTTCATCAGAGCAGCTCTGACAACTACACCCCCTAATAATCCATTATCCGAAACGGGGTATTAACTCTTTCTTTAATCATTGTTTATATATGTTCAAATTAGCCCCTTATCTTCAAACCATATATGTATGTTATCGTTTGGTTTTTTTGTTTTATTTTTTGTGGCAATACAAGATATTCTTTGTATGCACCACTCTTTGTAGTCAGTAAATGTGACGACAGTTTTTGTTTTCATCATTTTTAAATCCAAAACAGCAACTTCCTTTATAATGTTTGTTGACGTGGGCCCAAAAGGTGGTCCGGATCAGCTGAAGAGACTTGGAGTGGATGACAAACGATGTGTAATCTCTACTTAGGAAAGACACCGTTAACCTTGTCACAAGAGGATGGTTATCTTGTGACCAAGATCAGACGTGAGGATAGGTATCTGTTTGGTAGAGAACTAATGAGGAGTTAATGTAGTAGACCTGGTTGTTGGGATGTACTTATAGTGATGTAAATTGTAGTAGTTCCTAACATAGTTTGAGACGTTCGGGCATTTCTTGATGCCTATACTTAACTAAGAATGAAACCTAATCTAAGGTGTAATAAGAGTAGCCTAATACGGATGTTGCTCATAATAGGAGATGCTTAAAATTTGAAGAGTGAAGTAAACAATTAATTAATTACATTGTCCGTTTGGTTGAAAATTTACGGTAATTAACATGATCTGAACTATATCTAAAATGATAATATTGGTCTTCTATATCTCATAATACATTTATAGTTCTTAAAAACAATTGCTGGTAAAAGAGGACGGAGCAATGGTCCTAGTTGGGCGTAATAGTACACCATGACCATTGGTTACTAGAAGTCGAACGAGAGAAACCGAACAAAAAGAAACTAAAATAGACAAAAAAAGATTTCCAAAAGAAGGAATGACACTAAACCCACTGTTAGGGATGAGATTTATCAAATTCTCTATTTGCTGTGCTTCAATCTTAATTGAAGCCTTGATAACGACAAGTAAGCAAATGGGCAACCGAAAGTAGGGATAAATCTAGTGAAAAAAGCAAAGGAAATTATGATAAAAACACTGAATAACTTGAAATCAACAAAGTTAAGTCTAACAAAGAAACTACAAGGGGTGGGTTTATGGGCTTTTAAGCGTTGTAATACTCCACTGCTAGTAGATTTTTTAAATGAAAACAGTTCTTAAGACTACCAAGTGCTGCATAAATAAAGCTATCAAGTATGCTTCACACTCTTTAATGTTTGAAGCAGAGCTATAAACAAATCAAACTTAACCGAATTAAGCCTTGTTTTTGTTCTTTTATTAAAAAACTAAACTTGTAAATAAACGGTTCACAAACGTATAATAGGACGATTTATGAACACAAACCGAACAATTCACCAACATAAATGACCATATAATGTTTAAAGTTAAGTATTTGACTTAATGATCATATAAATGAATATAAACAAACATATTATGCAATGTTTACGAATATAAATAAATATAAAGTATATATGTTAGGTTGCTTAAAAAAATAAAAATGAAAAAACATATAAAATAGATAGATTAATTAAAAAATAAAAGTTATAAAATATATTTAATTAATATTTAATGAATGAACATGGATAAATAAAACAAACGAATATGAACAAATGTAAACGAACATAAGCGAATACTTTACCAGACATTCATAAACACAAATGAACAAACACGACATCTGTTCATGTTCTTTCATTTATTAAACGAACAAACATAAACTAACTATTCGCTAAACGTTTGGTACGTTTACGACCCTAGTTCGAAGCTCTCTACATATTTTATATGAAAAGTATAGCAGTATCCACTTGTACTGTACAACCATTAACCCATCACCACTTTTGTTGGAGTCAAGTAGTGATTTGTTCTCACTAATGACTTTGGTAACCACAAGTCAGCTGAAAGTAATAATCAAACTAACTTCATCACTAACACAGATCTCCACACCAACATCATAAACCCTAGATCAACCATCAACAATCACCCAATGCCGATGCCCAAAAGGTTCTTTCAAGCTCGATCTCAATCCAACTTAGCTCAGAGATCGATCGCACTAACACTCTGTTTCGTGATCGGCGTCTTCGGTTTGATACTCTTCGGAATCGCCGTTTCACGAGGGCAAATCGGCGGCGATAACAGATGTAAGTACAGTAAACCGCTATCGGTGTCTGTTGTTTGGGATAAAAGCGGTGGTTCTGGTGAAAGAGGTTTGGTGGCGGATGGAGATCGGAAGAGGCATAAGGTGATGGGGTTTGTTGGAATTCAGACTGGTTTTGCGTCCGTTGGGAGAAGGAGATCGTTGCGGAAGACTTGGTTTCCTTCTGATCACCAAGGTCTTCAGAGGTGCGTAGTTGTAATTTTGTTTTGTGCTTGTAGATTTAGTGTGAAATTGAACTTTTTGATATTTATGAATGATTGATGAATCTGTAAATGCATATAATCGATTCGTTTGGTGCCTGTATAGAAAGATAAGATCGGATCAGGAGTGATTGTCAAATAAGTGATTTCTTGCAAGGGCTGTGAATTAGTTAAGCTTTTAGCTAGGGATTCGTGTTCGTGTAAAACCGAGCAATCACATGAGATTGAAACATACAGTTAGCCATTTTCTAGCTTATAAGTACTTTAATCCGATTATATATTAATGGTATGGTATATATTGTTGGGGTAAGCTCAAATCGAGCTTTGCTTTATCATATTTAATCTGATTGATACTTTATAGCTTTTAAGACGTCCAATTAAGCTTGCTTTATTGAGTATACTTCTAATGGACTTTTTTTAGCTATTGAGCCCATCAAATTGTGCTTGGCTCAGCTTCTTTGCAGCCCTATTTATAATATTAATTGTGTGCAGATTGGAAGAGGCAACAGGCTTAGCCTTTAGGTTTATCATTGGCAAAACTAGTGATGCATCAAAGATGGCTGCACTTAGGAAGGAGGTGGAGGAATATGATGACTTCTTGATGTTGGATATCGTTGAGGAGTATAGTAAGCTTCCATACAAAACGTTAGTGCCAATGGCTGAAGTATATTATGAAACTGTGGTCACTTACTGATCGTCATGCTACTTTGTGTGTCTATTTTAGGTTAGCCTTCTTCAAAGCTGCGTATGCACTTTATGATTCTGAGTTCTATGTTAAAGCTGATGATGACATATATCTACGACCAGGTGACTGTTCTTACAAAGCTGATTGTTCTGTGGGTGCTCTGATTTTTAGCATTTAGTTCATGGTTTTTCATTTCAATCTAACCAACATTTTTAAAAGTGTCAAGTACGACAACTATCACTAGATCCCTAAAATCCAAATCAATATCAGTTTAATTTTGCCTCCTAAAGGAAGGTTAAAAAAATGTAAACCACCATTATTTGCAAGAATAAGTGGAGATGCAAATGCACATTCACATGGAAAAAAGAACATATTTGGTGTTTTTGGCCAAAACCGCTCTTCTTATGAAACATAGAGTTCTCACTTTATTGTGACAAGAGATGGTTTGTTGCAACTGGAAAAGTAGAATGTTTTTAAAAGCTGGTCACTTATTTACTGGGTATGGTTTGTTGTTGTTGTATAAGTTTGTATCTTGATTATTTTAAAACTTGATTTCACTTTGCAATTGTACAAATTTTGTTGTTCTGTTGGATTCTAGATCGTCTCTCCCTGCTCCTGGCTAAAGAACGTTCTCACTCACAGACTTATCTTGGATGCATGAAGAAAGGTCCTGTGTTCACTGACCCAAAACTCAAATGGTTAGTCTTCCAAAGTTTCACATGTGCATGTAGATAATGTATGGATGTGATATGTATGTGAGTATGTCCTGGTACTCCTTATGGCTGTTATAGGAGTCGTGGGACCCATATGCTGATCTTTATAATACAGGCAAAGTTATTGGCAATTATTTTATATATTCTAAATTAAGATTTCAATAAAGATCCCTTTAGTTTTCAGTGTCATGGTTTTGGATATATTTCTAGAACAAACAGTATGCTACAAGCTGATACTTAGAGATTACACATATGTTGCCTCACCGGGAGAATGATGATAATTTACCATTCTGAGATAGTTGAGGGTTTTAATCTTTGGATTTTAATTTGAGCCTGTGCAAATGTGCAGTGACGTTACTGATTAACCATACTGATATATGCAGGTATGAACCTCTAGGCTTTATGCTTGGGAAAGAGTACTTTCTCCATGCTTATGGTCCAATATATGCTCTTTCTGCAGACGTTGTTTCAAGCTTGGTTGCTCTAAGAAACAACAGGTAACGTATTTTCCCATCTTAGGGAACTATTGCAACTGTTTTAGCCCATCATTATTCAATCGTAAAGATCTGATACAATTTTGCTCATATACCAAAACAGATCTTTATTGTATGGATATTTAGATTAATGGTCACTAATTTCATCAAGTTCATGATATTGTATCTCCCAGTTTCCGTATGTTCAGCAATGAGGATGTTACCATAGGCGCATGGATGCTTGCAATGAATGTCAAGCACGAGGACAATCGACAACTTTGTCAACCTGAATGTACTGCTACATCCATTGCTGTGTGGGATATCCCCAAGTGTTCCGGTTAGTATTTTTCCCTCTAGAACGAACTCACTGTGAAGTATAACCCAGTATTTATCTAAATGAAATATTTGATGTTGCAGGGCTCTGTAACCCTGAAAAGAAGATGTTGGAACTTCATCAAATAGAAAGCTGTGCTAACAGTCCAACCTTGCCATCTGATGACGACGAGTAACAGGTGCAGTTAACTTAGTCTTCTGAAGTATACCCTTTCACTCGAATTCTACAACAAATCCTTTAGATAAATTTTGTGTGTTTGTATCTCTCTCATTCTTTCATTATATACCAACCTGATCAACAAAGTTTTGAAATGACAGAGTGTAATGTAAAATCTTGTTCTAGAGGTTAGAATATCTTGATAAACATACTAACCCGCTACTTCACGCGGTTCATTGTATATCTTGATGGTCTCCCCATTTAG
Organism: Flaveria trinervia; assembly: GCA_025506515.1. Classification (NCBI taxonomy): domain Eukaryota; kingdom Viridiplantae; phylum Streptophyta; class Magnoliopsida; order Asterales; family Asteraceae; genus Flaveria; species Flaveria trinervia. Next base: position 9,200,096 of record CM046453.1, read on the forward strand.
GATGCTTGAATTAAAAATCCATACTGTGGTCACAGACATGTGTAACCTGAGTTATACTAGAACAATTCCCAACAAAAAATTTCATCTTGAGATTACTTCCAGGAGATCTAGCCTCTGATGGGAACAGTCTTTTTAGACCAATAGACAGCACAAACTCAACATCACTCGTCCTCCCTATAGCATGTCGATGGAGATGTGAATATAGGGGGTGTAACTTCTTGACATGACAGGAAAATATAACATGAATCTAACATGAAATTTACGGGTTTGAGTTTAGTCTAAATGGGTTGGGTCAGTCTTTGGTCCAACTTGTGAACACATTTAGATAGCTGGGTGTCCGTCAACCTGGTGGAGGGCTCTCAGGTTGATCAGGTTCATTTTTATAAATAAAAAAAAATTGTTCATGTCATTGTCACACCTTATATTTGTTTGTATTTCATGCCAAGATTTAATAGTAAAAAATAGTAATTGGCATGATGCTTTATGGTTTTAAGTTAAGTTGTTTTAATACACATTTGTATATTTGTTTGTAAATTTATATTTTTAGAGTTTTTATATGCAAGAGTAAAATTAAAAAAAAGTTCAATTTCAAACGTATTATGTATGTGTCAACCTGTGAATACGTGTGTTATTTTTGGGTTTATGTGTTTGATATGACTTTGTGTTTGAGAGTTTAATATACTTCCTAGATGTGACTTTTGTGCATTATGCAAGAACATATGCAAGGAATGCCCTTGCTGTCGGGTCCATGCTGTATTTCCAAGAAACAATGGTGTTCTAATAGAATCGAATGGCTAATTTGTGAATTCAATAGTGTCACATCACGTGCCTAATATCACGTGATAAAATCTGCCTCTTAAATAGAAAGATGAAATTAGATTGTCTCAAAAACAATCATGAACTAGCTTTAGATAGATTATTTGGTTATAAAGCAAAATTGAAGTGAAATGTCAATAAAAACTCTCTAATATACTTCATATTTGTAATTTGTAAGATTGAGTTTTATAAAACAAAGAAAATATGAATAAAAACTCTCTATCCATTAGCCACCACTCTAATAAAGCCTATAAGTCTAACCATGTATTCATCCTTTAATAATATTATCATTCCAGTTTCTTAGTCTAACCATGTATTCATCATTTAATAATATTATCATTCCAGTTTCTTACATGATATTAGAAGCATGACTTAGGTACATAAAAACCTAGTCGTCAACACTTCCGCCCTCAGTTGGCATAGACCCTAGACGCGATAGCGCGCCATCGTCACCATAATGTACCCTGTCTCTGCTGCTTTACATTTTTTTAAGTTTCTTGTTATATTTTCATTTCTTCGTTCTTATCATGTTAGCTGAAGTTCTCGATTCCAACACCTGTACTTCCTACGAAATCATTTTTCGGTCAAGTTTTGCACCTCACGGCCACTACAATCTTGATTGGTAACTTCCAATTTGGGTATTTGATGGGGTACCACCGTAAATACAATACAAGTATTTTCAAAGATACATTAAATAGTAAAACAAATCAAGGTAGGATAAAAGGTAAAAGCATGCTACCCCAAAGGCTAAGCCACGACTCACATAGTCATATGGGTTACTTTTAAGCTGTGGCTCAAGCCAAACCAGTCAAAACCCATATTGCCCTAAATGCAATACTAATAATGAATCATGACATCACCACGATAACAAATGTCCAACCACGGCTCATTAAGGCACTCCCCCAGTCACGACTCATGCAAGTATTCCTTCTGTCAATTAAGAGTATCTTTTTCTATCAACGGGTTACTCACATATGACCTTGCGCTGTAATCAAAACGTATACATGTGGAATAAAATAAGTTGATCACAAATAGGAGAAGGGTGACCCTTCAGTTGTGACTGGCATGAAGAGACATCCCAGGGGCTTAGCTCAATATGGGAAGAAGAATAAACAAGGTCTAACACTTGGAGATTTTCGAACAATAAGGAAAGAGAATAAGAAGCTTAGTAATGATGGAAAACGTTATTTGTTATCAAAGGAATATAATCAAATCACAAAACAACAAGTATATGATCAAACTTTGAGGAAGATAATGACTTGGATGTTTGACTATATATTGCCTAAAATAGAGACAATAAGCATTGTTGTTATGTTAGAAATCCTTTATACCATACCAAGAAGACATAGAACTTTCTAACAAAAAAGTTTAGAATCAAATGTTTGACTACAAATCGCCTAAAGTATAGCCAAGCTCCAGATCTCCTCCGTGATCTCCTCCGTGGATAACCACCGTATATAACACCCTTCACCAAACAAGTAAACACATGCACACTACTACTCTCAAACTCTCTCTTAATTCCCATATTCTATTTCATATATATATATATATATATATATATATATAGAATGTAGTTCTAATGAGAACCCAACCTTTTTGTTACCAATCATGGATAACCCTAAAAAAATCAATGGATTAGATATTTCTATTCTTTTTTAATATAAAAGAGTAAAATAGTCATTTTATCCACTAATCAAAAATTAGCTTTTAACAAGAATGTAACACATGTTCTCCCCTATTTCTTCCTAAACATTTTTTTCCTATTTAAAATTTTACCCCTTTTGTTTTTATAGTTTTTATAACTTTTTTATACATTATTATTTTTTTATAAAAATAACATCATTATACTCTTCTCATTATTCTCTTTAATTCTAATATAGTCTTGATATTTTTTTTTAAAAATTTTGGACGTTACATATTACAGTGAATTACATCATTTTGGTATGCAAAACCTGAACAACATTGAACTTTGAATTACATCATGATTTTAAAAACAAAACAACATTAAACCTATGTTACAAGTTACAACGTTAATTCTCATGTAATGTTGCAAACGACAGTATATCATATAATCTTGCATTACTCTACCAAATATTTACACCCGATATTACACCACTCCAACTAACAATAAGATCCTCATTACGATAACCTAACAACCAAACGATATTACACCATGTAACTACAACATTGTAATTAAATTTAAACATTGTAACAAAACCAAAATAACAAAAGTATACCACTAAAACGAAGTTAAACCGAAGTAAACTAAGGTACCATGGTAATACACTAATGTAATAATGTGTTACGCCATGGTAATAAACTAATGTAATAGTGTGTTACACCATAAAATTAACAATATAAATCGATGTAAACTAATGTAAACCAGTATTAATCAATGTAAATCACTTTGTAAAACAAACGAATCGTCATTACACCCGATATTACATCGTTCAAACTTTCAGAAATATCGTCATTACAACAACCTAACAACCAAACGACATTAAATCATGTAACTACGCATCTACGCCACTGTAACTAAATTTCAAAACTACAAAGAAAAAAAAAACAAAACTACACCACTGTAACATAATTAACCTAATGTAAAACAATCTGTAAAATAATATAAACCAATCTGTAAAACTATAGTAATTACACCACTAACATTTTTTCAATGTAAACCAGTGTAACTAAAGAAAAAAATAATATTTTCTCTTGTGTGTCTTCTACTAATGTGTAAACATGCTTGTAATTACACCAATCTGTAAACCAGTGTAACTAAACCAATCTGTAAAACTAGCGTAACTAAACCAATATAACTAAACCAATCAGTAAAACTATTGTAATTACACCGGTATAACTAAACC